>OX421854.1:2642500-3340000 GCA_949127965.1 Pandemis corylana | reverse complement strand
TGTAATTATATTTAGACAAAGAAATAACAATCCTGAGGTAGAAGAAATAGTGTGGTGCAGGGACTTTTTTTGGCTGACATTTTTAGTATGGATCTGGCAGCGAGCGAACCTAAACTGGATCGGAATTGAATCGCATTAAAACGTCATGGTAATCTCCCTTAATGGGATAACTTGCAGTACTTAGTTTTCTGTTAACTCCTCTTTGCCTTTATCCAATAAAATTTTAATTAACGGTTTTGCTTTCAGTACAGGACAAGAACGCTGTGTTAAATGGAGCAAAAAATATTTTAATACGCGGGAAAAAATCTCAGCGCGTTGTGTCTAGCAGTCATTCGCTGAACAAGCATTCCCTTTTCTTGGCTTGAGCACAAAGGCGATGCTCACTTCAAAGTTAATTAAATTGAAATATGAGTAGGTGAATGTGATAGTGCTTCGTCGTTTTTTTGCATACCCTTTGCTTATGGTCATTTCCGACTAAGAACCAAAAGACTTGCATGAAAACTTGGTTGCAGATTTTTTTTTCAAATTAAACTCGATTTTAAATATTTTATTAAATCAGTCGTTACTTTGCGGAGGTCCATTTCACTGAACAAAAAATGTTAACAGTGGCGGTTAGTGGTGGTTAGTGGTTCAATAATTAACGAACAGTTGAACTTGGTTTCGTCACCTTAATTGCGTGTCCATTTTGATGAATAGAAAAATTTATTCTGTTAAATACATAACCCTTTTTGTTTTTGCTGTAGTCGTTTTTTTTAAGGTAATTATTGATGTACAATAAAAATTATAAATAAAAGGGTAGTTTGGGAAAATATATGAATGTTACGACGTTGGTTTGCTTTGTAACAGTTGTGCTCACTAAACTTTGATAATGATCCCGTACAGGGATCGAAACGCGTCAGTGTTTGTGTGGTGTAAGGGATAATTAAGTGTGTGGGATTTATATGTGTTTTATGTGGCATTAGTGGAGGGAACATTATATATTTTTTGTTCATTTAAACTCGATTGTTGCGGTCGGATTGATTTGAAGTAAAAACAAAATAATGTTAGGTTTAGGTGACTTTAAAAAGCGTGACTAGATTAAAATAAACATTTTGAACCAATACTCAAAAGCAAACAACAAACCTGCTTACGAAGTCGTTTCGAAAGTTTCATATTCAATATCTCACATAACTAAAAACGATGTTCCATTTCCAAATGAACTTGTCAGTTTCATTAATTCTTGCACACAAAAGTTCTATCAATGCGAACATTTCGGGACAGAACTGGTGTTTCAATCATTTGTGAAACCGAAAAACCTCGTGTTTCAACGTATTGCTTTTCCGAATTCATACCAACCCAATGTTGAATTTTATTTTTAACTTTTCTTGCTTCGTTCATATGCTTTTGGCTTGGTGGATGATGAACTTTTATGAAAATCCATGTATCAGTTTCAGAGCTTTACAGGAACAGGTAAATTTATCTTTACATGTAACAAAGCTCACGAGGCTAAGGTTGGCTTGGCTTGGTTGAGTTGGCTGAGGATACTTAGAATCGATAACAGAACACGATCCAACAGTTTTTTGAATCTTTGTCCGTTTATCTGTTTGTCTGTGAAAACTGTTGAGAAAATCACCGCCCTGGTTATAGGCTAGGTACCTTTTATCTCGGAAAATAACATAGTTCCCACGGGATAGGGATAAACATGTCAATTGCTAATTCTACGCGGACGAAGCCGTGGGCAGAAGCTAGGGTGTAATATGTGTGAATGTAGAAATACCGAAATAATCTTCATAACAATTTTTTTTTTGTACAAACGCAATGTTTTTGGCCAAAATAATCCTACGCTGTCTGACCATGTTAAGTAAAATATTTTTGCTGAATAATAACATGTTTATACTATTATTATTTCTTTTAATACAGAGAATAATTTCTTAATTACACATAAACGGATAACTCACGTATAAAAAGTCGAGTGATGCTCAACATGTTTCGGACTATTCGTTTTCGTTCGTTCGTTCGGTGTTCGTTTCGCTGCCGCCGGGGCGAGCGCTCCAGGATGAAGGACTACGAAATAGTCCGAAACATGTCGAGCATCACTCGACTTTTTATACGTGAGTTATCCGTTTATGTGTAATTATGATTAAGTCTCACGGTATTTATTATGTCGTAAATCTGATATCTTTGCATATGCCACTTAAAAAGTGTATGTAGGGCACTATTTTTAAGATAGGTATTTGCTTCACCCAACTCGGTATATCTTTGACTCTCACGCTCATCTAACATTGTTTCATGATATGCCCGTCTAAACTAACGTTGTTTTTCCAAACGCCATTAAAAAACCGGTAACAGATGATAATTAAAGTGATAAAAGCCCGCAAAGTCAAAACGTCCAAGAATTGAGCATTCGCAAATTCACCCAAACATAATCACTAAGAGAACAACCTCTCGGACTACAAAGACTCATTGAACAGCAATTACCTTGAAGGCCTCGAAAAAGGTCTTTAATTAAATCCTTCTCGGATGACGTCATAATTATCAGGACGCCCTTGTTTTGGCAACTGAAGAAAATTTCCCGTTTTAATTAATTAGTTTACTGAAAAAAGATCGTAAGTCGAGTGATTTTTCCTGTCGATGCACGTTAATGTGTTAATTTGACGGAATGACGATTACGATATCAGTATAAGTACTTATACGTACTTATTATAAGTGTAATATTTTATTTATCTTGTAAAATTTAAAAATAGTACAACAAAATAAACGTTAGAAACTATAAAAAAATTACCAGTGAATCATACGTTTGTATGGTTTTTAATATTATAGTGTGTGAATTAAGCGACAAAACTTCAGTTTACTTTTTCTTTTTATTAATTTTATAAACGTGTCCCTGTACTGATTTTTAGTGTTCAATAAAGAATATTTGTATTGTATTAATGTTAGATAGCTCAAAATTCATATTTGTTTCTCTTCAAATTGCTTACTATGGCAAAGCCAAAAAGAGCTACTCCATTTATCATAAAACGGTACAAACTGTGCGCGTTAGCCTTTCACTGTGGGCGACATTAAAACTATTCCACATGTTCTTTGCACAAATTGAATTTAAAACGCAAAGAGGAATGAAACAACAAACAACGTCGGCATGAAGAGAGAGAAGAAAAATTAGGACTTATTTACATGTACTTTGTTATCTTACTTTATGTTACAAAGAGTTGTCTCATCCCGGGAATGCGATTCTAGGAGCGAACGTTATTTGCGTACGTTCGAGTTGCATGCGACTCTCTAAGATCCTATTTTAAAACAAAACATTGTTGTAAATCGCTTAGAGAGAAAACGTTCCCACTGTTTCACCGGCGGTTTGTTGAAACCTTTGTGCTGTATTATAATTACCGTGCTCTCATGTCTAAGTTTTTTAATGAAAAGTGCAATGTAGCAAAAGAGTGAATGGGTCACTTGGTAGCACCACCAAAAGAAGACTGTAGATGCATTTCGTTGTCAACCTGGAGAACTACCTATAGAATATTTTAGGGAATAGTGAATTTACTGGCTGTCTTTCACGGTGGTGCCTGAGGTGCAAAGGGTGCCTGAATACAGCAACGCAAGTATTTTTCCTTGTAGCAGAATTAGCGAGTATGGTACATAAACATCGTCACACTTCTCGCCCATAGGTGTAGGCAGATACTACTTTTTTCCACTTGCTACGATCCTGAGATACCTCTTTCACTTCATCTACGTGTATCTTCAGACATGCTCGTCGGTGTACTCTTGGCCTCAACTTTGAACGCGGAATGTCCGTCTAGACGTTCTCCTTCCGATGCACCAATTCATCGCATTAATTGGTTTAGATAATCTTCTTTAATTCATCCTCTCTACGAGACCAAACTAAGCATACTTTTTTCTAGTCTTCATTCCGACACGTTCACTTATCACACTACGCTACTCCTTATTCTATCTGAATCAGAAAAACTGCTGGTCTCACAACCCTCTAGATAGAATTTAGACCGTACTAAAGACTTAGCTTGAATATAGCTTACTTCTTTGAAAACACGAAACTTGAATGCGTAAATACTACTGCACCTACTAGGAATACACTATTCTACAGTAAATTGGAAAGAACATGTACACCAAATCCCTCAAGCTAAGCCGTTTCGCCTATGGCCTCCGTGAATTGAAAAAGTGCACAGATATCAAGACATCAACGTCTGCTTACTACAACACCTACGCACATGCCTGGCTCTACTCGGCATACGGGATTGTACTGTAGGGGAACAGTTCGGATGCATTATAACTGTTTAGACTCCAAAAGCGCTGCTTTAGAATATTAGTTTGCTATGACAACATGCTATATGAGTATTGCTTAGCTTAGACAATATGACAAGCTACAAACAATATTTTATCGCGCAAAAAAAAATGACCTCACCGTCGATTTATATCTCAGAAGTAAGTGTTTTGGTAAAGAACAACATGTCACTCTTCCCTCATTAGGTAGGTACTCGTGCAGATCGTACAGCCCAATAAAAAACTTACTTTGCCTGACTCCAAATTAAAAATGGTAAAATCAAGCCATGCCAAGTTCTTCCATGCTGGTCTGGGAGCAAAGAAAAAACATAGAATGTACCAGTTGCTTATCTCTTCCCGCGCAGATGGTAAAAGCCCATTGAGGGATTAGGCGAAAATCTTACGGATCATGTTATATAGGCGATGTGGCTAGCAACCCATCACTGTTTTGATTCCCCTTTCCATCCATACGCCCACAATCATGCTAAACGTGGTCTTTAGGTCTTGTCACCTTAGGCTCTGTCTACCCGGTAAGGGTAGACACGTGATTTATGTATGTAAAATCAAACCCCTTCGCCATAGTGGTAAAAATATTTAACAAGATTCACAAGACGATCAAAGAGGAAAATACGGTGTGCACATTTAAGGCTTAACTTAGAAGCTAAATACTTTATCGAAAAGCCTACTATTCTGTACAAGAATTCTTGAATGAAAATATTAAAGGAAAAAGAAATTAACTCCATAAATCTTTATAATGTAAAACCACATTGATCTACCTATTTTAGCATTGAATTGTTATTTTTATGTTTGAATTTTAATACTTTAATTTTTTTTTGTATTTTTTTTAAACTTGACTATTTTTCTTAAAAAATTTGTTGTTTTTTCTTTTCTTTTAATCTAACCTATGAATAATAAGATATTGACATTTATTGGAATTTAATTTACATTCTTCTTCCATGCAGGTCTGGGAGCAAAGAAAAAACATAGAATGCACCTGTTGCTTTTCTTCCCGTGCAGATGATAAAAGCCCATTGAGGGAATGGGCGAAAATCGTAGGAATCATGTTATAGGCGATGTGGCTAGCAACCCATCACTATTTTCATTCCATTTTCCACCTGTAAGCCCATAATCTTGCTAAACGTGGCCTATATGTCTTATCACTTTGGGCTCTGTCTACCCCGTAAGGGATAAATACGTTGTGTGTGTATGTATGAATTTACATTCTAGTAGTAAGAAATTTCTATGCTCAACAGAGCTCAATGTTTTTAAACTGTGAATACCTAACTTTAAAACCTGACTGTACAAGAAACGCGCACTGTACACGATTTTTTAAGACACAATTTTTTACTTACCATGTCTAAAGCAAAATAAATTTCATTTCATTTAAATTTCATTTCATTTCAACGCAATAGAATTTGAATTTAGTACAGTTTCGAGTTGCAGCCCCAATTAATGAAGGCAGATATCGAATACCTTCAAATGAATGAATAGTTCGCTGTAACACGCGAGCACCAAAACCCTGAAATAAACTGTAACGCATCACGCTGCATTTGGCCAGCCTCACCGATACATGGCAAATGGAAACATAATCCGGGAATTAACAGGCCACGTTTAATAATGCACTGGCAGTACAGCACGGCTTTGGTACCTTAAAACAGGGGAATATTATTTTTGCATTCAGAATTATGGTATACGAAACTCATAGTAATCCTACTAATATTATAAATGTGAAAGTTTGTGAGTATGTTTGGATGTTTGTTACTCTTTCACGCCAGAACGGCTGGACAGATCTGGATGAAATTTGGAACATAGATAGATTATAGCCTGAAATAACACATAGGCTACTTTTTATCCCGGAAAATTGCGTAATTCCTGCGGGATAGTGATAAACGAATTCTATACAGACGGAGTTGCGGGCAACAGCTAGTAAATAATAGAGGGCATACAATTTACATACATGTAATAATAATAATATCTTGGGACAATTGACACCAATTGACCTAGCCCCAAACTAAGCAAAGCTTGTAATATGGACACTAGATAACGGATAAACATACTTATGTAGATAAATACATACTTAAATACATATTAAACATCCAAGACTCGAGAACAAACATTCGTATTTTTCATACAAATATCCGCCCCGACCGGGGATCGAACCCGGGACCTCTAGCTTCATAGTCAGGTTCTCTAACCACTTGGCCATCCGGTCATACATAAATCACGTCAGGTATATAGACAGAGCCTAAGGTAACAAGCCGTAAAGGCCACGTTTAGCATGATTGTGGGCGTGTAGATGAAAAGAGGAATTATAGTAAAGGGTTGCTAGCTTCGCCTATTACATGATTTCTAAGATTTTTGCCCATTCCCTTGATTGACTTTTAATATCTGCGCGGGAAGAAAAGTAACCGGTACACTCTGTTTTTGTTTCCTCTTAAAGCAGCATGGAAGAGTAAGAGAGAAATGACTAAACCAGTGTTGTGTGATGAGCCATCTGGAAGTCATGCTGGTCACAAGAGCCAAGCAGCCATGATATTATGGATAGTTAATATTTAGTTTAGTACAGCGTCACTGTAATCACGTCTTTATCCCTTACGGGGTAGACAGAGCCTAAGGTGGCAAGACCTACAGGCCACGTTAGCAAGATTGTGGGCGTTAGGATGGCAAAAAATGGAATTAAAATAGACATGATTCCTATGATTTTCGACCATTCCCTCGATGAGCTTTTACCATCTGCGCGTGAAGAGAAGCAACTGGTAAATTATATGTTTTTTCTTTGCTCCCAGACCAGCATGGAAGAAAACAGCATCATTTTAATAATAATAATAATAATAATTAATTTCTTTATACGGGTAACTGGGACCCACAATCTGTTAGTTACATAATTGCTTATTGCTAATGTTAGTAAGTATAAAAGATATACACAAATCACTACTGCACGTGACCGTTCGAAAGTGCACGGCAGTGGGTCATGAACGGACAGTCTAGCCTATCCGAGAAAAAAAAAAAAAGTATATGATTATAATCAAAATTATAATAACTTAAATGGCTTTGTTCCATGTAGAAAATAAAGGAAAACAATCGCAAAAATTTGTGTTAGTATGGTGTACCTGACAGAATGGGATAGTCCGTATTGCCACTTTGGTTATTTCCCCCGTATCAAAACTACATCACTTGTTTGCACAAGGATGATACAAGATAAATTAACCAGCCAGGAAACCGCAACCGCATTCACCGTCGAACAATTATACATTTTAGCCTGCACAGGTAAAATAATTTGCCAGTCAAATGAGTTTCTAAAAAGCCGATTAAGCGGAAACTAAAATTAGTTAATTATTTGTCATGTGTGGAGCGAAATAAACGATTGGGGCACGTTTGCGTCAGCATTGTTTCCAACTGCAACCGATTGAATAAATGGTGTGAAATTGTCTACGCCATTGTTTAACGGAATAGCGAATTAGGCATTTAAGCTGCGCTTTTTCAAACAAAATCCGTCCAATTAATATATTATTTTATCTAAATGGAAAACTAGTATGACGCTTCGATGCTTGATGAATATTTTAACACACACAGACACGCATAAATCACGTCTTTTTCCCTTACGGGGTAGACATAGCATAAGGTAACAAGACCTAAAGGCCACGTTTAGATTGTCGGCGTGTAGGTGGAAAGGGGAATCAAATAGTGATGGGTTGCTAGCCGCATCGCCTAAAACATGAGTGCCCATTCCCTAGTTAGGATTTTACTATCTCCGCGGGATGAGAAGCAACTGGTACATTCTATGCTTTTTCTTAAGACTTTTTAAGTGTTACACAGACGACGAGACGTTTTGAAAAAAGGTCAGATCAGCAGTAACCGAAACCGGCGAGCATGTATGAAGAGATTGATGAATGTGGATGAAGCGAAAGAGTATTTCAGGATCGTAGCAAGTGGAACAAAGTAGTCTCTGCCTACCCTATGGGAAAGAGGCGTGACGGTATGTATGTATGTATGTATGTAAATACAATTTTGATCCTTTTATACTAAGTGAATTTTTAAAACTAGCTGTTTTAAGCTGATTATTGATTCGATACTATAAATAAATATCACTGGACAAATAATTGACCAAAGAGTGTACATTGGGTACACCAGGTAAATGTTCCTCCAATGAGGGTCGAACCCGGGACATTTGATTTCGTAGCCTGATTCTCTAACCACTTATCTGTCCAGTCGTGAAAAAGTTAAAATTAAAATATACCTTGCATTAAAGTAAATGCTACTAAGTATACGAGAATTGCATAAAGGGAAAATCATAATTATCTTGTGTATATATTCTGGTTATGTTAAAGTAAGTTGCTTTTCATGTTGTAACACAAAGCTAAAGGTTTTGCTACATCGGGTACGACGCGTTGTTTGCTTGAAGTAATTATGGCGTTTTATATACAAAATAAATGTGTGCGTGTCAGTGTATGGTACTCAAATAAATCACTACATAGTAAAAAACAAAGTCGCTTTCTCTGTACCTATGTCCCTATGTCCCTATGTATGCTTATATCTTCAAAACTACACAACGGATTTTGATGCGGTTTTTTTTAATAGATAGAGTGATTCAAGAGGAAGGTTTTTATGTATAATTCTACGCAGACGAAGTCGCGGGCAGAAGCTACTAATTATATAATAAAAAGGTTTTTTTTTTTTTTTTTTTTATGTGAATAGGAAGGCAAACGAGCAAGTGGGTCACCTGATGGTAAGTGATCACCACTGCCCATAGACACCCGCAACCCCGGGGGGATTGCAGATGCGTTGCCAACCTAGAGGACTAAGATGAAATGCCTCTTGTGCCCGTAATTTCCCCGGCTGTCTTACTCTCCACACCGGAACACAGCAGTGCAAGCTCTGCTACTTAGCGGCAGGATGAGGATGGTTTGAATGCTTAACTATTAAGTTTAATGATGATACGATTGAAATACCTCAAAATGCAGGAAAATTGTGTAATTATTACCTGAAACAGAAAAATGCAAAGTTATTGAGTTGTTACTTTCAAATGAATCAAGAATTTTTCACTTTTACTGTTTTACCGTTAGAAATTAAATTTCTAAACGATAATGAAAACTAGACCACATAGAAAAATCTGAAAAGTAACCAGGTAGGTAACCACCTGCTATGGGTGGTGTAGGGGAATAGTACGCGTCACGGAATGACGAGGATCCTGGTTCGATTCCCGGCAATAGCTTAACTTTTCGGATTTTTCTGCATTCTAATTTTCAGTGTCGTTTCGAAAATTTATTTTTACATACATACATACACAAATCACGTCTTTATCCCTTACGGGGTAGACAGAGCCTAAGGTAACAAGACCTACAGGCCACATTTAGCAAAATTGTGGGCGTATAGGTGGAAAATGGAATCAAAATAGTGATGGGTTGCTAGCCTCATCGCCTATAACAAGATTCCTATGATTTTCGCCCAATTTATTTTTTATTGTAAAAAATGTTATTTCACACCAATAAATAATATTACCAAAAATTTTTACGGTTATAATTAGTGACGTATCTAAGGTTATTCAAACAACAGTGCAAACATTTTGATTAGTGATACATAATACACAATGAAATGACTTGCCACAAACAAATGGTACCAAAATGTCAATGGCTAGTGAACCTTTAAAACAATAAATAATAATAAAATAACATAAACAAATCACGTCTTAATCCCTTCAGGGGTAGACAGAGCCTAAGGTAACAGGTACCTACAGGCCACATTTAGCAAGATTGTGGGCGTATAGGTGGAAAATGGAATAAGAATAGTGATGGGTTGCTAGCCTCATCGCCTATAACAAGATTCCTATGATTTTCGCCCAATTTATTTTTTATTGTAAAAATTTTTATTTCACATCAATAAATAATATTACCAAAAATTTTCACGGTTATAATTAGTGACGTATCTAAGGTTATTCAAACAACAGTGCAAACATTTTGATTAGTGATACATAATACACAATGAAATGACTTGCCACAAACAAATGGTACCAAAATGTCAATGGCTAGTGAACCTTTAAAACAATAAATAATAATAAAATAACATAAACAAATCACGTCTTAATCCCTTCAGGGGTAGACAGAGCCTAAGGTAACAGGTACCTACAGGCCACATTTAGCAAGATTGTGGGCGTATAGGTGGAAAATGGAATAAGAATAGTGAAGGGTTGCCAGCCTCATCGCGTATAACATGATTCTTATGATTTTCGCCCATTCCCTCGATGGGCTTTTACCATCTGCGCTGGAACAGAACCAACTGGTACATTCTATGTTTTTTCCTTGCTCCCAGACCAGCATGGAAGTAACCTTTAAAAAACGCAATGAAACATTATAGCTCTTTAATAAAATCACTGATTACAGTTTTTGTAACGTGCAGACTGAAAAACTGGGCAACGCTTCGTCATATTTTAAATTGTCAAGAACCGTATTTTTCGAAGGGAAACAATTTTTCCGTCGGCAAACGAGTCGTCGTAAATTTTTGTGCAACAATCGTGGCCACATGTTTGTGCGGCGGCGTGAGCTAACATCGAAGCGTTTGCACAAACATTTGTACAAACATTTAAACAGGAGATTCCGCTTAGGGGTGAGATTTAGACAAAGAAATTTCCTTCGAGATGTGGGGCGAATGTTCCGCCGCGGCAATTGACATGTTTGCGCTGCCTCAATAATTGGTTTTAATACAATTGTAATATGTTTTACGCATTTTAAACTAGAGTTTCACATCGAGTTTGTTAATTTTGATTAAATAAACGCACACGCGATTAAAATAGCTTCTTTAAAAATCGTAATATTTGAAAATAAAGTCTCGACTGACTGATTCAACTTCTAACCCAAACCTATAAAGATCTAGAAGCCATATTAATCTAGACAGGGTACAAGGCCAGATTTTTTAAAAGCGCGTCACATCAACATCAACATCATCAGCCTATATTGGTCCACTGCTGGACATAGGCCTCCCCTAATGAGCGCCATAGCGCCCTGTCGTCAGCTTGACGCATCCAGCATCTGCCTGCAGTCTTTCGCAGATCGTCATCCCACCTGGCCGGAGGGCGTCCTACACTACGTTTGCCGAGTCGCACTTCAGCTTGCTAATTCTTTGAGCTATGTCGGTAACTCTGGTTCTCTGTCGGATGTATTCGTTACGAATCCTGTCCTTCAGAGAGACTCCGAGCAAAGCTCTTTCCATAGCTCGCTGAGCGACTTTGAACCGGTGAACGAACCCTACCGTGAGTGTCCACGTCTCAGCTCCGTAGGTCATGACGGGTAGGACGCACTACGCGTCAACTAGTTAATAAATAATTGAATTGCGTATGCATTTTTTTTTGCTCTCACCGTTGAGATAGTCTAACTGACGAATAATTGAATTATTCTCGTATTCATTTTCGTAAACGAGAACACAAACCCGAGTCACAAACGTTAGTCACACAAAACACAACTATTAAGACGCCGATCCTGTTACCGCTAACCACAAGACTCCGTTACCAAAGCTTTTCTCATCAACGAGTCATCCAACTCAACGGTTGCTAATTTCATCACGTTAATTGGATACGACACTGATTAACCAAACAACTATTTTAATTAAATTCCTCTTAGACTAAATAACTTAGCGAACCTGCGCCCAGGCCCTACGCCGAAGATCGTTTCATGGCGTTCCACTCACACTAACAGTCATAAATACTAGAGTGAGAGAGATGGCATGTACGCTTGGAAAATCGAGTTTTGGAGTAGTCGTGTCGAGGCAAGACTTGGATCCGTAAGATGCAGCCCTTTCGCGATAAAGCCAGCAGATGTCGCGACCGTCGATGTAATCGTCGCCTTTGTGCCATGTCTAATGAAAGGTTGGCGAAACTGATATAGCTATCTTTAATCAAGGCGAAACTTGTGCCCGCATCGTTATAGCCGCTGTTTGACAGCAAATGTTGCTGGGAAACTTTAATTTGTGTCCGCAGCCGACGTGCTCCGTTTGGAGCGATGGCGGATAATTTTGAAGCGTTTTTCGAAAGTAGCAAAAGATTGAAATGTATTTTATTAATTAATTTATTACTTGTGTTCGGTCAGTTGTTATTCGCGACTTGAGGCTCGATATTGGAAAGAACGTAATTCGAAAGTACCGTTAAAAAGGAAGGCTTCTTGTCGTTAAAAAAAGAAAAAAAAACTACTTTTCAAATTAATTTTTCGTCTAGTTACAAATTTTTTAATTACTAGCTAATTAACATCATTTCGTTTATTGACAATTAAGTATCTTGCGGGAACTGTGAAATTTTCCGGGATCCACAAAATTCGTTCAGTAGTTATTGCGTCAGAGCCAAAACATTTATGCAAAAAAAATCGCGTTTATAATTTCAGAAAGAATATTTTATATACTACCAAAATTGATAAATGAATCAAGCGGATGGCATACTTACTTGATCGAATACAAAGTGACTAACTATTTACAATCCTTCTGCAACAATAAAAACAAAAACCTATCCAATTAAAAATCTACAGCTACACAACACAACCCGGAAACTAATACAATACTTCGAATAATTATATGCCATAAATGTCGAGGAACATGGATAGCCAGTCAAGTCAGAAATAAATGTTAGCCAGATCAAATACCCCACTGCTTGTCACAATCTCAACCACACAGAAACTTAAGAGAACTAATCTCTTTGAGACAATACTAGGGCAATATCTTTGGTTTACGACACGGCCCTGACTTGATATACAAATATTTGAAGCCGTCTTACTGTCGCACCCATTGTCCAGGTCAAACTAATTTTGAGATCCTTTGAAGCGGTAATTCAATTTTGTATTGTGACCATCAGTTAAGTAAATTTGGTTTTGGCTTAATTAAGCTTGTTTGCGATAAAAAGAGGAGGTTTACAGTGAACGATGATTTGAGTTTTCTTGCTTGTTTAGTGGCTTGTGTATCTGCGTATTACGCTTGTATCTGGTGCGTTATTTTTGTCTAATAAAATACCTACAGTGACAAAATAGCCGCTCAGTTAATGGTGAGAGAGAACCACTACCCATGGATTTTCGCTAGACCTAATGCTAATTTGTTGCCAGCCTAGAGGGATAAGATAGAATTTCCTCTACGGGTCGCTGAAAGTTAACCTAAATCAAGAGCACTCTCTTGATTTAGGCTTTAGAAAAATAAGAGAGAAAATATATAATAGTAATAACAAATAAAACGCTCCTGCACACTATTAAACAAACGAATTCCTAACCCACTGTCACTTGTACTGCGAAAAGTTTCAACCGTTGAAACATTTCGCAGTAAGTCATAGTAACATTGCATTTGTTAAAAATATCACTGTAACTTTTACTGTGAGAACGTTCTACGTTGGATCAGAGATCGATTTCTTCTACATACTTAACCTCGCGCCTCTTTCCGTAGGGGTAAACAGAGACTACTTTGTTCCACTTGCTACTATCCAGACATATCTTTCTCGCTTCATTCACATTCATCAATCTCTTCATACATGCTCGTCGACATAAGCTACTTCTGACCTCCATAGCACATATTACGCATTCTTAAATTACCATAATGTAGTAACATACATTTTTTTTAAATCGGAACTACGCCTAACAACATTTACCGTCAACTAAGGAACCCGAGCTCGGCAGGAATCTCCAGATTACGCCCCGCATTACTCGTCTATATTAAAAACCCCCACAATTTGCTGAACAAGTTAATACCATTAATACTTTGCTCCCACCGTTACCACGGCAGGTTGTACTTATTTAAAAAGGCAATTTTTGCTCCGAACATTTAACCGCGGGTCAGATCATCAGGAAATAATTGTTTTAAGCTACTTTACCGATTCCGTGTTCGCATTTACTTTTATAGTTGTGATTGTTTTGATAATCTTTGTTTCGCATAATCTGTTCGTATGACACGCTAAGCGTCTAGGCTTTATTCAATAAAGGAATATATGAATAATGTTAATTAGTTAATAAGAACTGCATGTCTTAGTTAACTGACCCTACACATTGTATGCCGTAAGGCTCAACATAGTGATACAAAATATTTGCAAGACCTCATGTACCTACCTGTGTTGAACAAATAAATGATTTTGATTTGATTTGATAAATACATACATAAATCACAATTTTATCCCTTACGGGGTAGATAGAGCCGGAGGTAACAAGACAAAGGCGATGTTTAGCATGATTGTGATGGTAAAGGTGGAAAGGAGAATCAAATTAGTGATGGGTTGCTAGCCGCATCGCCTATAACACGATTCCTATGCCCATTGCCTCGATGGTTTTTTTACCATCTACACAGGAAGAGAAGCAAGTGGTGCATTCTAAGTTTTTTCTTTGCTCCCAAACCAGCTCATAAGCCAAACAAAAAAAACTTTTCGAATTAGACATTATAATATAATGTATAAAAAATTAAAACCTTATGTTGGGATTTTTTCACGCCTCACTAGTGTGTTGGCGCAGCTCAACTAAGTATAGGTGAAAAACATAAGTAAATGGCCTGTTGTATGTAATAGTGTACAGAACTGACTTGAGTAATTTTTCTAATTTGGAACGTCAATTTGTCTATTCACACATTAATCGCACATACAAAAGGTAATTTTAAGTTTTTCATCTATAGCTTTCTAGGTTTGCTGACAGTTTGGTAGAATTTGTGTGCAATTGTTTCTTATTTGTATAGGTAAATTCCTTTAGTTACAAAAAAATCTTTATGCCGCATAACAGCGCGCAATAGCGACGCTCTTAAATTTAAATTATTAAGATTTGAAAATAGGATATTAATTATTTAGAACTAGCTGTTGCCCGCGACTTCGTGTGAAAAGAATTTGTTTATCGCTATCCCGCAGGAACTATGCAATTTTACGGGATAAATAATAGCATAATATGTTTTGATCTAGGGTATCAGCTAACTCCGTTCCAAATTCGAATCTAATCCGTCTAGTCGTTTCAGCGCTAAGAAGGAACAAACATATAGACTCACTCACTCACAAACTTTCGCTATATAACATTAGTAGGATTAAATAACTAACTAATATTGCACCGTTGAACAGCGTACAGTCAGCGTCATATAGTATGAAACATCCAAAGTGACCAAAAAAATCGACAGACCATATAATTTCTATGGTGTACTTAATTATTTGACCGACTTGGATGCTTCAAACTATATGACACTGACTGTACAACTGCACGCGAATCGCGACGCGTATTTTAAACATGACCTCACTTTGTCGTTAGCAGAACGCCGCCTTGTTTATCTGGGAGTACCTGTGTCCAATTTCGACTTAACTTAAACTCTGATACTTCCCTGTTACATATGTTTGTATACCGGAGACTGAACGCGTAAATCCACCCTCGACTTCCATAAAGACAATTAGGTCCACTTTTGTGAATGAACAAGTAAAGGTATGCCTGAAACTTTGGTTTTATACCGCAACGGAGCGCGGTGTGTTACGCTCCGGCGCATCGAGTCGGTTTATGCCATAAAGTTCTCCGTGGAGCCATACATCACTTAGTGACCCGCATCGGAAGGGCCCGCGCCTGCGCTTCGACACACGCGATCATTATTAACTTTAGTGTAAACTTTACGTCTAGGGACGAGAATATTGACTAGCGGTATGAAGGTTTCCGGTGTTAGAGGTGTTTTACGGCGGGATATTGATGGCAATGCACGATTAACAGTATGTACCTAACTATCTATCTAATCTAGAGCAATTTGTGTATATATATGTGTATATTTATAATCCTCGTGTATACTTTTGACCGTGTGCTATCGTACAACGTTGCTGACATATTTGTCACAAGATTTTTGAATACTGTATTTATTACTTTGACATTGGCGAAATCATCGCATCGATCGATGGGGCCATATCAAAAAAAGAAGAAGAGTAACACGGATACGTCTACCTTTGGGTAGCATCATCATCTTGTCAACTGAAAGACGTCTACTGCTGGACATAAGCCTCCCCCAATGAGTCACACGCAATGCGTATAACTATACCGAACTTTAATCTCTTCAGTGCTTCGCAGAAAATTTAGTGGCTGATCCTCTAACGGTTTTATTTCCATTTTAAGCTCCGGAATTCTAACATACATACATACACAAATACAAATCACGTCTTTATCCCTTATGGGGTAGACAGAGCCTTTTTTTTTTTTTTTTGATTCGATGAGAAAATGCAAATTACGCACGGTCCCCGCGCCTTGGGGAATGTCCCCCCCCGAGGGGGTAGACAGAGCCTAAGGTAACAGGTGCCTACAGGCCACATTCAGCAAGATTGTGGGCGTATAGGTGGAAAATGGAATCAAAATAGTGATGGGTTGCTAGCCTCATCGCCTATAACATGATTCATATGATTTGGCTGTTACCATCTGCGCGGTAGAGAAGCAATTGGTACATTCCATGTTTTTTATTTGCTCCCAGACCAGCATGGAATAATTCTAACAAGTTTTGCTTAAGCGACCAATTTTTGTCAAGCGATAAAAGGTACATTAAATCACAATGTCCACAGATTATAAAACAAGCGCAGATCGTATCAACTAGTCAAGAGACAAAAACGACACTTAAAATTCTCCCCTGTGTAACATTACCTGGTTCGGGGTAAATTTCAGTGACTGGCCACAATGTACTCGTAGTTAAGTACTAAGTAGGTACGGCTCGTAATAAACACCCAACACTTGGCCACGCGACACCACAAACGGACCGAGGATACGTTGATTATGTTAATTTTAACACCTTTGATCAACGCGAGAGCCGGGCCCTGATTCAAATGGATTTCGAAAAATTTGCATCATTACCTACATGTCAATTGAATTAACTTGTTTTATTTGGCGCGGGGCAATCAACTGCCGAAATTTTTGTTACGCTTTCATATATTAAAAGCATAGAATTTACCAGTTGTTTCTCTACCCGCGCAGATGGTAATCCCATCGAGGGAATGGGCGAAAGTCATAGGAATCATGTTACTGGCAATGAGGCTAGCAAGCCATCACTAATTTGATTACACTCACACAAGAACTGTCAAGAACACGATGGCGAATACGAGCTAGGTAATAAGCCTACAGGTTACTTGAACACGTAACCTTTAACTTATTATAATGCAGCTCAAACCACTCGTTAGTAACATGCATTTGCATAACAGGAATAAAATCTCTTTGGTACAACTGCATACCAACATTACAATGACAGAAACCACTCACTAATTATACTAATTCGCTGCTACACACTGAATTCTGTTCCCGTTGGATCGCTCAGCGAATTCTGCGCAGACGGAGTCACAGACAAGAGCTAGTGCACTAATAAACTACTTCCTTGTATAAGGAGCTGACAAATTAGGTAAATCATAGTTTTTTGGAGAAAATTACGGAAGTACTCGTAACTTTGCTGCGTAAAAACATCCTGTTAACGAGGTAGTCTATATCCACTAATTAAGACCTCTTTAAATATCTTCTAGGACCTCTTAGCATTTTACTTAGCATAGTCTGCATAGTCACTTCACGTTGACAAATGAAATTCTTGACAATGTCATGCTTTTTATAACAAACAATCGTCAAAAAACTGTTTACATGACAGAAAGACAAGTGTTAAATGCAAACTTGTCAGTTAATTGCAAAGGTTATGTTTAGACACAATTTTAATTTATTGTTTTTTTTGGTAAAAGAAAATACCCTATTTCTATTTAAGGTTAATTGTTTTGATCGGGACTAAAACTATATCCAATTCCAACTAAACTATTTCAGCTGCTAAACGTGAAGAGGTTACAGAAAGACACTGTCTCATTATACTATATCATATTAGTTTGGATAGCGGGGATATAGTAAATGTTATTGAACTTTTTCGTCGCTATCCCGAACTAACTTAATCTTCCCAAGGTGTAGCTAAAATACTTTAACCCTATAAATTTGCAAGTAGGTAAAAATCCAACTAGTCGATCCATCGTTTAAAATATTGCTGATTCAAATAAAAACCGATTGCTATCTCACTTTGATGTTGTCGGAGGAAATGAGATCTGCTTCCGATCCCTGAAGAAAGGGAATAAACTCCTTCCCTTTTTAGGGTACCGCGGGTAACCTACCGGAACCCTATTAATCTCGGCACAATATTTATCTGTCCGTTCGATCTGTCCCCCGCAGAGCCCTTTGGTGAATCGCAAGAAAGACGTCGACATAACAAATAGGCGGCGTTAAGCTTAACCCTTATGCACTCAGATGTTTCAAAGGACCCGGAAACAATTTTATAAAGCAACTACTTAAACGTATTAAAGTATATGTGGGCTTGAATGCAATGCTGTCGCGTCGCCCGCTGACCTCGACAAGATTAGTCATGTCTACTGAACAATGGTTTAGTATATCATTTTGTAAAAGTAGTTTTGATAATAGGTTCTTAGAAGTTTTTTTTGCTTACTGAACTTGATCATTCAGTTTACATAATAGTAATGTATTAGGTACCAAATTTCAAGTCAATCCAACCAGTAGCGAGTCAAATTTGACTTGCAAGATTTGATCCACACAGCCATACATTGCCAGGAAAATAAAAAGTTAGTAAAATTAAAATTCTTCCATGCTGGTCTGGGAGCAAAGAAAAACATAGAATGTACCTTGCTTCTCTTCCCGGGGAATGATCGATGCGGCTAGCAACCCATCACTATTTTGCTAATCTAGCTAAACGTGGCCTGTAGGTCTTGTCACATTATTTGTAAAATAAAAAAAATAGCTAGTTTGGCTAACAATAATGAGACTGGAATCGTACGGCAAATTAAAAAAAAAACTGAGAGTTTTAAGGTATAAATATTGAGTGAAAGTACATACTATATTGATACAGACCACTGCGTCAGATAAATAGTATCAGTGCATGTAAATACGTAATTTCATATAATATTTAGGTACGGAACCAATTACGCAGCGCAAAAATGCTGACGTAGCTTTTAAATTTAGTCATGAGAGGGAGGAATACCGCGTCATATCCAGAGTGAAGAAACCGGTGTCGTCTTCTGACCGTTACGAGTGCCGATCTAATTTGCCGATTCGGGGAAGCATAATGTGGAATTTAATAGGTTTGTGTAAGTGCAAACGATTTTCGTGCGTTATGGATTTCTAATAATTCCATAGCCCAATTACGTGATTCATCTTGTGCTGTCTGTTTTAGGTGACGCGTTCATTTTTAGCATTTAATCGGCTTAGCTTTATTCGCTTATAAGCCATTTGTAGGGTATCTACATCGTTAATTTGCATGTAAGTCTGGGGCCTAACCATGTCGTCTAAGTATATTGTATTTCTTCCTATTATATATCTACGTGTATCGAATGTGTGTAAAATAAATGTTTCTCTCCCTCTCTCTCTCTCTCTCTCTTAATGCGATTCAATTCCGAACCAAAGTTCTTCATTTTTTAATATGGCCCCATCGATCGATGCGATGATTTTGCCAATGTCAAAGTAATAAATACAGTATTCAAAAATGTTGTCACCGATTTTATAATTATTACTATCTCTGTATATTTATTTTTATCTTAAGTTAGGTTCGTACAATATTCATATAAAAAGTAATAAAACAATATAAAAACATTATAAAAACCTAACCTAGGGTGACAGAGGCACAGGCAAAACCTTCGGTTTCCCCGAAGAGATCCCCGAAGCCTAGCCAGTTCACCGAAGCGAGCAGGTCTACATCGGGCCCCGTGAGGGCCTTATAGAACCGCCCATGTAGCTCCTTACTCTCCCATTCAGTCTTATTATTATTATTAGCTGTCTTGCACGTGTAGTAGCAGTATAGAAAGGTTAATGTTTTGTGTGGATTCATTTCTAGGGTACTTACTATAAAAGTAATCAGAGTTTTAATCACGCCAATTAAGTAGATAGGTATTGTAGGTAGAGTTTATAATACTGCTTTTTGTTAGTGTTCGTGTAAATAGGTTAGGTTAGGTCATTAATTTCCAGTTAATTATTTTAATACAGTTATAGCTGGCATAGTTTATGATCATGTTATTATTTGTTATCAGGCTAGTGGCTAATCAAGGTAATTAAAAAGCTAGGCACGTTTCTATCATTAAAATAAGAAAGAATAGTTCAATCTGAAAGATGATAAGCCATGAAATATCCATTCCATTTAATTTCGTACCTACATTTCTAAGCGACGATGAAAATTAGAACACATAGAAAAATTCGAAAAATAAAGCTGTGGCCGGGAATCGAACCCGGATCCTCGTCATTCCGTGACGCGTAGCGTGCTAAACCTGCCTACCTCCCACCTGCCACGCATGGTGTTAGCTGCTATGGGTGGCGTAGCAGTATAGCACGCGTCACGGAATAACGAGGATCCGGGTTCGATTCCCGGCCATAGCTTTACTTTTCGGATTTTTCTAGTATGTGTTCTAATTTTCAGTGTCGATTTGAAATAAGAAATAAGAAATAAGAAATAAGAAACGTTTATTGTATAAAACCGTGTACAATTGTGATAACATAATTTTTATAAGTTTCAACAGTTTATCCATTTCGGACGTACAAAATTGAAATTTAATTTCTAACGGTAAAACCGTAAAAATAGACATAAAAAATCAAGAAGTAAAATTCTTGATTCATTTGATAGTACCTTTTTGTACCTACAGTAAAAACTTTAAGACCACAATATTTTTCATCCATAACCTCACTAGTTAGGTACTTTGCTACTACACAACCTACTAATCAGGCCAATCACGTACCTTTAATAATATGTACCATCGTGTAATTAAGATAAATATAATTTATCTAAAGAAACAATTCTATTATCACGCGAATAGTCGACCAATACAATTCCATTCTCAAACATATCACACACGATATCGGGCAAAAGCTTTATTTAATGAGATAACAGAATTCAGGATTCAATCTATCCGTGACCACTATTACCGTAAGTCAAAGAAAAAGCCGGATTTGTGAAAATGTAACTTTGCCGTAACACAACGTTTTCTTACGTTATTTCCTACAGTCGCAGGTGAGATTTATCTTCGGATAATTGGATAAAGAACGCGTTTGCGAGAAGTGATACGGGGCGGAAGGAGGCAGTGGGAGGCCGGCGAAATGTATGGATCATATTGTATGCCGGTGAAATATAATACGTTAAACTGTGACTCATTCGGGACGCCTGATTTATTTATGTTCTAATTTTTCGGATTCATCTAGTCCATTCGTGGGATCGTTTTTCATTTCTTCAATGTTTGGAGTCTGTAGTCAAAACATACCTTATAAGTTAATAGAGCGACGTCATCATCATCATCATCAAATCACCAATAGGACGTCTACTGTTGGACATAGGCCAAACCTATCATAAGTTTATGGATTAAGTAGTATATTTTATCTGTGTATCGTTTCGTGAATCACAGACGGTTCTGGCTGAAAATCAGTGCTCAGCTGCAGACGTCTAACACCTCAGCGTAATGCTGAGCCAGCGACCGTTTCACTTTTGCGGAGACACATACAACGCTGATGATCTATTTTTCATGTCTGTGTTTTTTTTTCTGTAAAATTGTGTATATTCTCTTATTTGTGTGTCTTGCAAAAAGGAATAAATGTCTTATTTCTTTCTTTCTAACCGTCAGACCTATTTCGTATGTTCCTTTGTACAAAATGAATTATAAATGGTGCCCCCTGTTTTAAATTAAGCTTTATTTTAATTAAACATTGGTTACTGTCAATTTACTCGTAAAATATCCCTGTGAGCAAAAATTTTACACCAAATAATTCTGACAATTCATGTAACCGATATTAATGATATTATAACCGCATTCAGTCATTTACAACGATAACCGCACCGCATTCAATTGAACAAAATATCAAACAGAAAATTAAAATAAAGACATACAAAACAAACCACACATCAACCACTCCCATTTGTAATGAGCTTAACGTTGTAGGCATAATCGCGGCATTACAACGAAAGAGGATTACAATATTACCACAAATTAGGAATTGGTTGATGGAAATAGGCAACTGTATTTTATGGTTGCTATTCGTCAAAAACAGCACGTTATCAAAACTAATTACAAAACCTAAAGCAGCCTAGATTGAAATTCATAAACGACAAACAAAATATCATCGACGCGATTAACAGTGATGTCAACTTTTACAATGCAAACTACCGTTAAGTAATGAAGTGGTTATAAAAGGAAACGGATGAAAGCTTAATCTATCACAACAATAAACACAACACCACATAACCGAAATGTTAAAACACTTTAATAGCCAGGTGTGAGAACACGTTGAAAAATGTGCGTGAAAAACATTGAAGTTGTGAGTGGCAATACCGTGCGTCACGCTACTACACTCGGAACGTCTAATAAATTTGTAATTCTAAACATTCAAACAAAAAAAGATTACATTCTGACACCGAATATTTGATTTAGCGGGAGGTGAGTGATTCAGATACTTATTTACAAGGTGAAGCCCCAAACACACGGAAAGTTAGCGAGGCGTAAATTGAGAGCAGTGAATTCCATACAGATTTTTCAAAATTACCTTGACCATTTCACGTAATGCGACGGTCAGCAATGGCAGCACTGGACTACACCACAGACGAGTTTGACACCAAGTTTATTACGTCACTTTTACGTTACACTACTTTTTTTAAAGTTCGTTCTATCTTCATGCGCAGTTCAGGAGAATAACGGGTCCTGAAAATCAATTTTATAAATTAACCATTGTTCTGAAATTAAAAAGACACATTTTTAGCAACTAAACTCAAGATCATTTTATAGGTATTATGAGCGGAGTTGCGTGTATTATTTGTCTAATGTAAGCTCGCTTGAAACGCAGGTTTTTAATGTAGTTTGTTAAAAAGTTGCAACTTTAACAATTATTAACAATGACGATTTAGCCTTAAAGAACTAACATTAAGAAGGAAAGTAATTTCCATCTCCAGAAGGCTGATATCACTCCAGCTCTGGTTTGTTGGAGAGAAATTAAAACTAAACTGTAGTAGGGATGTATTTTACAGCAAGCTCTTAAAAGTCAATCGGCATGAAAATCATGGAGCGTATCGTTGAAAACCTTACATAAGCAAACGGGGTTAAATCGACAGTGTAATCGGTAACCAATTTAGTTGGCTCCGATGTGGATATTGGCGCAGTTTTTTTCCTTTTTAACGGAGTTTCGAGTTTGCTCGGCGGAATTAGTTTACGCCAACGTTTGATCGGATATTCCTTTAAAGAAGTTAGGCAGTGGCTTCGGATAATTTGAGACGACATAATGCAAACAGAGCGATCGGTAACATTTTTAATCTTGATCGGAGTGGGGCTAGATAATCGAATCGGGTTCCATTATAATTTGATCGCATTTCAATTAACGTTAACACATTATTTTTTTAGAAAAATTGTTTAGAAATTAAATATATTTTTAAATGTGTTACTAAATCGTCGCCGTAGCAAATTAATTTAACATAATAATTATTACACTTTTTTGCGTTGAAGATGTGTAAGTTCTGATTTAAATATCAAACCGAAAAATTAATTTCAGTAATGTGCTTCAAACAACTTGAACGATAATTAATTTTACGGAGAAAGGAGATTTATTAAAATAACTAGGACAGACAGAGAAATAATTTAAAAATCAGATGAGACATCTTATTATTAAAATAAGACAGATTACTCACGTATTCTTATTAGAAATATGCTCGCCATGTTTCGAATCGATCTGTAGCAGATTTAAAAGATTCACGGTTATTAACATAATATGCATCATGATCACGGGTAGACCCTGATCAAGATGTGATCATGATGATCGTTAACAAATCGCAATCTGTGGTTCTTCGTCAAGGTGTGCTCGAAGAGAAAGACTTCCAAGAACTATGCGCCAGCACACCTGAAGCTCGGCTACTTGGCACTCAAGTTTTTAAAGGACTTTATTTCAATAAACACTTTTCTTTAAAAAGAACTACCCCCGTTTTCTGAACAATCATAAATTATTATCTAAGTGAGTTAGTTGTCACGGGAGGTAAAACCTCGAGTACGAGGCGTCCGGGTTGCTACCATCACCTTACTCACTAATCCTGCCATCTAGTAGCACATTTGCAATTCTCTAGTGTTGCAGATACCCATCCATAAACAGAGATGGTAGTGTTGACACTCAACTTTAGGGAAAACAAAGGTTTCTTATTACAATAACCACATTAATCGGTTTGCTATTCACTGGAAAATATAGAAGATCCGTACCTTTTTTTTATTATTCGGAAGATCGACCTTTACTGAGCTGATAATAGAATGAAACATATTTTATAATAAATTTAGTATATTATAAAATATATTGCAAATGGGTTGGCTAAAAACATCCGGGACAGACTATTTTTAATTATTTTTAATAATACTAAATAATTATAAGTCAATAAATATATATGTATACCTATATAATCACTACTACATAGTATAAAAAAGTCGCTTTCTCTGTCCCTATGTCCTTATGTCCCTATGTATGCTTATATCTTCAAAACTACACAACGGATTTTGATGCGGTTTTTTTTTAATAGATAGAGTGATTCAAAAGGAAGGTTTTTATGTATAATTCTACGCAGGCGAAGTCGCGGGCAGAAGCTAGTATTTAATAAATTGATGTTCTATTGTTTAATATGATAGTATTTCATTAAACTTTTCTATTATAGGTATACATTATATTTATTGAAATGGTATGTCCAGGATTTTTTTAGCCAACCCATTTTTAATATATTTTCTAATATACCAAATGTATTATAAAATATGTTTCATTCTATTATCAGCTCGGTGAAGGCCGATTTAGGTTCGGATCTTAGCCTATGATCTTTGTCCAAACCACAGATTGATTAGAAACATATCAAGAATACCTGTACTACATACACACGATCCTGTTTTAATAATTACACGAGACAGTCGAAATTTCCTATTCCCCGACTTGGTGTAGCGAGACTTCTTATCAGAGTAAAATTTTTATTGTCATCTTGTTTGAACTCCTGAAAATTTAATAGGGAAGACTCCACGGGAACCGTAAACGTTTGTCGACTCCATACATTGTTGGCTAGAGTTTTACATAGCACAAACTTGCATTATTCATAAACTAAAATTTTGCTGGGAAGCTTTTAAGTTTTCGTACTTTACTGTATTCAAGCTTAAATCTGTATTTTTCATTTACATTCATGCTATCTTTCGGGATGACATCATTTAAATTTTGAATCCTACGTTCGCTTTATTGTTTAATTCGTTTTGTTAGTGTAAGGTACGCTGAAATGAATCATGAAAACGTTACGCTGGCCATAACATTAGCGTAATCTTTAATTAATATTGGTACCACTGTAAGAATGAGAATAAGAATGAGATGGTCAATAAGACATTATCAACTGGATATATTTAGACAGAAAATCTCCTGATATTTCGACGAAGTTGTAACCATGATCACGAATTATATGTCTGATGTATGACCTATCATTTACGGTACGAAAAATACAGCATTGTACCCAAACAGGTACCTACTAGGGTCACGTTGGACACCTCATGGGTACGGAACCCCAAATCCCATACACATACATACACAAATCACGTCTTTATCCCTTACGGGGTAGACAGAGCCTAAGGTAACAGGTACCTACAAGCCACATTTTAGCTTGATTGGGGGCGTGATGGAAAATGGAATCAAAATAGTGATGGGTTGCTAGCCTCATCGCCTATAACGTGATCCAAAATCCCAAGTCGCACGTATAACTTCTAAACGGACACAGCACTTAACAGCATTGGAAAAGTTATCAGCATTCAAAGAATCAAACAGGTTTATAAATTTTATCGGCGGCTTAATCTCGAACGGTTTACTTAATCGGTGGGGATTGAGTCTTTGCCGGAAACGGGCCGTCCGCGCCGTTTCCAGCCGGAAGCGGCGGAAGTCTTGCCGCCCAGCCGGTTCCGGTGGCGCGCGCGCAATCCACGCGACCGTTTTTATTATCTTGTACTTTGTTGGTTGTTGATGGTAAATGTTTTTGTTTTTTTGTAGAGAATTAAAGGCGTGGCTGCGGCAAAGTCAAATCTCGTAGCATATTTATTCTGAAAAGTCGATTTTATCGAATATTAAACTACTAATGGACAGAATGGGCTGGCCACGTCTGCCCCAGAGAGATGTGTTGCAACTCAATCCATGCCCCAGGATGACTACCGGCTCCACGGCAGGCCGAGGCAGAGACGGCGGGATGACCTAGATGCATTCTCGAGTGACTGGCCAAACTTAATAGTAGGAGATCCGAACCTAAGTCGACCTTCACCGAGTTGATAATAGAATGAAACATATTTTATTACAAATTTAGTATATTGGAAAATATATTAAAAATGGGTTGGCTAAAAAAATCATGGACAGACTATTTTTTTTTCATAATAATTATAATAATAATAATATATTTATTTGCAGTAAATGTAGTGAAGTGAAGGCATGGTTTTTATTTACATTATCATATTTTGAGTTACATTTTTTTTTCTATTATAGATATATTCTTATATACTAATATTCTTATATAAGTCAATAAATATATATTTAAATATATTTATTTCTTTGATGTTCTATTGTTCAATATGATAATATTACATTAAACTTTTCTATTATACATATTATTATATTTATAAGTCAATAGATATATAAATATGTTATATATGTAATATATTTAAATAGTCTGTCCAGGATTTTTTTAGCCAACCTATTTTTATTATATTTTCTAATATACTAAATTTATTATAAAATATGTTTCATCCTATTATCAGCTCGGTGAAGGTCGACTTAGGTTCGGATCTTAGACTATAAGCACGGACAGAGGTTGGAAATCTAAGGGAGAGTATTATGCCTAGCACTGGGACGCTATGGGCTAGAAAAACAATGGTCATATTATTTTGAAACAGCAAGCGTTTTTAAATAAAGGGTGAATCTATAAAAACACGTCGGTTTCGCCTTAATTTTTTTTGTCCACACACGGCTCGGGCGATGCAGCGAGGTGCGTGGAGACACGCGAACGCCCAATTACAGGGTGAACGGTTAAAAATTAATTCGAGGGGAAAGGCTGCATGGAAAAACGGATCGGAGACAACGGTGATCGTTATTGTGCCGCGGTAATGAGGTTCCAAACGCGGTTGGAGGCCAGCGTTCTGAAATATTAGTCAGCTTTTAATGTTAGCTTATTTTAGGTGAACCTTATTGATTTTAACCAGTTTTACATTATCTACGCAACAACAAGCAATATAGAGCAATATTAAGGTGTAAGCTATCGCTGTGGAAATAATTCGTTAGTGGAATAAAACGAAATTTTAACCAAATCCAGTTTACTGTTCTGTCAAGCGATCATTGCATTCAATACAATTCTCATCACCGTGGTACTAATATTATAAAGAAATAAAGTTTGTGAGGTTGTAGGGGGTAACTTTTGGATATATTGAACCGATTTTGAAAATTCTTTTACTGATAGAAAGCGATGTTATTTGTGAGTGTCTGTCATATGCTATATCAGTTCAGCGCGTACGAAGTTGCGGGCAACAGCTAGTCACTGGTAACCATCTAATAATATCATTGAATGTACGAGTAAGTCGTGCCAATATCATAGTATATTCATGGTTCGCTCCTGAGAAGAGTTAGCGTCACTGTTGACTAAGGTCTAGAGTTGTCAAAGGCGACTATATAAGATCGACGCCGAAGCAAAGTTTTTAAATCTTGAATCTCATTAAGTTTATTAATTATAAATAACTATCAACATATCGAGTAGCTATGCCGCAATGTTGTGCATATCCATTTTGTTCGGAAAAAAATCCGCTTTCAAAGCGTTCACATTCATATTTGCGATAATTTCACGAAGGAGATCACTTTTCAACAGGACACACTTTTTCAATGAAAGAAATTATAATTTATGTCACGAAGCCCGCTAAAACCAGTTAAAAGTCAATGTTATTGGACCTCACGCGACACTAGCGCCTCTAGTGGCAAATTCACACGCGATAACCCCCATTCCAAGGTGTGCGTGAAATTCCCAATCCGCACTGGGCTCGCGTTAGAACTGCAGCCCAAGCCTTCGCATTCTGGGGTGCGTTCAGTTTGATCACCCGACGACGCTCGACGACGCACTGGCCCGTTCAGTAAGTCAGTGCGATCATCGGACGATCACACCAAGTCGTTCAGTAACATCGTCGGGCGTCTCCGGCCGATCGCACTGGTCACCCCGTAAAATAGATGGGTAAAAAACGCACAGACGTCACTTTGACAGTTGATATGAGGCAAAATTTATAATTCGAACGCTGGGGATATAAACTTATTATTGCGAATACGAAATCATACTTCAATTGACACTTTTGACAGAAGAACGCCCCAAGTCGTTCAGTAAGTGTGTTCATGATCGGACGATTTTCACCCGACGATAATCACACTGACACTTTAGTTACTGAACGTAGCCCTGAGAGGAGACTTGTTCCCAGCAGTGGGACGTTATATCAGCTGGAGATGATTATAAGTCTTCGTTTATCATGTAATATATTACTTCCATGCTGGTCTGGGAGCAAAGAAAACACATAGAATGTACCAGTTGCTTTTCTTCCCGCGCAAATGGTAAAAACCCATTGAGGGAATGGGCGAAATCATAGGAATCATGTTATAGGCGATGCGGGCTAGCAACCCATCACTTTGATTTCACTTTCCACTTCTACGCCCTCAATGGCTTGCTAAACGTGGCTTGTTGGTCTTGTCACCTTACGCTCTGTCTACCCCGTAAGGGATAAAGACGTGATTTGTGTATGCATGTATGTAAATATTACTGTCTTCATAGAACCGCAGCCGCCCGTATCTCTAGCGAGGAATGCGTGTTACGGTAAGGAAAGAAGAACCCTTACTTAAATAAAAGACTGTCTATAGCACCCTAACACTTTTGCGTCGCAGGTAAACACCCTCATTTCTGGAAGTCAGTTAAAAATAACAATTGCCATCAATTGTCACGTGGGTAATAAGCGGCAAGAAAGTTATGGGGAGGCTCTTATTGGAAAACTTCTATCCTCGTTATGGGGCATGAAAAAATAAAGTTGTCGTACGTGGTGCAAATAAGAGTTAACGGCTACCGATACTTGGATTACAGTTTGGGCCTTAGAGCATTAGAACAAACGGAGGCGTCACTTGAACTTGGTAAAAATTTCATTATTACACGTTTTATTGCTACTAATTTCCCTTGATTTAGAATCTGAACACAACTAACGTTCATTGTAATCCAACTGCTGAAAGTGGGTCAAAATTCATGTGCGGTATTTTAAAGTTTTTGTTAAAACATTTGTAATGATAACATTTTTGTTAATTGTACTTTGATCGAACTTCTGATAGTGGGTATACGTGACTTAAAAGGTTTGACTCAAAAACAGACAGCAAGTTAAAAAATCCTACAGAAACTGTTAATTTCAACGGATGGCAAGGCTTCTTACACAAAGTACACTTATTCATTTCTCGGCCACAGCTACAGACAAAAGCATAAACAATTGCCAAACGCTAACTGGAGCTTCACACAATTCCATCTTGTTCGCGCAGACTACTTCTTGATGATTGCGAGTGTCACTGGTCCTAAACCTTTGACAGAAGGTAATGTTGGATCTCCAGTTCGTTTAGTGCTTTAAGGGCAGGGATCCTGTTGGCTGGCCTCGACTCGGGAATCAATTGCGGTCATTACTTGGAGGCGCTCTATTATTTATTTCACTTTCTTACATGTTTTTACATGAGGTATTGACCGAATAAAGTGAAGAGTTCTGCGAACAGCAATAGGACCAGGTTGGACTATGCCTCGCCTCATGACACATGTTTGGAATATCAGTTTCATATATATACAGGCATTTTCCTCAAGAATAGTAATTGTAAATGTAATAATTAACGCCAAAACTAAACCGAGGCTGAAATAAATATCTGCCTAATTAAAATAAAGGCATGGCAACGTATTTAATTTATAATGGACTGTCATTAATAAAATTTTCTATTAAGAAAATAGCGTTCATAAAATAATATTGTGATTCTACTTGAATAAAGGTTTGTTCCTAATTAACGCTATAAAATAAATATAAATATTGATTGCGAAAATCGTGCTTAGTTGTGGTTCAAGCTTGGATAGGGATGGGCCAAGACGACGGCTAACTATTTATTCGGCCAAGTAAAAGTGCTCTTCCATGCTGGTCTGGGAGCAAAGACATAGAATGTAACAGTTGCTTCTCTACCCGCGCAGATGGTAAAAGCCCATCGAGGGAATGGGCGAAAATAATAGGAATCATGTTATAGGCGATGAGGCAAGCAACCCATCACTATTTTGAATCCATTTTCCACCTATACGCCCACAATCTTGCTAAATGTGGCCTGTAGGTACCTGTTACCGTAGCTCTGTCTACCACGTAGGGGATAAAGACGTGATTTGTGTATGTATGTATGTAAAAGTGCTGGCTTGAAATTCCAAGCAACAGTGTTTGCGCTGCTGTGTTTTGGAGTAGAAAGACAGCCAGTAAAATTATAGGCTCGTAAGATATTCTATATTGCCCTCTAGGCTGACAATGCATTTGCAATCCTCTAGAGTTGCGGGTATTCACTTATTACCAGGTAACCTACTAGTTCGTATCCTTTTCTTCACTTATAATTTCGACAATGAGAGCGTACATATCACACTAAATCTCATAAAACAAACCATTTTGACTAATTAATAATTAAATTCATTCGATCGCAAATATTTCATAACATAACCATTTAAATAGACTGGATGGCAATAATTAACAGCGCTAATTAATAATTACCTTACCTTATAATTATTTAATGTGTAAAAACTATACGAATTGAAATACTTCTGAGAATTCAAGCATCTTGCGCTAATGTGTGTTTAATCAATTCAGATGATCATCAGGTTATTAACTTGTGCTATTAACAAAAATTCTATAATTTCATAAGACTGATTCTATTTATTAAATGTAAAAGGTTTTCGGAAACGGCGCATTGGTCACGAGCTAACAAGAGCTTGTCTAGTGCATAATCTATACTAATATAATAAAGAGGAAAAATTTGATTGTTTGTTTGTTTGTTTGTTTGCATTGAATAGGCTCCGAAACTACTGGACCGATTTCAAAAAATCTTTTGCCGTTAGAAAGCTACATTATCACTGAGTGACATAGGCTACTTTTTAACGCGGGAAAATACCTTTTCCTACGGGAAAATTAATTTATCGCGGGCGAAGCTGCGGACGGAAGGCTAGTTAATTATAAGACCTTACTTTCGTCTAACTTCTCTAATTCGTTGAAATTTAATATGACTTAATAATAATGTAATATTATATAGAATAATGAAATAAACATAACATCAAGCGACTATCACCTAGTTTCGAATTAGTTTTGTAATAACTTCTATCAAATGATAGGGTACTATCAAATGAATCAAGAATTTTTATTTCTTGATTTTTATGTTTACTTTTACGGTTTCACCGTTAGAAATTAAATTTCTAAATGTCAGTGAAAATTAGATCACATAAAAAATCCGAAAAGTAAAGCTATGGCCGGGAATCGAACCCGGATCCTCGTCATTCCGTGACGCGTGCTATACCCTACACCACCCCCATAGCAGGGACTTACCATTCCCTCGATTGGCTTTTACTATCAGCGCGGGAAAAGAATTACCTGGTAAATTTTGTTTTTTCTTTACTCCCAGACCAGTATGGAAGAAACAAAAGAATATCTATATATATAAAAGAAAGTCGTGTTAGTTACACTATTTATAACTCAAGAACGGCTGAACCGATTTGGCTGCAAATTGGTGGGGAGGTAGCTTAGACCCAGGAGACTGACATAGAATACTTTTTATCCCGATTTTCCTGCGGGATTGGAAAATCCCGAATTGTTGTACCAATAAAGCTACAATACATTTGGCACCTACATTATATTATTACTTGCTTAGTATAAAGGTGGCGCTAAAAAGGATTTTTTCAAATTTCCCACAGGATAAAAACACGAGGTAAATAATTAAGACTATAATTAGTAGATAATATGCCTAGAGGCTCACGAGGGTGCTCTAAAAAGGGATTTTCCGAATTTCCCACGGGATAGGAAATAAAAAACTTGGAGACATGAGTGGATGTGGGGTATGTCGTCACTCTGACGTTATCTGCGCGGACTAAGTCGCGGGCAAAAGCTAGTCTAAATATACATAACTCAAAGATGACTGACTGACTGACTGACTGACATAGTGATCTATCAACGCACAGCCCAAACCACTGGACGGATCGGGCTGAAATTTGGCATGCAGGTAGATGTTATGACGCAGGCATCCGCTAAGAAAGGATTTTGATCAATTCTACCCCCAAGGGGATAAAATAGGGATGAAACTTTGTATGAAACTTTGTCAATTTTAAACCGATCGGGCTGAGACTTTGCATGCATAAAGCTACTATGACGTAGGCATCCTCCAAGAACGGATTTTGATAAATTCCACCCCTAAGGGGATAAAATAGGTGATGAAAGTTTGCAAAGGTCTTAGCTGCCTAGAGTCGCGACGTTAATAATTATTGCTGAATATACTATCAACATCAGTTCTTAAGTCTAATTCTACGCGGATGAAGTCGCGAGCAGAAGCTAGTTTATAATAAAAATAAAATAAATTTTCACCTGTGCGGTATTCGTCTAGGTTTGGCCACATCCCTGTTCCCCGGGAAAGATGACGGACGGGCGGTCATTACCCGACGAGCGCTTATTGTGCGCAGGTCGCGACGTTTATATTGTACCGGGATAATGCCTGTTATTTAATGTTACCGCACTAATATTTGCCCGTTTTTTGTCACGTCGCTTCTCGTTAACGAAGATGAAAAGATTGTTTACTTGCCCGCGTTTGGGTATATTGTGTTTTTAATCACTTGTCTTGTTTCATTTATTTACCTTAACTGTCGGTTTTTGGATATTTTAAATTGGGCTGGTTTTTGTTCAAAAGGCGTAGGTGATCATTTGATTTTTTTTTTTCAGAACATAACATTTGACCATTGTAGCTTAGTGGTTTGGCCTGTGGCCTCTCAAGCAGAGCGTTGTGGGTTCGAGCCCGGGCTCGCATCTCTAATTTTTGCAGAATACACACACACAAATCACGTCTTTATCCCTTACGGGGTAGGCAGAGCCTGAGGTAACAAGACCTAAAGGCCACGTTTAGCATGATTGTGGGCGTATAGGTGGAAAATGGAATCAAAATAGTGATGGGTTGCTAGCCTCATTGCCTATAACATGATTCCTATTATTTTCGCCCATTCCCTCGATGGGCTTTTACCATCTGCGCGGGTAGAGAAGCAACTGGTACATTCTATGTTTTTTCTTTGCTCCCAGACCAGCATGGATGCAGGATGGATTTTGCATAATGTATATGCAATATTACATTTGAAGGAAGGAAGGTAGTTTCTGTCCCAGGGACGGACATAGGATAGTTTTTATCCCAGAAATCAGTATAGTTCCCGCGGGATAGCGATAAGCGAATTCTGCGCGGAAGAGTCGCGGGCAACAGCTAGTTGTACATAAATCATATTAATTTCACATTAACTTATTTATTTGTGGTAAGCTTACTGATTGAATATTGAAGAATTCTGCAACGGATGACCGCCTAGTGGTTAGTGACCCTGACTATGAAGCTAGAGGTCCTGGGTTCGAATCCCGTTAGGAGCAGATAGTTGTACGATGAATACGAATGTTTGCGCCCGAGTCATGGATGTTGTATGTATTTAAGTATGTATTTATCTACATTATGTAAGTATGTTTATCCGTTGCCTGGTACCCATAGTACAAGCTTTGCTTAGTTTGGGGCTGGGTCAATTGGTGCAATTTGTTCCAAGATATTTATTATTTATTTATTATTATAACTTATTCTAAGTCAACACTTCTGCAACCATGTAAATGGTCTGAAAACACTTTGCAAATAATGTAGAACACAGTGACAAAGACCGGCTCGGTTACAAAGGGCGTTGTAAATAGGAACAAGCAGCTGCAAAGTTGTCACGTCCTCGGAATTGGCATGGAACAATAACGTCGGCGTAGCACCGCGACGTAGCTTCCGTAGCGGGCTCGTAGGCCGCTACGGCGTAGCAGCGTGATGCCACTAATGAGGCACTGGTATTGTGGTTCGCTGCCGGCCCACGGCGATGCTTCACTAGCCCCGTATAAATTGGTTTCATGCATATTTATTTATTCAAATATTATGTATGAATTGAAATCTCGACCGCTACTACTGAAATATGGCAACAGACGACGAAAATTGAATCAACAGAGCAAATTAGGTTGACACGATAGTGTTTGAATAAACTCTTTTAGTTAAGCTGTACCCGGGGACTGCTCTCGTGGGTGCTTTCAAGTATTCTTTATAAGCTCCACCTTTCGAGCGAAGTTTCGCCACGGTAAATTTTTCATATTTTACTCTTCTGACGTTTGAGGAAATTGGTCTTTAATGAGTAAACTTATGCAACGGGGCGTGCCGCGATCTTCTTTTTACTATGCACATACTTGATAGTTCAGCTCACGTGCCGAGTTCAACGGTTTTTAAACGCTTATTAAAATAACATCTATCATGAAACAAACGGTTTCAAAAAACGGAAATTTTAACGTAATCATTACTCATCGTAATCGTTATCATTATTTTCGTAGGCACACACATTGCTTCTTTATCCATTTGTTTGTTTTGTCAATTTACTACTAATCTCTAAGTTTTATAAAATTTAATGTACTACTAACCATTCTATGGACTCAGTCTGAAATAAATTATTATTATTATCATTATTTAATTTTAAGTCTATACGTGTTCCACTGTCGGGCAAATGCCTCTTCTCAGAATGGAAAAACTTGGGTTTTTCTGGAGATAATCGGATATAACAGACGGCTGAGGTATTCTATAAAGGTTTCGTTCCCCTTTGAGCTTAAAAAAATATCCAAAAATTACCTATCAGGAGTATAAGTAGCTTCCAACAATCATCATAATACCGACTTAAACACAAACAAATTAAATTACATAGATCAGAATAACAATAATTAAGGCAAACACTTGGAAAGTTTAATCACTCAAACAACATTACAGCGTCCACAATTCTGAAGTCGAAACGTTCCTGATAAATGAGGCAAACGTCTCAAAACTGGAAACTAATTAAACTTGAAGGTATACGAATCAATACTTAGAAATTAAGACGGTTTAACTTGCAAAGGCAATTGGGTAAAAGTTCGCCCCAAATATTGATACTGGTGTGACGTCGCTACTGTTAGAAGGTAAATTCTTAAGCGGTGCGCACACTGACGCACGGAATTATTTACATACAGGATCTGCTAAGCAAAAGGTCAGGTCAGGAGTACCCGAAACCGACGAGCATGTATGAAGAGATTGATGAGTGTGGATGAAGCGAAAGAAGTATGTCAGGATCGTAGCAAGTGGAACAAAGTAGTATCTGCCTATCCCTGTGGTAAAGAAGCGTGACGGTATGTATGTATGTGTATGTATCTGCTAAGCAAGCTACACATTGGTCTGCTATGACGCATCAAAAGTATCGGTATCATATTGAATCCTAGTTTAGGCATCCTATCGTACTTACCACTAAATCAAGGTAGTTTGTAGGAATAAGCACCTAGTAATCAGTACATAGTATAAAACTAAGTCGCTTTCTGTGCCCATGTCCCTATGTCCCTATGTATGCTTATATCTTCAAAACAACACAACGGATTTTGATGCGGTTTTTTTTTAATAGATACAGTGATTCAAGAGGAAGGTTTTTATGTATAATTCTACGCAGACGAAGTCGCGGGCAGAAGCTAGTAACTAATAAAGAAAAGTCAATACAATACAGAAACAAAGAAGAAGGTAGACAATAGGCGGTTTTGTCGGTTAATAGCGACCTCTACCAGACAACCAATAAAATAAATAAAGAGTCACGTGTAGACGTAGGTAATAATTTTGTAACATAATGTAAAGGGCCGACAAATCAAACATTGTACTTAAATTGTTATTAATAAAAATATTTTCATTTTGTTTTTTGAACTTTCAAATTCAGTCAGTTTGCGTTGATTATTAGTATTTGTATTATTATTGTTTTTTTGACGATTTCTGCATGAAAACTGACATATTATTTATTAATAATGTATTGTGCCGATTAACAAAAAAATCGTGTCTTTTTCAGCACACAAGAGTGTTTGACACAATCATAGCGGCCTATAAATTCAATGAACACAATATTGTACAATAATGATCATTTCCACAAAGATCAAAAGGCCTATAAAAATAAATTAATGAAATCAAAGTCGAAATCAATATCAATTTAATAAATGCTAAAACCATAGAAGTATAGATGATCAACGATCTACTAATGATAATAAATGATACGTTGATGGACGAATAACATTATTTTCCATAAATTTAACAGACGCATTTTGTTTTTAATTGGTATGCGCCATTGGGTATTTAACTAGAATGCTGGTAGAAATTTAATTAATTGCAATAGCTAACGAACAACAAAGCAGGCACGTCAAAAATTTATTTCAAAATTATAATGATTTTAGCCTCTGACGGAGAGAAAATATGACCTTCTGTCCCTAGTTACTTGCTTCGCTTGCGCTTGCTTACTTATTATTCCTCATAATTTTATTTGGAATTTAACTTATCATTATCAATCTAAGTTTATTTAAGTTTTTGGTAACTGGCCTTTTAGTACATAGTTTGTATATTAACTACTTAGGTTCCAATTTTAAAATACCTTTCTTTTGTGCTGACATCAACTTTCAAGACAGTTGTTCTGTCAGGTTGCTAGCATAAACAGCTGTTCTGTATTGTGCTCCTAGTTAATTTGTTTATTAAACTATTTAAACCATATAGTGGAAACGTTTTTAAATTCCGTCGTCAACATAAGTATTTATTTAAATATCCTTAATTTTCCCCACTGCTCATTTGGTTTTGAGAATTACACAAGTAATAATGCTATTAATAGAAAAAACAATCTATGTAAGAACAGTACTTCTCGGGCATAGCATAACTGCGTTTATAAAGTATACACTCCCCTTTAATCCCCGGTCTCGTCTCTCAAAGTTACCTTATATTCTTTTGCTTACTTAATATTATTTAGCTTTGATATATTCGCAATTTAAGTTGCCTGAAACTCGTCGGAAAGGGCGACTGGATTAAATTATATATTTTTTCCTACTTGCTTACGAGCAAACGACTTTAGACTTAAACATTGAACGAGAAACACTGAGTAAAAATAAGGCCAAGTTGCCAAATTACTTTATTTTTAAGTCTGCGCTCGCATAAAATTAGTGAACTGTTTTACCAGTTCGTAACACTTTTAAGTTTCCTTATTATTAATTTGGGATCGTGTTTGACATTTTAATGATATTTGAGTGGAGTATCAAGTTTAGTAGACTTTAAACATAAAAACATAGTTTGTAATTACAGACACATAGCCGTAGGTGTAGGGGTATAGCACGCGTCACGGAATGACGAGGATCCGGTTTCGATTCCCGGCCATAGCTTTCCTTTTCGGATTTTTCTGTGTTCTAATTTTCATTGCCGTTTAGAAATTTTATATATATACATAAATCACGTCTGTATCCCTTACGGGGTAGACAGAGCCTAAGGTAACCTAAAGACCACGTTTAGCATGATTGTGAGCATATGTAAGTGAAAAGGGGAGTCAAACTTTAAACGCTTGGGGAATTTTTACAATTGAGTATGAAGTTAACCTGATAATTTGCGATTTGTTATTTTATTGGATACGACGTTGTATGCCCATGTTTTATTTATGTAAATAAAAAAAACGTGTCAATAACTTAACCTAAGCATATAAAAAGCCACGCACGTAATAAAGTACAAAATAAATCTCTTTTTTCGTCGAAAACCCCTGCAATTAACAGTAACAACGGCGAGGGAGCGTTTTAAAGCCTTTGTAAGTTACGCCCCACATAAAATAATCAGAGAATTTTGATAAGAACTTAATTATTTTGTACCTCGTTTAACTTCCAGCGTGTAATGTATCCTTTGCCGGAGCTAAAAAGAAGATAATAATTTGGTACAAGCCCCAGGCTGCTGTAATACAGCCACTGATGTATCTGAGTATTATTTAAATAAATATGATATGTAAATACATTAATGATTACGAAATGTATTCAAAAAGGATTTCGATTCTCATTTGTTTGCGACATAACCTATTATTAGAACCATGTTTATAAAATTAGATTGTGCCCGCAGCCTCGTTCCTATCTAATGGGAATTTTGATAAATGCCTTCTTCTCGCACTTTTATAAGCTCCGTCTATCGGTCAGTCACAAGCCAGTCCTACAGCTCTTTTAAAAATAAGATGAGGAATCTAACTTATAAGCCGTTGGAATGATCTGTTTAATGCGTCAATTCAATTCAATTTTTAAAAATCTAGCTCCATCGATGCTGTCGATGATTCTGCCAATGTCGAGGTTGAAGAAGACACTACTTGTTTTTATTCAGCCGTTGTTCGGTAGGTTTAATGCGTCTTGTTCGCTGGAATACGGTCCCCCGCACCTCGCATAGTTCGCATGTATAGTACTGTAGGCTTATTACCTAACTCGCTCGCAATCGCCATCGTGTTCATTTTAACAGTTCTTGTATGAATATCTATCTTCCATGCTGGTCTGGGAGCAAAGAAAAAACATAGAATGTACCAGTTGCTTCTCTACCCGCGCAGATGGTAAAAGCCCATCGAGGGAATGGGCGAAAATCATAGGAATCATGTTATAGGCGATGAGGCTAGCAACCCATCACTATTTTGATTCCATTTTCCACCTATACGCCCACAATCTTGCTAAATGTGGCTTTGTAGTTACCTGTTACCTTAGGCTCTGTCTACCCCGTAAGGGATAAAGACGTGATTTGTGTATGTGTATGTATGTATGTATGAATATGACAGCTAGCTGAGTCCGACGCTAATTGTCAGCCCATACATGAACTGTCAAAATGAACATGATGGCGATTGCGAGCGAGTTAGGTAATAAGCCTACGGGTCTCGGGCCTTACCATGACGTCTTAATGCGATTCAATTCCGATTCAGTTTAGGTTTGCTCACTATCAGATTCATACTAAAAATGACTTAAAACCTGAACTGAGTCGGAATTGAATCGCATTAAGACGTCATGGCAAGACCCTGCACGTGTGCACGAGGCCGCGCAAAAGTCGCGTCGCGCGAAATAGATTTGCCGTCTTTTTCTTAGTGGTCCTTTTAGAAAGAGATGGGTAGCCGACTAGCCGGGTTGGTAACAAAAACGCGAATAATACAAGTGGTTTAGTTGAACAAAAAACCTTACTTTCTTACACTTGTGGTAGAGCAATAAATAAATAAATATCTTGAGACAGATTACACCAATTGACCTAGCCCCAAACTAAGCAAAGCTCATACTATGGGTACCAGGCAACGGCTAAACATACATATATAATGTAGATAAATACATAATTAAATACATACAACATCCATGACTCGGGCACAAACATTCGTATTCATCATACAACTGTCTGCCCCTACCGGGATTCGAACCCGGGACCTCTAGCTTCATAGTCAGGGTCACTAACCACTAGGCTATCCGGTCGTCATAAATAAATAAATATCTTGGGACAGAATACACCAATTGACCTAGCCCCAAACTAAGCAAAGCTCATACTATGGGTACCAGGCAACGGATAAACATACTTATATAATGTAGATAAATACATAATTAAATACATACAACATCCATGACTCGGGCACAAACATTCGTATTCATCATACAACTGTCTGCCCCTACCGGGATTCGAACCCGGGACCTCTAGCTTCATAGTCAGGGTCACTAACCACTAGGCTATCCGGTCGTCAAATAGCAAGTGAAATCGTTTATTTGTTTATTAATATGTACCTTCGCATAGTAATGTCTCAAGTACTCGAATATTTTACTGTTGTAGTGTTGATAGACCCTCCAGTGTCGTCGAAAAATACAGGTGTACAGATATTTTCGATGAAATATTGAACCATATTTTACCTTAATTCCAATGTGAATAGGGAAGTCTGAAGCTAGCGCTGGTTGTGGATGCAGGGCCGGCAGCAGCGGCAGCGGGAGAGGACAGGACATCATAGCTGCGCCAACCTGCAAACAAAAAAGTTATATTAGTTTATAATTCCTTTTTAACAATTATTACATGTCTAAAACAAAATCAAATCTCAGATATCAGGGATAGCGTTTACTCCTTTGTCTTTCTCGACACATTATAAAAATAAAACAGATGTTACCCATCTACATCTACTGTGTTTTCGAGAAATAATTAAGTGTATCTCTTTTACATTATTTGCATAAAATATCAATCAATAAAAAACGAAAATTCTAACATTTATTTTGCAAATAGGGCGTCGAACGCTCTTTTATGCGTATTTTTTTGAAACTACCAAATTACATTACAGTCATGTTATATTTGTTAAACCGAATTGCTTGCTGAACAAAAACGCCAACAGACCACGCAAATAAACGTATTCCCCGTTGCTCAAATGTTAAAAATAAACATGGAAACCGCAGCAATTTTCAAATTATCGTTCTCAAAAACTTCATCCAGCACACCAATCGACAAATATACACGATTGGAAACGCTGGAAAACAATTTAGTTAGCTATGAATTCGAAAACCCGGATGAACTGGGTAGGTGCGCCTCTAATATTCCGTGTGGGCCGCTTCCCCGTTGAAAACGTTATGAATAATATATAGTTGCGAATGCAGCCGGTTGTGGCAGATCAGTCGGTATTACGAGATGCGCGTGACGAATATAAGCGAGCAGCGACCGGACAGCGAGCACTAATACTGTATTCGGGTAATTGCTTTTTTGCGGAATATTTTCAGAGCAAAGGGCTTATCCGGTGCATTTTTTTTTTTTTTTTTTTTTTTTTTTTTTTATGTTAGAGAGGCCAGACAAACGAACTAGTTTAGTAGTGTAGTTTCTCTCGATTGCTACGGAAATATGGAATAATAACAGTTTAATACTAAAACTATGCTTACAAAGGCACTCATAATTGAAGCGATGGACTATTTTGAATAGCATAAAACGAGGTAAACACAAAAGAAATAAAAGCCAGTCCCTTGTCCGCGAAAAATCCTTAAAAGTGAAACGACTTTAATACCAACAAAGAAGTTCGGATTGGATTACCTTTATAATCAAAATCCAACAAAACATTCGCGGGCATGCCGGGTTATTAATTTAGGAAGGTTTATTAACAAAAAAGACAGCGGCGATACAACGTTAATGCGAATCAGAAAGGATACAAAGTTTTAATCGAAATGTCGACGGGCCCCACTCCGGGTATCCCGGGGGACTTCTTGTTAAAATAAATTAATTATACCCCGACTATTTACTAATTGAATGGCGAAAACGAATTGTAAGCGGTTACCGATGTTAATGATCCTAATGATAACACGCGTACTCATTAATTTGAATAAATACGGGCTTACCACCCGCCGAAATAGAAAACGGAGGTACGGCTACGCCGCTCCACGGTTTTCATTTACCCCTTTGCGTTAAGCAATTTCACTGAATGCGAATATTTTTTGGGGGTCAAAAAATTTTGACGCATCGTCGTGTTATAGTTCCTTATTTATCGCAAGCGATAAGCAAACATCATTACCTTCTTACCTACCGCTTATAAGGATAATTATGAAGATACACAATGGAGATGATAGCTCACCTCAAGCCTACCATCACGCCGGCAGCATAGTTCGCAACTCCATTAATTACATTAATGAATGATAACACAACTTCCTTAGCTTCTGAATAGTTCAGGGGAACGCGGTTTTGATCTATGAACTACCTATCTATGGTCAGAGTATACTATGCTCGGAAAATTTTAATTTGACTTCTCGTTGACGGGGAAGCAGGTTAAGTTAGGTTTTGCTCAGTGGTTCAGCCACGCTACAGCTAATCGGTTGCAACAATAGAAAAGAGCTCTGTAGAAATAGTGCCGTCTTCTTTCAGAACAATAACATAGAGTATTTCTAAAGTGATTTTCGTTCGGTCAGTGAGAAGGTAGCCTATAGTCCCAACATACTTTATTCATAAAGAAGTAAATTAAAACTGTATTTACTTAAACGAAACGAGTCGAAACCGACTTTTTGTATTACAAACATTGCGGCTACATTATTTAAAAGGCTACCCATCGTTTCTAGGTAGAATTAAAAAAGATATATTTCAAAGCTAGCAGAAAAATTATGTAGTTTTCAATGACTGTGGGTTTGTCGGAAGCTGATTTGATACGTTTCCAAGCGAAAAAGTATTTGCTTTGAAAACCAATGTGGGAGTATTTTTAATTACGGTGTTTGTATGACGAGTTTCGCTTATTTTACGTTTACTGTGGTCAGTAACTTTTTAGTATAGACAAAAAAAAGTAATTTATTGTATAGGCAGCTCTGTGGAATATTGATCTATGTCAATGACAAGCCGAATTATAAAGTGGGTGGTGACAGACGGGCGAGTAAGTTCGCGTACTTACGGCTCGACGACTTTACTCGCCTGTGTGTCCGTATAAGAAGGCGTACTTTTAGAGTAAAGATTACTTTAGGGAGTGACCTTGCTGCTTTACAAAAAAAAATATATTTCATGAACACATGCTCCGTGTTTGTAACGTATACAAGGTGGGATTCGCCGCCCCACTTTGCTTAAACTTGTTAATAAAAATAAAAAAATTCAAGAAAGGAATCTCAAGTTGTTTCCTGAGATATTATTAATTAAGCAATTCCTTCCTGCTCGGAGCAAAGTTACTGATTAAATTGCAATCAGGCGAGTGCAAGTTGCATGTTACAGCTAAGTTGGCGTAAACAAACGGACGCTAAGTCGCATTGTAAGTCAGCTCAGACCAACTTCTGCCTATGAACTTAGTTCTTGTTACTTATAATTGCCCATGTCATTGATAGAAATAAAGCATTACCTCTTTTTGTAATATAATAATATAAAAAATACGCATAAAAGAAAGCTTGTAAGGATAATGACATGTGACTATACTGATACGTTGCTTTGGGGGTTTTTCGCATCAAACCAGGTGGTAGTTGAGTATAATGATGACAGCGTTCGAATAAACGTCTTGCCTAGAACCTCCAATACAAATAGCCTATTTATTGAATCAGGCGTTAACTAATGTAAATAAATGTAATTTGTTCTACAATACAATACAATACACAAATCACGTTTTAATCCCTAACAGACAGAGCCTAAGGTGACAAGACCTACAGGCCACGTTTAGCAAGGTTGTGGGGCTAGGTATAGATGGAAAATTGAATCAAAATAGTAATGGGTTGCTAGCCACACCGCCTATAACATGATTTTCGTCCATTCCCTCGATGGGATTTTACCATCTGCCTGTTACATTCTATGGTTTCTCTTTGCTCCCAGACCAGCATGGAATATTCTTAGTTAAGTGGAAATGTTTCTCGTCCATTAAAAACAGCTTTACACAGGCGTCTTCCCAGAACGAGAGGGCTTGGCTATAGTTGCTTTGGTGGATCACAAAAAACTGAAAAAAATCCGTTGTTAAGGTCAAACCACTGCGATCACGGATCACTTATTACTTCAACGCAATAATAATCGTCAAAAAAATATTTGAACAAACTAGTGGCCAGTTTTCACAGCACGAATTAATATTTCAGTTAAGTACATGTCAAATGAGACGTCCTTCGCCATTACATCAGAAACAAAAGAAAGGAAAAACAAAACGAGGAAAAAATTAGAAAACGTCACACACAGAGGGTAGTTAAATTGAAAAGCTTGCGCCATTGAAGATGTTTGCGAGACCGCAATCTAACTTGCCAAATTAATTTATGACAACCGTAACAAGGTGAAGTTAAACCGGGAAAAGAAAACATGGGAGCAACGATTATGTTATAACACTGATCTTTACACCACACTTCTTCATCTTCTATTTCCGGAGGTCGGAAATCCTTATAGCTGAACCTGGAGACAGCTGCTAGGAATAGGGATCTAGTGCTCATTCCGAACTACCTCATTATATTTTTGAGCCATGAGATTATTCTTACAGGTTTGCTAATGCCTTGAATTTTACCCTGTACCTAGTATGAGCTGGATGAGTCCATACTTTCATTGCGCATTAAGGAAGAAGTTGTTAGTCCTGTCTGTTGTCCATCACAGAGTGGACAGGCTGTGCTGGAGGGAAACGGTAGGCTTATTACCTTACTCGCTCGCGATCGCCATCGTGTTCGTTTTGACAGTTCATGTATCGGCTGACAGTTGGCATCGGAATGAGCTAGCTGTCACGTTCATACAAGAACTGACAAAATGAACACGATGACGATTGCGTGCGAGTTAGGTAATAAGCCTACGGCTTGGTAGGTCTCGTTTGCTTACCTTGTTGTATATAAAAAGTAGATCTAGGTATTGATTGTACAATAAAATTTAATACATACACATACATACATACACACAGCACGTCTATACGCACGAGGTAGACGGGGCCTGAGGTAACAAGACCTAAAGGCCACGTTTAGCATGATTGTAGGCGGTATAGGTGGAAAGGGTAATCAAAATAGGATGGGTTGCTAGCCGCATCGATTATAATATGATTCCTAAGAATTTCACCTATTCGCTCGATGGATGAGTTATTTTATGATATAGTAACAGCCTTCTAAGCGTGTTACACGCTGGTTCATTTCACATGTTTTTTTTTCCATGGGCTTGTAGTCTATTAGTGTTATCTGGTCTATTTTTAAACGTCTATCTACCGAGTTTATGTTCATTATTTTGGGCGGTATTCATAGCACAAAACCAAGGCGTACGTTCAGCAGTCGACGCCTTTCGGCCAATATGATGATAATAATGATAATGACGATTAAAAACTTATTGACATTCAAACGCTATTCTTAATAAGCGCTGGTAACATCAACAAAATACGCAAAAGTGCTACTCATTAATCTATTTCCATTTGCTTTAGACACGAAGTACTTGCGACAGGAGATGGTAGAGCGCTCTTATACTTTTCCATTGTTGAACTCTGGGACTGCTAGCGTGCGATGGATGGCAGGGTGGAAGAACTGTTGAACACGATTTGACTTTTTAACAGGATTTACTTGCAAAAACAATTAAAATGAATATTAAAAAAAATTAGAACGCCACTTGCGTGTGTGAGTGTCTCGTAGGTACACACGTGCCGGCACGCACACATGCTTGACGTTAACACCCATTGAATGACAGACATCGCTACCGTGAAATGTTAAGTTGTGAGTGTTTCATAGTGTAGTTTGTAGGAATGTATTGTTCGAAACTTGGCGGGAGGACATGAGTTAAATTTTTATTTCTGTTTTTAATTTTGTTTTGTGAATAACAAAGATACCTAACGTAATAAGTATACAAAAAATTACGTGGTAATGGTTAGCAAAGTAAAAATTAAATCGAAATTGGATTGAAATTGGATTGATCGCTTATCGATGAGGAGTTAAGACGGCGTGACTAGGATAGACTTAGACGTCACTAGCTGTAGTGCCTGGCACTTATTATTTTATAACACACATCAGACTTGGTTGTCCCATAGGATAGTTACCTCTGCTTTTTCTAAAAGTTCGTCCAGCAAAAAAGTGCGTTGTACTTGTATACCTTTACGAAATGTGACAGAAAACGCGCTAAGGTAAGCTAAAGGCAAGTCCTGTAATAAGTGCTTCGTGGCAACAAGTAACATTATACTTATAAATAAATAACTCTAATCAAAGTGTGTTTAGAAACCCGACCCTTTTCAGAAAATACCTGACTGTGTTATTGTTCGGGAACGGAAGACACCGACGGCTCCCCGATAAACTTTTAATTCGTTTTTCACTTCGTTATGAAAATGTTTCAATCGTTTTAATTAGGCACGAATAGGCGGAAAAGATTTTATTAGAAAATAACGTTATGGCGGCGAAATACGGTTGATGAATGGTTCTGCTTTGCTTGTACCCGCGGCTTTGCTCGTATTACCTATTAGATCTGACGGTCGAATTTACGGGAGTTACTGATTATGTTTATAAAAAATCCAAGAGAATTCCCAACAATCCCACTGTAGTCTAAATTGCACCACCTGCTCTAATCTGTTCTGTTCTCCAGTCCATTATGGTTGCCTGGTAGAGATCGCTCTGTAGCGATAACGCCGCCTATTGTTACCTTGTAATATTCTGTATACCTTTTTTCTGTTTTGGTTGTTATATGTGGTGTTCAATAAAGAGTTATTGTATTGTATTGTAGTCTTCATTAATGTTGCATGAAAAACATTCGTGCAACTTTCAGGATAAAACTCAATGTTATAGAAAAAAAATGTGATTTTGTGTAAATTGATTATTGAAATGTAACGTTATTTTTCGGAAGTATCGGGAAAAGTATTTTTTTACATTTTGCGCTGAAGATGTCGCGGGCAACAATTGGTTTATTATAATTACCAACCCTCTTTTATGTATTCTAAAACCACACATAGTATTTGTTCATGAATTAACTTAGTTACTCAAGAATACTGCTTCATTGCAATTTACAACCTCCGTAACAGTTGCACACAACTAACACAGTAGGTAAGCTGTGCAACTGGCTGCAACAATCACAGCTGAATAGTTCAGACGCATAACTTATTTAGCTTAGGCTCGTTATTGTTCGCAAGACAAACCAAGCCGACACACGGTCGGGCGTGTTGGGAGCATTATAAAACAGTAAGTCATCTACGTACTACGCGCCGAATTGGAATGCCCGCCTGCTGCCTGCTTGCTTGTGGCTTTATAAGTGATCTCATTTCTTTAGCTTCGCATAACTATTCTATTGGTTGATTTTCTTTCCTCGCACATCGCTTAGCTACCGCGCACATAAGGCCACTGAAGTTAGGTAAATAGATTATTATCGGTAGCGATAGAATTTTTTTTAGTCATTGCATGGTTTAATGATATTTTGGGAAAAATTACACCAATTGACCCAGCCCTAAACTAAGCAAAGCTTGTACTAAGGGTACCAGGAAACGGATAAACACACATATAATGTAGATAAATACGTACTTAAATACATACAACATCCATGACTCGGGCACTAACATTCGTATTCATCATACAACTGTCATGTCCCTACCGGTATTCAAATCCCTCTAGCTTCATAGTCAGGGTCACTAACCATTAGGCAGCAAAAACACGGGCGGAGTCAAGTATTATTATGATAGTTTGTTGCCATCATTCGCAGCTATAGACGCTGCCAATTTACACATAGTAATGAGACGTTATCGTTATTTAAAACTTACACTAGATGAGGGCGCGTTCATGCAAGTGTAATTTCGGCGCGTTGTTAGCAGATTATACATACAGTAAACACATACACAAATTACGTATTTATCCCTTACGGGTAGACAGAGCCTAAGGTAACAGGTATCTACATGCCACAATTAGCAAGATTGAGGGTGTAGGTGGAAAATGGAATCAAAATAGTGATGGGTTGCTAGCAGATTATAGTTACTGAATTTACACTGTGACTGTGGTAAGACCGACGCAGCTTGGTTTTAGTCTGGCTTATGACGATGTTCAAGTTCAACAATAATCACGGGGCTAACCTGAGAACACCAACTGTTATGCAAGTAGATTACAACTGCAGTTTGTGTGTAGGCTTTGATGGTAGAGCTGATATATCTTATTGCATTTAGACATAGACATAGACGTAACTTTATTCGACATAAAAAAATACACAGACTCTTAAGCTAATACGAAAACATACTGAGTTGATGATGCCGAAAAGGTATTCGACTCAGCATTATGCTGCAGTAGGTGCCTACTACAGCGCTGATTTTCAGCCAAACCCTTCACATCTTTGCATCAAAAGCGTTGGACCGGAATCAACGCAACAAGGCTCATTTATTTGACTTACAAATTTAAACGACTTTAGTTTTTTTAAGAGTGTCTGGGGTCATATTGTCTACGCAAGATAGCTAACAGCCGTTTTGGCCATCTCTTTCTATCCTATGACTTTTGAATGAAATAAATAATGAATGTAAGTAAAAATGTATTCGCTTCATTCTAAATTAAAATCAAAGGTTTATTTTGCAAAAATAGGCTGCCACGCCAAGCTAAATTTCATTCTGCGAGGAGGGTTATGTCCCGCAGTGGTACTTTGTAAATATGTATATAGACCGAGAAAATTAATGAAATCGAGACCATATCCTATAGCATTATTCTTTAAGTAAAAGTTAAACCTGACCTCCTTTTCTGAAATCTGTTTAAATCAACTTCTGTGTAATTAAGATAATAAGTAAGGGATCTGTTAAATCATATCCTCAATTTATTAATCCCGGTTATAACGGTATTTTAGTACAGTATTCTTCATAAAGTTTTACTACTTGGAGGTGGTAAAACTCTTATTAGACATAAATTACTCTTGAGGTGATCTGTGGTAACAATGTTAAACCTGCTTCAATGTATTTGATGAACTATCAAAGGTATTCCGAGGAGCGGATTGATCAGTTTCTGGAAACTACTTTGTATTAAAGCGGTTATTATTCATATTATAGTCTTAACTTTGACTCCATAATTCAAAGCTGTCAGATTAGAATTTTCTAGTGTACTAAGCTGGTGCCTGCGATTTTGTCCACGAAGAATTCGCTTATAATTTTTTCGGAATTAATAATAAACTAAATGGATAAAACATTATGTTAATTTAGCAATGTATCACACAATGCGTCGATTAAACATCATAACACTTATCTCAAAGTAAATTGTACGTGTTACATTGCTCCTTCAAAAGAAATTACGCTTCGATAATAAAAGTTATTAAAAAATAATTCTCACATGATTTGTATGATCGTTGACTACATCTGGATCAAATATATGCCTTGTATGAAATTTACACACTAGGTATGCTATTCCAGAGTAATAATAATCTCGCAAAATTACCTCCAGATCTTCAGCCGTTATGATTTCATAAAATAGCTGTGAGTATAGAATGTAGATAACATTACAATGTTTTTTTTATAAATAAACTTTGATTTAAATATTTTTGACAAGCAAATTTAAATGTTTTAGAAATATTGAAAATTCAAACTAATAAATGCATTGGAAAAATCCCGACCTGTTCAGTCATGGTAAAGGATCAAAGAAAAATTTGCTGAAATTCGGAATCGTCGGTACAGCGCTGACGCACTGTTAGCACAGATGCGTTTGTGCGTCGTGTTTTTAACGCATAGCTCTCAAACCGGGGTTCAAAATACTAACGCAGCCACTTTTATATTGCACTGCACTGCGTTTATGGAGCGTCAGTGTATTTTTAGCATCGAATTTTAAATATTTACGCGAATAATTCGAATAACACCCTTTTACATTAACGATCATTATCTATAAGGCCATTATATACGGTTGTGTCTAGTATTATATTTATTGCGTTTTAGTGTTTACTAAATATAAATACGTTGGTAACTTGTAAAACTACTCACTTTAAATGCCTGTTTTACAAGCTTTTATTTAGTTTTACAAGTCACCGACTTATTTGTGTGTAATCAAATATTGCAAGTGAAACTTGTCCCACTTCTAGAGGTTGAATTGACTTGAAATTTGGTAAACACAAGTACGAAGGAAGACAATGCATGTGAAAAAAAATACAATTACATGATTGCAGTGTAAAACCCAGCTCTACTTGAAAATTACAAGTACAGTATGAAAAAATTACAGCTCTGATTTATCTTTTTAATGTCATAACACTTTTGTTTTAATGTGCTGTATCTATTCCCTCGACACAGGCGATTAAGAAATAAAAATAAAATTGTGACACAAAAAAAAATACACACACATGATACGAAAAATGGCTCTTTACGTGTGTGAATAATATATGTAGACTAAGTAATTTTGCACACATTTTAGCATCGTGTTGATTGATTTCCTAACGGTAGTGTCCGTGATTGCCGGAGCATTCTCTACACGGCTTGCGGGCCGGTATGTCAATGAAATCAATTACTCGCGCCATCCTCAACACATTGTGGATAGATTACTTGCTTGTCGGCATGCGTGTACATACGAGCATATGCTACACGAGATACAGGATACGGATAGCATGATCCACCGGTAACTTGATTTTATACAAGTAAAAGTATTCGACAAAAAATACAATCAGAAAAAAAAACTTGCATTAAAAATTTACTCCAACCTTCCCTATTTTAAATTGTACAGACTTTCATTTAAATTATAATGTGTATCCGCCTTTTGTAGTCGGATTGACTAAAAATTTCGTATGTACATAAACATGTCAACAAAATCGACAAAGAAAGGTCGTTTTAAAAATGTTATTTTTATGAAACACTTATCACCATTATTATGTTTTATTTTTCTTCAGTCACGGTACTTTTAACACGTTCACTGCGGGAAAGTATTTCGAAGACTTTCAGTTAGAGCGTCACAGGGTACATAAGATCCGACAGATAACTTTCTGTTAGAGCGTTTGGGGGTCGAAAGGACCTGTTTCACATGCTCGTCTATAAGGGCCATTATCCGCATAGGTTTGATGAATATTGGTAAAATATGAATTGTAATTCATAGACATAGAGTTGCTCTTGGCACAGCTAAGTTCGTAAGTAGATGGAGCCTCTCAAAACGAATCAAATGTATGTTTAAACTATCGGATCTTGTATGCCCGATATCCGCACTGACATAAAAAACTATCGATAAATTTTTAGGGCTGTAGGGTGTTAAACAAAACATCGATATCGAGCAACATAAATTTTGATTAAAAATAATTGAGCTTGAGATTAATTGAGAAAAAAAGAATTTGATTAAAATTACTCTTACCCAAAGAGTTTTTCAGGTTACACATATCGGTGGGCGTTTTTTGTAAATGTTCTTCTGTTTTTGTGTTGTTTTCACTTTCGTCACCACTAGGCATTAACAGTTTCCGTTTAAATCGCTTCATTTTCACTCATTCCACAAATAAAAAAGTCACAGTGTATATTTCGGTTAATTTCAGAAAAACAGATGGGGGTAACTATCCTTTGTTCTGCACACCCGCACTGCACTAGACAAACTAGCGTTTAATCTAGTGCGGCTATCGGGTCATTGGGCATCGGGTCACTAAGACCCTATAACGCACTAGACGATATTTTTTTACGTTCAGTCGGCATAGGGCATAAAAGATCCGATGAACTTTTTTTAAAGTAACCGACTACTTTTGGAGAGACAATACCAAAACACTAACTATCTCACTTATGCTCAACAGATAACCTGTATAAACTTGTCCCGCACCAGCGGTGGTTCAAGGAATTTTATCGCCGCACCGTAGGCTAGATGTGCATAGGATCTATTCGACCCGAAACCGCAGTGAACGTGTTAATTGAGGTGAAAAAAAGTTCATAGGAAGCGCGAACAGCTAAAAATTTAAAGTAAATTCTCACGTAAAGCTGCCGTACTTGTAAAAGATGGCGAACTCATGCTTTTGTTCCTTCTTCACTTCCTCGAATGATGGATTGCTCACCAATAGCTAGTTGGCAGCTCAAAAATATTCTACTCAATCTAATGCATTGGAAAATCAACTCTGAAGGCGTCGTCCTCGCGCGTACCATCCGGCCATGTGCATAAGACTTACGTTCCCTTGCATGATCTCTAACAATTCAGTACACAAAGATGTAAACGCCAATCGATGTGTCAGTGGGCTGATAGGGAAACTTTTCATTTTGCCGATGTATCGAACCGATGTCGGGAGGAAAAACAATTTTCCTGCTATTTGAGACCTCATTTTTAACGTTATTGAGTGGTAACTTTGTGGAGAGAGGTTTTTCTGAATATTATTTTGTAATGCCGGTGGCGTGATGGATGGGTTGTTTAAGAAGTATTATAATGCGAGCTTTTATTAACCGATTTCAGTTACGGGAGACTTATTGTAAGTTGATTATTTTGCGTTGTTCTGTTGGCTGGATTGCCCGATTATTTTTATAGTTCATGGTCGAATGAAATTGTAGAACAGACTAGAATAACTGATTTGAGACCTAGATTGGAGTTTCTTAACTTTTAAGCCAGATCCGAAATCTGTAATTTTATTGTCTATACTAATATTATAAAGAGGAAAAATTTGATTGTTTGTTTGTATTGAATAGGCTCCGAAACTACTGGACAGATTTCAAAAATTCTTTTGCCGTTAGAAAGCTACATTATCACTGAATGACATAGGCTACTTTTTACCGCGGGAAAATACCTTTTCCTATGGGAAAATTAATTTACCGCGGGCGAAGCTGCGGACGGGAAGGCTAGTAATTAATAAATATACCGCCATGCGTACGGTTTCCTTATTCAATAGAGTACTATAAGCACGGGCTGCACCATATAAGGAATTGGGGTAATTTTAGTCAATTCCAATCGTATGACATTCCAATTTTCCACCCTGTTGACAACATTTTTATAATTAACAATGTTTTCAACTATTGTTTATTATGACACACACACACAACCCACGTCTTTATCCCTTACGGGGTAGACAGGGCCCAAGGTAACAAGACCTACAGGCCACGTTTAGCAAGACTGTGGGCGTATACGTGGAACGGGGAATCAAAATTTTTCGCCCATTCTCTCGATGAGCTTTTACCGTCTGGGCGGGAAGAGAAGCAAATGGTACTCTATGTTTTTCTTTTCTCCCAGACCAGCCCAGACCAGATGTGTTTATTATCACTAGTAAGATTTGAGTACCTGAAGTTCCTATATCAAACATATTTACGGCGATTCCTGTTAAGCAAATGTAGACTCGATTATAGGATAACGGCTCGCCCCTTTGTGTTTGATTCAGTTCTAACAATATTGATGCACGGCCTCAATAATTAATCCCACGAACATGGCTAGCCACAAACATTATCTGCTGGCTTATAGTCCTTTGGTTTCGTCCTACCCTCGCAGGGATAACATACTTGATACAACTATGGATAATTATATTCTGACATAAAGTTAAACTACATACATAAATCACGTCTTTACCCTTACGTGGTAGACAGAGCCTAGGGTAATAAGAGCCAAAGGCCAAGCTTGATTGTGGGTGCATAGGTAGAAATGGAAAGGGGAATCAAAATAGTAGTAATAAAAGATTTTCACCCATTCCTCAGTTAGATTAATAAGTTAAACTATCCTACTAATATTACAAACGCGAAAGTTTGTGAGTATGGGCGCTTGTTTGTTACTCTTTCGCGCCAGAGCCGCTGAACAGATCTGGATGAAATTTGGAACTACTTTTTTATCCCGGAAAATTGCGTAGTTCCCACGGGATAGCGACAAACGAATTCTTTGCAGACGAAAACGGGTAGCAGCTAGTTTTGTTGTATTAATGTTGTAGTTTTAATCAAATTTATTGTAACAATCAAAGCTTTGCTTTTTTTAAATTTTTTTGTACATACATACATACATACATACCGTCACGCCTCTTTCCCACAGGGGTAGGCAGAGACTAGTTTATTCCACTTGCTACGATCCTGACATATTTCTTTCGCTTCATCCACAGTCATCAATCTCTTCATACATGCTCGTCGGTTTCGGGTACTCCTGACCTGACCTTTTTCCAAAACTTTTTTTTTTTTTTGTCGTTGGAAAAAAATTGGTATCAAAACCTATAAAGGGAATTCCGTAATCACATATTTTTACTTGTAATTTTTAACATTTTATTTTTAAAATTTGCTCGTTGCCAAATGTGCAAATATTAATATAGCAGTATTTTACAATAATACATCAGATTGGTGTGCCAATCATATTTCACGAAACATTCTCGCTTACTAATAGTATTTATTTATTCGGTAGAGAAATACAAAAACCATTGGGCGTATAGACACGAGTTTTGGAGCAAGTCATAAGCGTTACGTGGCGCAAAAAAAGTAATTAGCTTCAGTTTAAAAACTTAAATTCTTTCCTAAATAAATTATAAATTAAAACAACAGATGTAGTCTAATATTTATCACTATTCGTAATGCCTCTGCCAAACTACGCATAGGACAACAGAATGTCGAAAACAGATTCAGACTCTACTACATTAAAATACGTGAGTGACCCGTGTGTGAATTTTAAAAATTGTAGAGTACCTACTTATATAAAATAAAGCAGAGAATAAAATGCTGCTTTGTATCAGAAAGTGAAAGAACACGTACTGAGAACAAAATTATTAATGACTAGCTTTTACCCACGACTTCTTCCGCACAGAATCAAAATTTGCGCTAAAACTTTTTCCTCTCGAAAATGCACAGAAAACAGCCAAATCCGAGTCGTACTTTAGCAAGAAGAATTTCGTATTATCTACCTCAACGAAATAAACTCGTTTCTTGCATGGACACCCACTTCCATTATTTTTATCCCATCCTTTTGTTCTGTGGGAAATTTAACAAATCCCTTCTCATGACGTCTACGTGTTCTTCAAAGAACATGTCTACTAAATACAAAGTCTATATTTTCTATAAATGATAAAAGTCACAATTTATCAATTAAAATTATTTATGCTGCTCTTGACTTGTACCACACGGTACAGCTCGCGGCTGTTTTGTATTTATGTAACCGGAGGCTCAGTTTTCCATTACTCTTTAGGTACCTGTCTAGTATATTTTATGCACTGCATTCGCGTGTAATACGCATGAAGGTCCAAATAAAGCACACAAAATACATGTGTTGATATATGACGAAATAAAAAACACAATGAGAACTTTAACACAAATAGATATTAACAATGCAAAGGTATATTTATTTAGGCTTTTAAGTCTTGTTACCTTTGGCTCCGTCTACCCCGTAAGGGATAGACTGGATCCTTAAATAAAAAGAAATCGACTAACAAATCTAACACATAAATAAACAAATAAAACAAACTTAACCTCTTTATTTAACATTATATTGAACATGATTTAATTATCTGGAAAAACTTTCATAATTTCAAACAAATATAATTTCAAACAAAACTTTCCCGAACTCGAAACAAGTCAATAATGTACCGAATAAAAAAAAGTATAAATACGGTACTCGCAAACGCGAACAAGCCCGAAACAAACAATTACTGCACAAGTATTAAAAATTCTCAGCTCTCAATAGCCCACAAAACAATGGGCGAAACAGCGCTATAATAACAACATTACTCCCGGGCAACTCAAAAAACACCTGTACAAACCGAAATAGAAAAAAGGACTACAATATGGGAAAGCGTATCGTTAGGCTTTGATCACCCCTTTTTCAATATTGAGGGACCCGACCTTTGTGCCTCTCGCCTGGGGCACAGCACTCGCTGTAAGAACAGTCTCACGTGTCCATTTAATTCGGGATGTTAAAATTAGAGTGCCCACATGGAGGCCCTTTATCACTATTGTTCATTTAGGACCGGTTTAATTCTTGTAATGGAACGTGCGTAATATAAATACGGTGTGCGATGTGAAGCGATGCGGCGCTTTATAAGTATACAGCTCATCTGCGATACGTAACTGTAACTTTTGGACGTTACTGTGACCAAAAACCCTAGTGTGCGTGACGTCTGCTCGGGGCAGCCTCGTGAGCCAAGATTAAGGTCTTCTAGTGCTTCTATTATCGGATGAGAACTACACTGACAAGCAAACAGTTCCGTGAGTCACAGGGTTCTGGCAGAAAAAGTGCTGCAGGTGTTTAACGCTTCAGCATAATGCTGAGCCAGCGACCGTTTCACATTTGCGAAGACACGCTCATTAATACATTGATGATCTATTTTCATGTCTGTTTTATGCCTATTTGTACAAATGTGTCCACATGCTCTATTTGTGTGTCTTTTAAAAGAGAATAAATGTCTTCTTTCTTTCTTCTTTCTTTCTCAAAATAACGGGTCACTGTTCATACAAAGTTCTGTGAAAAGCGATCCGATAATTTTGCTCGTGAGTATTGTATTTTTTATTTGTTAGCCACGACTTGTCCGCGCTGAATTAAATACACCCTTTTCATCAGGGGTAACGTAGGATGTGGCCTATATCCAACAGTGGACGTCCGATAGCTTACATGATGAATTTTCCAAATTGGTCCAGTAGTTTCGGACCTTATTCAAATCTTTCCTCTATATTAGTATAGATGTAGATAATGTATTCCTAACTCGTACGTACTCGTAGTTGTAACAATTCGAATTGGATTTATAATTCCTAGAAATCATTGCAAACTCGATACAGGCTTCGTATTTGTGCTTGCAACATTCAACTCACGATACGGCGTAATAGCACAGGTATATTAGTTCATGCAAGCGATACTGGCGGTTAACTGAGATAGGTAACACTTTATATTAAATAACATGCTTGAACTAGGGTAGCTCGCATCTGCAATCAACTCGTATATATACACGTATGTTTATTACGTAACGTAAATAGTATATTAAGGTGGATCAACTATTTCTTCCCGTCAACCCATCGGCGACAAAAGTAGTACAGTTTGTTAGAAGAAATATACTTCACACGGTCCCTGGCCAGGTTGTAAAGCTCCGCAGAACTTGTGATTCCAGTACATTCTCGTATATTTCGCAGCCAAGATTTCTTCCTGCGCCCAACAGCAGAAATGTTGTGTCTCATTATAAGTTTAACTCGCTTAGTAGATGACCAATTTATAAAAGAAGCCTAAAACTATCGCCAGAATACATGTTAGGCAAAATTTTAAGCCCATAAACTTACGGTCGCTCTGTAGCGATAAGGCCGCCTATTGTGACCTTGTAATATTCTGTATACCTTTTTTATGTTTTGGTTGTTATATGTGGTGTTCAATAAATATTTATTGTATTGTAGGTATTGTTTAAAGAGTGACAGAGGAGAACGTAACGATAGCGACGAGCGACAAGAAAAAGTTGATCTACCCACATACAACATCGATGACTCGGGTACAAAAAATTGTATTCATCGTACAAATACCTGTCCCTATCGGGATTCGATTAATAAATTCGCGTAGTTGTTTTAATACATATTTATTTGCCCTGAGTTGCACGTCGGTTGCATATTTATAGAATTTCCATGATGACTTAAAGTGATTCCTACCAAGTTGCTTTGACTTTAACCAAATCCGAGGATTTGATAGAAAATCTATGAAATATAATGTCCAAATCGTCGGTTAACGTTAAAGTTATCGTACATCTTGCTCTAACATGAGGTGAAATTGTTGCTCCCATCGGCGTTCCTTTGTCCTTTTTATTTGCATACAAAAGTGGAACAGACAATGATTTATTAACTCTTGTTATCTTGGACATGGTATAGGTACGTACGTAAGGCGAGCCGAAATTTTCTCAGTTCATTGCGTGACCAAAACGCTCACCGCATAGTGGTTACCTAGCAGCACAAGCAATGAACTAAACAGGGAAAATTTAGTCGTCTGTTCCATTCATTTAACGCGATTTTTTAAAGAATCTTTCAAAGATGCACTTAATTGTTCCGTGAAAAAGTAAATATTTGGTGAACGAGCTGTTCTGTCCAGCGATAACAGACATAGCATACGGGTGTGCTGGTTGCGGTAAGCACTATACCAACACTCAACACTACGTAGCACTTAGACAACTAAATAAATAAATAGATAAGTGAGAAGTGCAAATTCTGCGGGGTTAGTTTGCTGCCGTTAGTTTAAGTGTACCGCTGCTAATTTTTTCATCTTAATTTAACGTTTACTTGAACGCATTCCAGAAGTTTTTCGTGTCAAAAAGTTACTAGAAGCAATGACATATACGCACTTAGAGTTTCAAGGACACCTTGATTAAGAATCACGGATTGGTTCGAAACACGACGGGCGTACCTCGACTGTAGACTCGAGATCGAATGACCGGCGTATCCTATTTTAATAATCAGACATACCCTTAGCGAGAGTTGCACCGACATACTATAACAATAACGTTAACCATAACCTGAACGTTTTACAATAAAAGTTAACATGAAGAAATAAACCAGAATTTAATTATTTTGGGTTTTACTTACTCAAAATAGTTTTCAGATTTTACTATGGATTTTTCCTGATCGTCACGTTCCATACATAATAAAAAACGACGAATAAAAGTGACGAACGGGAATTTATTTGGGACACATTTTTTCTTGTATAAGGATCGATAGGGTAAACTATTCCGAGTAATTTATACCCAAAATAATTAAATTCTGGATATTGTCACGTACACTTTTTTTAAAAATGCTCACCAACGATTTTTGTTAGAAAATATTATATGAAATATTACGTCAACATCGTATAACGGTTAACTTCGTTTGTTAAGTAGATACGTTGTCACATTCCCTCTGCGTCCTTTAAATATGGACGTTAGTAACGCGCACACACACACACACACACACTCACACACACACGCACACACAAAATCATTGATTAGCGATAAGGACTCGTGTATGTTTTCTATTTGTTGTGAATCCATACCACATCTGTTTTTATTGTCACAAAAACGAATGTTCTACTATTTTACGTGTTCTACTCGTACTGTGGTAATCTATAATTCGCCATGTAACTTTTTATCTAAGTGTACAACTGCAATTTAATTAAGGCTGGTTGGTTTCCTGAATAAATAAATAAATTCCGTTAACAGTCACTTTAATTGATAAGCAAACGAGGATAAATTAACGTGTTCTGGAAAATTCTACTGGATCAACCACACGTGCTGCCGTGAAAATGTAAAATATTTTTCAGAAACATTGCAATAATTAATATTCAGTTGAATTCTGCCCTCGTTACGAAATAAAGCGTAATGTTCATAATTAAAAACAGGGAAAGAGAAGTGTGTAAAGAGTAGAGAAGGATAATTTTAACTAGTTGCTTTGTAACCTTTACACGGAACTCACGAAATTTATTGGATGAAAAAGTTGTTCGGACAAAAAGTAGCGTCTTTATAAGTGCAACAAAAGAGTTAAGTGGTATTTAAAAAAAAAGAAATAAAGAGGTATCTATGATATATTTTACAATTTTAATCCACATGGCACTGGCATTTTAAAAAATTGAAATATTGTAATATTGAATCGCAAAAAAAGCATTTTTGCTCAAAAGCCGAAACGGAGTAGCTCGAGTAGAAATTTCTATGATAGTGCAAATATTTTTTTTTTTTAATAAATCCGCATATTTAAATTATTTTTCACTTTTTCAGCTACTTATTTTTGTGGTATTTTAGCGGTCACACATTTGTTCAAATGCTTTTTATCAAAGATTAAATTAAATAAATCGCGAAGTCCCTTTTCTATCTTCTACCAAGTTTCTTGAGGCGCATTATTTTTCGCAATTATCTTTCCGAAAACACCATTAACATAAAAAGACGTGTATCGATGCCTTTTGTCTAATACACCATATTCATAATAAGCTGTAGTGTTCCCACTCAGAAGTCATTCTAGGGCGCGCTAACACGTATATACTCATTATGTTATGCATACCTGTGATATAATAGCTCATAGCTTTTCAATAAATTATCTGGGGGCCGATCCATCTTGCCTCTTTAATATACCACATCGCCATACCCTGACCGGCATAACAAAGGATTTTAATTCGGTTATCGTACGCTTTGTTACATATAATTCTTTATTCTATCTTCTCTTTTGACGGAGCTTATACAATTTACTTTGCAGAAAGACCCTTTATGTTTTTGTGAATAGTAAGTAGAGGAAAAATTCGTTATTTAATAAGCATAGGGATTTGTACGTAGACGATGTTTGTGTCTAATACGCCTCCATTAATGTAATGCAGGCATTGTTATTCATAAATTAACTACGTTTTCAGAGAGTAAGCTTAAGAAAATAATATTATATTACACATAATTTGAATCTAGAACTTTGGAAGCTCCACGCATAAGTACTAGCATCGGGTTCCTTTCTATCCTTGTACACTTGAATTAAAAAGTACGTATAATTATAGGTATGAAGGAATATTCCCTTTACCCTCAAGTCAATCTCAAAATCTTGTATAAAGACTCGCTAACATCATTAATTCGGCAGTATTATGAAGCAGACTAAGCAGACCGCCCGCTCAGGCGAAACGTAGTGGTAAAAAACCAGTGGAAACGAAATTAGGTACTCAATATCTTGAAGGTATCAAAATACACAAGTGTGAAGCAATTCAATGGTGTGTGAAGTTCCTCGCCCCAATCCGCACAGGGCCCGCGCGGGAACTATAGCCCAAGCCTAGATAGGACGCCTGCGCCTATTTAGTGAGACGATGATGAACAAAAATTTTGAATTCATCGTTCCCATTGCAAAAAAATCTACCGTTTGAGAATTATGTAAAACCTGTCCACTTTACGAATATTGAATAGAGAACTTCTGTGCGAAATTTAACCTTTCTCGGTCCAATGATTTGGGCTGGTCGTTGATGAGTTGGTCATGAGTAACTCAGATGTTAGTTTGGACTTTTTGTTTCATATTTTGTGGTTAAGATTATTTTGTTTCTGTTGCGAAACGAGTATAGTTTATCAATTATTAGAAAACGATTTTATTCCATCACTAGCTTCTGTCCACGACTTCATCCGCAAAGAATTAGCAATATTTCACGCGAGATATTGATAGACATGTGAAAGGTCGTAGCTGCCTATAGTCACAACATGAATAATTATTGCAGGATATACTATCAACATCAGTTCATAAGTCAAATCATTCTACGCGGGCAGAAGCTAGTAACTTATAAGCAAACTAATTTGTGCCTGCTGTATCTGTTGCCACTGTGGGTTGGTGCCTTACTGAGTAGATTTAATTAACAAGATATGGGTCTCTTTTAAACCAACTCCACCTAATTTTTGGAACATTGGAGATTAAGATTCAACGGGTTGACAAGATATTAAACAAATCCGCAGTCCATTGTCTAATATATTATATATTACTTTATGGAATGTCGATACCAGATATGTTTAACGAAAGCTTTCAATTTGATTTTTAATAGGGCAGATATGAACTGCAGAAATGTATTCTTGAGTCTTGGGTGTTTAATATGCATCATTTAAGTACAATACTTTTTTATACAAATGTTTTTTTCCATAACTATAGCACGCAGAAGTTTTGCTTTATACGGGACTAGCTCAATGTGAAATTACCCTGTGATATTCATAAATTAAATATTCTAATTATAAAACAACCAATAGCCTAATTTGCTTATCCGTGACCACGCCAGCAAATCACTTATTGTCGTGCCAAAAGCTATCAACTTACCGCTTCTATATATTAATAAATCAATTTAATTTAATGCCGTATCTACTATCATTTCAATCTTCCAAAACTTTGAAAATGCGGCGACCATTAAAGTTCCATAGACAATAAAAAACCTGACTATTAAAAGGTAAAACCATGTCGTTTTACGAACAATATGCCAACCCTGAAACCGATAACGTTCCGTTGCAGAAAAAAAACTGCCTCATTTAATTAATCATGTCAATATCCCATTACCATAATCAGATGTAAAATTGTTTGCGTACGTTCCGTTTCCGATTTTGTTTCCGTATGAATGTGCCGTAATTATGAACAATATGTTTCGCAATAAGCCCCCGAGCACCGCTTTGGCTCTGTTAAAACAAATTGAAAACCGGTAATCGAAAATACGTTATGTGAGCAATGTCAATATTTTCAACAAAAAAAAAAGGAAAATTGTTTCGTTTTGTTACAATACAATATTTTACCAAGGGGTTCCGTACAAACTGTAGCCGAGTTAACCTATGGCCTCTCAAGCAAAGGGTCGTGGGTTCAAACCCGGGCACCTCTGAGTTTTTCAGAATTTATGGGCAAAATGTTTTGCATAATGAGCGTGAAGGAAAATATCGTGATGAAACCTTTTTATGCGCCTGCGAGGCAAATTAATGTGTGTGTGAAGTTCCCAATCCGCAGCGAGCCTTCTCAATTTGAGAGGAGGCCTATACCTAGAGTGGGACGGACATATATGCTGATGAAGATGATGATGAGGTAAAACAACAAATAATAATAAATATGCAGTGTAACGTTATGAGTTGGTTCGACTCGCCCTTGACCACTTTTCCGTCCCTGGAACTGTTCAGTTTTGTAACAAATTAATGGACATGGCTTATTTTGCGAATGAACGTGATATATTGAGTAAATAATTTAATATATTTTTCGTATTTCCTTTGAGTTTATCTGTTGGGAAATACAATTACTGGACATGGATGAAAAAATGAACGGTGGATAATATTTTTAAATTGCAGCTGCACTGTAATGTTGATGTGTGTTTCGTAAATGTATCATGTTTCACATCTTTACAGCCGGTTGCCATTCGCTACAATTATGTCAACGGTGTGCTCACGTGCGTTCATTGTGCGCGAGGTTTCACCGCTAAGGCTGGTTTTAGTCTCACGCCGACTGATAGCTACGCGTCATTCAAAAACGCTTCCTAGAAGTTCATATATCTCGGCCATCAGCGCTGACGGTGCGCGTGCCGGCGGCGTGAGACTAAAACCAGCCTAAGATCGGCTATAATAAGCCATCTTCGGGCGCGTGAGCGACATACTAACTAGGAGTCGAAGTGGTCGCCATGGCCGAAATCAGTCGGAAGGATCATCATCATCATCCGAGTATGTTAAACACAAAACACCAACACAGACAAGGACGAAGGAAGGATAGTTTTCACTCAAAACTATTTATTGCATAAAAATGTTGTGACAAAGATGTTAGTATGTATATAGTTTCAAACATTGACCCTTTCAACATGAAACTACCGTGAGACTTAAATCATTACATTGACCCTGTAAGGGTACAGCAAATTATTATAAAATAATCTTAAAACTAATATTATTATTGTAACTTCCATGCTGGTCTGGGAGCAAAGGAAAAACATAGAATGTACCAGTTGCTTCTCGTCCCGCGCAGATGGTAAAAGCCCATCGAGGGAATGGGCGCAAATCTTAGGAATCATCTATAGTTATAGCCGATGTGGCTAGCAACCCATCACTATTTTGATTCCCCTTTCCACCTATACGCCTCCATTCATGCTAATCGTGGCCTTTAGATCTTGTTACCTCAGGCTCTGTCTACCAAGTAAAGAATATATAATATACGTGATTTGTGTATGTGTGTACGTATGTATGTATAATATTATTATGGCTTATAATATTACAAGCTTTTTTGTTGACTGTACTGTTTGTTAACTGTACTTGCATTGTCATCCGACCTACATAATGTGAACCAAATTTGCGGAAATTGCCCACCAGAATTCTACTACCTGATTATTTTATTGTCACCTGCCTTACACAAGTATGCAAAATTTCAGCTCAATCGGATGAAGATACCTGCTTCAAAATTGAGTCGCAAGATTCCACCCGGTCAAACATAAATACATGCATACAAACATACGTTGCAAGTTATAAAGCTTGTAATAAAAAAGGCGGCACTGAAAGTTCGCGTCTTGTTACTTGTCAAACATCTCGGGCGTCATCTGCCGACGTAGTTCGAGGACAAAATTAAAAAAAAAGAACAGAACAGCTGGCCGGTCTAATTAGAATTTTCCGAATTACACAACGTCGCGAACATTTTTCGTAACGTTGTCCCCGCATATTTAAGGGAAAATGACATAAAACTGTAATATACTAAAGCGCGGCGGGCTAAGTGATATTTTTATATTTTGTACAGAAAATATTTTGTTGAGGTACACTTTACTTGTTACAGTGTTTTTAGGAGATGTAGCGTAAGTCGTTGGAACTTACCTAAAATGTTACTTTAAGTGTCAGTGGCCAAAGTCTCGACCCAAAGTTCAATGATCCGTACCTGTAACAGAAAAAAATAATATTTTTAACCGTAAGTACAGAATTACTTATAAAATGTAACTTAGAAACTCGTGGAGCTATTGAACGTGATGCACTTCATCTCAGTCTTGAAAGATATAAAATAAAATACAAAATGAAATAAATTATCTAATCTATACCTACTTATTAAGTGCCGCCCTCAACTTAAATTTGTAGAAAAAGAAATAGAAAAAACTTTTATAGCGGGGTTTTTTTCTATAAAATTGTGTATACTCTCTTATGTTTGTATGTCTTGCAAAAAGGAATAAATGTCTTCTTTCTTTCTTTCTTTATGACAATCACAAAACAACAAATAGATAAACACATGTTCAAAGAACAGATAAATAAATTGTCACAAAATGGTTTCAACTCAGCATTTGCTGGCCTTACAACCAGCGCTGATCTTCCATTGGGACCATAGGGTGATAAATACATTGAAAAAACTTATTTATTACATAATAATATTATAACCATTATTAGTAGATATTGGTCATTCTCCAGATTTGTGCACTCTGACTAAATAGCGCGCCGCTAATGACCAAACGATAAATCTCCATGTATTATTTGTGTATTCCGTGTATCTAACGAATCACTAATGACCGAGTAATCATATCTACTTCAGATTTATGCACTCCGTCAAATGCGTCGCTGACGCTGATGACCGAACGATCACTCTCCAGATTTGTGCTTTCAGTCTAAATAACGTGATGCTAATGACCGAACAATCATTCTCCAGATTTATGCACTCCGTCAAACGCGTCGCTAATGACCGAACAATCACTCTCCAGATTTGTGTTTTCAGTCTTAATGACGTCAAATCTATTAGATACGGCACGGAACATATTCATGTGCAGAAAGACGTGACTAAAGTAGGTTTCCACAGGCTTTGAAAGACAGAATTATCGCTCTCCAGATTTGTGCATTAAATCTAATAAACGCATCGCAGATTTCCTTTAAACGGAACGCATAGGAGAATGATTGTTCGGTCATTAGCTGTTGCTAACCGGCTGCCTGTTGCTAAAAGCCCGTGGAAACCTACTTTTGTCACGTCTTTCTACCCAGGAATATGTTCCGTGCCGTATCTAATAGACTTGACCAACAGGTGGAGTCGGCGCTTTGCCAAAACATTTGCTTTCAAATTGACTGCACTCTAACAAAATTTCGTTTGGTCTTGAAAGTAGCTCTACAAATGCAGCAATGCTAGTAAATTGACTTGTAAAATTTCCTTTTCTGAGCCACTTGATAAACTTAAACGGGTTGGTATATAGGTATTCCTGTAAAAAAGATTCAAAGGTACATCTTTTATATATATAAAAATAAATTCCTATTTTCCTTGGTCACGGCATCACGCGTGAACGGCTGGACCGATCTCGCTGATGCTTTTTTTGTTGTGTTTGTTATTGTCAGGAGAAGGTTTTTATGTAACAATATTTTGAAAAAAAAACTGGTACGGCAGCGAAGCCGCGGGTAACAGCTAGTCCATAATAATATAAACGATTGTTTTAACTTGCCAACAATCCTTGTTTTTGTATCATGAGCCGCCAGCGCAAAGACGTGCTTAAAAACTTTCCTGTAGTTATCAAAAATGATTCAGCATCAATCACAAACTATTCAAAACGTTTTTAAATCATAAAACTGTATAATTTCATTTTATGAATAACAAAAAGATATTCCGTGTCAACTTAACGTTGCACTTCCAAAGATAACAACTAAGGAGTCTTACAGAACGTGTCGCGAGAACAAAGCACTCGGCACCCTCCTTTTGTGAACAATGACACACGCAACAGTTTGGCCAATGGCTTGAGAAGAAACAACAGGTACGCTGGCTCGCGGCCAAGGGAGGCTCTACGCCAGCTTCTACGCTTTGCTACGAGCCTACAATTGTAGCTCCGCTACGCTACGGTTCACTCAACCGATTTCCACTTGGTGCCAACAAGTTCGAATTTTGTCCAGTCAAGTACGTCTTATTTTTCATGATCGTAGCCTTTTTAGACATAAAGGTCAATGATCTTCGTACAATCTTACTCTTGTAAGATGGTCCTGGAAAATAAGAAATGAAATAAAATAGCACGTTACATTAGAAGTGCTGGCGCACAAAGAGTTGAATCATTCCGCTGGTGAAACTTAAACTGAAATATATCCCGACTTATGTCAGCGCTTTGGATGAAAGAACTCTGCTGGATTATCACCGCGTTAATATTTTACCTGTGTATCTCTCCGTTAAACTATTTCAATAAGATAAAAAGAAGACTTGGGAATAATGATAAAGGCGATACGGCCAGCAACCGAAACAAATAATGTGACATAACATTTCTTCTATAGTCTTTCCAATCATTTATTTTCTCGATGACAGATGTAGTTTGATAGTTATAGTGTTGTGACCTAATAAGTGATCAGTAGATACGATATCGATCCATTTTTGTATATATACGAGTAGTTGAGAAGTATTCAGCTATGGAGCCAATAAAACAACCGACTTGAATGCTAATTTATTACTAAGCGTGCAAAATGGCCGAATGACAACGTATCTTTGTAATGAATAAACTAAAAACTACTGGACAAACAAAAAATATTTCACCGTTAAAATGCTACATTATTCCTGAGTAACATAGGCTATTTTTTATCCCGGTAAAAAATTACAACGTGTACAAAGTCGCAGGAACACATCTAGTTCAATATATACAATACCGATTCAATATCGATATTTCAATCATAACATCACTATTTGCATTCCCATAGAATGTAACTTTATTAAAACGTTTATTGTTTATCGTACTTTAAAAAGATATTACTGCATATCTGGACTCAATTTGTCTTAGATGCATATTATATGGGATCAAGGAACAAAATTAGGCAGTCGTCATATTTTTTATACCTCGCATTTAAAAGTTAATTTTTGCGTAAAAAGCGCAGTTACATTCTACGGGAGCTGTCATCGAGAAAATAAATGATTGGAAAGACTATAACAAACTGTACTACTTTGGTCCTCTCGCTGTTGGGACAGAAAAAAAATAAAAAATAGTTGAACCACCCATGCATTTTAAGTATGTTATCTACATTATATAATTATGTGTATGCGTTGCTTGGTAACTATAGTACAAGTTGGGAACTACACCAATCGGAGTAATTGGTTACATCATATTTATGATTTATTTATTTAAATAGTGTTAGGCGGAATTCATCAATTCATCGATTAAGTATCACTAACTTTGGACCGCATTGGTCACGTCCTTATGGTGTTTAACGTAAACATTTTGGTCATTTTTCCTTGAGCCTCCCTAGCGTGTGTGTGTCTCGTACTTAGTTTTAAAATAATCATATTAATATATCGGTGTTTATCTGGAATAAATCATTTGCAAGACTGGTGTTTATTTATTGTATTGTTTTAAGCGTATTTTTTTAATATGAATACGAAGGCAAACGAGCAAGTGGGTCACCTGATGGTAAGTGATCACCACTGCCCATAGACACCCGCAACCCCGGAGGAATTGCAGATGCGTTGCCAACCTAGAGGACTAAGATGAAATGCCTCTTGTGCCCGTAATTTCCCCGGCTGTCTTACTCTCCACACCGGAACACAGCAGTGCAAGCACTGCTACTTAGCGGTAGGATCAGCGAGTAAGATGGCGGTAGCGATCCGGACGAACCTTGCACAAGGCCCGCAGGTTATTTGATGTTTTGTGATTGTCATAAATAAACTTTTTTCTTTCTTTCTTTCTTTCTATTAATAGTTACATGTAAAAAAAAATAAGACGTGTTAACATTTCGTTGAACCGCAGACAGTGGCAGAGCGAATATCTCCGTATTCATTATATTCGTCGCCAAAGATGGCAGCCGAGGTTAAGCGGGCGTATCATGCCGTCGTTTACAAATTTTATTACTTGCCTACCCCGTCTTTTGTTCTGCTTTACGGACTCCTCATTCGGGCCACATTGCTCAGCTACCTGCAGCCTTTATTGCGTCTGCATGTTCTTTGATTTAGTCTCATCTGATTACACAAACACGTTGTTTTTGAAGCGCGAAAGTTTGGTGTCTACTAATATTATAAAGAGGAAAAATTTGTTTGTTTGCATTGAATAGGCTCCGAAACTACTGGACCGATTTTAAAAATTCTTTTGCCGTTAAAAAACTACATTATCACAGAGTGACATAGGCTACTTTTTACCGCGGGAAAATACCTATTCCTACGGCAAAATCAATTTATCGCGGGCGAAGCTGCGGGCGGAAGGCTAGTATTTAATAAAGTTGGTGGAGTAATATGTATCATTAAAATTGTGCGATGAAAATTTTGCTACCTAATATTAAGTTGTACAGTTAGCGTCACATAGTAAGAAACATCCAGGGTGACCAAAAAGTTCGGCACGCCATACTGTATCTGTGGTGTACCGAACTATTTGGCTGACTTGGACGCTTCAAAGTATATGATGCTGACTGTACCTAGTAAGTTGGTTTGCGGTTATTTTGATAATTATTCGAACAAGACTCAAGTTGAATGTAAAAACGTTATAAGCACAGCTAATACGTTTAAATGTTTAATTTTACCGTAGAATATTTTAATATTTATCGAGGGAATAGCCGAAATTCTTAGGAATCATGTTATAGGCGATGCGACTAGCAACTCATCACTATTTTGATTCCTTTTTCCACCTATACGCCTACAATCATGCTAAACGTTTCTTTTAGATTTTGCTACCTCAGGCTCTGTCTACCCCGTAAGACATATAGACGTGATTTGTGCATGTTTATGTATGTATGTAATATTTTAAAAAAATTGAGTAAAATTATCACGAAATTGTACAAGAAAAAAACAATTTTTTTCATACTCATTTTTATGTTTGTTACTTTACGACTCGCTGGTCCTACATATAAATTGTCCAGTGGTTTGGATTTAAACTCGGTTTAACCAAGTCTAAATATATAATCAATTTTTATTCCCAACAACTTCACACAACCGTTGTAATTCCCCGGCACGAAATAACGAATTCAAGGGCCTGTCATGTTCCCCAGACGAGGGATCGATACTTGAACCGGAAAATACAAATTCGTAAGACATCACGGGAATGAATTATAAACAGGGACCACGTACGCGATGCGTAATTCACTCCGTTTAATACGTCCGCGGCCCTGGCCTCTTGCTCCAAGAAATTTCATGTTCATCTTCCTTTCCGTTCACACTAACAGTATGAGAGCGAGGGGAACGGTATGACGCGAACTTGAATTCCGAATTTGGGAGTAGCCTCGCATGTTTCAGGGGGAAATTAAATAAATGGTGCCACGTCAAAATATTATGCGAATAAGGCGACATATTTTCGTCGTTTTCGAAAATTGGCGCGTTAAACGTGGTGGCTTCATTTATGTTGTTTGTTTTGTTTGTTTTAGTAAATAAACATAACTTTGTGATTAGAGAAACTGTAGGCTTACTGCCTAACTCGCTCGCAATCGCCATCGTGTTCATTTTGACGGTTCTTGTATGAAAGTGACAGCTAGCTGATTCCGATGCCAATTGTCAACCCATACATGAAATGTCAAATAATAATAATATCTAATAATACATTTATTTATTTCGTAATCACAGGTAGGATATACAAGATCTTAGTCTCATCAACCTTTGAGTAGACGAAAGGAGATTATATTAGGGATGGACGATCAATAAAATACATAAAATAATTAAATAATAAATATGATGTGCTTTTTATGTTAACATTTAAGTGTATAGTTTTTACAACTTCCATGCTGGCCTGGAAGCAAAGGAAAAACATAGAATGTATCAGTTGCTTCTCTTCCCGCGCAGATGGTAAAAGCCCATCGCAACGGGCGAAATTCTTAGGAATCATGTTATAGGCGATGCGGCTAGCAACCCATCACTATTTTGATACCGTTTTCCACCTATACGCTCACAATCTTGCTAAACGTGGCCTGTAGGTCTTGTTACCTTAGGCTCTGTCCACCCCGTAAGGGATAAAGACGTTATTTGTGTAAGTGTATCATAATGTTTGTGTATAGTTTTTAGCTTTAACAGTAAAGTCCCGTTGAGGCCCGCTGAAGCATTTTCAATGCATAATAAATACGTGTTTGTGTAACTTCTGAATATTGCATGGCTGTCTCGCATCACCTTGCAGTCACTTGGTACTCTTCCACTTCCAACAGCATGTAACAAAGTCGCCATTCTCATACAAATTACTTACAAATAAGTACATCGGCAGAAAGTTGGCCGACTCCGCCGCTTTATCGAGAATCTTTGGCAAAGTTTTTACGGTTTGATTTGCTGTAACTTATAGCCCTGGACTAGAAACACTGGAAGTGACAGCCAAAGTACAGCGTAAAGAAAAACATATTAATAATAATAATAAATAATAATAATAATAATAAAGATATTTATTGCCACAACACAAAAAAGACATGATACATATTTATCCAAAAAATGCACACAATAATAATTTCGAAAAAAAAAAAAACAAAACAACAATATATATACATAACACAATTACACAAAAACAATACACAACAGTTCATTTCATCTTTGTCTCCAGCCTATATACGTCCCACTGCTGGGCACAGGCCTCCTCTCTGAATGAGAAGGCTTGGGCTGTAGTTCGCACGCATGAGATTCAAGATTTAAAACTTTGTTTCGGCGCCGATCTTATAAAGTCGCCTTTGACAGCTATACCTCTGGACCTTAGTCAACAGTGGCGCCAACTGGTGAGCAAAGAGACGATAGTCCCCTTGTGTCAGTTGTTAGGTGACAGAACCTTGCACAAGATGCGTTCGGATCGCTACTACCATCCTTTTTACTTTACTTAGATTGATTTGTTAGTGTAAGCGGTTAGATGAAAAGGAAAACAGTCTTAAGTTAAAACGATTTAGGAAGATCAAGTCAAATATGTCGAAACAAAATTGTTTTGTCAAAAAAAAATCGGAAATGAACCGGCCTAGTGCTGCGTATCTGTTTCGCCTCGCGAGCAACAGGGTGACATATTCCGAGTTGCCTGCTAAGCTTCGCTAGCCTAAAAGGCACCTTAAGAATTCGTTTTTATTCGTTTTATAAGAATGTTAAAAACGCTCTTCTAATTCAAATTTTCCTTCATGCAGTATATCAGAATTCAATGAAGCGTTCCAAAATATTGACCAATCAGATGGCTGATGAGCGCGAGGACTGGATAATTAAGCGATACCATTGGTCTTACCTTCGCTTACCGCTCAGCTATCAAAGCATAACTTCACTGTGTAAATGCAGAAAAATCAATAGCATCATTAGGCATTTCCCACGCGTCTAGTACAGTTATAGCTATTAAACATGTCTGTCTCTGTGTTCTCGGGAATAATGGCGAAAATCGAACGAATGAGCGAAAGTGGGGCGACCACAATGGGTGGTTCGTAAAGTTACAAAGCAAGTGCACATTATGTTAAGAATTATCTGATTGAAATTCTTTTTGAAGAAACATGTAATGGTTAGATATAAGTAAGCAAGTAAACAAGTAAATGTTTTATTTTACAAATATAAAGAAACAGAGACAAATCACAAAAAAAGACCTGAAATATAATGCACAAAGGCGAACTTATCCCTATAAGGATCTATAAGGATCTAGGTGGGATCGCTACCACCATCTTACTCGCTAATCCTGCCGCTAAGTAGCAGTGCTTGCACTGCTGTGTTCCGGTGCGGAGAGTAAGACAGCCGGGGAAATTACGGGCACAAGAGGCATTTCATCTTAGTCCTCTAGGTTGGCAACGCATCTGCAATCCCCCCGGGGTTGCGGGTGTCTATGGGCAGTGGTGATCACTTACCATCAGGTGACCCACTTGCTCGTTTGCCTTCCTATTCACATAAAAAAAAAAAAAAAAAAAAAAAAAAAAAGCGAGAGACCGACAAAAAGTGAGTTTAAAATATCCAAGAAGAAGCAGTAGTTTAAGTGACTGAGTCATTTCCAGTTTCTATGTGGCCAGGCCCAGTCACGGCTTCACGCTCAGCGAGTCTACTCGCTCCGCTCCGTTTGAACTCCTTACTTACTTATTTGGGAATGTTTTAAAAGTTCATGGATTACGAAAAGCATTTCACGCGGTGAATACTGATATTTTCTTTATTTATTGTGTTGTACAAAGTACGAAGTTACATTGAAATTGATTTATTACGATTGTTTTTGTTGTTCTTTGCGCTTCATATTTGAAAATGTTTTAAATGTTTTATCAGGATTAATAGACTTATTTATGCGTTGTTGTTCCGTATCGATTTTTAGTCAGCAACCGTTTTATTTTAACGCATTTTTTTTAAATAATAGACTTACAAAGCTTCTTACTCTCCGAGATCAAGCCACGTCTTTAGCAATTCACCGTCGAAATTGGAAGATAATTTTCTGTATAATGTAAATCTTATCCAATCCGTCGGTCTGTCAGTCGTAACGTCATTAGAGGCACAATGGAGCCGGGGGCTCGGCTGAAATGATCCGTGACGAAAACTCGGCGAAATTAATTTAAAATACTTAGGTGCTTCTGTTTCAAAGACAACTAAACCGTTTGATAAGTAAGCTTACCGTGACGCCTTACAACGGGTGATAATGGCATTCCATTAATTGGACTTAGATTTGGTTAGCTAAATCCTCCGTGTTATCGATAGAATGTAATTCCCCGTAATCAACTGACGTCTTGACATGATCAGATTTTGATCAGTGGGATAATTGAGTCAATTCGAACTCTATTAAACTAGAGAAATCGCAAAGCATGACAGGAGATACTAAAAAATTGTGTCTAAAATGTTATCTGATAAAAGTCATATTTTTGTGGAAATTTGTAGTTGTGTGTCAGTTATGCTTTTTGTGGGTGCAAGGTCCAGATGGCTACTACCATATTACTAGGTAATCCTGCCGCCTAGCTTGTACTTACGCTGCTGTGTTCTGGCATGAAGAGTAAGTCAGTGAAATTACTGGTACTTTCAGTATCCCATCTTAATCTCTGTAAACCTCTGGTGTTGCCAGGAGCTTCATTATGTGACCTTTGTGGTGGTTTGCTTATCTTTTAGTATGAAAAAGAAAGCAAAAACGCATTTGTCCGGCGGTATTGTATTTGCTCTAATTTTAATACTTTAATCCCGTGAAAAGTGACAATAAAGGCAACTCAAATATAAAACTAAACGCAGCTCTTGTAGTAACTACTTTGCGGCTGAAACGGAACGCAGAATGGTATCGGCAGGTTGAAAAGTTTGTGGCTAGATCGTGAGGAGGATGCGTTAATATCACGGAAACTTGAAGACACGCCGTGTTAGTGAAATTGTTCTGTGCATGACAAGAAAGCACGTGTTTAAAATTGCTATTATCGACGTATATACGTCATTATGCGTGATATTAAAGTCTTTATTTCTTGTGGAGTAGACGGACATGGTTTAACAAGACCTAAAAGCCACGTTTAGCACTTTTACACTTGGTCATTGCGGAATTAAAAGGATGTTTCCATAGCAACGAAGCGCAGCGGAGCCACTACTAATGAATACCGGCCGGCATAAGTCAAAATCCACGTCACATTACAAAGGGAGCGGTAGCAGTGCATAATTAGTTAGGTACTAATGTGATTTGTTTGAACTCTCCAATATATCAGTTTTTTGACAAATTGATGTACTAAACAGATGGAAGATGAAACGGTTAAATTTCCAACCCTATTGTGGTTCTGTTGTATTAAGTTTCCCGTTAAATGCGTCTCTTCTGTTTCTGAGAACTAGAAAAATTTAGCAACCTTGTTGTTTCATGTTTTGTAGAGCTAATACTTTCAATTGGAATCTAAAACATCTGGAAAACAGTCCTATGAAATATGAAAAAAACAACCGTGAAATATATCATCGCTACATAGTATAAAACAAAGTCGCTTTCTCTGTCCCTATGTATGCTTATATCTTCAAAACTACACAACGGATTTTGATGCGGTTTTTTTAATAAATAGAGTGATTCAAGAGGAAGGTTTTTATGTATAATTCTACGCAGACGAAGTCGCGGGCAGAAGCTAGTATTTTATGTTTTATATGAAGTCTCAGAACGTAAGTGAGATGAGATATCAGACCAATTCATTGCAAATAAAAAAAATCCAATATCCACAACACCTGTTTAGACTTTAATCAATGTTATTGGATTATCTCCGGCAACAGCGAAGCTCAAAAATACATCGAATGTTCAATGCACGTGCTTAAATAGCATAATCCTTGGGAGTCTGAGTATCGTCGCGTTTCCCGTCATCGTGCTTCTATAGCTGCTATTGTGTGCGGCCTTATTGTGAGACGGGATTGGTTTCCCAACGAAGAAAACGCAAGGGAATCGATTTAAATTTCCTTGAAAGAACCATCCAACAATAGCCTAATACTCGGATTGAACATCCCGGACGCAAGGTCTCTAATTAAACACACGGGTATTCATTTTTTCGGTCGATGTTTCTGGGTACGTAATCATGCGTTGGTCCAGTAAATAGCGAAAGGTAAATTTAGTCCATCGTATTGTTACAACGTTGTGTTAGTCAAGTCTAAAGTTCTTCCATGCTGGTCTGGGAGTAAAGAAAAAACATAGAATTTACCAGTTGCTTCTCTTCCCATCAAGGAATGGCCGAAAGTCTTAGGAATCATGTTATAGGCGATGCGCCTAGCAATCCATCATTATTTTGATTTCCCTTTCCAGCTATACGCCCTTAATCATGCAAAATGTGGCCTTGAGGTATTGTTACCTTAGGCTTTGTCTACCTCGTAAGGGATAAATACGTGATATATGTATGTATGCATGTATGTAGAGTTGTAAATAATGAATATAATTTTCTAAAGTTTTACGGTGATTTGCACCAAGTTTAACGTTAACTAATTCTGGGGTCTTACCATGACGTCTTAGTGCGATTCAATTCCGATTATTTAACTGTCACATTTGAGGCTCAGGTGTCACATTAGCACATGCTCACTTTTGCACACACTCACAGTTTAAATACGTTTAAAATATTAACTAAATGTTGCCCGCAACTTCGTCTGCATTCGTTTATCGCTAACCCGCAGGAATTACGCAATTTTCCGGGATAAAAAGTAGCCTATGTGTTATTCCAGACTATAATCTATCTATGCTCCAAATTTCATCCAGATATGTCAAGCCGTACTGGCGTGAAAGAGTAACAAACTTCTATCCATTCATCCATACTTACAAACTTTCGCGTTTATAATATTAGTAGGATAGCTAAGCTTTTGGAAATATCAAAACCAATCACAAGAGTATAGCTGTCATATATGAACCAAAATACTTTAATAACAATAATGGAACTATTGGGATAAATTGATTAATTATTTTCCAATCATTAATTACCGTTCACAGTAATTACCGTTTTTATTAAGTTCCGTTATTGTAATATAAAATCAAGATCACATCATAAAACTACTCGAAATTTAGCATATAGAGTAGTCGAGGAACGAGAGGCAGCACTAAATTTTAGTGTTAAGATAAAAGTCATAACCCCATAATACCGCAGCCGTATCCACACTTTCATATTCATTGACCGTAAAAGTATTTTCTATTTTGCGAGATTGAATTTTCGCTAACATTGTTTGTAGGCGCTCTCTCTCAGGTAGATATCTGTTTTATTTTTGCACTGTATATTATGTTACTTGGGAAGTCCGAAAATAGTATGCCGAGGGTTGCCACTGGAACAACGGCTAAAGGTATTACACTTAGTTTTATTAATTTTACAGATTAATTCAGTTTCATGCACATTGTTGGTTTTTGGCTACGTTATTTTCCACTATTCTGCTCCTTACTTCCACTATTAGCCCTCGAGGCTGGCAACGCATCTCCAATCCAAGTGTTGCGGGTGTCCATGAATGGTGGTGCTCGATAACCATCAGGTGACACACTCGTTTGCTTTCCTGGTTGTATAAAAAAAAACTTGAGCCGTGATCTAGACACACGGTAGCGTGTCAGTCAAGTTCGAAGCTAAATGAACTGGCGACGCAGCCGTGTGTATATTTACACGAACCATTTCGAGCTACTTTTGACCCTTTCACAGCTCGAAACTTATTTAATCTACATACATGAAATTTGGCACATTTATTCAAACTCCTAAGATTGCCTAACCCTAAAATATTAAAGATTTTCTTAACCATTTACGTATTAGTATTGTTAGTGGTTATAAAGACATGTAAAAGAGCCTTTCGCGGCCTAATTTAAAAATAAATATTTTCATTTTTGATTTTAACTTTGATGAATTTTGCAGTAATTCTTGTTGTCTAAGACGGTCATGCCAATAGCACTAGTATCAAACAAGTTAACAGAATAAACGGTTTCATTTTACGACCATTAAGCTCTCAGTTTTAATGATCATGGTGTTGCTTACAGCTTCAGTTTAATTTTGTCTTTTAAACTGAATGGGCATTTAAAGAAACATTTCGTGACATTACAAAAACTACACAATAGCAATTCTTCGCAGTATTAGAAGTGAGCAAAAGGTGGCCAAATACATTAGATGACGCGACACATTTCTCCGCGCTCTCCCGACACTCAAATGCGGCTATAGACACTTGTACCTTTTTTGAGGTGGTGATAAAATTCTAGTTTTATTGCTCTATCATTTATTCATCGTTGTTTAGATATTATATAAACGGCACGCGTTACCTTACGGGGAAAGAGGTTCTTACCGATATACAAGCACATCTCATTGACATGAGAATATCCACCTCTTTACGAGTTGTAGTAACTTCTAACTAACATAGGTAGTAACTGACCGAAAATTTATTGAAGCTTTTATTTAAGTGGAATTTTGTCTCAATTTTGAAGCAGATTATCTTCAACTGATTAAACTGAAATTTTGCATACTTGAGTAAGTCGAATGACAATACAAAACAGCGTTGCGGCTTGCCGCAACATTATGCCGAGTGGGGCCCATTTTACACCATATCGGTACTATTCCTAAGTATATTGTATTTCTTCCTATTATATATCTACGTGTATCGAATGTGTGTAAATAAATGTTTCTCTCTCTCTCTCTCTCAATACAATAAATTGATAGTGGAGTTTTGGTGACCCAGCCAGGGTCGTCTCTGCAGGAGGGAATTCTTTCACGGTTAGTCCGATTGGCTTGCAACTTGGTACACATTATGTAAAAAGAATGACAATGCAAGTAAAAAAAGGCTTGCATTAAAAATGAAATTTTGGACAGAAACTTATTTAAAACTAATAATGGTGACTGAGTGAATAAAGTAGGTAAGTACTTTCCTTTTTCTACTCGTGACTAAGGTACGACGTTGGCCGCACATAAATTTTACAAGCCTTTATTTTTGAATCGTAATTTTTACTTTACAGAACACGAATAAAAAAATAGTTAAGCTAATTTTTTATAGCTTATTCGTGGCTGTTAGCGCTTCATTCCCTTGGTATTAGACGAAGGTTTTTTCTTAGTTATTCTAGCTTACACCTGATGACCGAAGAGTAGCTGGAAACCGGTGGATGCAAGTGGTAAGTCGTTCATTGCGTTTCTGGATGATGATGATTAAAACAGACCGATAAAGTCATTTCGTGCTGCCAATCTAGCATGATTAAGAATTTCAAGAGCATGAGAAGTAAAAATATTTTGTCTGATGTTTTATTGTCAATGTCAAGACACAATTTGCAAAGGAATCAATCCGTATTGACGCCTGAAACATATTATCTGTATTGACTGCGGTCCAGACACGTTTTGGGTCAATAAATCGAGATACGATTGTATTAAGGACCTAAGTGAAACTTGAAGGTCGAAAGTCTGTCAAGTTCTGTACTTATTCAAGTAAATCTTCATTGAGTTCATTATTTACGCGCAGCTGTAGTTCTTTATGCTGTCTGGGTTACTCGTAATTGTAGGATTAGGAAAAAAAACGTTAAGCAGGCTAGTTGAGCTACTCGTACGAGGTAAGGCGTACTTATATCCGGCCTCATATTTTTGTTATTTGTGGGGTTCTGTATCTCTAAAGGGAAAATGGAGCCCGTATATGACCTTTTTGTTGTCCGCGTCTGGTCTGTCTGTTTGTCTATATGTCCATCTGTCGTGACCCTTTTACTAAGGAACACGTAGATCTATAAATTTGAGTAATTTTTCGCCTTTAAGTCTACACAATCAAAAGTTATGGCCATTTATGTCGCAAATCATATAAATTCCCAAGGGAACAAAAAACCTAAAGGGTACCCCCAGTTATCCTAGCAATTTGAAATTCGGTATAAAGGTAAGACTGATATACATAATTAACAAAATAAATCTAAATATCTGTTTTATGTAAGTAACCAATATAAAATTACCTCACACTGCTTACATTTGCTTAGAGACAGAGCTCTGTTAACACTGGATTTTTATTCACGAGCCGAATTTGTGCAGAACCTTCAGTGCGCGAGTCCCACTCGCTCCATTATACACCATATCGGTACTATTCTTAAGTATTTCTTCCTTTTTACGTGTATCGAATGTGTGTAAATAAATGTTTTCTCTCTCTCTCTTTTTGAAGATCGATAAAAACGAAGTAATACCTGTTTACTGTGTCTGCATGTTTATTGATTGTCTGGACCGAGTGTAAGCAAGCCGTAGACCCATCAAAGCGATCCGAAGCACCCTCCAGCTCATAAACAACCGTCTTCGAGCCTACCAGCCGTATATCGCCGACCGGCCAAAGCGTCTATACAATTAGGTACCTTAATGAAAATGTTAGCAAAAGCGTAATTTTTTGCCTTCACAAAAAAATACGTAAGTTATTATTGCATCCGGAAAATAGGTCTGTCTAGTATAATCTGTACTAATATTATAAAGAGGAAAATTTTGATTGTTTGTTTGTTTGTTTGTTTGTTTGCATTGAATAGGCTCCGAAACTACTGGACCGATTTAAAAAATTCTTTTGCCGTTAGAAAGCTACATTATCACTGAGTGACATAGGCTACTTTTTACCGCGGGAAAATACCTATTCCTACGGGAAAAATAATTTACCGCGGGCGAAGCTGCGGACGGAAGGCTAGCAAATTAATAAAGTTGCTTTGTTACGCAAAATAATTGTTTGTAGCTCCATGAGCTCTGCTGTGGACCGCGCCAAGTTCAACAAATAAAAAAATGCGTGTTAGTAAAAACTTTCCAAAATAAACTGAAATATAGTAAAATGTTTATGTTTGTAACTCCCATGGTTCGGTCATTTTGAAATTTTTCGACTAGTAAAGCGACAAAAAGATATACTTTATCATAAACCTGTTCACAAAATTTCACAAGATTCTGAATCTGTACAGGAGAACATAATATAGCAGGACATACGAAAGCATTTTTGCCCAAAATGAAAAGATCAATCACTTCTACGCTGGTCTGGGAGCAAACAAAAAACATAGAATTTACCAGTTGCTTCTCTTCCCGCGGAGATGGTAAAAGCCCTCAGAGAACGGGTGAAAATCTCGGGAATCATACTACAGGCGATATGTCTAGCAACCCAACACTATTTTGTTCCTCCTTTCCAGCTTTACGCCCACAATCATGCTAAACGTGGCCTTAAGGTCTTGTTACCTCGGGCTCTGTCTACCCTGAAAGGGATAAAGACGTGATTTATGTATGTATGTATGAAAAGATCACCGCTTCGCTCGCACTTCGCTCTCGCTTGGCCAAATTTATTACAAACTATTTAGCAAAGCAGCGTAGTCGTTCAATCAATTAATCATTCAATGCAACCACGTTATTTACAAGATGTTAACATACAACGCTAAAAAGCCGTGGTAGCCTAGTGGTTTGACCTGTGGCCTCTCAAGCAGAGTGTCGTGGGTTCAAATCCCGGGCTTATTAGAGCATGCAATTTGAAATCGTTTCTTTGTCTGTGTGCCCACAATTCTATGAAACTGCACCAGTTCAGTACAATGGGTATATTACCCCGAAACCCCTGTCCGAGATTATGTACACCCCAACGCAACGGGATCATACATTCGCAATCGCTATGCACAACTCCAAAACGCATTCTCTCATCGCAATACAAGACAACCGACGTGATTGCCTAATGGGTACGAACGTCACATATGACGTCATTGTCGGCCTAGTGAATGGCTTTCATGCTATAAATACCTATAGTTATATGTACCTGAGATCCCCATTGTCCCTTCAATTGATTACAGTTCTCATCATGTACTGGATAGCACATACAAAGGCGTAATGGGCCACATATTCGACATGCAATTAAAGGGATGGTAAGCCGATTAATTGGCATTACGCTATTTAAGACTACAATGGCGATGCAAGCAATATTCTGAGTTATTACGTATCCATTACGTAATTAAGGACGCGTTAATTATTACTAGTGCTTGTTATTAGGCCATCACAACGTTTGGAAATAAAAGTCGTGCCTGACTGACTGGTATTCCTTACGGAGTAGACAGAGCTTAAGGTATCAGGTACGTACAGGCCACAAGCAAGATTGTGGATTAGGCGGAAAATGGAATCAAAATTGTGATGGGTTGCTAGCCTCATCGCCTATAACATGATACCTATGATTTTCGCACATTCCCTCGACGGGCTTTAAAATCTGCGCGAGTGGAGAAGCAACTGGTACATTCTATGTTTTTTCCTTGCTCCCAGACCAGCATAGAAGAATGACTCTTCAATGAATGCTGAAATTTTGCCTACGTGGCCTATCTTGTAAAATACCCACGGGGTAGGGAGTTCTACAGTGAGAATATAGCCGCGCGTGCAACCTATGTATACCAATAAATACATTTTATTATACGTTTTTCTATTTATACTTCCATGCCGGTGTGGGTGCAAAGCTTTTCTTCAACCCATCCACTCCCTTTCCGCCTATATCTCACAATCATGCTAAACATGGCCTTTAAGTCTCGTTACTTTAGGCTTTGTCTGCCCTGTAAGGAATAGAGACGTGATTTATGCATGGACGTATGTATTTGTAATGTTTTCGGTAACAGAGTGCATGAAGTGAAGAACTTAGCACCATATGATATTCAAATAATACTTTCATTCGCACGCGCATTTCACTTGAAAAGATATAATAATATAAATTCTTATACCTTAATTCCACTAACTACGCTTTAAGTCGAAGCAACTCAGTAGGTACCTAAACACAAAAGTAAAGCCCATGCACAGCTACAACACTTCAATGTTTGATTAATTAATATAAAACAAAAGAACGGCCAGTCTGACCGATCGCTTAAAATTCAAAGGCGTTTAAGCTCAATAATTCATTCTCGTTTGTCGCGGCTTAAAAATGCGCTAGGCTTAATGTCACATTTTTTTCCATTAGAACGACACCGTGGACACCCCTGTGGGACAAATCGGCTACCTGTTGCGACGTGTGCCAACTCCCCCATTTAGTACGGCCACGCAAATTGTTCTTTAGTTTGCTCTACACTACGATATCCGAGTATCTTGTTCACGAAGTATTTAGATGGGTGCGATTGATTCTTCTTCTACAGGTTATTCAACCCACGCAAATGCTTTTGAAACTGACATAAACTAACGTTGGTTAACATTGGTGATTATTTACGTAACTAGCCCCCTTAGGCCCTTAGGGAAGAGATCCCTTTTAGGGATAAGTTCGCCTTTGTGCATGTGTGTTATCCTGTATTCATCTTTTTCTTGTGTTTTATGTACAATAAAGAGTTATACATACATACATACATACATACATACATACATACATACAAACATACTAGCTGTTGCTCGCGGCTTCGTCCGTGTAGAATGAATTTGTATCCGACAGGCAATTGGACTTCTCCAGACACTTCCAACAATTATTGTTATATCTCAACCGATTTATACAAAATCCTAGCAAATTATATACTAAAACCGTCCTCGGTAATTACTCTATCTATTGGCGAAAACCACATGAAAATCCGTACAATGGTTTGAGTTTATCGCGAACATACAAGCAGACAGACAGACAGAGAGACGCGGCGGGAAACTTAGTAATACTAGCTCCTGCCCGCGACTTCGTCCGCATAGAATTAGATCGAAGAACAGATGTTGATAGTTATATTCTGTAATAATTATTTACGTTGTGACTCTAGGCAGCTACGACCTATGACGTGTTTACTTATCAATATCCCGCGGGAACTATGCAATTTTCCGGCATAAAAAGTAGCCTAAGTGTTGATCTAGGGTACCAGCTATCTCCGTTCCAAATGTTATCCGAATCCATCCAGCCGTATACGCGTGAAGAAGTAACTAACATGCACACACACTCACAAACTTTCGCCTTTATAATATTAGTGTGATGTACTCGTAGTGATAGATCGGTAACGCAAGAGAAATAGAGGCATAATACGTGTATGTCGAGGCAAGAAACATAGATGAGACAATTTTGATACTTAAAGGAGTATTAAATGCGTCTTTTTGTTTTACAAGCGCCGACAGCTGTAAGATTGTTCGCTGTTGTCTCATTGATTCAATTTAAAGTAGGTATTAAACAGCATGAAATATCAAAAAGGTTTAGGTAATTCATCACATGCATATTTAGCGTTTATGAAAAACCTAGTTTTCGCTTTTGCTCCACAACCTTTAAAATAAACAAAATATGCAATGCCTGATGCTTGAAAAGACAAAAAATAACTACGGAATATTCTAACGCTCGGCCTTTTAAATGAAAAGAAAATGTTTTCAATGCTGTAAGTATACCTATTGTGAAGCACTTCTGTACATCTAACAAAAAATACTCTGGCAGGCGGCTTATTATGATCATTTTTCCATTATTACCTGTCTATATAAAAAATCATTCTCCATTCACTTTATGTATTTAACATTAACAAGAGGAATGGCCGGGAACAAAGTAAGAATATTAAAAAAGCCCTTTTTCAATGCAAAAGATGTTGAGATATATATTGGTAAATGATACGAAGGGTACGGTTCGTAGGTTGATTATCAGTGTACGTTTATTTACAGTACCTAACTTATTATTTTTGCTTTATTTAGTACGTCATTAAAAATACGGTTCCTTCTTTATTGAAATATAGCTGTTGCCCGGGGCTTAGTCCTCGCTGCATTTTTTTTTTTTATTTTTTTTTTATACAAACCTTTTCCAAACAGTGACAAACACAACTAAAAAACAATTATCCAATTCGGTGCAGTCTTTTGGAAGTTCGACGATTTATTTTAATTTATATAGATTAGCTTAGGTATACTGGCGACTTCGTATTGGAGGAAGAATTTAAAAAAAAACAGTACATACTAACCCGTGGAAGTCAGCTCTAACGGATAAGGTTGTGCCTTGTCTATCAGTCAAGTCACGTTACTGTTTTATAAATATAGATAGATTGTCCATTAAAATAAATAAAAGAGCAGCCATCAAATGGTTCTTTATAAACAATCGGAATGTATCTAACAAAAATAAGACGTGATAAAAATAACCAACCCTCCCCATTGAAAAGACAACACAATTTAATTAAATACGGTTTGTAGTTCTTCACATCTAAAATAAATAGAGCGGCCAAATAAAATGTTTTTACAAAATAAAAATTTTGGGATGAACGCGTCAATATTTAGTCTTTACCGTTTTACAAATTGTAAAACAGTGAATTAGTAAATTAAGTAGATTTAATAGACAAAAAAACATGTGACATTTCAGACGTTGCTGCTATTTTTATTTATGAGACACATCGCTGGAAAATTAGCGCACATTGTAAAAATATGATTCGATAAAAAAAAAAGAAACAGGTCTCAAAAGTGTAAATTTTTTAAACAAAGTTATTCTGTCTCATTGAAAGCTTTAAAGGTACCGAAGACCAATTACGCTTACAAACGGCTCAAATCACTCTATTCTTCATACAATACCTCGGATTACTCAAGGCACAGCCGTCTATAACAAGCAGCAAGGCGCTGCAGCTGTAACATTATGAAAATGTTCAAAGAAGCGCCTTTTTAATATTTGCATTCTCTACCGATTTGAATAGCTAATAGCCAATTTGGCATTGATAAAAGCTATTGTTACGATGCATACATAAAGAATATAACATGTCGGCAAAAAGCAATTTTATAAGCAGCTTATGGCGCGCTGAATCCGCATCCGCATTAGAGGCTAGTAGCCTAGCAGCCTAGTAAGCGTACGTTACATTAACTTTTGACCACAGCAACAACTTTCGTTCTACAAATTATTCACACGTTTAGTTCTGGCCTGTTCAGTTCTGGCTGGTTACCTCTCTCAAAGATTAGGAGTAGCTGAGAGGTAATGTAGCTAGCGTCGTAAAGTAGCACAAATCTTTGCCTACGTATTAACAGAAGAACGCTGATTTAGTTTCTGATCGGGAGCCCGATTTTGAAAGCACATCACTCGAAAGTATCACTCGAAAGTGGTGTAAATCAGCTTATATCTCCAAAACTACGGCTCTAATCAAAGTTTTGACTAGTTCACAAGATTAATGAGAGCTGTGATTGTCTTCTATGCTACTCGTATTTCAAATTCAGCACAATTTTTCACCACTTTCGAGTGGTATTTTCACACATGTGCTTTCAAAAATCGGGCCCTGTTTATTAACCATTGCTATTCGGATATATCATGATTCATAAAGTTATATTTACATGACGTACTTATGAATCTAGAAAATTACAACTGACTTTTTATTAATTTAAAGCAAAGTCAGAGGGCGTTAGTTATAAGTGTAAAACATGACCCCTACACGCTTATAAACCGCGTCTAGATGACGTAATAAGCATGCACACCGCTTATTAAATACGTTATAAGGACGAAGCTAAGTAATAATAAGTTTTCATAGCAATTTTCTTTATATAAAACCAAGCAGTTATGATGTGGTTAATTTTTACAAGCTTTTATTGCAAATTGTCTGCAACATTTGTTTTTCACGACTTCCAGTGGTTGGATCGGTGTCGTCTTTGGAAGGCAAACGAGCAAGTGGGGGAATTGCAGATGCGTTGCCAACCTAGAGGATTAAAATGAAATGCCTCTTGTGCCCGTAATTTCCCCGGCTGTCTTACTCTCCGCACCGGAACACAGCAGTGCAAGCACTGCTACTTAGCGGCAGGATTAGCGGTTTTTCGTCTACAAAAAAGCTAGTGAAGCGGATAAAAGTGAGTGGACTGTATAGTTAGAAATTTATCTGAATGAAGAAGCAGTTCCTCAGCTCAAGACTTATAATACCGAACAGCAAAATACTAACAACTGACAAAAAGTCATATAAAAATCAAATTCAAATTATAAAAACATATATGTCATAAAAAAGGCAAAGAGTTCGAAACAGCTAGTATTAAAAAACCGACCATTACATTGTATCCATATTAGAAGTACACGGGTATAATGGATCCAACTTAAATGGCCTTAGCGTCGGTTTAATTACAATAATGTAAAACCCATGCAGTACACAAATCACAACCGCTTTGGAAACTCGAAATGAAGAGGAAACAAAGCCCATCTTAGAAATTAGCCATCCTTTTTAACTTACATTCGAGTCTGACAAATGAATATTTAGCTGCGGGAACCAGGTGCGGCCACTTTATGAGCGGGAGGGCTTCCCAGGCAAACATAAATCAAGATATCTAGCACTGGGTTCTCGAAACTTCTGCGAGTCGGGTTCGCCGAGCGTCTTTGCTAAGTACCAAGCGTTAGTTTATTTTCGTGTATCATATGATGGCTACGTTTCTATGCTCGATGCGTGGATGTACCAATCACGAGTTATTATATTTTTTGGCTTTTTTGTGTTTTTAGTTACTAGCTTCTTATTAATAAATAAAATAAAATATCTTTATTTCAGAACATTTAACATTCCATGAAAAACACTGTTACTTATTACTTGTTAGTTACATGTTAGTTTATTGCCATAATGTTTCTATCAATGAAATCAAAATTCATAGTAAAATTAAAACATGAATACATACCACGTCTTTATCCCTTACGGGGTACCTAGACAGAGCCTAATGTAACACAAGCTTCAGGCCACGTTTAGCATAATTAAGTGCGTATAGGTGGAAAGGGAAATCAAAATAGTGATGGGTTTGCTAGCCGCATCACCTATAACATGATTCCTAAGACTTTCACCCATTCAATCGATGGGCTTTAACCATCTACGCGGGAAGAGAAGCAACTGATAAACTCTATCTTTTTCTTTACTCCCAGACCAGCATTAAGCAAATAAAAACAAATTTGTAAAATTCAAAATAAAATGACTAGGATAGAATGTCAGAATTGGCTATTTTTATTGATATAAATAATGATTTCATGTTAATAAGTTCTTAATGATAAGTAATAATAATAAGTTGTTAATATGTTCTAATGCTAGTTGTGTATTTGTAGCTGGTATTGTTAGTAAGATAATTAAATTAGTTTTTTTCTTCGGTGGTTTATACTCAAATTTAGCCAACGTATAACACCGGCTCGAAATTAGATTAGTCAAATAGAGCTGCTATCAAAATCATACTAGTTACTTTTACTACCTCATTACCCACGCACACCCGCAATAATAGAGGATTGCAAAATTTTCAAATGTGTTGCCAGCCTAGAGAGCTAAAATAGTATTCCTTGTGTGCTAATCACCGTTGGTCTTACTTTCCACGCTGGAACACACACAGACAAAGAACACAAGCAAGACGGTGGCAGTAATCCGTAGAGCAACAAGATCATACCAGTCATGTCATTTTTACCAAGCTAATTTTGCCGTCACGCGCCACCTGTTTGAATGATGTGTCTCTACATTTAGAAACTGCCGTGGAACAACTACGAGATTTCATACCACTTGATCACTCATTGTAATAAAGATTTTTAAATCAATTTCAATGAAATTTCAATTCAATTTCAATTTGAATGAAATTTGAAATATACAGTGTTTATACAATACACAGATCACGTCTTTATCCCTTACGGGGTAGACAGAGCCTAAAGTAACAGGTACCTACAGGCCACATTTAGCAAGATTGTGGGCGTATAGGTGGAAAATGGAATCAAAATAGTGATCGGTTGCTAGTCTCACCGCCTAAAACATGATTCCAATGATTTTCGCCCATTCCCTCGATGGGCTTTTACCATCTGCGCGGGTAGACAAGCAACTGGTTCATTCTATGTTTTTTCCTTGCTACCAGACCAGCATGGAAGTTATATTTATACAATGCCGCTTGGTTACAGAAAATTCAGGCTTCTAGTTTTATCCACAACGAAGTTAAAGGGGGGTCGAAAATGGCCTGAACTGCTTTGAGAAAAGGATGGTACGGCCGTGCCGCTTTTTTTGCTCGACATGGCGGGGGCACGTCAGTGCAGATACCAGATTAAAAAAAACCATGAAAAGAAGCAATACTGTGACATTCTGAACCAAGAAAAGGGTAGCACGGGCTACGAAAATGTATGAGTGAGTGAACAATCAATAATAGTTAAAGTCCCATCCGTCACGTTCACCGTGGGCACGCTAAGACGGGTCAACTCCAAGTTTGGGCGTAACCAGAGCTCTGATTTAAAACTTCGATTGTGAAACGTCTTTTACGATGCAACGCGATAATTGATCTTCTGTTTCAACAATGTTAAAGTTTAGATTAAAAAACGTAGTTTGACGAAGGATTTCTACTTGCTCTGAGTCTTACATACACAAATACATCCCTTACGGGGTTGACAAAGGGTAAGAGGACCTGGCCACGTTTAGCATGATTGCGGGCGTGTAGGTGGAAAGGGGAATCAAAATAGCGGTTGCTATCCGTATCGCCTATAACATGACTCCTATTCATCATAGTGAAAAATATCTGTGATTGAATTGAGAATGTCTTCCTTTTTTAACTAGGAATGGCCAAGAATATTTCAAGATGTAGATAACGAGGGTCGTTGAATTAGTGAGACTGATATTGACGAGCTTATTTTGCTTTCTTGACTTAACTACTCACTGAATTGGAACTGATTGGATTGCCATGGCATCCTTCATTAATTAAAGTATAAGCTTATGGGGTAGACAGAGCCTGAGATAAAACGACTTAAAGGCCACGTTTAGCATGATTGTGGGCGTATAGGTGGAAAAGGGAATCAAAATAGTGATGGGTTAGCCGCATCGCCTATATCATGATTCCTAAGATTTTCACTTTTCAGTGTCAGTACTAAACGCGAGTTTTAACCTTTTAGCTAAATTTCTAGTATCATTAGACTCATTATATAATACCCATTTACCTGCTGACAAAAATATTTGCATACTTCATTTTCAAGCATATTTTTTCAATTTTTCATCCAAAACAACGCGCAAAATTTGCGAAATGAGAATTACTTAATACCCAAAAATAAACATGGGATTCATTTTATCCCGCTCAGTTCCTCGGGGAACGAACGGGACCAACTTATTCTTCTAAGTAAAGCCGCGGGTAAAAGTTCGTATTATCTTATAATGTGAAAGTGGTTTCGCTTTCGTAGCCCGACGTCTAAACCAATTATCATGAAAGGAAATACTTTTTACTTCGATCCGATGAGAAATAATAATTTCAATCATCATCATCATCATCATCAGCCTATATTAGTCCACTACTGGACATAGGCCTCCCCTAATGAGCGCCATAGCGCAATAATTTCAATAAGTAGATGAAATCCTGCAAAAAACCGAACTACATAGAAATTAGCTATTTCTGAATTACGTCAAAACTAGTAAAAATATGAATTAGTAAACTTTCTCAAATAACTAGCTACAATTTACTTACACTCTCTGGCCATAAAGATTGCACTTCGGTCTTTGGAAAGAGAAACTTGGCGTCACGCAAGTAAGAGCAAGACAACGCTCTACGAACCTGAAATTAGCCACCTATCGGAAAATAGACTAAATAGGTCGATTCAGCTCAATCTGTACATTGCGAATATCATAAAAAGTCAAATTTGACAAAATGTCGACAAGTCGCCTTTTTCACTAAGATGGCAGACTAGCCATAAAGATTGCACTTCGGTCTTTGGAAAGAGAAACTTGGCGTCACGAAAGTTAGAGCAAGACAACGCTCTACGAACCTGAAATTAGCCACCTATCGGAAAATAGACTAAATAGGTCGATTCAGCTCAATCTGTACATTACGAATATCATAAATAGTCAAATTTGACAAAATGTCGACAAGTCGCCTTTTTCACTAAGACGGCAGACTAGCCGTAAAGATTGCACTTCGGTCTTTGGAAAGAGAAACTTGGCGTCACGAAAGTTAGAGCAAGACAACGCTCTACGAACCTGAAATTAGCCACCTATCGGAAAATAGACTAAATAGGTCGATTCAGCTCAATCTGTACATTACGAATATCATAAATAGTCAAATTTGACAAAATGTCGACAAGTCGCCTTTTTCACTAAGATGGCAGACTAGCCATAAAGATTGCACTTCGGTCTTTGGAAAGAGACACTTGGCGTCACGAAAGTTAGAGCAAGACAACGCTCTACAAAGCTGAAATTAGCCGAGAAGTATAGTAAGCTAACAAATTACTTAACTTTAAATACTTAGTCAACGACACGTCGTCATCGAAGTAATGTTTTCACTTATTAGGATTAAAATGATACTAAACAGATAATCATACTTTGTACTCCGAGAAATAGTACGGTCAAGACATGCAAACTTCCATTAACATCCATGCTGTTCTGGGACCCAAGAAAAAACAGAATGTACCAGTTGCTTTGAGGGAATGGACGAATATCTTAGGAATCATGTTAAAGGCGATGCGGCTAGTAACCCATCACTATTTTGATTCCCCTTTCCACTTCCACTTATGCGCCCACAATCATGCTAAGAGCAGCCTTTCAGTCTTGTTACCCGAGGCTCAGTCTACCCCGTAAGAGATAAAGACTTGATTTGAAGTCATACATAATAGCCACGCTCCCTTTAAATGTTTTTATCTATTCATGCAACAAACCTCTCCTTCCGTTCAGAAAAAGAAATTATAGCCGTTAACCCAAAATCAACCGCTGTAGGTAATAAACAATACTCCAGACACGTATTTCACCTCTCTCCGTGGCATCATCAGAACGGTGGTCGAGAATTTCTTCGAAGAAACTTCGCACATTGGCAAGAGATCGTAACCTTGCAGGCTTCGGTAATGCCACATAATACGCATATGTAAGTAGAAAACAGAGCAGGTAGCAAGAGCGTTAGACAAACCACTAAAAGAACACGTTACTCCCCGGGACACATCAAGACAATTAGGGATGTCGCTGTAAGCAATCGATACCAACGTTTCATTCTTAGAATCCATCGATAAACCAACGTTTTGTTCTAGAATCTCAACAATTATTTTTCGATTTTTTTTTATGTTACGTTGAAGTTTTGGTACCAAAACACTTTTATGTTTCATTGTTTCATACACGGTTAATAAATTAGAATAAGATAATTAATAGCTAACCTTACTTTATTCAATGACCAACGAGCATTAGTATTTTTTTACAATGCATGACAAAAAATCTACAAAATCACGTATGTAATTAGAATTTAGCCAACAAACTCCATTAGAGTAGGTAATATCTCACCTCTGTTGTATTCCCAATCCTGCTTAAAGCGCGTTTGCTTTGCTAAGTATGTAATGTTCTTAAATAAATAGGTACATTTAATTTGCGTTTTTTGTTTTATTTATAAGTATTCAAATAAAACATAATGTAAACGAAGTTCGTACCAATCTTTTCTTATTAAAACAGCGATGTCAGTTTGATTGTCTGCCAAAATTATTGCACACCATAAACCAAAACATTTTATGCAATTTTACTTGATTCAAACCGATTGAAAGTTTTTGTTTTACTAATAATATACGATAACTACGATGCTGATGTGAAATTTATTCAAGAGAATTTGCTACTGGTGATGTGAAAATGACAGCAAAAATAATTCAAATAATTAAAGGGGTGGTTCATCGATATCTGTGTCCCCTTTGCTCTTGTCGCATCCCTAGTTGGGCGGGACGGCAAGGGGTGGACGATTAGCCGTGGTGTTTCTGCCAGCCGCCTTGGAAATAGAAAATAAAGGCGCCGTGACATGAGCGTCTGTCCGTTTGTTGCGCGTTCGTTGGGCTAGTCCACTTGAATGCTGACTTAACTGTTTAGTTGTTTGCAAGTAAAAATAAGACTGTGACAAGGTTCCACGTACCCCGACGAAAACACAGCAGTATACGAGCAAAGGTTTATTTAATTAAAACTAAAAGTTTAGGCGAAGGGAGCCGTCGCAGCTTCAGCAGGCGTTTCGACAGAGACACCGTACTGTGACTTCGATAGTTCCTTTTCTCAGATTATATTGAATGGTGTTCAAGAGCTTGAATGCAGCCAACCAAGTACAACCCTGCCCTAACGAAAGACATCGATTGATATTTTCAATCCCGGTAGTCTAGTTTCTGAGACAGACAAACGATAGCGCGATCTATCTGGTAGCCAGCGCCATCTAGGGGCAGCTTCCTGTACCACAAGACCTTTATTTATAACAAATGAAAACGGAAGAGTATTATATTTATATGTAGGACTTGAATTAAAAAAATACACAGCATATTGACAACGCGGGTTTAAAAACGGGGCAAAGTGCGAGTCTGAATCGCGTACTGAGGGTTCGTATAAGCAAAATGGCGGCAGTATGAGGTCATTTTATATTGGTATATACATAGACAGACAAAAAAATATTCTGTTTTTAGTATTTGATGCTATAGCGGCAACTGAAATACATCATTTGTGACAAACGTTTTGACCCTTTGGGTACGGTGCCTTAAACTTCGCAGCAAAGGGAATCATCAAAATATACGTACACTTTATGATCCCCAATTTATATTGTATATTACTGTATATTGTACAGTCAAGTGTAATATTGTATCTAGACAAAGTTTCAAAAATAAGTACCATACGCTCTTAAGCCAGCGTAATAAGGTCGTGGGACATATTTTTGAGAAGTTCCTATCGATACTTATTTTGGCACTTGACCGTACCTACTATTTCGTAAATTAAATATTATCTACTCCGGTTTTAGTGTTATTATTAATTTTTTTTCAAATTTTCCAATGACTTGTTTCAATAAGTTGTTAGGAATCATGTTATAGGCGATGCGGATAGCAACCCATCACTAATTTCAATCCCCTTTTCACCTATACGCCCCGAATCATGCTGAACGTGGCCTTTAGGTCTTGTTACCTTAGGCTCTGTCAACCCCGTAAGGGATAAAGACGTGATTTCTGTATGTATGTATTGGTTCAACAAAACCGCTACGAAACTAAAACTATAGTTTCTGGATGAGCAAGTTTTCTTAAACGTGGTGATCCCGTACACAGCATAGCTTGAGCCTTTTCGGCTTTGTCGTTGATTTTTCTTGTAGAACTGTGTGTTTTATCTTAATCTCTTTTCCAGTTCTAGGTCGCAAATGTACGCACGGCAATATAATCAGGTAAGCACCTACGCACGCTCGCGCCGTATCTATCCTGCTTACCGAATAGCTTTGCTGTGTACAAGTACTCAGTCAAGTATACTTGACCGCTAACGTTCCAGTAACTCGTCCAATGTCTCCAGGACAAGTTAAAGACGCGGTTGGGTCGAACGTGACCGCTTTACGTATTTATGCAGATGCGGCCCCCGTCCGTGGTCATGAGAAGAATTCAACTAGCGCCGTCCTAATATGGAATATACTTATTGGAAACATTAGGGCATGGGATTAGCGGTTTAGCTGAGAAGAAAAGATGGCTTACGGAGTTAGGTAAAGCTTAACGGATGACTATTTAATGTCGCACGTTGTTCGATACGTGTTTGTTATACAGTTGAATAGTTTCTTTGTAACCTTGAGAAAAGATTTCATCATCAAAATCATCTCTTCAGCCTGTATACGTTCCACTACTGGGCATATGCTTTCTCTCGGAATTCATCCCACGTGGGCACAGTACACACTTAATTTTATCATTGTATAGAAAATTTTACTTTCCGCTTTTACATACATACATATATCACGTCTTTATCTCATACGGGGTAGACAGAGCCTAAGCTAACAAAACCTTAAGGCCACGTGTAGCATTGTGAGCGTATAGGTGGAAAGGGGAATCAAAATAGTGATGTGTTTCTAACCGCATCGCCTATAACATGGTTCCTAAGATTTTCGCCCATTCCCGTGATGGGCTTTTAACATCTGCGCGGAAAGAGAAGCCGATTTTAGATTCCCTTTATGAAGGAAACAAGGAATAGGGACTTATGTTGTGAATTGTCCACGGCATAGAGAATTCTACAACAAAGCCTGACAGACTGACTCAACAACGTCCAGCCTTTATCCCTAAAAAAGCTGAAATATTAGAAGTTATTCGTGACATAGAGAATATAGGGAGTTGTGCTTGTAGAGGTATAGCCGCGGGTCTAAGCTAGTTCAACAATAACATGCTGCCATAAGAATAGCATGAACCCAATGCGAACTACAAGTACAGAGGTATAAGACGTTTGCAACAACTACGAGAAGTTTTAAATCCCAAGCAAACAAGTAAAATATCAAGCTTCGCAAGTCTCTCAAAGAGCAGAATAACTACGTATATGAAACTAGCTGTGGCCCGCGGCTTCATCTGCGCAGAATTTACTTAACGCTATCCCGCGGGAACTATGCTACTTTCGGGATGAAAACTATCCTAAGTCCCGGGACTGAATACCTATCTCTATACCAAATTCTAACCATGTATTTTGGTTTCGCATTATAAATGTGACAGGCAGAATTTCTTTCGCATTTATAACATTTTTAGGGATAGTAGGGATGAAATAACTAGGTAGGTAATTTCGCGAAATCATAGTGTAAAGGTAGCTTCGTTCCTTTTTTATAGTGCATTGGGGTAAATTCGTAGCTGGGGGAATTTCGAAACTCGTGGATATCCACTCAACGGGCCACGCTTACCTAGCAGCTCTAATGTCTTTGGTTTCTAGATAAGCGTTGCCAGATTATGGAATTGTTCCCCGTTTAGTGGATATACACGATTTTCGAAATTCCCCCAAATTTCGAATTTACCCCAATGCACCATATACAATTCTACTAATGTCACGCAAATTTACAGAATCTGTCAAGCTCACGCTAAATTCTAAATTCTCTTTAATTTGTTATAAGAGAAGAGTAGCAAAAAATCATAGTTCTAAGACATTTTGACAATTAGTTAAAGATTAAATTCAAGCGTTAATTTTTCTCAAAATCTTTACTACTTTCGAAATATATCATTCACTGTGGTTTCAATAATCGGTCCCTTTCCGTTATGAAGGTAGTTCCTTACATTCAGCAACAGGTTACAATATGGTGTTAAAGTGAATCGCAGATTTAATATATGTGCTCCACGTAGCTGCGATGTCCCTAGCACTCACCCGCGGTAGTATTCATAGCTAAAAATCATAGTTTATGACCCACAATCTTTCCCCATGAAATCTCCTTACGACGCCCAGAGAGCAGCGTCGCATTAATTTTACTTACACTAAAAGTAAATTTCATTTCATAATATTGCATAAACGGGCTGTTTTATGCTATTCCATAAACATGGATGGACTTGTTACTATTGCACAGACATAATACATGTTTAGGTATAATTTAGCGCGATTTATGCTCACATTACCCGGCGAAAGGTATAAAGATACGGATCGTACTTTAAAAAGGTATGTTAAAAATTCGAATTACGAATAAATCTCAGCCCCAAGTTATGTAGGCAAGTGATTTATAAAAGGGTACTCAATTGATCGCTTCTAAAGCGGCAACGCATAGATAATCATTTATCCATTTAAAACTGACAAATTCAAATTCAAAATGTCTCGAGGGGCCGCATTTACATTAGGCTGTCCCGCGTCACATCATTTTGATAAGGGAAAGGCCCAGGAATTAAGATCAAGTGATTCGGAAAAGCATTAGAGTTAGTAAATCAAGGAGCACTTCACCTGTTGGCTGGAGTGTCATTAAGATACTAACGAGTGTGAATCTGCAAGCATTCTTGGCGTACATTACGTGCTGGTTCTTTTATTGGAAAGAAAAATTGGGTGATTTTCGCGTTGGGAGCGCAATGTACGACGAAAATGGCTTCGTTTCGTATTCGCGTAGTGATTTTAGTACTTGCGCTACTAGCTGTCGGCCAGACAAGCATAGCCTCACAAATAAATCAATCATTCAATAAGCGGACCCCGGCGGAGCGGGAATTTGTCATGAGGACGGGGGGCGAACTGTATATTGCGCTCGCCCAACTAATGTTTGTACGACTCTTTGTTGAGGTTCTATATACAAACTTAAATATTTGTAATATTTTCAGAAGCGGTAGGATGTGGTTGTGACTTCTTAATCGCGAAAACTTTTGTACAATGGTGAATACGCATTGCATTTGAGAGCCAACATTGGGGGCGGCAGACGTAAGCTTTGCCTTCGGAATCTAAAAGCTTATTGCTTACTTACTTGACATGAAATGAATATTTTATAATTTTGTTTTTTTTTTCTGTTCGACATTGGATACATCTCCAATTAATTTATTTGACGGTGGAGGCGTTTTACACCTCCACTGAACTTAATTTTTTTTTTGTTGTTTTGACTAGTAGAGACTTTATACATCTCTACTATAGTTTAATATAATTTAAGGCTCGGGGACCTTATACATCCCTTTTATAAATGTATTTAATTTAAGTATTCTTAACGTATTTTATTTTCAAAAAATGACTTTCTGCCAAGTTTCTTGCGGCGCATTCTTCTTGGCAATGAGAGTCTTCCCGAATGCGCTGGTAGTTTCAAAAAGACATGTAAAAGAGCCCTTGGCGGCCAATTTACAAAAATAAATTTTCATTTTCATTTTCATTTCGAATTGTCAAAGGTCACCGACAAATGTCGGGTTAGTGAAATATGGGTGAGCTTGAACACTATTTTCTCTTTCATACATTTCAGGTTTTGTCGTTGTATTATACCTAGAGCTAGAAAGGATCTTAAAAGATCTTAAACCTACCTCCATTAAGGCTTCATACGTCTATGATAGCACCTTTATGCCGGATTAGATTTACGAAATATCTAAAGTAAATACTAAGATAGCAAAATGAAACAGAATTTGCTGTATTATTTTTTCATTCCGTCGAAAGCTCCTGCTTTATACGATCTTACTTTAATAATAAAACATTCAGCTAATTTAATATTCTGTCAAAGTAGACATCACGTCTTTTGTTAAATCTGCGATTTACGGATCAAATTAAATTAAGGGGTGATTGTGTTGGAGCTATCGGAAAAGGAAGTTGATTGTTCATTTGAATCTATATTTTGTTTATCTATACTTATTTTTGTATTCTACTACCTAATACATTTCTTATTGAAATTATTTTTACTGCAGTCATTTTATCATGTCCTGTAGTAGTCACTGCTGAACAAAGGTCTCTCCTAAATAAAAAAACAAGACCTCAATTTTAAGTTAATTCCACCACTACCGTAAAACTACTCAATTTATCTAAAACCTCCCAACTATGGTCCAACTGACTCAAATATTTCCCTTTAGGTGTGACTTTTTTTAGAACTAGGAAGTTCAATGGTTAAATATGGTCATTAACGGAAGGAAAAACATAGAAAAATCAATAAAATAAATTGGTATTAATACTTATTGTCATCTTGAAGTTGTAGTACTGGACTATAATTGGGAAGTTTTACGGTAGGAGTTTGGTTGAAATGCTTTTGCGAGATTTCGAGCAAACAAAGTCATAAACGCAATAAAGTAAACCATCTTTAAGAATTTAAAGAATAATAGTAGGTACGTAACTTTTTGTTTGTTCCTTTTCCTTCGTTTATTTAAACTTTTTCTTCGTACATCGATATTATTTGTAACATGACTTTCTATTCATAGCATAAAATATTTCACGACATCCGTTCCAGGTAAAAATCATTCGTATTTTTCTATTGAACACTCGAACACGTTTAAGCCATCCTCTTTTGTCCTTACCCTTTGAAAATATGCCTACTTTTGTTTTGTAAACAAACCCCTATTATCCGCAGATTTGGCACAAAAATGATAGGTAAATAGCAATATTTTGGGCAAACAACTTTATTTCCCTAAGCCTACATTGCGCTGAGCCCTTGGGTGCTCTTAAAGAAACCGGGTCCATCTTACAGTTCGTTACGGCGAACCATCTGTTATTTTTGCCCATTACATATTTTAATGCTCCCCAAAGGAGATTTCTTACCACCCCTTAACCGTTTCCAACCCATTGGACGACTGAAATGAAACATTTAAATGCAATCTCCAGCAGTGATCTTCAAGTAGACTTTTTTTACCACTTTACTCTACTGCCAATGATTATTATTTTAATTGAAAACCGTCGACACCGTGACTAAAGAAGTGAAGTTTCTTGCTCTAAGTAATGGAGTGCTATTCTGTGATTAAAAGTGACTCTACGAGGTGAAGTCTATCCGCTCGAGTGTTGCAAATCTCAATTCGCTGAGTAAAAGTAGATGCGAGTTTTGCGTTTCTTATTTTCTGTTCCGCATTTTTTCGAATATTGATGCCGCATTTCAAATGTTTTTGTCATCTTCGGTATACATAAAACATAAGTACAGAGGCCAAATTTTTGAAAGCACATCACTCGAAGGTGCCCCTCGAATGTGGTATAAATCAAGAATTGCTGAGTGTTTTCCAAACAAAGTCTACATAATATTTATTTTCCAGAATTTAACTATTTTTTGTTCTTCTTACTCCGAATCATTTACCCTATTGATTCTTATACAAGTAAAAACGTGTCCCAAAACTTCCATTTCAGTTCGTCACTTTTTTGTTCGTCGTTTTTTTAAAGTATGTATGGAACGTGACGTACAGGAAAAAAAAGCGATAGGGTAAACGATTATGAGTAAGAAAAGCCTGAAATAGTAGTTAAATTCTGAAAAAAAAAATATCTACACTTGTTTTTGGAAAACGCTCTGCTCCAAAACTTAGCACAATTTTTCACCACTTTTGAGTAGGATTTTCACATATGCGCTTTCAAAAATCGGGCCCCAGGTTATAGGATATAATATATGCATTTCTTATGGTTGAAGATCCCCAGTTATCAGCAATCCTTCGTATCTATGGCTCACATACCATCAGGTCTCCAAATTGCTAATTTTGCCAACCTTTTTTTATGTTAGAGAGGCCAGACAAACGAACTAGTGGGTCACCTGATGGTAAGTGATCACCACTGTCCATAGACACCCGCAGCGCTTTACGCGATGCCAGTGCGTTGTCGGCCCTGCAGAAAATTGTACACTCGCACCTAACTCGTAGAAATAACCTTCGAGAAGCGGATTGACAAAAGCTACATTTCATTTATCTTCTTTTATTTGAAGGCGTTCTAGTCTATTGGCTCGGCGCTAACACAGCCGGTATCCATGCGTACATCAGCGAGAGCTCAATGCAAACTCACTCAAGAATTCTGCTTACACAGTGAATAAGAAATTTCTACAATGGATGCTACAATACTAAATATTCCATTTAAATAGCTGTACATTTGTCTCAAAAGCTTTCAGAGACGGAGATCATAAGGAATGCATAAGGTCGCAAGAAGAGGGTAGAAGAAATTCATGGATATCAGTACAAAGCAAATAACGCCGGCATGTAGTAAGGAAGGTGATCGTTATTCCATTATGCTGTCACCATGTCTTTGTGTCAAGTTATGAACAATTATGGCGTGGATTAAAACGTCTATAAGGCGGGTAAAGTGCCTTTCCAACTTACCAATATCCCATTGCTGAATAAACAAACTTCAAGCTTCTAATCGTATGTTATCAAATATCAACTACAGTAGTTTATTGAATCAGGCGTTACTTTCCAGAAGTCCGTATATACATATATCACGTCTTTATCCCTTACGGGGTAGACAGAGTCTAAGGTAACAAAACCTTAAGGCCACTTTTAGGCTGATGAAGGGCGTAAGGGGAAAGGGAAATCAAAATAGTGATGTATAACATGATTCCTAGACTTTCGCCCATTCCCTCGATGGGCTTTTACCAATCTGCGCAAGAAGAGACGCAACTGGTAAATTGTTTGTTTATTCTTTACTCCCAGACCAGCATGGAAGAATATGACAATAATTATTATCCACAATATTTAAAAAGAAAAAAATACCTTGCTTCTACGCTACCAAACGCGTAGGAAAGCAAAGCTTATGCGAAATCGAATTATTATTATTATTATTTTTTTTTTTTTCACTGACATTTAGAAATTTAAATCGAATTATGTTTTTACATGCAAATCCACACTCCTCTGCTTCCAAATAAGACTAATAAATCCCACAAAACTATATCTAAGCCACACACAACATCGACATAATTTTGAGCACTATGAGTTCACTATCAAAGTACCAGTACACCGTAAGCACAACCTATGTATAGGCACATCAGATTTCTCAGCATGAGAAAAAAGGGTAAACAATCTTGACATGTCTTTTTATTGTAAAACAGTTAAAAAAAACAAATAACAACAGCTTACAATTTAAAATCCCTGGAATATTGCGATTTGTTCTGTTACGGTTTTCTATTTTCCAGTTAGCGATTTTAAAAAAGTGTTTTTCAATAAAAAGATATGTCAAAATTGTTTACCTACTTTCTCATCCTAAAAAACTATATAGCTCACTAGCCTTCTGTCCGCAGCTTCGCCCGCGATAAATTAATTTTCCCGTAGGAAAAGGTATTTTCCCGCGGTAAAAAGTAGCCTATGTCACTCAATGATAATGTAGCTTTCTAACGGCAAAAGAATTTTTGAAATCGGTCCAATAGTTTCGGAGCCTATTCAATTCAAACAAACAAACAATCAAATCTTTCCTCTTTATTAGTATAGAAGAAGAAGAAGAAGATAGAAGATAGATAGATAGATAGATATAAATATTTTGACTAGTAATTTAATAGATTAAGGGCCAGTTCCACAGCTCTCAGTTAAGACCCTGACATTTTAAGTGTCAGTTATCTATGATGTCTCTGTCTGTTTCGTACTAATAAACAGAGAGGGAGTCATAGAAAACTGCAATTTAAGATATCAGGAACACAATACAGAATGGGAAAACAGGCCCTAATTAATTAGACTTGTAAGTAATTTTATTCCAATCTACTCGTATTATTTTTTTACCACTTGCTAGTGGTATTTTCACATATGTGCTTTTTATGGTTAGGAGGAAAACAAGGACGCGGGTCAACCGATAAAACGCAATCACCGCCGCCCATAGACACGCATAACATAGTGTAGTTACTGGTGCGTTGCCTTTAAAAATCGACACAGCTAACATAATACAACTACCTGTATTATAACTTATGTGGTAGTTACGCTAGTGCTTCCAGAATATTCGGCGCGTATAAGTTTGCAAAGAAATAAAAACTGTTTTCCAGTTCGCCGCAGTCTGGCAAAATACATCGAGTTCTGTTTACGTACACAAAGCGAAAGCTCATTAAACATCCTAGAACCGCCAGCGACGACCTGCCTGGGTGTAACTAAAAACTGGGCCAGGAAAGGTAAACTGAAAACGAGGTTTACTTTACTGTTAAATATGTATAAGATTAAGTAGGCAATACTTGTGTTTAAAATAATAAAATGCCTTTTCATGAAATTTGCGTTTTTTACTACCTATCTATGTTCTTCTTATACGTTGCACATATAAGGTAGGTAAAGTGAAATATAATTTTACATACATCACATTTTTTTTATATCTTCGAATTTTATGAGTTTGGTCCGAAATGTATTACTTTACTTTTGTTTTCAGTACGAAAAATCGTTGACGAAACGCTGGAAACTAACTTCAGAACAAAGTTAATTTTAGCGCCATCTATGCGTCTATATGCGAACTAGCGCAACGTTAAGTAACGTGTGCTCAGCGCCCAAACGTACGTTGAGAAAACGATCGTCATGGTTGGTTTGTAAGCGATACTAGCGCCACTAGGCATCGCGAGGCTTTGTACAAAGTAAAGTTTTGCGCGCCAACTTACAGAGAATTTGTCTTGATCTGCAGAACTGACGAAGTTGGTTTTTTACCTGAAAAAGAAAAATAAATTATTATTGTTGTTTGATTGGTTGAGTACTTTGTATAAGTAAGTATTGGTAGCACAAGGAAATACCTACTCAAAAGTGACTTAAATTTTGTTAAGTACTCAAGTAGATATTACTATTGGTTGGTCGGTATCTCATTACAAGTTTTAACACTTCAAAACTCGTAATCTTCGAATACTTTATAAAGAACAAATCAATAGAAGAATAACTGCCGATAAAAAGTTTTGATATAAAAAGAAAAAAACATTGTAACAACGAACTTTAAACAATGCAGAACTAATCTCCAAGATCACAAATGATGAATGTTGTCTAGGTTTTATTAAAAAATGTCAGGACTCAAGACGTTAGGTACTAACCGGAAGCACCAACTCCATTTTTAACGAAGCCTATAAATATACCTCAATGCAGATGGAAGTCTAAACAGTAATTTCCTGCCTATTCCATTCGGTGAATATTAAACACAGAGCTGTGTGTGTATGCAATGCAATTATGTATTAATATTCCGGCAACTGGCATGCGTCCGTGCGAGTCAAACATTTGCGTCAAATATTAGCGCATAACCTACCTTTTTGAACCAGACTAGTTAAAACCTGGAATCGCGGACCTACACATTTGTAGGTCATTAGGCATTCATGGCATTTTAGGTCCAACAGTCTATAAATACTTATATTATACCTACTGAATAAAATGTTTGATATGCATTGGGGATTTCATTTAGAATTTCAAATATACCTTTACGAAATTTGGCAAAGACAAAAAACGTTAAGTTTGTTTCTTAAAATGCGCAGAACCCAAGATCCTGTAAGCAGTACACTTACCATTATCAAGAATAATCTCGATCTCAAGCCATAAATCACTCAATCGCCACAAAGAAACTGGTTTACTTTATGAACTTTTTTTCTCAGAACTCTCATGAAGCCATGTTTGGCTTGCGTTTTCCCGTAACGAGGCGACAGTTTACAAAACTTTTTTTATTACTAAACACGCCGGTATGTTGGCAGCGCTGTAACGCGCGCATAATGGTGAGCTGCGTCATGCCTCGTGTGGACACTGTAAACAATCGAATCTGTGGCCACTGCACCGTGTTTACCGCCGTAAAGGAGTCTGTGCCACGTTGGCGCGGGCGAGTCTACTTGAACTTTGGCGGCACAGTTTTATAATCTGTGCAGGTTGGCCAACCTAATCTTTGCAGAGAATTGATGTTGTTTAATTAAAATTTAAAATAATTTCTAATGTCATTTTCAGCTACTACAAATTACTACAACGATAAAATATCGTGATTTATCTAAGTACAACAAAAACCGCTGCATTTTTAGGGGAACTATATTATTATTCGCACGTACTTAGTTACCTGACTTTTGTCACAGATATAAAACATTAATTTCCTTTCTAACTGCTTTACACTAGAAAATTTAAGCCGTCTACTATATTTTTACACGCGACATAACATGACCAGATGCACAGTTTTCCGGAAAAGAATATCAACCAAACGGAGCGTTAAATTGTTTATAAATTGTTTCCATTAAGCATGTTTCACATGTCATATTATATTGTTGTTGGGCGGGGTGTGTCGTGCCATGTTGACATCGGATCTATTCATTCCCTCATGATTTGAATTATAAATTGTGTTGCTCGTTTTCCACTGCCTTATATAGATGGTGCTGTTATACATACGGGAATATTATTCGACTAATTTTAGGGGTTAGAATCAAACAAGCTAATTTAATTTTAACAGATGATCATAAAATGTATTTACCATCTCTTTCTCTTACTGATTCTAAGTCCGCGTCTACAAACCAAGCATTTGAGGACAGCGTCTACACTATACAGGTGGCCCAGCAATCACATACTGAAAGACGTAGCGTAGGAAGGACCCCCACAAGATGGGCTGTTGACCTGGTGAAGGTGGGATTTATGGCGCTCTTTGGGGGAGGCTATGCTCAGCAACTCGTACTTTTGCTGATGATGATGTTGATGAATCAAAAACCCTATTGCTCGTCTTAAGACCTATCAGAACCACATATACACCAGTAAGGGTAAATACAATGAAATAGGTACCTATAGGTTTACTCCACAATGTATATTGCGACTTGGGCACTTAGACGCTGAATTGCATCGGGCTAGCTCATTTGGCTACGGCATTCGCCTTTTACCCTCAATACAGTGGGTGCGAGGGAGAGAGAAGCAGCAGAAGATAACTACATCACACAATCTGAATGGAGGCCTACAGATATGTCCAACGCGGAATCAGAACGCGTAGAAGTACTACAAGGATATAAATTATTTTAATGTATGTGTAATTTTTTCAACACATTTACAGCATCAGAACACGCTTGTTCCCCGTACATAACTATTTCACATCACCTGCGCATTCTAAGGTAAAATAAAGACTATTTCTAAATTAAAACAAACATTCGCGGCTTAGAGGTGGCCCTAGGACCACCTCCGCCGCACCTAAACCTAAATTAATCCAAATTAATCATCCTACATTGCTTTTACCAGTACCGGTTATGTAACTTGGTTATGTTCGGGGAACAAGCTGATTAACAATGTAGCTTTTGCAAGTATTTATAAATGGTTACCTTTTCTTACGTAAACAGAGTTACATTTAACTTTTTACTTAATATCACCTTGCGGCCTGGTTGTTAAATTCTATCAAGACAACTTTACCTAATTACTTATTTTTTAGGAACAGCAAAACCCTAAAGAATACGATCAAGATTATATCACATAGTAAAAAGTTTCAGAGAGCAGCTAGTTTTTAAATTTTAATCGTCAAATCGAGCCCCGCTTTATAAAATACCGAAAAGTTTTTTGCAAACTTACTAATTTACTATATTCACATCAAATTTAATGCGTAGTTATTTTTACTATATTATCTAGAAAAAAAAATAATTAAAAAAATAACTAAGGACGTTCGTGTAACTTTACATCCCGGTCGGTACCTACTCACGAGCCCGCGGCGTCGGAAGTAGCGTCGTGTAAAAGACGTAAATGGGGACCGCTGTATAATGGCACAATATGCGCGATTTCACAGCCCAAGGTCTGCGCAATTGTTTCATTTGCAAAGTTGTCATTGGCCGTGTAAGAACTCCTTAGTGCTTGGACGTGGCATTCAAACTGGCCAGTTATAAAAGAAAAATATTCGAATTTTCCACTACTATTAAATTATGAATATTTTGGCACAGCACCATCCTTGATTGTGTATATTGCCACGAAAAAAAATATATGAATTAGACGGTCGATGTTATTTTATGCATAATCCACGCATATCACAATCCATATGAGTTATTAAAGGGTCTTAATTAAAACAACAGTTAATTGATTCCTTTGTATTACGACTTTTTCACCCTTATTGGAATGGAATTTTTGTTGTGATTAAGCCCTTAACTATGTATTTTTTTTGAAAACGGCTCGTCAGGGTTTTGAAGTCCGCGATCCAATATTGACATACCAGTATCACGATTTACCGTGTAATTCATGCCGATAAGATATATAGTGATGAGTTCACGTTTTTATTCACGTTTATTTGTTTATGAATATGGCAAGGATACATTTTTGTGCTGCATGTCTAAAGATAGTAGCTACAGACCAAAAATAAACAAAAGAAAACGGATACGAAGGAAAGTACATTTTTCACAAAAACTTATTGCCTTAGTTGGCTGTTGCCTTAGTTTGAGAAGTTTACGACAAAAATCTAACGAACGACTTACGAAAAAGCAGCGCGCTCATTAAATATACTATTTTGTTGTTGTTGTTATTTGTGTATTACGATATTTTATTTCTCGACATTTACTGTCTCTAAGAATTAATCGGGAATATTTTACCAGGCGGGATAGTTAGTTTGACTGAACGTGAACAGCACGTAAATATTTTTCAGGATATTTAGTTGTGGCACTTCCATTCTGTAGGCTTATTGTCTAACTCGCTCGCAATCACCATCGTCTTCATTTTGACAGGTCTTGTATCCACTCACGTGCTTTCGATTTTAAGATAAGGTAGCCTAAATTGCTTTGACATTTCACAAATACGACGGCACAGTGTCACGTTATTTTCAAAAATCGATAACTTTGTTTCTACTCAACCATTTTCAAATATTTTTACCATTTAATAAAGGTGAATAAATGAAGAATTAGATAGCAGCGCTATAATTATGGGTTATCATACCAAAAATATTTTTTAAAAATGCACAAAGTTGACATAGTGAAATAATTGCTGAGTTTATGTCGAAAACTATTTTTAATTAAAAATATAGGCTGATAACATGTATTTTTCTATTAATTAATTTAAAGTAGACTAAACAAGCTTTCATTTGATACCAAATAACCAGTTCGTCTTCTTAGAAAAAATATTAAATAAAAATAGTTTAATTTTCGATTCAAAACTTTACAGAGCTCAATTTGTCGCGAAACAATATGTTACGTTCATGATTTTTTTTCTGGATCATTTAGGCCCCGAATTACCAAAATATAGTCATAAACAGGATGAGAGACTAATAATCTTTAAATAAAATGCATATTATGTGCAATTTACACGGTAATTGTAGCCATATAATTCAAGATAACAAAAAAGTATTTACGTACCTAGAAAAATCCTAAGTTTTGTTAGTGCCAATCACTAAGAACAGAAATAAGTTGTAACCACAATATCACGTTTAATAAACACACCACAGCACACACTTTATAACCATGTAACCATTATAAGCCATATTAGTGCTTAACATATTAATAATTACACTCAATCACAGTAAATAAACAATCGAAATGCCATTTTTTGCGACATCTCACCGCACGCGCTGACCGTTACTGACCTTGGAATAGTTCAAAATTCAAAATGGTTGCCTATTTAGGACGGGGATACAACGGGCGCGGCACATGTGTGCAATAGAAATGGGTTTAGCGATTTGAAAATTTTAATGGTGTGTATGATAATTATATATTTAATTCTCTATTGTGATTTAATGTATGTTTATTATTAAATGTAATCTATACAAAATAGTTATTGTCGATTTGGATTTGGATTCGACTTTTGTAAACATCCAGTATATCAGCAAAACATTTTAAAAGTAGGTTTGTAACTTAGTTTAATCCATAAACTGCAGTTGTAAAAAGTGTAAAATAAGAATAAATAATGTTTTTTTATTAAAACAGGAGCTGAGCCCGCGGCTTTGCCCCCGTGAAAAAATTAAAAGTCTAGTTCCTTATCCCGATCCCTTTTGTAAATTCCTTCTTAGTGCACCTTTATGATCCTCAAGGATTATGTCTATCAAATTTCAACTATTTAGGTTTAGGCTGTGCGGTGTCTGTCAGTCAGTCAGTTACTCTTTTATAAATAGTTTTTTTAATGAAGTGTACCTACCTATCTTTCATTCAAAGTTTCCACTGTAACTTTCAATCATTTGCTGGGCTCCAAATAAGTCGCATTTTGTTTAATTTATAAACAACGACAACGCAATAATAATATTAATAGGTACAGTCAGCGCCAAATAGTTCGTGACATCCATAGTGGCCAATAAGTTAACAACACGAATTTGTTTCAACTATAACAAAGAAGTGTTGCGAAGCATTTGGCTACTTTAGGTGTCACGAACTGTTTGACGCTGACTGTACCATCGAGTTAATCTAATTACGGAAATGGCAAAAAAGGATCAATTGTGATTTGTTTTTATTTTAAATTGCTTATTAGGTTGTTCTTAACGAATAAAATACAAAATATTAGTAGAATGCCTTTTAATGAACAGTTCACACAAATTAAAATAATATTTAAACAGAAGTAAACACAATATGTTGTAGTTAAAATATTCATAGGTGCCTATGTCGAAAAGATCACCATCGATTGTGAAAAAAAAACAGCGCCTCAAAAAGAACCGGGCTAAAAATCTCGAAAAGTCATTCAAAAAGTAAAAGAGACAGCCGCTAAATAGATGTGGTAGCCCGGGCCCTGAGTTCTTCGGAATAAATTTTGTGCGAAATTTGCGATGTTGTCCGTCCACCTAGTAGAAGGCCAGCACTGCTTCATAAACAAAATACATAAGACAGTACAAAATGTTCTTTAATGAACACCACAAACCAATACAGCCAGATTACTAAAATCAGTGTTTTTTAGATTTAGATTATTTATTCATTCAATAAAAATTTATGAGTTGTACTGTCAAGTTAGTAGAATTTAGATTGAAAACATAAATGAATTAAAATACATTTTCAAGCTAGGAGAATTTAGATTAAATTGGTCAAGAGTAAATGGAATCAAATACATTTTCAACTAGGGGAATTTAGATTGAAATCGCCATGAGTAAATGAAATAAAACACATGTACATACAATACATACGGTAGATACAAATATAAACCGGAAATAGATACATGCTTTTTTAACCACCAGCGCTTTCGTAAAGACCCTCGTTGCCAAGAATAATTCGCCACAAGAAACTAAACATTAAGACATTACAAACACTGCACTATCCTTCTTTTTTTAGCATCAGAAAAGAGGTAAACTATTTTGACATGTCTGACACGTATACATCATCCACCAATATTATTATTATAATTATAAAAACAATGCAAGAACATATAAATATAGATAAACTATCATTATTTCCCATGGCATCAGCTTTTGAGCTGGTGGGGTGCTTGGAGTACCATCACCCAAACTGCACGGCGATTTTGTTGGCGACTGTTTCCTGAAATACGATTACAATTACAGTGAAACCTGGATAACTGGGACTTCAAGGGACCTGCGAAATAGTTTCACTTAAAGAGGTATTCCACATACCCAGTGTCTCAGATAGCCAGGTATAAATTAATATCTGTCTCATTTACAGAGGGTCCCATTAATAGAGGTGAAAATAGAGGTTACTATAGTTATAGAGGTGCGACAATGAAATAAAATAATGTGTAGTAAAAACATATACATACCTACATGAGTAAATAAAACAGGTAGTTCACAAAAATAATCAAGAAGTTTTTTTAATATAAATAGTACAAAACCGCACGTAAAGATAATTACGGCCTTAATTTCGTCATTTTTCAAAAAGACGCCGATTACAACAAAACAAAACAAAACCTGAGGTCATTGAGGCATAAAATTTGCTAAATTTAGTAAATAAAACGAGAATTAAAATATGTAGTGCCAGTTACAGAGGTGATAAAATTTTGTCTCAGTTACAGAGGTTATTGCCAGTGAAATTTAAAGGAAACAATTTAGAAAAATTGTTCCTTAAAATATAATCTCAGTAAAAGAGGTAAAATACACTGGATGTCTCAGTTATAGAGGTAATAATGACGATAAAATCGAAACAAGAATCCCAGATATAGAGGTTTGTTTTGTCCCACTAACAGAGGTAATTCAGTGCTAAGGTGTCGGGACCACAGCATGAGTTCCAGCTATGGAGGTTTCTCACTTATCCAGGTCCCACTTAACCAAGTTTCACTGTATTTTTCTAACTAATATTACAACTGTATTTAAATTTAATTCCGTGCTTATAGTCACATGAATAAAAAAAGATGTATCACCTTGTCTGTTTGCGAGGTGAAGCATCAGGCAAAAGGAACCGCTCCAACTGGCTTGCCCTTTTTCGCCGACCTAGTTACAAGTGGCGCGTTTCGGATGGCAAGTCCCGAACACGTCTTTTAGTGTCAGCAAGACACTTCAGGACTAATTTTTTTTCTTCGTCATACGTCCTAAAAAGAAAAAAGAAATTTAACACGTTTTTATGTCATATGCATATTTGAAGTGAAAACAGAAAAATCTAACCATCAACAAAATCCCAAAAAAATATTTATTAAAGTATTCTCGTATTATTATTGCTAGGTATATTGTAGTGTTTCCTTGACATGGGAAGCACCAGCTTTCAAATAAACAAAGAATCATTTAAATCGCTTCGCCCAGTCGAAAGTTATGAGGTAACAAACATAAAAAACATACGAATTGAAAACCTCCTCTTTTTTGAAGTCGGTTAAAAAGTAAAAAAAAACAGTCGGTAGGTAATATGCGTTCCGTCTCCCAATTATACATTTAAAATCACCTCCCGTTGCGTTATTTACCAAAACCTGAACTGATAGTGTATTTTTAAATTTAAAATTAGTAGTAATTAGTATATTAGTAATGTTTTTTGCTAAATACCAAAATAAGAAATATATTGAAAGAACGAAAAAAAAACACAAATAAGTATGAAATGAGACAAGTGTACCCATGCCTTATGACCGGTCATGCTGTCAAAGCGTATACCAGAATTGCTTCTGGTAGCTACAGTTACCGGGTTGTACTCATAGTTAACCGTCACATGTTTTGTTCGCTAATCCTGTGTGATAAGCTGTGGTTTAATACATTTTATGGTTTATAAATAAAGTTTAATACTACAACTATTTAATAACAATTGATTAAACAAGAAATATGTGCTAATCTTAGAAATGTAGGGCAATAAAATACAAACCTCGTCAAAAAACTACTTAGCTATTCTTTTAAAGTGAGATTTGTTGATGATCAATATGTAATAGGCCAAAAATATATAATTGATCTCATACACCAATAAACACTGAGTAGTTTGATGTATAATACTCATAGAAATATATAGATTTGAATACTTACGGCATTTGAAAAACACTTGGCACTTTTTGACGAACTCACTGTCGAAACACCTTGCAAAGTAATTCAGATTTAAAATATTTTCGTTGTATTAAATACGATGAAACATTTTTTAAACGTTGTTATGTTGGTTATTCTGTATTGTGAAAACGGTTCATAGCATATCTGTGGCACCGTTTACAGATTAAAAATCGAAAACCGTCCATACTCTCCTTGGTAGCCACAGCTACCAGAAGCAATTTAGAGGTGCACAAAGTTGGTAGCTACAGTTACCAGAAGCAAGTGAGTGGGTATGAATGTGACAGCTAGCTGATTCCAATGCCAATTGTCAGCTCATACATGAACTGTCAAAATGAACACGGTGGCGATTGCGAGCGAGTTAGGTAATAAGCCCACAGTTCTGGGAGCAAAGAAAAAACATAGAATGTACCAGTTGCTTCTCTTCCCGCGCAAATGGTGAAAGCCCATCGAAAGAATAGACGAAAATCTTAGGAATCATGTTATAGGCGATGTGGCTAACAACCCATCACTGTTTTTCATCCATTTCGATTCATGGACGTCAAAGAAATGACTTTACGAATCCAAGATTACAATGAAAATAATACACAGTTGTGTTTAATTTAACTGACTGAACCACCTTCTGTAATATCCCGGAACAATTCTCGACCACTTTGTATACACCTACATGCATTTTTGTACACTGTGTACAAACACTTGCGTGAAATCTCTGGTCGCTTGAAGCGGACGGACGTAAGGTTTACTGCCGACATAAAAGTAGAGGAAACATTATTGATAGCCCAAATTCATACATCAAAGCTTGTACTGCGATATAAACACCGGAATAATACCTTTTATCTTGTTTCCGTCATGTTATAAACGTTGGTTTTAAAATGAAGTTATTTTTTTTCATTGGCAACACTTGCTTCGAAGTTTAAACAAGCGCAAGCTTATTTTGCGTTGAAAAAAGAACTTGTATTTTGATAGCGCAGAAGATGTTGATTCCAGGTTTGTTTCTTCTTGGCCAGGTATTTTTAAATGTGTTTTTTATTCAACTGAGTGTGGACATTATGAATGAGTCTATAATCGTAAGTATTTTAGTCAAACAGTAAATACTGTCTTGCTTTCAAAATTGACCATTTCCAAAACGCTTTAAATACGAGTATAACATCTATGTATTCCCACTTGTTCCCGTACATAACTATTTTACAAAAAATTAACACTATTTCTGAATTAAAACAAACATGTTCGCGGCTTAGGGGTGGCCCTAAATTAATCCAAATTAATCATCCTAAATTGGTTTTAGTAGTGCCGGTTATGCAACTTGGTTATGTACGGGAAACAAACTGTTATACCTCGCATGTACATGTTCACAAAATACTAAGCGATGTGGGGTAGGTAAATTGGCAACCCTGGCTATAAATAATGCAAGTAGTGTGACGTCACATCCAGCCCCGTTAGTAAACGGTGTTTGAATGGTTGTTATGCTTAGTTTGGTTTGTTTGTGACGGCATATTAAACTCAGTGATGGATCGGGGAGGTTAGAAATGAACAGAAACACTCAATGCTATATCACTTCTGAAACTAACTGTACATACACACTGTACGACTATGTCTTTGTACTGAGAAACTTTCGAGTTCTATCTTAACTTGTTGTTAAAAATCCTAACATAAACTTTTTTTTGCTGATTGTACTTGCAGCCGTCCGTCCTACAATGTGTACCAAATTTGAAATCAATCGGACCAACCGTTGAAGAGTTCCTCTTGCGGAGATTTTCCTGACCGGGCCACCAGAATTCTACTACCGAATTATTGTATTGTCATCCGATTTCTACAAGTAGGTATGCAAAACTTCAGCTCAATCGGTTGAAGATATCTGCTCCAAAATTGAGTTGCAAAATTCCACCCGGAGAAACATGCATTCATATTTTGCAAGTTAATAAAAAGCATGTAAATTTATAAAAAAAATCTTGTAATATCTTGTAAAATGATAGTTAATTTTTCGCTTAAACTTTAAGTGAAAGTTTTAATTTAAGCTTCTATAATAACCCTTTTCCATTACTATCTCTATTGCTATCTCTTGCTTTAATGTGACGTTACAAAAAACCCTAGGTAAAGACTTAAGTAATCGTAAAACGGAAAAAGTAAAGTATTGCAGCCCAGACACTAACCAAGTCCAAGTACAATGAAAAATCGACAGCTCAGCTTCCTTTCTTCTTCTTTCTTTCTTCTTTTTATATTTGTGGCATATCAAGTCGTTATAGCGACGACAACTTCGCCAATGTCAAAGTAACAAAAATAATAATTCAAAAATCTTGTGACAAAATATCGGCAATGTTGTACGGTAAAGACCCCCCTCCCCCCTGTCGGGCTCTTTTTTTTTTTTTTTTTTTTTTTTATATGAATAGGAAGGCAAACGAGCAAGTGGGTCACCTGATGGTAAGTGATCACCACTGCCCATAGACACCCGCAACCCCGGAGGGATTGCAGATGCGTTGCCAACCTAAAGGACTAAGATGCAATGCCTCTTGTGCCCGTAATTTCCCCGGCTGTCTTACTCTCCACACCGGAACACAGCAGTGCAAGCACTGCTACTTAGCGGCAGGATTAGCGAGTAAGATGGTGGTAGCAATCCGGACGGACCTTGCACAAGGCCCTACCACCCGCTCTTAGCCAACGGTCAATGGTATCCCTCAGAAACTGCCAGGAAAATCATTAGCCGATGCCCAGGGTGCACGGTACCAAGCACTGCTCTTCCCGGACGGATCCAAAAACGAACCGCAGCTCTTGACCGCACGTGGAGGTAACCCGACTCGCACCCCTCAGCTTCCATTGAAATTAAAATTGACACTTTTGACAAGTCACGACACGACACACTGTACATTTGTTTCGCGTCAAACGCGAATACGTTTCGCCCAATCCCCACGTATAGTTGAATCATCGAGAGCGTGGAATTGCATATGTAGTAGTATTGTTTGTTTACAGGCATTCTATATTTGAATTTTCTATTTTCTTGTACTATCAGCATACAAAGAGGTTGTTATATATACATCGAAGAACTAAAAACAAAAATAATGTCAGTGTGAAATTGTCAATATTATTTACGTTGTGCGTATATTTTTACATCTGATTTGATTGTATTCTCAATTAATTATTGTGTCCGCCCGTACGACTACGAATAATTTCTATATTTAAAAAAAATATGGCTGTAAGTAATTTTGGTCCTATTGAGAGTGAATACCATCACTGCTGAGGACTGGGAAAATATTTGTCACCACGTCGAAAGTGAAGAAAATAAATATCGATGTCAGGAAGGAGAAATGGATCAAATAACAGACAATTTTATTATCAATACTTGTGACAGCTCAGATGAAGAACATGATAGCGAATAAAAGAAAAAAACAGAGGACTACTACTTATTCCACTTCTTGGGTATGTCATTTTATTAAGTTAAGAGAAAATTATTCTCCTTTTGTTGCAAACGGTACAACCACTACAAATGCAATTCCATCTTCTCGATAATTCAACTATAATGAAACAGCGATGTGATAAAATTAACACATAACTACGTAACACTCGGCTTAATAAAGTGGGTGGCAACCGCAGATAGTTTATGTTTGTCACATGTCTCACTTACCCGTAAACGGTACTCCCTCTCCCGGTAATCTAACCGACTCGACTCGTATCCATTTTTATAGGAGGTAATAAGAATGAGACCTACTGCGAGGTCATGAGCACATATCTGAAGATAATGTGGAATTACCAATTAGATAATACCAAAAGTGAAAAATAAAAATTATTAAACAGCACAAACGCAGTACCTATTTTTTTTCTGGCATGTGCAATCATTCAGTACATTTGGCTAATTGTGTCTCCTTTTCAGACTGACTTGGTAAAAAAACAAATGAATTGGGATATTAAAATAGAGAGAAGTTATAGCTCTTCTTGCGGTTAGGTACATTTTAATATTATAAACTCGAAATATGCGTGATAGAAACATCTTTTTAGACGGTAATTTGGTTTAGTGCATGATGTGAATGTGACATGCCTGCTAGGTATTCGTATGCCCTTGGGCGCAGCATAGTGATACAAGTCTACAATTATTGTACCATCTCTTTAACCTATGTTTGACAAATAAATTATTTGTATTTGAAAGTACGTATTGTCTGGCGGTCTATCTGTCTGTTAGCCCTTCACACTTACTTCACACTAACAGATTTAGTTGGAAGGTATAGAGATAGTTCCAGTCCAGAAGAACAGAGAGTACATTTTATCCCGGAAAATCGCATAATTCTCACGGATAAACGAATTCTGAGCACAGGGTTTCGCGGACGACAAGTTTGTTCATAACAGAATAGTTCAATATTTATTTTCTTTCTTTCCAAATTCATAGCGCAATACGAAGATATCATCCACGTATAATGGTTTAACTTAGCCTATACAAAACGTTATTAACTCCACCAACATTGAGTTCAAAATGTTGCCGTTGCACAGAGGAATATGAATGAACTTTGCAAAAGCTGTTCCAGCCGACCATTGTTATTCTACAGAGTGAGTTCTGTGAAGCTTAGGGCATTAAATAGTTCTAGTCGTTACTGGCTAACATAAACTCAAACAATGGATTTATGTGAATGAGCTATTCTCCATTCCAGAACAATTCACGCATATATAAACAAACCAATTTCATCTTAATACCATTGTATACAATTAGCATCAAATTCACTGGAATGTTAAAGAATCGTACTTGACATTTTTCAACATTTTATAGCAATATATGATTCATCGTCATCATCATCTCCAGCTTACACAGGGCGTCAAAATACCCTTTAATTTATTTTCACAGAATTGTCAGGTGACTATCTGAACACCCTTGCAAGGTTTGACGCTCGTGTTTAATTAATTGACCGTTTAATTAACGAATCTTGAGATGCATTTCAATACTACGCTCGTCATTCATAAGTTACGTGAGTAGCGCTATGTTCCACTGCTGGTCACATATAATACATGCCTCCTCTGAGGTCTTAGGGGTCTTGTTAGTTTATAAAAACGTTAAAATGGATGGGAATGGTTTATAAACATCAAACGTGCGAGTAATCTTATTATTTCCCTGTTGCGTCTGGAGCAGATGTGCGATTCAATTCAAATTGGGATGACATCATTGTTGTATTTTAGGGAACGGTTTAAATTACGTCTTGGGTACGAAAAGGGAGCATTAGTCAAGCAGCTGTTAAAGAAATTACTGCGTGGAGAAAAAATACATTGCAAATACATCTTACCCTAAAGCTTGTTGTCAACAATGGGTAGGCCATCGTCTGTTTCTATTCAATACAAGCTCTATGCTTTTAGATGTCTTCAATAAATATTCATCAGCTAAACTCGAAAACTGACTACATACGGAATCGCGAAGTCAATAAATTTTGCCACATTTGTTTTATGTTTTATGAATGAATATTATATATATTTTTTTAAATTGTTGTTAGTGGCAATAAATCATCTTTTATCTTTATCTTTATCTTTAAATTGTAGTATTGTAATCATTGGCGTGCTTACGTGCTTTCCGATTTCGACTTCCGACGATTGTGAGAAATGCTCAATGGAGATGTAACTGCGACACGAATGTCGTCTATTTATATGTAGAATACTATTTACAGTTGAGAAGTAAGAAAACAATCTTTCATTTTGCATGGGAAACATAATAAGATGAGCAAACCGTGAATCATTGTAAACAATCATAATAAATGTCATTCACCCTGAACGCGTCGCTTCGAATGGAACTTTACTCAATCACCTACGTCGAAACATTGTGACAGTCCTGCCACAATCAAAATACAGACGTGATAATCCAGACGCACAAAGTGTTAATTTTATAGCGTTGTTTTTACACAAAATACCAACCAAATGCAAGTAGCCAACTTACATTCAGTTAATGACTTTCTGACATAATTTTAAAGAACTACAGCTGTTTTTTCGGTGTTATAAGGAACAAACGAACGTTGCCGTAAGACGTTGCCGGCATTTTAACAAAATGAGTAGGCTCGTTTTTTAAGATCCCTAAGTTGGTCGGAAAATTTGATCCGCGCGTGGTGCGTAAAGTATCTCAATTGCTAGATTTCATAACACCACTTTAGATTTTCCACGCGACAGGTATAGAGAATCGGGCCCTATTTGCTTAGAAAAAGATTCGATTTAGGGATATTTTTATTAATCACTTATCAACTTCCATTCTGGTCTAAGAGCAAAGAAAAACAGAAATTTGTGATGATACGTAAAGCAATAAAATACAAAACATGAAAATGACAATGAAATGGCTACAAACATCAGACGCCGCTATCAAAGCTATGTCCAGGTGAGCACATAAGTTTCCCCTTTTACGATTTTATCAAAGGGTATATTAAATGAAGATTCAATATGTTAGGATGGCAGCCCGGGGCTCGCACCGGCGACACCATTAAGAAGTGGCGGCCTGGAAATCCCCCGGAATGCGATGCCACCTTTAGCACGTTCAAGTACCTGTACTTCTAACTTGAATATAGTCGTGTACAGCCCGTGAGCTCTTAGAAGGCTATTCGGGTTTCTCTTGCTGTCTCCCTCACCCTTATGGGTTTAAAATTTGAATCGATAGCCGATGGTACCCGAAACAGAATCCCGAATGGCATTCTAAAAGCTCTTATAATTATTATAATTCATTACGACATGCAAAAAAACAATGGCGGAGTAACCGTTGATCGAGTTCTGAAACGTCTATGGAGATCGTTATAATAGATCTTATGAAGAAAACATTTACATATTATAATTTTTCTAATTAATCTTAGCGCTATGGCGAATTAAAAGTATTTCCAATAGCTATCGTGATATTTAGCTTATTACGAAATTGTTTCCGAATTCATTACTGTTACAGTTTGTATAGTCAATCAATTAAATGGTTTATCTTTTTAGTGACAGTTCTTATATCAAGCAAAAAATAAGGTTAAAACTAAATAGTGTTATAATTTTGGTGTACCAACTTTAGCCACCTAATCAATGCATAGATGAACCGCTTTGACAAATAATCAGCTACCTCCTTACGCCTTTATATCACTGACTATCTGTTCTACATAATACTATCTAAGTTTTTGACTTAAATGCAAAAATATAACTTCTCTCTCTTTGGACTTTTGTCCCAAGGCTGACCTGCCTATGGGCGATCAACTAGGAAAGCGTCTCCTCAAATTGAAGCTAAATCACGATTTAGTCAAGAACGATCCGACGAGTTATTTTAAATCATATTTCACCAGAGCTTATACTTCATGGCTATTCTCTAGTTAAGTAAGTAAGTGTAATTTAATTTTGAGCGAGTAAACTTGCCTGTCTAAATGAAGCTCAGCCACGGATTCCAATGAAATGAAAGGATATATGCAGTGGAAAGCTGCGGCCCGAGACGAAAAATTGCTACTGTAAAATATTTAGCTCCAAGCTTTTAGTGTTAAATTGACCTTTATAGAGTGTCGCTAGATTTAAATCATATCTACCTACTGCTGTACTTTAAACCCTTTTATTAGGTTTAAAGTAGAGATTTTTTACGTTTCTGACGGTTTCTATGGCAGTCTATGTATTTGACATAAGTTTATTGATACATTAACACCAAAATCATGTTAGATCAGCAAAGTACCTAGTAAATTGTATCAGGAATGCATCAGCTGGTGGTTGTTTTCAGTTTTTTTTTTTATACAAAAATTTCTAAAGGACACTGAAAAATCCGGAACGTAAAGCTATGACCGGGAATCGAACACGGGTCCTCGCCATTCCGTGACGCGTGCTATACCCATACACTACCCATAGCAAGTGGGTAAGCCTTCAAATTTTTCTATCTGTTACTGGCTGTCACGTGACCTTGTTACAATGCGAATTTTCGTCGCCAAGTGTTATCTGTTTGAATGAGGTGTCTTTACGACACAATTACGAACTCCCGTGGAACATCTATTGCTCACCAAGGGACGAAAGGAGGCGCTGTTTTTCAAATGATAGGTACTATCAAATGAACAAATATCAAATCTTTATAACTAACGTCCATACAGGTAACATTCATGCTTATTATACAAGCACCAACTTCAACAGAAGTCGACATCAGGACCTCTACGAGCTCAACCTCTAGCTAGTAGATAATCGATCGCATAATTTTGCTTTCATGCTGGTTTGTGAGCAAAGAAAAACATACAGTGTACCAGTTGCTTCGCTTGCCTCGCAGATGGTAAAAGCCCATCGAGGGAACGGGCGAAAATGTTAGGAATCATGTTAGGTATAAGCGATGCGACTAGCAACCCTGATTTCAACTCCCCTTTCCACCTATACGCCCACAATCATGCCAAACGTGGCCTTTTAGGTCTTGTTACCCCGTAAGGAATGTAGACGTAATTTGTGTATGTGTGTGTATAATTCAGCTTTTTATAATAGCTATTTGCACACAATTTTTCTTTCAGTCAAGATTGATATTAGTCAAATCTAAAATTACATTACATTTGTTTTGCCTTACACGGTTGTTCGCGTAATTTAGCAAAGTGACATGTTGAAGAATTGCCATGACAATCCCCAACTGTGAAAACGGGAACATAGTGCGGAAACCGAACACGCACACTCATATATCTTTATCTCCCACAGGAAACACTTTTCCGCGTCACTACGAAACATTCTAATTCACAGCTTAAAATTTTTTTAAACACCAATATATAAGTCATATTTTGCGTCGATGATTATCAACAGCGCCCGAGATGAAACAGAGAACGCAACAACTGTCACATAAAATCTGTATATTACTCTACTAAATGTAAAAGTTGAAAGCGTAATAGAACGTATAGGATTTTAACATCTACTTAAAATGGTTCTATAATAAGCCGTGATGTTTATGAGATCGTCTATTTAGTTAAAAGGTTGGCGGAATATTAACATGCGTGAACTTTTCTTCCGACAAGGGATCTTTGCCTAGTCATTATCCAATAGATTTTTTCTTCATTAACTCAGCTCTTAACGTGATTTTGCCCTTGCATTTGCAACTTTTACTTTCGTAGATAATATAAGTACATTCAATGTGACTTACATGGATGATGTTTTCGATTAGGTAGGTACCAAAACTGTGACGTCCGGGGGGTCGCAACGATCTTAGTTAAGGACACATTGCTCAAAAAGAAACTTGCATAGTTTTTTTTTGTAAGTAGAATACTTTGCACACTGGCTCATTACTGGGACACAGTTACGTAAAATAAATTCAAGCTAGGCCTAATCCGCTTGCTACAATAAGTTATCTTAATGACATCGAACCTTTTGGGACCCTCGAGTAGATTTTATAAATCATTTTTATATTCAACCGTAGATCGAACGAGATGCGAAACAAGATAGGCAAAATTTATGGGAAAGAGAAATTAATAAGATTATAATGGTTTCACGTAAATCATTTAAGCTAGTATATTTCTTTTACGGTGGTAACAATTTGATGTAACCAACCAAGTTTTTAAACTGGAATAGGAAGTAGTAACATTTCTTACCAATTTATTTTTAATACGCAAAATAGCTCGGTAACTTTATTAAAAATTCAAGTAGTCAGATATTTTCAGTTGACAAATAAACTTTTTAATTTATCACGAATGTTGATCTCGGCGTAATAAATCATGAACTATCAACCGCATGGACGTGACAGCGTGATCTCATTCTAAAACGCACGCTAACTTGACTATTCTATTCATATATTTATTATGAGGAAACTATAAAAATCTGGATAATCGTAAAAGCAAAGTTGGGTTCGCGCCAAGCGTTCGCCGACAATGAAAAATAATTCGACAGTTGCTCGAGGCCCATCCGAGGAACTGACGGCGGCAAATAGCGCGTGCCTTCGATATACATTGCGGCTTGGGTTCATAAAAGCATAATTAATATTCGTTTAAATACAATTGGCAGGCAATGAAATGCAAAATAGGCTTTTACGTCCTAGTAATTCGTAACGCAAGGGTTGCAGGCTGTTTTAACATTCGCAATTTAATGATAACTTATTTTCATTGTAGAAGGAAAATCGAACAAACAAATTTGGGATTACGATGACCAACTCCTTCTCTTGTGTTATAAAAAAATATACTTCCCTGCAGTGATTAAAACAAAACATGCATATTATAAGTGCCTTTGATTTTAAGCGCGTGTCGAATGTAAAGCTGTTTTTTACAAATCATTATTTATTATCTTACATGCTGGTCTAGCCAGTTACCGCCCGCTACGCAAACGGAAATTTCCACTTCCTGGCCAGACAAAGACGTAAAATTGTGTACACACCTCGGGCGGTGACAAAAAGACTCAGGTCGCATGTTTATCGCCCTGGCCTTTGACTTGTGCGACAAGTTCCTGTGATCTGAGACATTCTTTATTTCACCACCCTCGGAGCTGTAATGTACTATTATTGCATTGATTACATTAAACGTTTGACGTAGACACAAAAACATGCAATTTCTTAACTGTATTTTTTAGAAACAAAAACAACAGCGCAGTGAACGTTAAACACGGAACTAATGATTTCGACAATTAAAACGGGACGCCAGATGTCAATCCGAATAGTTTTAAACTTGGAAAATGTTTATTGCATGTTATTGTAGCCGTTTTCACCAGAAACTTTTGACAGTTACAAGCAAAAGTTATAGGCGCCTATTAATTTTGAGGCGGGGCTACAAGACGTATCTTGTCGTTACATTTTATATTCTTACAATTCTGACATATTTGTGAATCTGGCTTAACTTTAATTCAAAGCGGAGTTTAAATTTAATAGTGATTTCGTTCTGCATAATAAGTCGACTACTTTACGGGGTTATTACAGCTCGGCATGCTAACGTAACTTATAGACGGTGGGAAGATTATGGAAATGGATTTCAACAACTCCACGTTTCTTGACATAACATAAATCGAATTTAAGTAGTTTTATAACAAGCATTTATTTATAAAATAGAGTACCAAACATCAATGTCGTGTTTTTATTTGAAATTGACGTGGATGTCAAAAAAGAGCTAGGTAAAATGCTTGCACAAGACATTTTTGGGGGTGCGAGTCGGGTTACCTCCGCGTGTGGTCAAGAGCTGCGTTTCGTTTTTGGATCCGTTTGGGGGGGGGAAGAGCAGTGCTTGGTCCGGTGCACCCTAGGCATCGGCTAGTGATTTCCTGACGGATTCTGATTTATATCATTATCCGTTGGCTAAGAGCCCGACAGGGGGAAGGGGTTGTTTTGATCGTGTTCTACCGTACAACGCTGCCGGCACAGCGGCATTTTGACACAAGATTTTTGAATATTATCATTATTACTTTGACATTGGCGAATCAATGGGGCCATATTGTTCTAAAAATTGAATTGAAGATATTTTTGCGTTGATTCTTGCCAGCGTTGTATTAACCCCCACTAATTAATTGACATAAGAACTGATTAGAATAACAAATGCGAAGCTCGCGTCATACAGGGTTGCCACACTAATGAGGGAGATATTAGATAGGCTAAAAAAAAAAATTTATAGCTCTCCGCCAGTCTCTAAGAAAATGAAGCTTTCTCTTGGGCTCGCAACGACTAAGAAAAAATAGTTTCATATCATCCATTATCGATCTATTACTACATTGGTACATCTATGAACAAAAACACCTTCTTCTCCTCTACACGTTTTTTTTTTTTTTTTATATGAATAGGAAGGCAAACGAGCAGGTGGGTCGCCTGATGGTAAGTGATCACCACTGCCCATAGACACCCGCAACCCCGAAGGGATTGCAGATGCGTTGCCTACTTAGAGGACTAAGATGAATGGCCCCTTGTGCCCGTAATTTCCCCGGCTGTCTTACTCTCCACACCGGAACACAGCAGTGCAAGCACTGCTACTTAGCGGCAGGATTAGCGAGTAAGATGGTGGTAGCGATCCGGACGGACCTTGCACAAGGCCCTACCACACGTGCAAGACAACCAATCATGTGCATAATATAATAAACGATTACCATTATTATTTATGATGATTATTATGAGTAAGCGACCAATTCACTTTTGCGAAGACACACAAAACACTGATGATCTATTTTTCATGTCTGTGTTTTTTTCTATAAAATTGTGTAGGTAGGTATATTCTCTTGTATTTGTGTGTCTTGCAAAAAGGAATAAATGTCTTCTTTCTTTCTTTTTTCCATGCAAATCCATGCCTATTATCTATATTTAATTAAGATATGTTTGTTTCTCTATTTGTTTCATAATATAACTAGCTTCTGCCCGCTACTTTGACCGCCAAGAAATAGAAATTCATTTACATTTTATCTTGCAGGTGTCTTTGGGCGATGATGATTATTTTCCATCAGGTGACCCGTCTGCTCGTTTGCCCCCTCTTATATAAAATGAAAAATAAAAAAAACTATTATGTTACGTGGGCCTATGCGACAGTTAAACTATATTCAACTAAACTAAAATTTTCAACGTAATTTCTTCCCCATATTACGTTACATTTGCTTCATTTTCGTGAGCTGGTTGTTTTTGCTGAGCTAAAGAGTTATACATATTTTTTTAAGCAGCTAGATTGCTCGAAATCTCAGAAACGTTATATGTATATACCCCGGTTTATAAAATGCTACTAAACTGTATGCACGTTTGCTTTCTAATGAAAGGTTACGGGACTCCCACGCCAACACAAATACGAACTGGTATTTGCTTCGGGACTGTTTATTTCCCGTTCCCACCTAACTGCTTGCCGGCGTTTAGTAAAAAATGAGTCTGTATGTAGAGCTAAACGACATGGAAAAGTGTAGATTTTTAATTTTTATTTCTGACTGATTTTCTTTTATTTAGGTACCCATTGATTTAACCCGTCAAGCGTCCAAGCGACTACAGTAGTCCCTAACTTTTTCGGGACCTTTTTTAGGGACTGCATTATGCAGTCCCTAGGACATTTCCCGCCCGAAAAAGTTAGGAACTACTGTAGTCGCTTGGACGCTTGACGGGTTAATAATGATTATACTAAATTGATCTATGGACTTAAAATAAATTTGATATAAACTATGCAATGATAATTATTTCTTCCATGCTGGTCTGGGAGTAAAGAAAAAACGTAGAATTTACCAGTTGCTTCTCTTCCCGCGCAGATGGTAAAAGCCCATCGAGAGAATAGCCGAAAGTCTTAGGAATCATGTTATAGGCGACGCGGCTAGCAACCCATCACTTTTGATTTCCCTTTCCACCTATCATTAATCATGCTAAACGTGGCCTTATTGTTTTGTTACCCTAGGCTCCGTCTACCCCGTAAGGGATAAAGTGGGATTTCATAGACCTTGTGCAAGGCCCGTTAGGACTGCAGTGCTTGTGCTACTGTGTTCCGTAGAGAGTAAGATAGCCGATGAAGTTACTGGTACATGAGGTATTCCATCTAAGCCCTTTAGGTTAGTAAGTAAGTACCTATGTAAGGAAGTATGTATGTATGTATGTAAACTCTTTATTGCACATAAAAATTAAAAAATACAGAAGTACACAGAAAATAGTACAAAGGCGAGGCGCGAGGAAGTAAATGCTTTATTGCACAAATATAAAGAAACAGATACAATTCACAAAAAAATAAAAATAACATTAATACCTATATGCACAAAGGCGAACTTATCCCTATAAGGGATCTCTACCAGTTAACCATGTCGTCACATATCGCCACCCATTTGAGTTGCAGATGTCCACGGGTGGTGCTCATTTCCCATCGGGTGATTCACTTGCTCGATTACCACTACATAAAAAATACCTTAACTTTAATAGAAGTGCCCGCGGAAGTTGCCCCGTCACGAGTGACAGCCCTGCGTTACACACCGGAGACGGGGACGGGCACAAAACCGAGTGCCTTAATTTAATATAAGTCAATTTGGGCCAATTTAATTTCGCGTCCATGCAGCCACGCCGCAGCACTACATCATCTATCCGCTATCTCTTTCTTCCATCAACTTTGCATATATCACTGTCTCGCGTTGGTACACAAGTAAGTATACAACACATTTTGCGGCGATGTTAATGCATTATTACGGGCCAATAACGCAAGCTGGCTATAAGGAAAACACGGTATCTGTAATTAAAAAATGTCAAAGTTTATCCGGAGGTCGTGGTAAGATTATTCTTTTTAAAATGTGGTCATAGAAAAAAGCGATAAGAAACTGGCAGCATAATTAATTAATTAACGATAAATACTTACATACATACATAGGTACATACATATAGTATTAATACTACTTATTTGCGCATGATAATGACTACTTGACTTTTTTTTGTAAACTATTCCTTTCTGTATCAGGTTAGCTGGAAGAGATCCTTTCTTAGGGATAAGTTCGCCTTTGTACTATTTTCTGTGTACTTCTGTATTTTTAATTTTTTATGTGCAACAAAGAGTTTACATACATACATATTCATATATCACGTCTTTATCCGTTAGGGGGTAGACAGAGCCTAAGGTAACAAAACCTTAAGGCCACGTTTAGCATGATTAAGGACGTATAGGTGGAAAGAGAAATCGAAATGGTAATGGGTTGCTAGCCGCATCGCCTATAACATGATTCCTAAGACTTTCGCCCATTCCCTCGATGACTGTTTTATATTTGTACAATAAAGCATTTACTTCCATGCTGGTCTGGGAGCAAAGAAAAAACATAGAATATACCAGTTGCTTCTCTACCCGCGCAGATGGTAAAAGGCCATCGAGGTAATGGGCGAAAATCATAGGAATCATGTTATAGGCGATGAGGCTAGCAACCCATCACTATTTTGATTTCATTTTTCACCTATACGCCCACAATCTTGCTAAATGTGGCCTGTAGGTATCTGTTACCTAAGGCTCTGTCTACCACGTAAGGGATAAAGACGTGATTTGTGTGTAAGCATTTACTTATTTACTTACTAATACTGTATGAATATGAACACATCAAATCCGGGTCAATGTTCGATAATTAATAGCCGTTAACATCTTTATGTATGACAGTTAATAAGCTCCCGGCAATTCATCACTAGCCTTATGAACTCGTTGTATGGCGAACACGAGAAGGTAAACAATGGAAAACTTCGTTTTGAGAAGAAACGTAAGTTACGAGTTCAGCGATGAATTAGGATTTTTTCGAGATGACGGGTCACCTGATGGAAAGCAATCACCGTCGCCCAGGGACACCTGCAAGACCTGGGGAATCACAAGTTGCCGGCCCTTTGAGGAACAGGAAGGCTCGCTTTTTAAAGATCCCTAAATTGTACCGCTCAAGGAATGTTGCAGCAGGAAGTTGGTTCCAGATCTTTACCGTACGAGGAAAGAAATTGCGTTTAAAACGCACGATACTTGACTGCCAACCATCAAGATGTTGAATGATTAGTACAGTCCATGTTTTTCCTTTGCTCCCCGACCGGCATGGAAGTCAGATTAGATTTAGCTTACCTTATTTTGTGGATACGTCAAATGTTAAATAGTAGATTGAATTATGTTTTATTGAATCTGGCGTAACTTTGCGGAGGTCTATTTCGATGAACAAAAATTATTTACCTTGCTAATTCGGTGTCATACGTGCAAGTCAGCTAAGCTTGCGTGAAATAATTATATATACTCACGAGCAAAAATAACGGATCAATTTTCATACAACTTGCTATAGGAAGTGACCCGATATTTTTTCTCGTCAGTGTGTGTTTACATGCTAATCCCACCACCTAAAACATGTATAAATCTGTCTATGTATCTCTTGCAAAGCAACGATGAATTTGCGATACATTGACTATAACAATTATTGTACATACTATGAAAGAGTATAATTATTAACTACCCAGTTTGGAATAAAAAAATGAGTCAACCCGTCAAGCGTCCAAACGACTACAGTAGTCCCTAACTTTTTCGGGCGGGAAATGTCCTAGGGACTGCATTATGCATTCACGCCACTGGCCAGGTCTTCCTCCCTTGGAAGTGCCAGCGACAACTCGCTATATATGCTTCTCGCTCTCTCTTTAAGCCTCCCGCCCGAAAAAGTTAGGGACTACTGTATTGTCGCTTGGACGCTTGACGGGTTAAGTATTTATATCGTAGCTGCAACGTGTACTAATGTTTTTATCATGTATCGAGTCATTCGAGTCGAATATGTTTCAGTGAATTTTAGAACGGGGTCAGCTGGAATAGCAAAACTACTCGATATTTAATCAGAATTAACGGAACATATTTTCAACTAGTTTTCTATTTATTGTTCGCGGTCCTCGATTATCTAAAAGACTGTTAATAGCAGTTCTCTCTTTGTATACGTCTTACTGTTGGGCGCAGGTCTCCTCTCGTAACGAGAGGGCTTGCGCTGTTCCCAAGCGGACCCATTACGGATTGGGAAGTTTACACACAGCATTGAATTGTCTCGCCGAAAGCTCTTGAAGACACCCGTACCTTTTAAACATCCCTTCATTTACACTACAAGTTCTTATAACTCTATAATTTACGATACTATCCTACGATTCTCAAGTCTTCTTGTATACTTGACCTTCAACTACAACACAATGGTTTCCAAGTATTAAACAAATGCAAATGAGGCACAAACGTCGAGGCAACTAAGCATTTAGTGTTAAGAAAATGAGCCCTATCTAATCTGTGGCCTACACAGTGTACCGTCCGGTTCAACGTTAAAACAATTGCGTATGCAGATTATGTACTTTGAACGGAAGCTTACGGAAATTGTGCGATCTGTGCAAATTACAATACACATGTGCATTATACACCTACATTTCTACATATAACAGTGAGTATACACAGTGTCTCACAATTAATCCAGAATATTTCACCACGTGGTTAGTCTAACTGAACACATCAGTAAATGTGTTTCAGGCTTTATCTAATTTTGTGTGACAAATATTTCTTTACATTGCTCGATGTTCAAACTATACGGCATCGCTGGGATGGCAAAATTTTGAATAAAAAATTGCAATGAACCCTGAACAATTTTAAGACAACTTCTAATATTCTGGAAGAAACCCAGCTCTCGAGCTAAATCTTATAAATTTTCCTCTATCTAGCGGTCGGTAATTATGTTTTGTCATATATATTAATTTTTGAAGCCTCACCTTCATGGCTGAACATTTTATGTAAAAAAGCACAAGATTTTTAATAATCATTAAAATTAGAGCGAGGCGGAGGTGAAGTGATAAAATGACCTGAATTCAGAACTTGACGTATGAACAGATCTGATTCTCTGATAGCTCTTAATATGAGAAATGTGGTAGTCAAGAATAGGAGAAAGGAAAGCCATAATGTTCACGAACTTGTACATAAATAACGAACGTCCAATTATATTTTATTGACTGACATGACACAGGCTTGTGATATCTATACGTAAATAATACCGTGATCCACGGTGAAATGGAAGATGGAAATAAAATTGCGAGAGCTCGTAGCTGATTGGCGATCTCATTAAACTCAGGAAGGACCCGGGAACGTTTACCTCTCAGTTATGCCTCTGTCTTATAAAAGAGCTCTCTCACCCTAGTATTTTTCTCTTTTAGGATTACGTGCTCGAAAGGTAGTCAATGAAAACCTATTGACGGTGTTTTCATTAGAAGTTTCTTTCAATTTATGTATGTGTTGTCTATTTTAGATTCTCATCAGAGTACTGCACGCCGAAGCTACCGAACAACGGCTTAATAAAAACAAGTAGTGTCTTCTTCAACCTCGACATTGGCAGAATCATCGACAATATCAATGGAGCTAGATTTTTAAAAATTGAATTGAATTGAATCTTTCAAAACGGCCTTGGTGAGATATACAACAATAGTAGTCATTAGCTTAAAAAAAATCTAAATGTCAGTGAAAATAAAAACACAATAGAAAAATCCGAAAAGTAAAGCTATGGCCGGGAATCGAACCCGGATCCTCGTCATTCCGTGACGCGTGCTATACCCCTACACCACCCATAGCAGTCATTAGCTTAACAAAATGTAATCCGTTGTTATTCTACAAATCCTAACTTTTAATTTAGGAATCATTTTATACAAATTACTGTTGTATTCATCGGTTATATTATGATTCACGCAAGGCCAATTACTTGACGCACGGCAACCATAATTTCTAATTAGTTAGGTAGGTACCTAGTTTTAGTGACACAACAAATATGTACAGTGTACTTTCACTTGGCAACTTACCTTCATCTAACTTTAATCGTTTAATCACTAACTTGAGACTCAATTAACGCAACCCCAGCCGATCAACATAAATTCGCACTTTTCTGATTCTTATTTTCATTCCACAAAAACAAAGGGCCAGAAAAAAGGAAATTATTTATTTGCCCAAGAATTATTCGGATTCCCGGAATCCTGATGGACGTGATAAAATTGAGGGAAAGTTTTGAATTTTAATTTACTCCACTCATTTGTTTGGAATTTTTACTGAGGTCAGTTACAAAGCTGCGAGTTCTGTGATTTTAAATAACATACACCACAAGATAACAGGTAAGAACTTTGATCAAAAAACAATCACCTTACTACGCCGCTACACATGAGCGGATGAATGAATTGAAATAGACCTCCCCAAAGTAACGCCTGATGCAATAAACCAGAGGTATACTTTGTCAAGGATTGTATCCGTGACTTCGCATCTATATCCAGTAACCACGATTATAAATTGGAATAACTCGGCAGGAAACACGATACAGCCAGAAGCTTGGTGAGTAGCACCGTCTTGATAAAAAGAACATCGAGCTACACACTTTGAACGAGCCTAAGTATTAACCAACCGCCGTTTCCCGGATTTTGCGCATCGATGCATGCCGGTTTCCTCAAGGTATTTATTTGCTTGAGACCGAATTGTAATATACACGTACCCATATAACGTGAGGGTATTGAACAGACTGAGATTGAATATTCCCGTGCTAAGAGCATGATCTTGAGCCGCCTGGGAATGCAAGACAAGTAGGCCAAGGAGGTAATAAATCTCAACTATTGTCATACAAAACTAGAGTTGCCAAACCTTTAGAAAACAATTGAATCTATTACTAAATATGTTCCAAATATAATGTTATTGGAAACATTATTTTACTGTTAGTAACTTCAAAATATTCTTAGCTCGTATATTTTTCCTTGATTTATTCAATCCAGCTCTGTGCTCAACGTTCCGTTTGGAAATATGTTTTGACAGTCAATTTATTTGTGTAACCACACGCCCTCTTTCTTAATTCACGAGTCACGTAAATAGATGAAACGTAACACATACGTCCATAATAATTTACAAGGGGAAATATGTTTGAACGTCACCAAGTATTATTTATATTTTATGTTTCTGGTAAAGCATTTTAGTATTAGTGAACCCATAACACGTCGTTACCAATTAGAGTGCCGCAGTAATAAATCGTTGAAATTTACCGCATGTCTATTGCAAAATGACGAGTTGGATTTATTTTTTTAATAACTCGTCCCAGTTCAGTGGCAAAAGAAGTTTCCAACCGGATCGCTTCTTGAATTTGAACGGACGAACGGCTGTGGCCCACATATAGATCGCGTAATTCGCGTAGTCATATCAGGGATATTTTGTTATTTATGCAGTAAGTGTACTAATAACTGTCCTGCAACGGGCAATAAAAGCAAACAAGCTGTTTATCGCAAAATATTATAGCCGCAAATTAGAATAACGCGGGCAGGATCCTAAATAATCGATTTTATCGGCCACTGCTGACACTTGTCTTACTTCTATTTGATAATAGTACCCTGGCCGTTGAATAAACTGATTCACAGTATTCAGGGCGATAAAATTACGCACATGTCGCAAATTATACAGTAGTATTTCGGTAATGATTCTGGTATATTTGAGGGCTTTAAAAAAATTGTAGACAGTCTTCGGTGTCAGGACTGTATGTTCCTAGGTACCAGCATTGTCAATTAACGTCATTTTATGTTTATCTGATTACTGGAAGTGGGTGAAGATTTGACCTAAACCAACTAGCAAACGGCACAAATCAAATAAAAGCTTATATAGAAATACAATCGAATTGAGATCGTCCTTTTTTGAAGTCGGTCATAGCCTTCTCTGTTGTCTTCTACAAGCCGTGCTATTAGGCTTGGCAACGTCGCATTTTTCGCTTAGGTTCACAAGCGACGTTGCCAAACAGCTAAGCCATGTCCGTAGCGATTTGGCAACGTCGCTTGTGAACCTAAGCGTAAAAATGCGACGTTGCCAAGCCTAATAGCACGGCTTGTAGAAGACAATAGAGAAGGCTGTGAGTCGGTTATAAAAAACAAAGCACCCTGGCATTTTTCTTTCGTACGAATAAGTCGGAGATTTCAGCCGCACCAACTTTATTTCGTAATTTTATTTGTCTCTGGCGTTCTTCATATTTCCGGTATTTTATGTAGATTTTTATGGAATTTCGAGAACATTCAATTACGGGGTACCATGCCGCAACCGTAACAAATATGATGTGACGAAGCTAAGTCATGTTGTTGAGACTCACAACGTAACCTTTTTGGGTTTGAATGGACATTCTTCCCACAAAGTTGTATATATAGACTTGTCCAGGTATTTTAAGCATCTGAGGTAGAGTGCACGTTTAAAATTATTACTAAAGGATCGACCACATCGCTGCATATTGACTGCATACTGACTTCTCCTAAGCGTCACGTATTCTCACCTCTTCTACGTCTTGTCGCTTAGACGTATCGTCAACGTCCTTTACGCACCAGTGTGGTCGGACCTTAAATCAGGATTCGTAACGTATTATGTAAACATAACTCACACTTACAATAAAAACCTTATGTGTGTACTGACTTTTGTCGACGCCAGCACTGAATTGCGTTAATCCTTTTTTTCTCTTCCAGGAAGAGATCGCTTCGCAGCGACAAAGTTGATAAGCATCACTGGCATTCTAATTTCCTTTGCAGCATTATTCTATTGTAGTGTTTAATAATTTAATAAACGCTGACAGCCAGTGAAATATAATTATAGCACATAAGATATTCTGTCTTAGCCTTCTAAGCTGGCATCATAGCTACAATCTTCTGATGCTGAGATACCCGCGTTCTTCTGCTCACTTATCATAAGATGACCAATTGCTTCCTTGCCACTCCTTTCACATAAAAACACAACTGATAGTCTCCAAAATTCTATGGCGGCGCAGAGACCTTTAAAATTTTAGACCAAGTCACTGCCAAATCGCAGTGTGCACCTTGTTACAGTGTCTCGGTACATCAATCTATCTTTAAACTAAACGTTTATATGTAAAATAAAATTCCCTGCAATCGTTTATTCAGCGCATATTGCACAAAGACTCTATGACAAGAGCTGCATTCCCCCAGTTCCGTTAGACGTGACAGGGGAAACCGGGACTGCCAAGCAAAGCATGTTGCTTCGCTTTGTATCCAGGCTCTCTGTTGTGACGTAGGCACCCCCTTTCTTTCCGCGTCCGTTCCCTTTATGTTCGTTCGACCTTCGCATCGACGTCTATCCTGTTTCTGAGTATTACTCAGCAAGGGCACCAGTCAAGGGAAATTGTTAGCTAAAGAAACGCAAAGTTTAGGGCAAATTATGAATCTGTGTTTCGGAATTCTTGTTGGACCAGAATAATAAATTTACACAAAATGCCAATTTATTACGCTCTTACCCATTAAAAAAATATGTGATTTCGTTTTCAATAGAAAATATCATTATCATCATCATGTCTTCCTTGACGTTTCCGTCAATGGCGAACCCTGCTAGCTCCGGAGGTGAAACCGAAAATGGCTGGTAAAACCAAATTTGGTTTTAAAGTTACGGTTACACGGCGCACAGTACAACTGACCCACGGAGTGACAGGAAATATAGGTTATTATGAAAAGATCTTGTGTGTTCATAAATTATAAATTCATAATAAACAACATTGCTCTACTGAAAAGCTTGTACAAGTTTAAAAGAGAACCTCAGATTTCAATACAAAATATTCAATGATGCATCGATCGTTACGAGTGCTCGATTCTCATGCTACCGAACACACTGTTATGAGACTGCACAATGATGCTAGTTGCTTCATCCTTGCTATTTTGTATTGCAAAGAAATTGAATCTACTCCTATCACGCAAGACACAAACTAGGGCTCTTCAAGGTCAGAGTGAATACGCTGTCACTGAACCAGTAAGTTACAACTTCGACCAAATCTGCACTTTTCACCAGGTGAGATAAGGACCAATCGCCAATTAGATTTACTTAAGAAAACTAACGTGATTGGTTGATTCTCAGAGTCCTGCTCCAATCAAAAAGCACTGAGTACAGTCATGTTCACACACTCTTTTAGACCTAAGCAAGTTTTACACGTAACAACTTCCAACACAATTAACTCGCAATTCGCAATCAATGCCGTAGGTAACCGCTAACATTACCCATAATAACTTAAGGAGAGGCTTTCGTTTTCACTTACAAAGTAATTTTCGTCCAATTAGCTCACAGAATACCCTCCGCCCGCGTCACTGAGCAAGGAGATTGCTTCCTTGATTCCACCTCTATTCTTACGAATCATCTGATTGGAATTGTCGCGATCTCTGGTACATTTTTAGGAGGAAGAGAGACTTTTTTAGCGAGGGCACGGTAAGTTATTTTGTATCCGAATTAAAGAGAGGCGTGATTACAGAAGTTAAAACGAAGTAAACAGATTGTAATATAAACGCGTAGGTACTTATTTAAAGGGTTATATTCCAGCTAAACTGGTCTAACGAGAGGTATTTTTTATTTTATTTTGCTAAATGTGTTGCTAAGCGCTAAACTCGAGAATGAATGGACCGAATTAGTAAATTCATTTTTTGTTGTGTTCGTTACTGCCCGCGCACGGTTTTTATGAAACAATCTTTTGGAAAAGAGCTGAAACGGGGCCAGGCGGCGGACAACAGCCAGTTAACCACGTTTTTTTAAGTAAGCTTATTCGTTTTTATAACTACAAATTAATAATAACTGTCTACTCGCGGTGTTAATTTAAATCGACCCTCTCTTCTCACAATGCAGCGAATTAAACAATGCAGAATTAAAATTTGTATTCCAGGCCTCCATTTCACCATTTCGACAATAGTCGGAGACAAGTGTCAATACGTAATGAAACAAATAATAATGAGTAAACAAGAATAACATCGTAATGAATGAGTGAACAAGATGACGAAACGTTTGGTCGTCGCCTTAAAGTCCTTTTGTTGGAAAACCCATTTTACTCTGTAGATGAATTTTTAAATTTGACACTTATCTAATTTATCCATATTTTTTTTTTGTTAATTTTAATGATAATTTCCATTTTATGACATATTTTTAATTTGTATTTAAATTGAATTGTATTTAATTTTTAATTGTTGACATTTTTTATTTTTTATTTTAAGCTGACGATTTCAATATAAATTCCTTGACATTTAATTTTAAGTGATGTAATTTTATATTGAATGACTAAATAAACATAAACATAAACATAATGCGTAGTCAATATGAAGCCAATCAGTGTAGAGTCCTGTCGATGTTGTTATGTAAATAGAATTGTCACCTGTTAGCGACTATTGTCGCGTTGGGGAAATAGGAGTCAGGCAGCCGGACTTTTCCTGACAATTCCAACGTTCGTTATTTTCAACCAATTTACTCAAAACCTTGACAAATTATTTATTTATTTCCACGCTAGCTGTTGCCCGCAACTTCGTCTGCATAGAATTCGTTTTTTTTTTTATGCAGGAATTACGCAATTTTCCGGGATAAAAAGTAACCTATGTATTATTCCAGACTATAATCTATCTATGTTCCAAATTTCATGCAGATCTGTCCAGCCGTTCTGGCGTGAAAGAGTAACAAACATCCAAACATTCTCACAAACTTTCACATTTATAATATTAGTAGGATTTACAGGCGATGCCTAATGCGATAATGTGACAAAAAAAAACATTTAACTAAGTTAATTAGCGTAACTCATTTTAAACAAAGCTATTCTTGTGAATTCGCTCAGGGATGATATACCTAAACTTTCCTCGTTTTTCTCTTTTTGTTGGTAAAAACCGCGTGAAAATCCGTTCACTTGTTTTTGGGTTATCGCAAACAGGCCGACAGGCAGACGCGACGGGGGATAAAATTTTATAAAATGTAGTTAGTGTAGTGCTAAAGTCATGGTTTTCATTCATAGTTGCGACTGCTTTTGCGATAGAAACATAAACTGATATAGAGATACTTGGAAAATAATAATATATTCGTTTCCGTGGGCCAGTAACAGCGTAGGTGGGTAATCCCTACTGGTGTATAAATTGAAACTTTCCCGTGCTCTTTCAGAATTAGAATATTCTTTTATTCTTCGATAATCTTAAACAATTTTGTTCTGGCCCATCTGAGATACTTGAGGGCTTTGCAGCGAAAATATACTGCACATTAATTGAACGAAAAAGGTTTGAAATTTAATGTATGTAGCTTTAATGGTGATTTGGTTAATTGCGGTTTAAAGGCTTAGAATCATTCTACAGTATGTTAGGTTCATGGAACACTGCTACAAAGGTAATCATAACTTTGGATTGGATTCACAATCATCCCTTTAACGTCGCACCGCAAAACGGGGAGAGTAGGGACAAAATTGAAGTTCAACCCTCGATAATAAAGTATTTTCATACGTGTCAAGTTGATTTTTATAGATAAAAAATGATCCGGTGCTATGAATTTTAGTTTGATAACGATTATCAGCTGTCGTTTAGTTTCATAGTTTAAACAATAAACACTTAAATATAGACAAATCCCAGCGCACCCCGTAGTTGGGTCAGAAACGATTAATACGAATAAAAAAAATTACGATAATAAACTAGGTACCAGAAAAAAAGGTGATAATATGTCTAAAAACTAGATAGTAAAATAATTTGTCTTCTACCCACTTTAAAAATACTTCCAGATATGAACAACATTTTTAAAATTTTTGAACAAATGCCAACTCATTAACTGGCTAACGCATTAGAGAGAGAAAGAAATATTGACACAGTTTCGACCCAAACATAAACAATGAAATAAGTATGCATATTCGTTCCATAAAACGGATAACAAGAAACAACAACACCACATAACACATAAGAGTGCCGGATGCCAGAAGGACCACATTCAACATGACGCGGCGCCACAGCACTGATTCTCGTGTTATAAATACAAAAAGATAAAAATAAATCGTAATCAGCATTAATTTACGTTCTGTCACAAGCTGCGTTCTTAAAGATGTAAATAGGAAATGGGTTAGCAATAAAAATCGAGATTTTGCTACCAACTATAATTAAAAGTACAAGATAGTAATAGAAGAATTTTAACTAGCTTACAGATTGTGGCTTTGCCCTCGTTGTAGAACTGCCAAATCTCGTGAGAATTGCGATAATTATCCGTCCGTATTCCAAGCCATTATCATGAAATGGAACCTAAAATAAAGGAAACATACACAAAACTTCAGCTTTCCATGTGAAGTTCAAGTGTTAGAGCTCGGCGTTTATGAGCCAGTCAGTCAGCAGTTTCATTCTTTACACGAAAATGATTGATGAAATGAACGATATAGGCATCACCACGGAAGTTATTTAAGATACTTCCATCAAAGAACCCCTACGTTGATACGTTTTAAACTGACTATTAGATCATAATGACGCGACGGGAGCAGATCATTAGTCAAATGTAATTCTCGCGAAATTCCCCGAGATACGTAAAAAGTTTGTCCCCGTGAAAAGGTACTTTATAATTTATACAGAGAATTCTCTTTTCGTGTCGCACTTATCAAAAGTCGCATGAATAAAATTCTGTAATTACCCGCTCGCTTTAGAGTTTCATTTCGAAACCGAGACGCTGAACTTGTTGATGACGTGTCCAAAATAAAACGATAAATAATTCCACAACTCGAAAGAACGTTTTCTATCGTTTACATTTAATTGGGTTAATCATTATTTTTCTTTTAGTTTTGTGTTTTCCCGTCGTTTTATATAAAATGGACATTTGACTAGCATTTGTCAGTGTCCGAAGCACAGCAACAGTTTCGTTTAATCCGCCTCAGAACTATGACGGCAAAAGCACGCGGCAGCTGCTCGGATTAATTTTGTCTACCGATGTTAAAAATGTGGAATGGTTTTGTTACTCTATAATTACATATCCGACGAAACGCGAACGAGTTCTTAATAATAAATCACCGGTCATGCTTCTGCTGCAAAAAGCATTCCGTCATCAATTTCTCGTGGTCCCTTGCCTAATTGTATTAATGCATAATTAATTTGATTCGAAACCGTCCGTTTATTCGTTAATTATAACTTTTGACCCATTTTTGTTACGAAAACATTTCTTTTTGTCACACATCTAAAAAAGTAATTTCGTTACTGGCAGTATGTTTTGGCTGTATAATTTATTAAATAGACTTAAAGTTTATTCAGATTGCCTTTTTTTTAGATTTTTCCACTGCTAGGTTTACACTCTTTTGCGCCACTTCCGATTGTAACACGCACATTCTTGCTTTTTATTTTTCTATTATCTCAAAAGTTACATACCTACATACATATATCACGTCTTTATCCCTTACGGGGTAGACAGAGCCTAAGGTAACACAACCTTAAGGCCACGTTTAGCATGATTAAGGGCGTATAGGTGGAAAGGGAAAGAAGAGAAGCAACTGGTAAATTCTATGTTTTTTCCTTACTCCCAGACCAGCATGGAAGAAAAAATTACATCTTAAAATTTCTTACCTTATTATCTTAAGATTATTAAAAACTTTTATTGGTATACTTACCCAGAAACTACAGCGATTGCTTTAAGAATAATATTAATCATAGCATAAAATTTAAACCTCTTGCATGATTGAAAATTTATAGCACAAACCCGTAAACGTATGAGCAACGTGAACAGTGAACTAGGCTCTGACTGGCGTTTACGTCAACAAAGACCGATTTGATCTCTTTGATCAATTGCCAAATGCAAGCCGCATGGTTGTCAGTTAAAGGCCGAATGACACGGAGTATTCGGAAACTGAATGTAAACTATTGTTCCACGCTGTTGTTGTACCGTGAATACTTAGGAACAGGATTTGATGGCCTACTTTTGAAGTATACGCGCGTGGTTGGTGATCTACACTACCTACTTATTACAATTTTTCCCACTTCCTACTGATTGGTGTGCACTACCTACTGATTTTTTGGAAGTTGGTGCCTATTTGGTTTGGCACTATTAGAGTTGAGGCACCGACTTCAAACAGATCAGTAAGTTTTTATGGTTTTCTTTTACTTTTAGCGGTTATTTTAAAGGCGATTATATTTTCTATTAAAACATTTTTTTCGTGGTTTTTAGTAAGACGCTTTGTAATTTATCCAACTTGCGATATCCCAATATCAGTTGTTGATGAGCTGTAGAGTGGTTTACCTCCGAAAATCTTCATCAGTTCTTGAAACGTTGTATGGCAACCTTCCCTGATAAATGTGCTATTCAATGGTGAAGACCCCGTTCAAAAAGCATCAGTGCATCGTCATCTTCACGTTATCGCGCACTCCATATGGCGAGCTAAAGGAATGCAAATGGGTCGAGATATGTTATTGGATGTGTATTTAAATTATTCTGTAACAGAGCGCGTAATGATGAGCCCGATGCCAAGTCATAAACATTCAAGCAAGCCCGGGCATTATACAAATTACTGGCTCCGGTTAGGCAATCTAGTGCGTAAACCTTTCCTTCGCATTCAGCTTCGAATGCACGTGCACCCTGTTTCAATATTATAAGAATCACATTTGTGCTATAGCAATTGAGAAGCATATGATTGCAATATTTACATGCTGATTCAACGTGGGATCGTGGGCAATGCGAGTTAAATAAGGATCACTAACAAAGTAAGGTATAGGGTACAGCAGATATTGTGAACTATGTAAACAAAATTCTGATTAAATATTTTAGTTTTTTGTTGTAAGTATAATGTGGTTTAGGACTGTTAAAAATACGTGTTTTTTTTTTTTTTTTTTTTTTTTTATATGAATAGGAAGGCAAACGAGCAAGTGGGTCACCTGATGGTAAGTGATCACCACTGCCCATAGACACCCGCAACCCCGGAGGGATTGCAGATGCGTTGCCAACCTAGAGGACTAAGATGCAATGCCTCGTGTGCCCGTAATTTCCCCGGCTGTCTTACTCTCCACACCGGAACACAGCAGTGCAAGCACTGCTACTTAGCGGCAGGATTAGCGAGTAAGATGGTGGTAGCGATCCGGACGGACCTTGCACAAGGCCCTACCACCCTAAAACGTACGTGTGTACTTTTACTATTATTGCATTATGCCTTAGCTAATTTTTCGTTTCCTTTTTGAATTTTCTTTTTGTATAAATATCTACTCTTCCTTAACACAGTTTAGTAGTAGGTGTAGGTTTAGATTTTAGACCGTAAATGTTTCACGTGTGAAAACTAAACACCTCTATTAAAAAAATTATTATACATTAATGTGTAGTAACACAAATGTATCCTTTACTATTCAGAAACACACAGATACAAATCATCTAAAAAGTACCAAAGACAAATGTAGCAAGTTTATTTGTTCATTTTACTGTAAAACGGTTCACGGGTTCAAACACCTTTTCATTTCGAACGTTTCGCAAAAGGCAAGTCCCAATCGCAAACTTAAAACTGATGAAAGAACGTGAAGCGAACAGATAGAAAAACAGAATCCGCGAGGAAGTCTTAACAACAAAAGCAACTAGATTGTTGGGAGGGAATCTTGTATTTACAGAGGCTAGAAGTAATCCTCTTAGCTGAGAGTGGACGTTGCTTACTACTATCTAATACTCTGGCGTAGTTCGAGGTGTAGAGAATTAATGAGAAGACGGTAATGGCACAAGGATGCACATGTTATAAGCGAATAGAAAGTTTAGAGACAATTGAAGCGAAATACATTCATAAATCACATCTTTATCCCTTACAGCAGAGTCTGGGGTAACAAGACCTAAAGGCCGTGTATCATGATTCTGGGCGTATATTTGAGATTCAAAAAGGTGACAGGTTTCCAGCCACCCATTTCCCTTGATGGAAACGAAATGTTTTTTAAGTGATATATTTTTTAGGTGGAACCAATTTGAACGTAAGAGTCGTGACTTGTACCCAGAGCCGGGCGTTATTTAGATAATTTCTTATTTAGATATAGTATGGTTTTTGGGTTCGTCTTGCTGTCTCCTTCACTCGGCCAATTCAAGTACCAAACCCATTGGAGTGAGTGAGACAGCCCGAATGGCATTCAAAGAGCTCACGGACTGTACTTCCATTTATTTTTTTCAGGTGTGAAAAAAAGTGATGGGTATAATCTTCCAAGCACTTTTGCGAATAATTTGCATGTCTTGCCAGAAATTGACAATGTGTAACCAGCTCGCATTCAAATTTTCAGCCGACAAAGTTAGATTTGCCTTACAATAGATGCAGCTAGGCTACAGTGTCTTGTATGCAATTTGCCATTGTCGCAGCAAACGAAAAGCGGGCCATGAATTTACCAGGCCATCCGGAAGGCGGGCTGTGTTCGACAAACAGCGGAGCGGAGTCAAGGTAAATGTACCTATTTTATTTAGTATCGGTATCGTTTTCTGAGGGGGAATGCAACATTCCATCTGTTATCATAGCGTTTATGCTTGTCTTATGTTTTGTACAAGCTTTTATTTAGTTTCGACTGTCGGGTGTGTGTATTTACAATCAAATGTTGCAAACAAAATTTAACCAGCTTATAGTCGGTCAAATCCCGCAATTGGTATATACATACATGTAAGACAAATAATAGTGCAAGTATAAATATAATGCTTGTGAAGCTTGTATTAAAAACAATGTTTTAACTATAACTTGTTAGGATTCAGTACCGAAAGTGATCCAATGGACTTCCTCTTATTTCTGACCCTCCTTGCTACCTTTGAATAATAAATTTAAAATACTTGATATTTGGAATATTATTACTATGGATATTATGACAGCTAGTTACAGCAAACAATAAAACAGAATAGGAAATCCCTAAAACACCACAGAACAGACATTACAAAATATTAAGAATTAGGTAACATGCGTTTCTAATACGCCTTTTCTGGAAGGTTCACGCTGCTACCACGAATGACAGTGTATACAAACGTCTTACAACCGAAAATCGCTAATAGTAATAAGCTTAACCAATGCCGCAGCCTGTAACTTGAGCAACATATTTCACGTCATCACATTGCTATTGCTGTTGCTAAATTAGCTACTTTGCTGATTTACGGCCAATATAGCGGCGTAGAAACGATTTCTCATGAGATCAGTAACATAATGGACACATTACCGTTAACTCTCCATTATTAAACGTGAATCATTTAAAAACAATGACAGATCATTTACCTTAGCGGAGGTAGTCCCGTCAGTAAAAACAATAGGTATATTGAAAGTTTTAAATCATTCACAGTTACTAACGATAGACATAATATAATTATAGTTGTCATAGTCGCAAAATTAACCACATCATTTAATATTAAAACCGTTGTTCATCTAAGTTAGCGCTAGATGTCACTTTACTCGATTCAAAGTTAGCATCGTTTGTTTTCCTCAGTAACTTCATCAAGGTATTGAATTAAATCAAAGGTTAATTAGGTACTCGCTAGATGGAGCTGTACTGTTGATAGCTAATGTTTGTTTCTATAAAATATTCAGAAACTTAGTGATTTTTTTAGAATTAGTTTGAGTTTTGGTAGAGCAATTTGTGGGTGAGTCATGCGATTAAAATCCACCCCCAATTTCTTCAGTATATCCATGATGAAGAATGCATGCAACTATGTCGAAATTCCGGAGCTCTACGTCCGGCAGAAAATAATTCTAAAGTAGGTATATTGTATGACTAGCTGATGCCCGCAACTTCGTCTGCATAAAATTCGTTTATCGCTGTCCCGCAAAAATTACGCAATCCGTTCTTAGAGGATGCCTCCGTCATAGTAGCTTTATGCATGCAAAGTCTCAGCCCGATCGGTTTAAAATTGACAAAGTTTCATACAAACTTTCATCCCCTATTTTATCCCCTTGGGGGTAGAATTGATCAAAATCCTTTCTTAGCGGATGCCTACGTCATAACATCTACCTGCATGCCAAATTTCAGCCCGATCCGTCCAGTGGTTTGGGCTGTGCGTTGATAGATCACTATGTCAGTCAGTCAGTCAGTCAGTCAGTCAGTCAGTCACCTTTGAGTTATATATATTTTGTATGATGAATATTGAAGAACTGTACTGTAGGTGTTCTTTAAGTGGTACTTACACTTTTGAGGTGATAACGGTGGGTAGATGTAGATAGGCAGGCGTGGATGATTTTTATATCGAGATCTCACAGTTGAACTGTTACTCTATTTGGCACAATAATGGCTTTGCGTGAGCATGGTCACCATGGACGCATGGATATTTGGGTCAATAATTTTATAAAGTATGTCCATTGGGTAGGTGATCACATTCTAGACATTTTTCCTTCCATCAGACCTTCATCACCAAATGTTCAATAAAGGCCTTCGTTTCGTAATAATACGGTCAAATAATTTTGCGGATATAAAAGGTTACTTTATAAGCAGCTTGATCCATTATTGTAATAACACAAAAAAACTTTGACGCTCTGAACAGACATATAATGTGCCTTGCATGTTTAGTCCAGGTATAAAAACAATTAAAATGCTGCTTTCCTCACCGTTGGAAAAACATCGCTACGAACATGTTAAACTTAAAACCCGCTGCAAGAGACAGGTCATCTTGAAACAAATCTAAACTAACTCGGGGCAAACAGAGCAAATCAAGTCTAGACTACAGCCACACTAATAGACTACTCTGAAAACGAACTTCCCTTAGTTAAATCTTTTGGGCTAAGTTTAAGCAGGACATTATTCCCCTAACTTTCTCAGATGTTGATATAAGTAAACAACTGAGGTCTTACTTGTTTTCTCAGAGGATATTTGCCGAAGTAAAATATTGATGTTAAGACAATATTGGTCTTATTCTTGATACGAATTATTTTTGCCGAAGATTGAAGAAAAATGTTGCCGTTTCGAGTTGTTGTCCCATTAATTTTGCGAAAATACTAGTTTGTTGCTTGTTACAAATTACACAACAAACCGATATTGTTATGTTTGGTTTCAAGTTAGCAAATACCAATGCTTCACCGACAAACGTTTCATTCTTTATTTTAGCTAACAAGTTAACTTTTCGGAAAACATATATTATAAAATAACCTAACCTAACCTAATTGTAAGCCAATTATAAAACGATTGTCAGTCAAACAATCGGATACCAGCAAATATGTGCTGTAAACGGAAGTCCTCTGTGTCACTGGATATCTTCCCCCCCCCCCTGATATTTCTCTACGCCCCCTTGTTGGGAAGTCCTGCACTAAAACTTAGGTATCGCTGTATCTTTGGTATCCTAACACCGAATCACACTTTGATTATACGCGGTAAAGATCAAATCGTCCAAATTGGATTTTTACACCGAACCCCGGCAATACAAACTCGGTAGAAGAATGTTCAGAAAAAAAGTTAGGCTTCCGAAAGTTAAATGGAAAAGTTAGCCGGCAAAATTGACAGTCTCGACAAGACCGAGCTTGTCCGACCCGACCCGACTGACTGGCGGTAATCAAATTGCTTTAGACTCAAAAAAGTATGATAACGACGATCTGACGTATGCATAAATAATACTGCAAATCCTTCTTAATATTTCCGCGTTTAAATATACCTTCGAGTGCCCCAAGAAGAAGAAACGTAGAAAGAAGGAATGGTATTAATTTTAGCAAATCAACATCCAACTGATTTCATGCAGTTGTAATCACTGAGCTGCGTCTTAGTAACATTTACATACATACATACATAAATCACGGCTTTCTCCCTTACGGGGTAGACAGAGCCTAAGGTGACAAGACCCAAAGGCCACGCTTAGCATGATTGTGGGCGCATAGGCGGAAAGGGGAATCAAAATAGTGATGGGTAGCTAGCCGCATCGCCTATATCAGGGGTGGCCAACAGGTCGATCGCGACTGTTAGTCCAGTCGATCGTGGCAAGGCAAAAAATATAAATACGTAGACCAGACTGCGCAACGTAATCACCAACTGCTGATTTAAGGTTTCATGAAGTATGTAATTGGTAGATCGCACAGGGTTTCGTTAGTGAACAGGAGATCTTGGGTCTGATCAAGTTGGCCGCCCCTGGCCTATATGATTCCTATGCCCATTCCCTCGATGGACTTTTACCATGTGCGCGGGAGGAGAAGCAACTGGTACATTCTATGTTTTTTTTTACTCCCAGACCAGCATGGAAGTAACATTTACGTCATTGGTCAAGCGTTTTTAATAGACTAGGTAATAAAATTATTTACTATAATAAGGGTTTCTAAACGACACTGAAAATTTGAACATGGAAAAATCCGAAAAGTAAAGCTATCGCCGGGAATCGAGCCCGGATCCTCGTCATTCCGTGACGCGTGCTATACCCCTACACCACCCATAGCAGACGGGTAAGCCTTCGATTTTTTTTATCTGTTACTAGTACACGTGACCTTGTTTTATGCGAATTTTGGTCACCAAGCGTCATCTGTATGAATGATGTGTCTGTACAACACAATTACAAACTCCCGTGGAACATCTACTGCTCACCAGGGACGAGAGAAAGATAACAAGGGTGTTTAGGAATCAAATCACACACTATCTAGTTTGGTTTCTATTTTACCTAAAGTTTATTTTATCCCATTATTTATATATCGGCGTGCGCAGATAGAGCTTATGCTTCTATAGACCTCGTCAAAAGTTGGTAGAGTTTACTTTTAATTAATCCTTCGTAAGCTAAAAGAGATACTACGCGTAAAAGCGGCGAGCTACAGCCGCCATTCAAATGAAGATACGGACGCTATAAAGATACGAGCTTTGTGAACTTAACATTCGTTTGTTCATCTGTCACTTTGGCCATGCCTTTGCCAGTCTTTTTTTTATATGACAAGGAAGGCATATGGGCAAATGGGTCACCTGAGAGTAAGTGAGCACCACTATACATAGAAATTCGCAACACCAGAAGATACACAAGCGCAACAGCGTACGCGCGAAGTCCTACCAATGTATTACCCGTGGGCCTACTAATTTGTCCTACTTAAAAAAAATGCTGCCATTATTTTGAATCATTCCCGAAGGGCAAAATACCCAGAATAAGGAGCTCCACTCTTGGGCCGCCCTTGGGCGGAGCTACGTCGAAAACCAGTAGGACAAACTGTAGTAGGACCGCGGGCAATAAAGGGTTCTACCACCCACAAAACATAGACAAAATAAATTCTTTTTTGTTTGTAAATTTTTATAAGGGCTTAAGCCTTACTGTATAATATCATTTTCATTGCACCACTTTCAGCAATCAAGTGGAATCTCATATCAACGGTCAAGCTTTTATCCCAGTTTCTTGAGTACGGTGAAACTCATCCTTAGCAAAGTTTGTTGTTAGGATTTCTCCCTTGTAAACAGCGCCTTATAAAAAAGCCTTAATACTTTGGGATGTCTGGCAAGTGAAAGTTTCATGGAGTTGAAGAGCAATCAAAACTTTGGAAAATTCTTTGCTTAATTAAAAATTCCTTTAACCCGTCCCCGTAGTTCATGTGAAGATATCTACTTGCAAACAAATACTCTATGCTTTATTATTTAAGCGCAATTAGCGCTATGAATGCCATTGAGTCTTGTCAGTCTCAATATATTCTGTACGTGTGGTGAGAAAGAACCTAGATAAGTCAATTTACGTGGAAATAGATGGCAAAACCAATCGATGGCAAATGAATGACGGTGGATACTTACAGGATACATCCATGTGACCAAACCAACTAAGTATTCTTTTTCTGTCCTTGTCACTATGTATAATCTTTTCTTTTTCTTTTTCACTGGCCGTTGGTCTAATCGAAATTAAAATTAACGCTGAACATCTAGACAGAAAGTTAACTCCGGTCTGGCAGCAAGGCGTTCTCGTTCTTTGACGTCCATTCCTCAGAATGTTAATACTAACGACGCTTGCATTTTGGCATGCGTCGCGCGACACCCCATGCATCACGCTAACAATGACACGTGCCCGGAAAATAGAACGATGCACACCAGATACTGAAATGGCTGAATTTAGCACATGCATTCTGGTCATCAAAAATTTTTTAGCCATTCCAAACTTAAAATTTAAAACTTTTTCAGATACGCGTCCATTGTCAATTTTTGACAGTTTCTACGGATCTTAATATAAGTTATTAAAGACCTTTTAGTTACTTAACATTATTATGCTTTGGCTCTGTTTCAGAAATCTCCGACAAGTACGTGTTTATTTTATTGAACACTTTTTCTTTCGGACACTTCGACAGAAAAACAATAAACATCACATTGAAGAACTAACCTTCATGAAATCGTACCGTATACTGGGGTTACTTTGATTTACGGGGTGACTTTAAAAAGTAGTTATAATGACGAAATAATTAATTTTTATTTGCATTTACTCCCTCCAATCGACGTCTCCATCAATCGCCTTTACATCTACATGCCAAACATTCACCGCATATGGACAATATCGATTGTATAGCAATTTTAAAACGATCAAAGTAGACCCAAAGTTATCAAACCCCGGTTAACGGTGCAAATTTTTAGGGACCCTGTTGTTCCTGATATCTTAAGTGACAGATATCGATCGTCTCTCTCTGTTTCGTAGTAATGAACTATCTAGGTGTTTTCGGCTTCCATGCTTTCATATAACGTTCAACCTATTTAGCCTCCGTAAGTGTCGCCTAAAATGACACATCAATAATTACACCAAAATATACATTCTTATTCCAGTAAACGTCATGTCTGTGACACAGAAAATAACATCGCCACCACATAATTACGAGATAGTTACACACTCGCCCACACAAATTCGTAGGTGCGCAATTACAATGTTAAGAAACACACTTTTAGTGTTTGGTAAGACTTAGACAATGTTAAAAATGTTAAAATTAAAACCGAACAAAAAACATTTAACTCGCCAATACTACGCACGTGAAAGACAGCAAAATGCGCGAAGTACATATGTACGTTTAAGAATAGGAAATAGTTTGGAGACAGCAAAATTGCAAGGTAGATGGTAAGTATTTTTTATTCATTGGTGTGGATATCCGTAAAGTACGATAAAATAAAGAGTTCAACTAACAGTTCATTCGAGGACGATCTGACTATTTTTGATCTTATCAGATACACCGTTAATTTATAATCTGTCATTATGAACATGTCTCACGAGAGTTTGAATAATATTATGTGAAAATTAAATTTTAAAGCAAAGAAATGTTCTTCTATTTAATTTTTGGACGTTGTACTAATGACTCTTAATGGATTCTAAATAAGCCCCTATTCATCTACATACAATACGGAGTAAAGGTCACAACGCTGACTATTAAATTCTAATACAGGCAAAATCGTTTAAGAGAAGCAAACCAAATTCTGTTTGCTACCTAATTTACTGGACTCAACTTTCCACGAACAGCAACAATCGACGTAAAAACCTATCAAAACTTGTGAAAATTCAATAACGGCACTTTGAAACTTTGTTAAAGGAAGAAGGAATATTCTTATGAAAAAAATCCCAATTTGTGTCGCCGGTGAAATAAAAATAAAGTGAACAAAATACGCGCCATAGCACCTGGGTATTAAGGGCGAGTTTGTCTTGCAGGTGCGCTGCTCCGCCGCCGATATTATTTAACAGTTGTTAGTTTCTTTTGTTATTTTCTCTTAAGTTATTTTCTTGGAGACAATGCCGTCGCTTTGCTGCTTTCTTTGACCTATTTCGTGATAGATAATGCACAGGTAGTAAGTAGGCTCTGAACAATGAATAATTTATTTTTAATCCGAGAATGGTAAGAGCACAGTCATTACGGATAAAAAAGATATTGTTAAGCGCAACACTGCACACTGAATGTCGTTATGTGATATATACAAAAGTTACATTAATTTAATTTGATTAATTTAAACCACATGACAATCAAATGTTGCCAGTGTTTTATAAACGGTAATCAAGGTCACGGTTATATGTGTGTGCTCATAATTGTATGTAGTGTGTATGTATGTGTGTAATGATATTTAGTAGTTTATTTATGAATTTTTTGTTGTATTTTAAGATGTACGCTCTATTGTGTCTTTCACTAGGTACATGAATATTTTAAACTCACTCTTTGTCGGTCCCTCGCTTAATGCTCCTCTCGTTTACTCAAAGGTTAACTGGTAGAGATCCCTTATAGGGATAAGTTCGCCTTTGTGCATTTATTTAATGTCGTTTTTGTGATTTGTCTCTGTTTCTTTATATTTGTACAATAAAACATTTACTTACTTACTTGTATCACCGATAATTTTAGTTACATTTAAAGTGTTAAATGTAAAAACAAAAAACAATTGCCTGATCAGTTTATTTCCGAGTAATCACAGATTTGATTAGAATAGAATCGTGTAGTGTTTTTATGAAATGAAAACATACGCCTTCTGACTTCAATGATTATGTAGATAATATTGGCATAGTTTTATGACTTCACGATTGCGGAATACAAGCTCAAAATGATGGCTATAAAACATCCATACGCAGTTTTTTATTTACTTAAGTAAAATTATGATATTCCAGATTCATAGAGCAATATAAACTGAGATAGATACATCATAAAATAATAAAATAGAGCTATCACTAGGTCGTGAAAATTTCCCGATGAAAACAAGCCAGATGGTATTATAACGACTTTTTTATCACACAGATTTGATATGAGATATGTATATTTAATGTATTCAAAATAAAAAAAAATGAATATGTATTTCGTTCCGTGTAGAATGGCGTACAATGAAATAAAAAGTTTGAAGTTCACCGCCAAAAACCGGTGAAGTGTGAGTCGACCTTACTCATGACAAATATTGCTTCTTTTTTTTCGGTTATAATTTTAGTTATAAAGGCCTAAGTAACACAAAACACGTTTCGTGTATTGGAATCCGGTTGAATTTTAAACTTTAGGATTTTAATTTGCAATTACACTGTCGTGTAAGAATAAGTCACTTTCCATAAAAAATACATAACAGTGTCAGAAAAGTGACATGTCAATTTTCTCTTTGCTATAGTAACACAATGCATTTTGAAAAATTATCAATTGTCAATGAATTACACACAAATACACAAAATATTAATCACGTCTATATCCCTTCCGGGGTAGAAGAGCCCAAAGTAACAAGACCTAAAGGCCACGTTTAGGATGATTGTAGGCGTACATGTGGAAAGGTGAATCAAAATAGTGATGAGTTGCTAGCTGCATCGCCTATAAGATGATTCCTAAGAATTTAGCCCGTTCCCTCGACGGGCTTTTACCATCTGCGCGGGACACGAAGCAACTGGTACTTTCTATGTGTTGCCTTTACTCCCAGACCAGCATGGAAGAATCGATTAATTACGATTCATTAAATAGGTACAGCTTTTTATGTTAGATGAATGGAAAATATTACAGTAGAAGGCTCTACGTCTAACGAAATCCCGTTGGAACCCTCTTGCACTACGGAACGCTAAAAATATTCTAAATATCATAAAATATGTTAATAAGCCACCTTCGGTTGATAGACCAATCAAACAGTATAATTATGATAAATTATAGTACGTATAATAGGTACGCAAAAAAACACATTATGCCATTAAATGTAATTACATAATTTACTGTCAACACGTATACGTTTTACTGAAGTTAGAATATTTATAATTATCTGTCTATTGTAATTAAGTGTATAATATAATATCTATACCTTTGAAGCTTTTGTTCTCTTTTTAAGCTATTTTAGCGCTATAGCGTTAAGTGCGATAGCTAAGCAGTTTGCGAAAAAAATATCCACCAATAGGCTTGCTTTATTATCCTAGGCTCAGCCGAGCTATCCTATTGGTGGATATTTCCCCACAAATCGCTATACTATCTCGGATAGCTCAACTGCGTGATTCTCTAAACGGATCACTTCCACATGAAGACATGAAGTATACAGAGTAACTAGAGAGTATACTGAGTAAAATTTCTTAACGTTAACAACTAGACACCTGACTTCGTATAAATATCCACAAGCCAAAGAGTCAAGTTACGATGGTCTTCCGAGAGCAGCATATCACAGTTGAAGATCAATATGGAATCACAGCGCTAAATAATAGATGCGTAGCCTAAACTGTTGTACCTACTTCAGAAATACTACAGAAAAGAGTACTTGTTTTAATATTGTTTTAACCCTATTATAATACATGCCTGTTATATTAGATACGAACAAATTTTTGTAGTTTTGTGTTTATTTGTGTCAGTGAACAATACGTTCAAATTACTGCAAAAGCATGACATCACCACTAAGCAGAAGCCACGAAAACGCATATATGCGTTCCTAGCGGAATCGTTACAACTATTGACACGCACAGTTCTTCTAGCTCAAATAACAAATCAAATTATTTGTACTCACGCGTTGCTATCGGCTAAAACAAACGAACCAAACGGTACCTGAAAACAATAAAGCATTGTTAATTGTACAGCTGACCTGTGCATTCGTTTTGTAAACTATCAGTGCATTTGACACATGGACATTCTTTGATATGCACCAAACTTTTGCAACAGTCCAATAATAAGTCAAGGATTTTTGAAAACTTTATACACATCAATAAAAACATGACAAAATAATCAACCACTCAAAAATTGCATTCCATACCAACGTTTCAAAAATAGACCCCCTCAGCGCTAAAGTATATAACCTAGGGCTTTTCAAGGCCAAAGTGAATAGAAATAGGCTGTTACTGAACCAGTGAGTTTCATCGTGCGCCCCATCTACACTTTCCATCAGTAGAGATTGGCTCAATCACTGGTCAGTCATACATAAAAAAAGTGTTACGGGGAACTGGCAAACCGAGCGAAAACAAAAATGCAATACATTAATTTTACTGTTATTTAGGTCCCATCAATTGCGAGACTTTATGTTACCAATGGAAAAGGGGCCTGCGCTTGACCCCCATAATATATTTCTCCCCAATAAATGTGACATAAGCATGAGTATCGATTATCGAAAAACAACGGCCGAATCCGACGCAACGTCCCGGCACATTAATCAAATCACGGCATGCGGTTTAATGGGACTAATTACAGTTCGCGAATCACCTACACACGTTACAGACAAACGGAGACAGATGTTACTATTTAAACCGTATGACGAACCGTTGAGTAGTTTATTTTTTAATGATGAGCAAGAGTGATAATTGAACGTTTTTATGTAAGGACGTTTTTTTAAGAGTTTACTGAATGCTACCTATACTGTTAAACGAGCAACGTTCGACAAACCAAGCTTTGAGATCTAGAAAACGTCTCCGACAATTTCATTGCTCTAGGAAAATATTAAATAGGATAAATATTGAGTTTTAATGTGGCGCCACCTTTTCACGAATGGCTGAACTGCTTACAAAAATACCAGGTACACACTGTATTTAGGTTAGATACATTCCAAATAGGTTAGCTACATTCTAAAAAATCTTGAGTTTTCTTGTGGTTGTTCCTTTCTTTCTCAAGTTTTAACATTAAGCTGGATTCGAGGATAGTTTACAAAGATATATAAAATTAGACAATCAAGAAAACCACGACGGGCAGGCATGTACAGACAACATGAGAAGTTGATAAACAGTCGAAGAGCTCAAAATTATACACACGACCCAATCGGAGGTAATAAAAGGCGTTGATCATTTTGACTGTTTATCAGCTTCTGATGCTGACTGTACAGTTGGTGAAACAGTCGCAGTAATTACGGCATTAACTCTGCTGCGGACAACGCTTAATATGGGATAATACTGATTACATATCGCAATGCGGGTGCTAACCAAAAGTTTGCCCGTTTATCCATCAATCAGCCGGTGGTGCTGCATCATCCAATTATTACGACTATGTCATTGAGTATGTTTGTGAGACCTTTTTGTACATAGACTTAACCACTACCAATAAACATGTATGCAGGAGCTCGTAATCTAAATCTATCAATCTATCTACAGCCATTGTCCGTCCACTGCTGGACGTAGGCCTCCTTCATATTAATTGCGCCAACTTTCGCGATCCTGGGCTTCCCTCATCCAGCCACTGCCAGCTGTCCTAAGGTCATCCGTCCAACGCGACGCAGGGCGTCCCACACTATGCTTTCCCAAGCGTGGTCTCCACTCTAGGATACGTTTGCTCCAACGGTTGTCAGTTCTACGGCAAACGTGACCAGCCCATTGCCATCATCATCATCCCTGCCACAATGCCTTAAAACTAAGGTGTTCAAACAGTGCGTTCTACCAGTAATGACTTACGCGGCAGAGACGTGGACACTCACAGGAGGACTAGTCCATAAGTTCAGAGCTCGTAATGGCGCAATGAAATTTGTAAGTTCACAAGAATTATAAAGTGTTTCATTTGAAACCAGTTGTCAAGACATAGCTTACAACGCTTTCGGCTATATGTATAGGGGTCAAGTTCAATCAGATCACAATCAATAACTTATTTTTGTTTACTAACTAAAGAACTAAAATAGCTAATCCGCGAATTAGTGAAATTAATACGAAATTGTGATTAAGCGACTCCAGGATATTTGAAAGCACGTCACTCGAAAATAACGTTAGAGAACCCGTGTCTTAATATCCAGCACAACTTTTCACCACTGATATAGTCTGGTGGTTTCAGTGGTACACATGCTTTCATAAATTGAACCTCAGGTATCATAATCAAATTTGCAATCCTCGTATCAGATTGAAGTATAACACGCGTATAAATTACCTAAATAGTAATAGACGGGCGTAAAATAGGTCACAATTGTAATGATGGTTTTAATTCAATTCTCTATGTTAAATATAGTATTGTAGTTGTAAAAACGGGGTTTTAAAGCGTTCACGAGCAAGTTAACGTCGATCTTATCGCTGAGAGAAGCGGAACGAGTGATAAAGAAACGCAAAATGGCCCGAGTATACTGCGAGGTGATTGTGTAAAGAAACTTTTAGGAGCGAACATTGAAGTTATTTTTTTAGTCCTTAAATCGAAAGTGATTGTTGAGAAAGAAGTGGATGATATTGCTCCGTCTTGCCTCATTTACCATTATACTATTATTAGTTATATCCGCGCTATATATTACCAAATCTTCTTTAGACCTTAATCATAGTCACTTATTGAGACATTGAAACTTAAAACATAAGAATCAAGTAATCTGTCATATTAAATTACATGTTTGTTGTCCTTACCCTCTCATACAGAAACGCTTGCATGGCATAATTCAAAATTGTTGTTAGTTTTTTCGCTATGATTCCTACCTTTTTTTGGAGGCTACTAAACCACATTGGTGTGAGAAAGCTTCTATCTCAAAAATTATTACAGCCTTCCGACTTAAATCACAATAGTCGTGATTTACGCTAAATTGCATGTGCTTCTTAGGTTATAAACGTTGTGTATTTGAGCACGTCTTGGAATTTTTTACCCGACTTCGGCGAATCCTAAAAGAATTATTAACTACGTTCAATTCCACATGAGCCAAGAAAAACTTCACCTTCTAAGGATGAATGAACTGATTTTACCGCGGATTGTTGTATTTAAAGCTTAGCTAATCGTTATGATTCTTAGACATTTAGTTTCATTACTGTAGTGGAGTAGTGACGTAGTTATAAGATCTATATATACACCCCCCCCCCCCTCCTCCTCCTTACATTGCAATCGAACTTATCTTTAATGAAATTTCGGTGGATCCTTTTATTACTTGTAATTTTACCATTGTTTAATCAATTTATTAGCATGCGTTAGTCAACTTAATGTATAACTACAACTACAAACCCATATACATACAAGATACATATCGATACTTAGCCGAAATGTGTAACTTTCAAATAAGTGTCGTAACACAAGCTAATAGTGACAGTTGTGTACTCGGGGCGAACTTGAGGGAACTTGATACGCTTTAGGAGTTAAAATCACATTGTTGCACGTGTTAAATCTAAATTGATCACAATCCCTTGAAAGGGCGAAAGCGATACAAACAAACAAATGAAATTCAATTATGGTTCCACAGCGAAGATTACAAGCAGCTTATCGCAGAGCATTTTAAAAACAATTTTTAATCGGCGATTGTTCCGGCTCTTGGTGACTGCTTGCGTCACTCCATTGTTCATTTTTCTCGACACTGAAATAAAAATCCGCTTCTTTTATAACGCTGCTACAAGTACATTGCTCGCATTGTTCTCGGTGCGAAAGTTAGAATCGAAAACCCGCAAGGAATGTATCACTGTCAGGGTTTACGGCCGATTCTTACGGAGTAGAAGATTTCTGCGGGCGAAATGAAACTTCGCGGAATATGTAAGTGAAAAAAAAAGCAAGAATAGTTGGTGTCAGATACAACGACAGTTCGCGGTACGAGTAGTCTGAAACTTCGGATGCCACTAGAGACGGCTCTGTTGTTAAGTTATCGCTTTTATATGAAAAAAGTATACTGCTAATATTAGCTGAAGAAAATTACTCGGGATCACGTGTAAAGGAAAATATTTGTGATATTTATGGAGCTCATATTGTTCGAATTTATCTACATGTCGTATTACCTCCCAAAAGAAACAATATTGACAAAGACAACGAATAAAAATATTTTTGCTTCAAAGCAAATCTTATTTTGTTCTTATGTGTGGGATACCAGTATTATTTTAATAAAACTCCGTACGCAACGTTTTACATAAATAATAGATGAAACTCGTTGGGCTGAATTCACTTGAGCGACGTCGTTAGTTTTCAATGAATTGTGAAAACGTGACGTTGACATGGAACCAAAACCGTTCACAAGGTGGCTGAAGGAACAGCTGCCCCATATTAAGTATTTCAGAACGGTGTTAGAGTTCCATTTGGAATAAAAATCTCGAGTGCAGATGTGTCACTCTCGCATAAAAGGGAGTTCATGACGTGAGAAGCGTTAAATGGTTAGAAGGTTTTATTGTCCCCTGAAATTTGAGTCATGCAGTTGACAGGATTGGGCTTAAAATCGTTTGGATGCGTAGCTTCGTTTATTTTTATTCAATATGCGGCGATGGCGGTGTTCAGTGTGGTGTGAAGTGAGATTTATGGCGATAGTAAAACAGTTGCGTTTCGCGAGTGAGTTTGGTGTACTCTATATGCATGAAGGCACTTAAGAGTCGCAGGGAATGTTAATTGTGCTCCATTGAGGGTTTCTTGAGCGCGGCGTCTTTATTTTTGAGTAGGGAGACTTGTTGCTCGCCACGTACTGCGCTGACCGTGATTTGCACTACATCAACTTGAGTAACACCTCAGGGCTCTTGTGTACAAAATCATTTCATCTGCCTACGAATTCACGAGGTTGGAAATAAACGCGACGAGATAATAATGTAGTCGTAAGAACAGCCCATTACAACTCACTTAAACTGCAATCATAAATAAACATAATGCTCCTATCGTAGCTCGTAAGAAGAGCATTTTGCTGGGATTTAACGGTTCCCAAAAGGTTGGTCATAACGTATTTAATAAGGCGAACGATGTCGATGACAATAGGGTGAATTATTCAGATTTAAATTTTGTTCATTGTTTTGTTTGTGTTCTGGGACACGGAATAAGAATGGAGATTGTTGTGTAATCAATTTCGTTGATGTTTTACGCTTCATCATATAAAACTGGGGATTGCTTGTTTGCCTTTAACACCCAAGAGTTGTTTTTTTTTACTAATATCTATAGGAACTAACAAAAAAAAACCCTTCTTTTAGGATCTGCCGCCGTCGGGTGAAATTAAAAATAAACTCCTGTCTTACAAACTATGGTCACCAGATTTTATTTTCCAAGAGAGATTTGGCTTGAACAAAGTCAAATAGGAGGAAAAATTCAAATTAAAAATGGAAATATCTTTCATATAGTAAGACTAAGCTCATTTTTTATATTTGGTAAGTATATGCAACCTATCTCGCTTGTCGTACCTCTTACACCCTGTATACCGTGGTTTTAAAGCGTGTTCTCAAGTAAATATTAACGAAATTTTACATCAAGACATCAAAAGGTTTAAATACGTTTTCATTTGATACGCTCGGAATCAGAGTAAATTGACCTAGTTGCATGAACATATTGTACAAGAATAGAATTTATGGGTGGTTAAACATCGAATTGCTTCACTTTATGCGTTAGCTCTTTTTAACCAAATTCAAAAAGGAGGATATTAAATTTGTCGGTATATTTTTAACAGGCTTGAAAAAAGGAGGAAGTTACTGTTTACCTTTATGGCTATTTTAGTTTTTTATCATGTTTCAAGGATAATTTCATATATTTTGAGCTATATAAAAAGGAAATATTATAGATTTAAAACGAAAAAGTCAAATGAGCAAGTGCGTCACCTCACCTCGTTGTCAGTGATCGGCACACCCATAGGCTCCCGTAACACCTGAAAGTTTGCAGGTGCGTAACCAACCTAGAGGGCTAAAATAAAATATTATAAATCTACTCAAAACAATACATTATAAAGAAAAAAACGTAATTATTCATCAACGCTCACCCCAAACTCTTGGACCCGGAAAGTTAAAATCTACACAAGATTTATCTTTTATGACGTAAATTATGAACATATTTTACGAAATTTCCACGAAATAGAAAGACCTACAACGAGGGCAAACACGTGGGCGTTAGCTAGTGAAATATAATGCTATTCAGGATATGCTGGGTAATTAATTCGTACTAGTTGACGGATCGATCGGCCGCCTGATCGGCAGACGGGGCCTCGAGGAATTTAATTAGAACAATCATTGATTTCATTAAGTCTTGTAAACAGAAGACTTCCAAGCAGTTTTAATTATATTCGCAAATTGAATAAAGAATCAAATGATAGTTAACTTAACTGCGGGAATTGGTGGTTCAATTAAAATTATAACAATACTTATGTCTCAGATCACAGCAACATGTCGCACGAGCCAAAAGCGAGGGTGATAAACATGCGACCCGAGGCTTTCTTTATCACCGCTCGAGGTGTGTACACAGTTTTAAGGTTCCCCTTGGCCAGAAAGGGGAAAATTTCGCTCGCGTAGCGGACGGTAAACTGCTACTTACGGCCCAGGGCGATGTAAATTCCCTTTAGTGCCACAAGCTTCCTATGATTGAATTATTAGACAATGCTTCATTTTATACGACAAGGAAGGCAAACTGGCTAGTGGGTCACCAGATGGTAAGTGAGCTAGTTAGCCACGGACACCTGACAAAAGGATTGCAGATGCGTTGCCAGTCCAGAAGGCTATAGAGTACTTGGACCTGGATAAATATTCGTACCTCATGTGCCTGTACATCACCGGCTGTCTTACTCTCCACGCCGGAACACAGCACAAGCATTGCTGAACTATACTCGCGGCAAAAAATGTAATGCTCATGTTATTATGCATGCAATACTTATAGGTAATTTTGTATGGAAGATATAGTGACTAGAATAGAAAAATGTATAGTGAATTGGGGTATATCGAAAATGGGGGAATGTCGAAACTCGTGGATATCCACTAAACGGGGAACAATTACAAAATCTAGCAACGCTTACCTTACCCAGAAGCTCCAATGTCTTTGGCTTCTATATAAGCGTTGCCAGATTATGGAATTGTCGCCCTTTAGTGGCTATCCACGATTTTCGAAATTCCCCCAATATCGATTTTACCCCAATGCACCTTATGCTTAGTTGGTTTGATCACTTTGAGAGGATGGATGAAAGACGGTTAGCTAAAAAGATTTATATGGGGAGTGTGAATGGGTGCGTTGGGAGGGGAAGGCCTAGACGGACGTCCCGTGACCAAATTGGGGACGTTTTGAAAAAAGGCCCGGTCAGGAGTACCCGAAACCGACGAGCATGTATGAAGAGATTGATGAATGTGGATGAAGCGAGGGAGGTGTGTCAGGATCATGTAATGGAACAAACTAGTATCTGCCTACTCCTGTGGGAAAGAGGCGTCTCGGAGGCCTTCTCCCCCCCTTCCCCCCTCCCTTATATCAGTATGGCAGCGGAAATTCAAATAATTGTACCCCAAGGGGGTACCGCCACCTCTGGTGGAGGAGAATCCCCCCCTGACCGTACGCGCTCAGGCTGCCCTTCGTATTTTGGGGTGGGCAGAATCCCGCTCGATGCTGGTTGCAGGGGCAGAAAAGGACGGGCACCACCGGCATCCCCTCCGTCCCTCAGTGTGGACTTCTGCAACATAAGGGGAATCCACTCAAACCTGAATGCTGTCCATCACCACCTCGAGACTGCGAAGCCGGCCCTGTTATTTCTCACTGAGACTCAAATATCCTCCCCTTCTGACATCTCGTACCTGCGCTACCCGGGCTACAACGTGGAGCACACTTTTGTGCCCCGCGCTGGGGTCTGCGCCTATGTCAGACAGGATATGCGCGTCCGTCGCCTCAGCAGCCTTGAGATAGGGGACCTGTCCGTTATCTGGCTTCGCGTAGACAGTGACGACCATCCTCGCATCTACGCCTGCCTCTACAGGTCCCATAGTGGAGATGCCGAAACTGACCGGCTCATCGAGCACCTCCAATCGGTGGCAGATTCCCTTCTTCAACAGATTCCCTCCGCCGAAATTATCATTTTGGGTGATTTTAATGCCCATCATGCCAATTGGCTGGGGTCGCGTATAACTGACCATGCGGGGAGATCTGTGCACGATTTCGCTTTGGCCTACGGTCTGACCCAACTGGTTGCCTCGCCTACGAGGGTCCCGGACATTGTCGACCAGGTCCCTTCGTTACTGGACCTCATGCTGACCTCCCACCCAGACACATACCAAGTCTCTGTTGATGCACCACTAGGCTCGTCTGACCACTGCCTGGTCCATAGCACTGTGCCTCTCACAAGACCGACTCGCTCGCATTTCCAAACAAGCCGCCGTGTCTGGCATTATAAATCAGCGGACTGGGACGGGATGCGTGCCTTCTTTGCATCCTACCCTTGGGCGCAAGTCTGCTTCTCGGTGTCTGATCCGGACGCTAGTGCTAGCGCCGACTCTATCACCGATGTAATCCTACAGGGGATGGAATTGTATATCCCAAATACCTTGGTACGCATCGGTGGTAGATCCCAACCATGGTTTGGCCGTTCCTGCAAATTGGCCTCCCGCCAGAAGCAGGAATGTTACCGGACATGGGCTAACGCGGTGGCGTCTCGGGATCCCAACACTAGCGCATACAAAAAGAAGCTTAATGCTGCCTCTAGGTCTTTTAAGGCAACTATCGCTTCAGCGAAATCTGAGTTTATTGGCAGGATTGGCGAGAAGCTAATGCGTCTTCCTTCGGGTACTCGTGCATTCTGGTCTCTCGCCAAGGCTGTCCTTGGAAATTTCTGCCAGCCGTCCTTTCCACCATTGAGCGCGAATGGCGGTTCCACGGCCCATTCTGCAAAGGAAAAGGCCGATCTCCTAGGCTCTCTGTTCGCATCTAACTCGACTTTGGATGACGGGGGTAATACACCGCCTACTATCCCGCGGTGTGCTCACGCTATGCAGAACATTCGGTTCTTGCATAAGACCGTCCGCAAAACCCTCCTTGCTCTAGACATCCATAAGTCGAGTGGACCAGATGGAATCCCGCCAATTGTGCTCAAGACGTGTGCTCCTGAGTTGGCGCCGGTGCTTACGCGTCTTTTCCGGCTTTCCTACTCTACTGGCGTTGTCCCATGCGCGTGGAAGACAGCTCTTGTGCATCCGATCCCTAAAAAGGGCGATCGCTCGGACCCGTCCAACTACAGACCGATTGCTATCACCTCTTTGCTCTCCAAGGTAATGGAGTCCGTTATCAACAGCCAGCTCTTAGGGTATCTAGAGGAGCACCAGCTGATTAGTGACCGCCAATACGGTTTTCGCCGTGGTCGCTCAGCTGGTGATCTTTTAGTTTATCTTACGCACCGATGGGCTATGGCAATTGAGAGTAAAGGGGAAGCCCTGGCAGTTAGTTTGGACATAGCGAAAGCCTTTGATCGGGTTTGGCATAGAGCTTTGCTCTCCAAGCTTCCTGCGTACGGAATACCTGGGATGTTGTGCTCTTGGGTGGCCAGTTTTCTTTCAGATCGGAGCATCAAAGTCGTAGTTGACGGCTCATGCTCCGACTTAAAGCCTGTGAATTCTGGTGTCCCACAAGGTTGTGTGCTGTCCCCCACGTTATTTCTTCTGCATATCAATGACATGTTGGGTGACACCAATATTCATTGCTATGCGGACGACAGTACTGGGGATGCGCTTTATACCGGTAGCGCTAACATACCCAGGGAGCATGTCACTGAAAGCCGGAACATACTTGTGTCTCAAATTGAGATCATGCTGAAGCATGTCTCGGATTGGGGTAGACTCAACCTGGTTCGGTTTAATCCCCAAAAGACACAGGTATGCGCGTTCTCCACAAAAAAGGATCCTTTTATTGTTTCGCCTTGTTTCGAAGGTACCCCCCTTGATGCCAAGTTGTCTATCGGGGTCCTGGGTGTCGACATTTCGAGTGATGTTCAGTTCCGTGGTCATTTGGAAGGCAAAGCTAAATTAGCTTCTAGAAAATTGGGGGTGCTCAATAGAGCGGGACAGTACTTCTCGCCAGCCTATCGCCTTCAACTCTACAAGGCGCAGGTTAGGCCGCATATGGAGTACTGTTCTCATCTCTGGGCTGGGGCACCTAAGTACCAAATCCTTCCATTTGACCGCATCCAACGCAGAGCTGCTCGATTTGTCGATAACCAGGCACTTTCCGGTAGGCTCGATTCTTTGGCTGTGCGGAGGGATGTAGCATCCCTCTGCATACTGTACCGTATCTATCATGGGGAGTGCTCCGATGAACTCTTCGGATTGCTGCCTGCTGCTAAATTTCACTACCGTACTTCGCGGCACCGTCTGTCCTTCCATCCGCAACATCTTGATGGTTGGCAGTCAAGCACCGTGCGTTTTAAACGCAATTTCTTTCCTCGCACGGTAAAGATCTGGAACCAACTTCCTGCTGCAGCATTCCCTGAGCGGTACAATTTAGGGATCTTTAAAAAGCGAGCCTTCCTGTTCCTCAAAGGGCTGGCAACGCACTTGTGATCCCCCGGGTCTTGCAGGTGTCCCTGGGCGACGGTGATTGCTTTCCATCAGGTGACCCGTCTGCTCGTTTGCCCCCTCTTTTATAAAAAAAAAAAAAAAAAAAAAAAAAGCGTGACGGTATGTATGGATGTTGTATGGAAACTGGAGTGGAGTACGGAACGGAGTCTGACTCGCACTAGGCCGCGTTTTTTTTCACAAATCATCTTTCACCAGCAAATTAAGCGCCGTTGAAAATTGATGAATTGGCCGTTAATGCTCTGATAACAAAGCTTAAACTGGCCTTATCACGAATTAATCACGGTGTCATCAATCATTGGATGACAAACTGTTTCGTTAGAATCATTACTACTGGACGGCATCAATGGGTTGTATATTGTTACTTTATAAAGCTGCTTTTAATGGGGACTGACACTGACTTACGCAAATAATGGGCTATTGCTATGGAACTTGTGTACAATAATTCATAATTCATTTCTAAATTTTACAGGCAGATTTCTCGCCTATATATTTGCTGCCTATATATTTCCGCGCTGTATACATAATTATATATAACTAAACATAATACACAGTGCGGAAGTCCTGCTTGCGTGACGAGCATGCCACCAAAGGGTAAATTTAGATGATATAATAATTTTTAGTTTTATTTCTGTTCATTTAATTTTAGATTAGTTTTAGCAGTTCACTTACTAAAACTTATAGTGTCAGATTTGCAATAAAAAAAATAGTGTCAGAAGATCTGATAAATATCTAAATTTAATTTTACACTTAAATGCCTCTATCTATTTCTCAAGTTCAGTATCTTACCTACAAATTTCAAACTATTAATATGTCGCCGTAATCATCAAACGCCTGCAATCAATTATAACTTAAGCGCCTGTTTGTTTATAGTCCACTACATCGTCCCTAAACAATTGGACGTGTTAATAAATAATTTATGCTTTGAGCAAGCAGGCGCCAGCTTTGATCAAAACTAATGGCTCGATGATAGTCTCTCTGGGTCCGGTCCAAATAACAATAAAGTAAATCTTAATATCACAAAAGGTAATCTTCAGGCAGCCTACAATATAGTCCCATCGGAGGGAGGCTAAGGTCATTGCCCACGGAAGTTATTAGCTGTACTAAAATAAATCGAATCTTGGAATGTTCGAATCTTGTCTTACCCGATGGGGTCCTAACTGACACTAAATTTTGTGTCTTATTGGTAAAATTATAGGCCCGAGACAGTATTTTATACCGAATTAATATAGAGGGATCAAATGAGTACGAGAATTGTTAAGGAATTGATCTCTAGACACTTTTGAGGCGTGTAAATTATCTTCTTCCCGCGATTTCATGCATAGTGATTAATTTTCTGAACATCGTATCGTAATTTTTGTTTTAATATTGTTATTATCCTATGTGTTAAAATGTATGAGCTTACAATGACGTCTTAATGCAATTCAATTCCGATTCAGTTTAGGTTCGCTCGCTGTCAGATCCATACTAAAAATGACATCTAAAACCTGAACTGAGTCGGAATTGAATCGCATTAAGACGTCATGGTGGGGTTCCAGATATTTTCAAACTCAACATGAAGAATTAACAGACATACAGGCAGACTATTTCCGTTCGAGTGGCAAAGGCACACATGCCAAATATTTCGTCAAGATTATTAAAGTAAGGCGTCAAGTGGAAAGAATCATTCAAACAATGATACACAATACTAGTTAGGATTAGAAAAGTCAAAGGCATTAAAATGTGTTGCATTATAACAACCTACATATAGAATCCAATTGCTCCGCTTTTGTTGCTCTCAAACGTATATTTAATAAATTACATAAAGGTACTGTCTGTTTAGCTTCAAGATTGCATCACTAATTCGGTGTAATTTATTTATATTTTAGCAAAAACCACAGCAGTAATACAGCAAGTTCGAGAATAGTAAATTCGTGCTGTTATTTGTACTATCTGCTAATGAAAAGCGAGATAAAAAGAGACTATACAAAGCACAAAAAAGAGACGTGTAGTTCGTTAAATCACAGTAATCGAATACCAGTCTGTTACTTTTGTAGTTGGGGAAACAAAGGAAGGCGCCTAGAGTCACTGTTAGCTACACGATATACGCCATTTTGTTTTAGCCAAGGCTTTGTATAATTAATTTGGTTTATTTACACCCGTTTTTTTTATTCGCGCGTAAGTGACATCGCTACACGTAACGAGGGGATTATAGTAACTTTTATTTCATATAATTGAGTTTGTAATAAGATGCGGTCAGCAAATAAGCAAAACTGTATAGGTATATAAATTGAGTGTACTTTCGAGAAATTTGCTTCAAAAAATCGGGCCTCAGACCAAAACAAGATAGGGAGCAAACAGCCCCACCAAAACTACATTCTCTCATCACTCCACACTGCACTATTCAGCTCGGCCACGTATTGCTAATAAATGATGGAGTTAATAAATTGTGGTTCAATTCCCGGTGGGGCATTACGGAGCCAAGCGGAAGTATCGGCCGCATGCTATGTTTATTGCAGCACTAACATGGGATAGGAGGCTCAATTGGTTTATATTGGTCGTGACGCAGGCGCACCCGGCAATATGGACCGAGTGGTTTTAATCAATGGATCCGTGCGTCTTATATCATAGTTGTATTCTGTTCGGCAGTACAGTCACATCGGAAGTCTGAGCCGTCTGGTGGCTCAAAAATATTTGAACTGTCTTACACGATACGGATCAGGTTGCGTATAACTATACGTATACTTTTAATATTTTTGAACACCTAATAACGGTTTCAGCTTCGGTTATTTCAGGATGAGAAAAAAAGTAAATCTTGACATGTTTTTTTATTGTAAAACAGTTTAATCAAATTAATAACCGCGAGTTACAATTTAAAATCCCTGGAATATTGTGGTTGGTTTTGTTACGGTTTTATATTCTCCAATTACCGATTTCTAAAAAGTGTTATTCGATAAAAAGGCATGTCAATATTGTTTACCTTCTTTCCCATTCTAAAAAAACGAAGCATAGGTGTACATGCGATTGTATGGTCTGTTGCGACGGTCATTATTGTATTCAGCTGAAACGAAATGAGTGTATTTTTTAGAGTGTACGTCGCGTAATTTACGCTGTTTTTGATTTAAAATACGATCATTTTTAAGAAATTGAATTACGCTCGTTTGGTTTCACCCTAATGAATACAGTTTAGGACTGAATTTTGATGAACTTCTATTGTTCTAAATCTTAATTTCAGAAGAAAGTGAACATTTACCGAATTCGGAGCAGCTGACAAGTGGGAAACGGAATGTTCTTTACACTAATTCACGTCTGTCACAGAGCTGTATCTCTTGAACCATAATACGGAAACTGTTGATTTTTTTACACAGAGACGCCAAAAGTCGACTTTCACAAACAAAAATAAGAAACCATCCAGTCTTCTTATTTTGTTAAAAATCATGTAACAAAGAGGTGGACCTTACCATTGATATTTGTTATTCAATAAAATATTACGTCTTTGTAGATTTTTTGCGCGGTTAATACGCATGGCATTGAAAAAAAAACGATTTTTAAGAACACAATGCCCTTTTACAGTCATTTAATGTAGCCTAGAGAAGTAATAAGAAACAAAACCGATAATACGAACAGAAACTCAAAGCAATTAAGATCGTTTAACTGTAATCGAAACTAAATTGAACTCAGTCCAATAAAAGTTAAGTTAGAGTAGCGATAGAATTTAAAGTTGAGCAATAACACTCAACGGCTATTGTAGTGGACCCGACCCGACAATCATTGTATGAAGTCTGTTTTACCCTAACTCGCCCTCCGGACCATGTAGTAGTTTCTATACGTTCTACTGAATGTCGTGAGACTAATTGGTGCAAAGATATTTACTAGCGTACTTATTAGTATTAAATAAAACACGTTATGTACTGAATAGCTACGAGCGTATTGTCTGTTTGGTTTTTTTTTTTTTTTTATATGAACAGGAAGGCAAACGAGCAAGTGGGTCACTTGATGGTAAGTGATCACCACTGCCCATAGACACCCGCAACCCCGGAGGGATTGCAGATGCGTTGCCAACCTAGAGGACTAAGATGAAACGCTTCTTGTGCCAGTAATTTCCCCGGCTGTCTTACTCTCCACACCGGAACACAGCAGTGCAAGCACTGCTACTTAGCGGCAGGGTTAGCGAGTAAGATGGTGGTAGCGATCCGGACGGACCTTGCACAAGGCCCTACCACCCGCAAGAGTTTCTACAATATTCATAAAATAGGAACACTAACTGCCGATAAGTACTTGTATACAGCAAATATAAAAGTTCAATGAAAATAACTAAAAAATTAAAAGTCTTGATCTGAAACAATCTTTTAAAAAACGTAAGAACTTATGAGTTTGAAGCAATACATTTTTCTATGTATTTGTCGCTGATTTATCATTTTACAAGAACCATTCAACGTTTGCTTTGAACAGTACGCATTAAATTTCTAAATGTCACTGAAAATTAAAACACATAGAAAAATCTTAAAAGTAAAGCTATGGCCGGGAATCGAACCCGGATCCTCGTCATTCCGTGACGCGTGCTATACTCCTACACCACCCTTAGCAGATCTGGTGCGGAGCAGGTGGTTCAGTGTCATCTAGAAATTTAATTTCTAACGGTAAACATGTTAATTTCTAACGGTAAACAACGGTTGTCATTTTTTGTAATATTCAATTGATTTGTATTATTTAATTTCATCTTATTTACTCTTGACGATTTCAATCTAAATTCTTCTAACTTGACAATGTACAATTTATGATGTAATTTTTATTGAATGAATAAATAATCTAAATCTAAATCTAATCTAAATCTAAAACCGTAAAAGTAAACATAAAAAATCAAGAAGTAAAAATTATAGATTCATTTGATAGTACCGTATGCATTCTTAGAAGTTCAACCATATCAAAGATTTCCATGGAATTACCTTAATAACGTAGTATTTGACTACTAGAGTTACGACCGAATGTTAGAATGCCCAGTCGCGAACTCTCTTGTCTTAAAATATACCGGACCTTTCGTTGATGTAAAGCAGTCATTACCGCGTAGCATTGTATTACTGTGTGTTCCTAGAACATCCCCTACTGTACAACCTAGACTTCCACAAATCAGATAAAAGTACCTGTATAACCGCTTGGCTCGGTTTTTTTTAATACGTTTTCTAAAAATGAAACCTAGATACATAGATACAGACGTATAAAGACGTGATCTATGAATGTATGTACCTATGTAAGAATTGCTCGATTAAAGGTATTAGTTAGATAGATAGATGAGCGATTTGACGCAAATGATTGAGGCGAAACATTTTAGTTTTTTCAAGGCAAGTTGAGTTACCCCTAGTCCACAAATGTGAGGAATTGTAATTCTCCAGGCGTCGTGCCCAGAGTGGGCGTTCGAACAGCAATTGTTAAAGGAATCGCTCCCCAGTTTACACTTATGGTTCCACATGTTTCAATTGATTCCTTTACTCCCTTTTTATGATTCGATTATTCAAAAGGTCTGAAAGGAATAAGGCATTAGGACTTCAACTGTTTAGTGGAATGGCTTAGGAAATTACCAGACAAGTAAACAAAAATATTATACGACATTCTTTTCGTTTGCCTTCCTAGACGAACAAGCAAATGTCCACTCCCCCCTCCCCTTAAGTTTCAATCAACAAAAATAAGAAACAATCTTTGTTAGCAAATTTTTGACCTTTGGCAATTTGCAACAATTAATTTAAGTAAACGTGTTATATATACGTAGTTTTTTTAGAAAATACAAACGGACCTATTACGCGCTCTGGTTGGGAAGTCCAGCCTTAATGGTAACCAATAGCTGTCTATGGATATTCACAACACCGAAGCATTTCAGTTGCGTTGCCAACCTAACGGGCTGAGATAGAATACCTCACTTGCCAGTAATTTCCCCGGGTGTCCTACCCTCCAAGCCCTAGCACTGCTGCTTGGCTGCAGGATTAGCTACTAAGATGGTGGCAGCGATTCGGACGGAGTCTTCACAAGGTCCTACTAACTTGCAAAAAAATTAGTAGATGTATGTGTAACAAGTTATAAAAAAAGCAAGTCGCCTCGTCCCACGGTAAGCTCGTACTGGTTTGTGATTTCCCGAGAAATCTATTTCAGTATTCAACTCAGTCACCACTCTTTCCACTCCTGTTTTTCATCCACGTCTGTGCATAGGTAGTAAATAATTTGTATAAACTTCAGTAATAGGAAAAGCAGAACCGATAGCACGGGCATTCCCAGTAAATAGCATCAAACAAACCAGCTACTACGCAGCGAAAAAGGAGTGCCCTTCGTTTGATCGAATATTTTTTTATCTGACGCATTGCTTCGTCGAATTTACGTTCGGTTTAAAACTCTACAGCTATTACGGAAATATTTTGAAAATTACTATGCATAGGCTATGCAGAATAGGTTAGGTTAGGTTTATTTTACAATTTGCCTGAAAAGTCAATGGTTTCAATAAAAAATCGGATTAGACAATCATTTGATCAAACATTACGTTAGACCGAACAATTCGATCATCCGATATAGACCCGAGAAAAAGTTTAACAGACCGCTCGAATTTCAGAACTGATTTTTGCTGTTAGCAATTTGTCAATAATCTCCATTTATTGAACACGGCCTGCGTTTCATTGGGGGAGGTTTCCCGCGGAACCCGACACTCCTTGGGTTAAACTCAGGGGCGGGTGACTTGTGATAAAACAATTATACTTACTCAATATAGCTACCCTCCAGATCTGGTGTTCTTTGGGAATCGAGTTAAGATTCCTATCAAAAAGACGTATTTGCTTGTAACTTTTAGATATATTTATCACACAGATACTCCGTGGCCGTCTTGCAGGAAATGGTAATGAAAAGTAATCAAGATAACTCGTGGCAAGTTATACCAGTCCGGAAATATTAGTCCTAGTAGTAAATCTGGCCAAGTCAAGATTAAACTCTTGTCAGCAAGGTGGCCTAAGACATAAAACGATGTTAATTCACCCACATTACATTGAGCATAAATTGTTATGTTTAAAAGCAATAACCGACTTATAGTTCCCTACATTTTTCAATTATATTTACTTAAGACTACAACGGCATTTGCTAAGTCGTAGGCCAGCGACCTCCGTTGTCATTATCGACATCTGCATAGTTAATGAATTCTATTTACCACAAAGGTACCTACGTATCTATGTGTAGGTACATGAAATAAATGCACATGTATTGTAGACGCGCGATGTGGGCACGCAGTCCCTAGCGATACATCCCATTACGTCGGAGGTCGTATTCATTGGTCTCAATTGACTATTATTCGTTCTTCGGTTGCTGTGCGTTCGACGCTCTTGTAGGAAAGAGGTCAGAATAAGAGGCATGTATTATTTGACCAAATGATTTCAATTAAAGTGATTTTGCCATCAATTTGACGCAACAGAAATACGATTTCCGCTGAGAGGTTTTTCATTTATAATGTATATCTTTTTACGGTCTCTGATGTCGTCTCGGCAACTTAGTTTTTAGGTTTAGTGTTTAAGTGAATGGGTCATAAAAAACCAATATGCGGAGAATAATTTATATTCTTTGAATGTTCATCCACTTGCTTAGTCGCGATGATGCGTGCTAAGATTTCTACCCGCACTGGATACGTGTGGTAATTTTGGCAGTCTATTCTTACTTTGGTTTTTGAAAAGCTATTTCAATTTTTTTTTATTTGAACTTACGCAGTTATGCAGATTAAATTGTTGTTTATGACAAGGCTAGAAAAGACTGTCTATTAAGCCTTTCAATAGACCTTCCAATTAACGTTACTAGCTCGTAATACAGCAACTTAAAAACAGCGCTTTACTTCCCATACTCAAGAAAACCTTTTCGTGGAAGTGATTTCTGAAAATATATTAAGGTAATTGTGTTCTGTTATTACCCTGCGAGAGAAACGCAACAAATTCTGACACAATATGTTACTTTTAATGTTCGCATTGTGGTAAACCATTTGTCATGCGTTTCCTAGCTTTTCCTAAACCGGGCATGATGTATGGGCTGGGTCGGACCTGCGACCTTCACGGGAAGGCACGTCTTTTCCAACTCGAAAATTATTTCCGAGGGCCGTCCCCACTTTACGCAGTTTACTGTTCTTCAATTATGTGATTTTCTTTAAGTGGTCAGTCCTTTTCGCCCTTCCTTTGGCTACCAAGAGGGAAGTTATTGAAAAGCTGCAAGAAAATGAGTTTTTTTCTGTTGTCAAAGCAGGCAGGTTAAGTGCATTGGGGCATCGATTGGTTTTCCGTGCCCGACTGATTTAATAAATGCGTGATTTAAGCGTTTCGTTCTCTTTTTTTGGCCAATCTATATATATAAAAGAAAGTCGTGTTAGTTACACTATTTATAACTCGAGAACGACTGAACCGATTTGGCTGAAAATTGGTAGGGAGGTAGCTTAGAACCAGAAGACGGACATAGGATACTTTTTATCCCGATTTTCCCACGGGATTGGAAAAATCCGAAATGTTGTACTAATAAAGCTACAGACATTAAATTTAGCATGCCTACACATTATTCCTTGATTAGTATAAAGATGCACTTACAAAGGAATTTTTCAAATTTCCCACGGGATAAAAACACAAGGTAAATAATTAAGACTATAATTAGTAAATAATATTCCTAAAGATTCTGTAGGTGCTCTAAGAAGGGATTTTCCGAATTTCCCACGGCAATAAAAACCTTATACTTGGAGACATGAGTGGATGTATGGGGTGTGTCGTCACTCTGACTTTATGTGCGCGGACGAAGTCGCGGGGAAAAGCTAGTGTTAAATAAACACAGGTAGGTGGCAGAGAGAGATAGATGCTAGGACTTCGTGAAAGATCAGCCCGGTTTGTTACATCATCTTACTTGCTAATCGCGGGCTTGCTTGAGCAAGTAAGACAACCGGTAAAATTACTGTCACATAATCCTAACTTAGCCCTAGAGAGCTAGCAGCCTGAAGACTGACAACGTACAACCCTCTTGTGTAATCTATTGAACAAGGCGTTACTTGGCTTAGGTACATTTTAATGAACAAAAAATACTTACCTTGCTACTCCGCTACTCGTGTTAGTAGTGGAGTTGCTAGGTAAATATTTTTTGTTCATTGTTTTATCCTCTGGCGTCACCGGAGTCTATAGGTGGTGGTGTTGACATGCCATCAGGTGACCTTTCGTATAAAAATGAAGATGTTTAGCTTCAAAACTTTCAACTGTTATTTAGTAGACGTCTAATTGTAACCACACAGTACGTAGGTAAACACATAAAATGGATTAAATGTGTACTCTACATTACATTGTTAGCCTTATTGCTAACACATATTTCAATCGCAAATCGCAATATAACGGAATGAGCAATCACTTCATTCCACATATACGCACTCGTCATTCAATATTTGCTAAGGATACCAACGCAAACGATCAAAATCCATGCAAAATACGAGTAAGGCGGAACGCGAATGTAGGCAATAATGTTGTACCGGCAGAGTGGGTGTCACGTACGAACGGCGTCGACTCAATGATACGTGATCAATTGAACAATTGCTATCTCCCTCCCTGTCGCACCGGGGAGTGCCAACACCGAATATGTTACCGTCATGTGCTGCCGATTAAGTTCCACCGGTTTCACTTATTGGCAAACAGAAATCTTGAAGCTTTTCGACACATTTTTCTAAACAAATACTTCGTTTTCTCCTGACGCTAATGGTTCTGTGAGCTACAGACCTCGCGACCGCAACGACTACTCCATTTTGAAAAATATTCAACACTAAAATGAAAAAAAAAAATATTGCGACGAATCACTTGAGAAATGTTGACCTGTAGAGGAGAACATGATACAGCCAACCAAACATCCGAAAGAAATTTTGCCTTTAAATAATTAAAAATGCTAATCATTATAGCAGAAAGCAGACGAAATTATGATTGCTTCTTTTGTTCTTCTATTATTATCTTTTTCCTTCAAGGTGAAACACAGCCGGCAAAGAATTACAAGTAGAAAAACAGTAGCTTTACTTCAAGCAATTTGAATTCAAGCATACAAATTTAAACACGAATAAATTCTCTTGAAACCAAGGTTAATCCGTTTTCATTTGAATAAAACCTACATCGGGAGAGCTCGAAACTGCTTACGACTATTTAAAGAGTATTAACTTACAAAGTAGCATAGCAAACTCGTACAATCCTCTTTGCGAATACGAGCCCTAAACCCGACCCAGATGTATTGTGTCATTTAAAAGGGGTATTATTGATGCGAACATGTTATAAGAGGATATAAAATTCAATTCAGCTAAGGTTACTGCGGTTTTAACATCAAAGATAGTTGCGAATGGGGCACAAAGCGAGATAATGAAAGGGACGAGCCGTTATAGAGCGGAACCCTAAACAGAGCAATGGGCCGCGATATGAAGAATGTTCCCGTCCACGCAAACTTTCCCTCGTTACAATCTACCCGCACTAATGACACCAAACGGACCTTTTTGCGCGATACTGGGCCATTCGTCTTCCAGCCGCGGACGTGTGCGGACGTATTCGTGCCGTACGCCACAGAAACACGGAACAATTTAACATTATCCCGAGATAGATGGGCCTTTCTTCCGTTCCCCTGAATAGGCGCTTCTTGAACAAACAGTTCGTGCCCAATGATTTTTTAATGAAATTTTTGACACTCAAAGACTTTCCGACAAATTAGACAATGTGGAATATCTCCCGTGGAGAAATTATTGGCCTTTCGATTACAGAGCTATTTGGCCCGCTTATACCGAGCTTTCCTTCACAATCAAAAATTTTAAATGAGTTTCCTCGATCTACGAGAGAAACGTAATTTTTTCTTCTAATTCCATTTTAGGATGGCATTACTCTTAAATGAATATTCATTCGTCGCGAAATCGTTTAGAGATAATAGATTGAGGTTCATATTAAAGGCTGGCAATGAATTATGGATCCTCGTTTCGTATGCGCGAATGCGGTGGTCACGACGATTCCGCTGACAATGATTGATTAAGAAAGGGTTTACTTACTACACTTGGCGTACTGGCTTAATTTACCTGGAAACAAAAATAAATTAATTAAAATTAGTAACTAATTAGTAACTAGCAATGAATCAGCTTCAAAATTCAACAGGCATATTCCATTTCTTTGGATTTCATATGTGAGCCCTGGGAGTTTATTTAATAAAAGTTTATTCCACTAGTTTTCTTGGAACAGCAACAAAAGTCTCCCGTGGGGATAGAGAAAAATGTTGCTTATTACTCAGCAATGAGAAACGGGACTGTGCCAAGTCAAGTTGCTATTGTTACAAGTTACACTTTTCAATCGTGAAAACTTCCGTCATAATTCAGTCTCATGGGTCGAAACCGCGCCGTCGAGTTCTACCGAGGGTTGGAAGTTAACATGTAAGAAGTTATTACACAAAACGGAGACAAACAAAATGACCGGGTGAACGCCAGGGGCGAGGGACACGCGATCCCCCAGTGACATTCTGACCCACAAGTGAAGTTTTTAAAATGGTGCCTTGCGATAGTGTAACTTTGCTAACTTGGTAAATAAAAACCATTGTGCGAGCTAAACTTTTCTCTAAAGCCTTTACCTTCTCAAAGTTACTTAACCGCTAGTTTGGTGTTTGTAGCGTTGGTTCTTGAGCCCCACTTCAGCTCGCTTCACACGAAAGCGGGTTCACGTTTTACGCTCCAGTGTCGCTCGTATTATAACGTGATACATTGGTCGTTGGTTTTCTTTGCATTTATCAACACTTACTAATTAATCTTACTCTGATTGATTCATGAACGCACAGCAAAACTAATAATTTAAACTGAATTTCTTTTTGTAGTAAAAAAGTATTATTCTTAATTCCCACAGGATAAGGAAGTAGCGTAGGCACCTATCATTTATTTTTTTTACAAGGCTTAAGGCGCAAGTATCAATTAGTTAGAAATAGAAGTAAAAAAACTTTAAATTATACAGGAGCGTTCAAGCAACTAACCAAACGACCTTGAAATATTACATAACAATTTTGAGACACCTTGTATATTTTAAAGAAAGAAAGTAAAAAGACATTTATTCCTTTTTGCAAGACACACAAATATACGAAAAAAAAACAAAAAAAAAACACAGACATGAAAAATAGATCATTAGCGTTGTGTGTGTCTTCGCAAAAGTGAAACGAAAGGATTTTCGGGCAATATAGGTGACATACTTAAGTAAATGACCTGTTGTATATGTGTGAGTAATGTGTGCGAATGGACCAATAGACGTTCCACATTAGAAAAATGACTTAAGTTCCATATCATTTCTGTACACTATTACATGCAACAGTTCATTTGTTTAAGTTTTGCACCTATATAATATGTTTAATTAATATCCATCCGGCTCTGGTCTACCCCGTATGGGATAAAGACGTGATTTGTGTATGTATGTATGTATGTATATAATATCAATAGTGTCTATTCAAAAATGCACATCTCTGTTCCAGGCATGCAATGGAACGAATCAACTCAAGAATTCCGGATAACAACGTTCAAGCAATAAACGGTCCGTGGCGTCACGTTTATTTCGGTCTAGACCAATGCCTAGGCATCTCCGTGCCACCTACCAAGTCTGCGTAGTTCTATACCATGGTCAGCTGTATTCACTTAGGCACATAATAGGCGCATCTCCGCGTCAAATCCTCGGTACCGAGAAGCTTGCGTGTCGTCCGGTGATAAGCTGTCGATGGGCTTGTAAACGGGGTTCTAAGCCAGCAGAGGCAGCGGAAATTATGATTTATCACTACATCACTAACATAATATAACAAAGTCCTCTGCTACGTCTGTCTGTTTCATGCAGTATTCACATAGATAGTTCATAGGTTTGGATAGATTGATTCAGGAGAAAGGTTTAGGTATATAATTTGTTTGTGTTGTTTTGTTTTGTTTGTGTGTTGTGTGTGTTTGTTTTGTTTTGTTTGTTTGTGTGTTGTCTAGGTACTTAATTTAAGTAAAATAAGTACTAACTATTTGCACGCCCTATCAGGCAAAACATGGACGATCCTATATTTATTGTAACACCTTTTCTGTATACCTATGTTTAACAAATAAATAAATTGTATTGTATTGTATTGTATTGTAACATACATACATATATCACGTCTTTATCCCTTGATATGTAGCCCTTGATATATCCCTTGGCGTATAGCTGGAAAGGTAAATGAAAATAGTGATGGGTTGCTAGCCTCATCGCCTATACCAAGATTCCTAAGACTCGCCCTTTCCCTCGTTGGGCTTTTACCATCATTTCATATAATTTGTTAAGATTTTTTGTAAATTGGTTAACATATTTTATAATACTCATTTTAATCACCCAAGACGCGAGATGAAAGTCGGGAACTCAAGCTTTATAGTCTGGTTTTCTGGCCGGTAAATTGATTGCTTTGCGTTGCGTTGTCGTAATGTCAGGATCGTAGCAAGTGGAATAAAGTAGTCTCTGCCTACCCCTGTGGGAAAGAGGCGTGACGGTATGTATGTATGTATGTTGATGAGCTAACCTTTATATGGTCACAACTGAGGGGAGTTATTATTTTGTCCTTGTTTAAACTACAATGTTTCATGTGTATAGGCAGATATGAATCTATTAATTGATAAGAAGAGATTCTGAGTATCCATAATTATGTGCATGTGGCCGAATATGTGTCGACATGTCGAATATTATTTATAGCGCGTTGCATTCCTTCCATTAGGTACACTTTCATTGCAAAACTTTAGTAACATTATTTATCTAAGTCTCGACTGACTAAAGGAGCAACCGCACCCCCGAGTATATGCAGTGACGTGTCGTAGGCGTCACGTTTTCTCGCCGTTTTCAACGTCTTTTACGCACAGGTGTGGTCGCACCTTTACTCATCAACCCAGCTCAAAGTTTTTGTAGAGGAATCACAGACGAATTTTAAGTACTTCCTACGGTATATTCTGTGAAACCCAAGCCGCGCGAACGTAAGCTTGTAAATCATAACGAGATGCACGTTATCTTTAGTTTTTTACATACTTACTCAGTTTGGTCCGAATCAGACACTTATTCCGAGGTAAATAGCACAAACAGTAGAATACAAACAGTTCCTCACTTGCCCCACATAACAGGACTTTGCGCTGCCACGCCACCCTAGTAAATGACCAACGAAGCGACCGCGGTAACGCCTGCCTTATTTATATTGACTTATGCTAACATGCTGTAAAGTAAATGCATATTTTTTATGTCATGCAGACGAATTCTATAGAGGTTTAAATTATAGGTAACCTTTGAAAAGTTCAAACTAAAGAAGTCCTAATGTGAACCAAAAATATTTACCTTGCTACTCCGCTACTCGCGTGCAAGATAACCAAACCTGTGCGAAATATATTATGTTTTTCATGCAACCCTCCCCCCACTACTGCCACATAAAACACATAAATCCCACAAACTTAATTATCCCTTACACCACACAAACACTGACGCGTTTCGATCCCTCTACGGGATCATTATCAAAGTTTAGGAGCACAACTGTTACTCATGCAAACCTTGGTTATCTTGCACGTGAGTAGCGGAGTAGCAAGGTTAATATTTTTTGTTCATTGAAATGGACCTCCGCAAAGTAAAGGCCTGATTCAAATAAAAAAAAATACGAATATGCTCAACATTGTTGGAAGTAAGAATGAACTCTCATTATAAGTACCTATCCAAGTTCGTACGAATTTAACTTCTTCATAGCTATCGGATGGGCTAGTGGCAATAACCCTACGAAGTTAAGGTTCTGGTTCTATACTCGACCTGGGCGGATATTATCTATGATGTGTACAAATGTATGCTCTCAGGTCTCCGATGTTTAAATAAATAATAATATGTTCCTTCATGCACAGTTTGGGAACTTCCAGTTCAAGCCGCGCAGACTAGGTCAATTGTTGTCAAATTGTCCAGAACAATTTATTTATTTATTATTCATTAGATATTATCATGTAAGTTTACAATCATGGCTAAAATTGATACCACAAATACGTTTTGCAGAGAACCGCAACACAATAAATGATTTATTATAATAATAAATAATAAATTGGATTTTGTCAACATAGGCCGGGCTGAATTTTTAACAGCCACCGGATAATTGAGCAGATAAAATGTTTTAACGAATCTTGTTTGTCTATTAGTCCATCACATAGTTGGGACTATTGGTGTTTCTAACCAGTTCTTGATACTGCTTTTTCTTTTTCACCAAATTACAGAACGAAGAGATTTTATTAAATAGAATATTGTCATTAAGTTCCAAAGATACTAATACTAGCATAAGTACACTATTAGTATTAATTAGGGATCTTAAATGATTATTAGATGGTGTGTATAAATAACATCTTCACATAATACGCAGGTACGGGATGGGAAAAGCAGAAATATTTGTAAATTTTATAAACATAAAAACTTTAATTGAAAATCTACATTAATTTCAGTATTGTCTCCAATAAGTCAATGTTGTATTTATTTAAGTCCATCAATAATTTCAATATTTTCTCCAATCAAGTTATATACAAAGTACCATCAAAGTTATAATCATGGATCAAATATCGGTTATTTTGCTTCAACTTATGATCAAAGAAATGACCTAGACGTCCAAAGTGGTTATTATAAAGTTGATCAAAATGTTGTTTCTTCCGCGATAGCTATGGATAAGCTATTAAAACTTTGCTTCTACATCAAAGCGAGAAGTATCTACATTCTATACTTAATAACAGGCATCTTTTAACCTTTTTACTTAATCTAAATAGTACTTTACTTTGCTACGACAAGAAAAAAGTTTAATTTCTGCAATTTTATCTATTGGTATTTGTAGAAGAAAAGTAGTACCTAACTGACTTATTGATCAACAAAATTTCAACCTGAAAAATTTCAGGTTGAAATTTTGCATACATACATACATACATATATTATACATACACATATCACGTCTTTATCCCTTACGAGGTAGACAGAGCGTAAGGTAACAAAAACTTAAGGCTACGTTTAGCATGATTAAGGGCGTATAGGTGGAAAGCGAAATCAAAATTAATTAATAAAGTAATTAAGTAACTAAGTAGTTTATTAAAATAATTTTGCATACAGATTCCTTTTATAATGTAGAAAAGGATAAGAACTGATTGCTCAAAATTCCCACGGGATAGTGAATGAGGGGATTTATACGTGCTCTTCAAAGTGGACCTACTCGTATGTCTGTAGCTATAATTATTAGACACAAGTAGTCAAGATTTTCTGAATAGATCAAGACGGGATAAAGAAATAAGAGGCTTACTAACTGAATAGCTGGTATAGATACTTGATATTTGGCAGACATATTCCTTGAGGATCCGAAAGGTGTAAGCCTGTAAGGAGTTTTTAGGATAAGATATAAAGTTATATTTAACAAATCAATACAGTGTAATGACAAATTTAATATGGAAAGATTGAAGACGCAAGCGTTACTACCAGGGATGTAACGGAGGTAGTTTTATCGGAACCGAAGGCGGAGTCGGAGTTTTTAAATTTGCTTTATCGGAGTCGGAATCGGAGTCGTATAACTGACGATAGAGTGCACGTAGTGGGAGTCGGGGGGATTCCCCGCGCGACATGTATGAATCTGTTCATAACAGTCGACACAGGCCGCCGCCGCCGCTATGTTATGCTTCGACCTCCGATTAAAACCTTCGATTTAAAAGTGCCGGAGCCGAAGTCGGAACCGAAGGTGTAATAATAATCGGAAGTTCCGACTTAACGGAACCGGAGTCGAAGCTCCGTAACATCCCTGGTTACTACACACTACAAAGGTGGCCACTACGAAACAATTACTTACGAGTAGGTATAAAAATTAATACCCTAGTCTCGACCGTAGGCATTAAAACGAAATAGATATTAAACAAAGTTCAGTGTTTAAAAGGTAGGATTTGTAAAGTCCCCTGGGATGGACTGTAACCAGTTGATAACAATATTCACGAGATTCAATACAAAGTTTGTATTCTACTGAGCTTAGCTTTGATTCAATCCTAGTTTTGAACAATAGTTTGTAAGTAGTAAGTACTAGATTACCGGATTATATAAAGCCATTAATATTTTTAAAACTATGACTTTTACAGAACAAATGCCAGTCTAATGCGATTCGGAAACTGAGGTTCTGTTCTATACAAACTAAAAATAAAAATTATATACTGTTTTAATGTCTAAGGATCAAACGCGTATGAAATTTTAAAATTGAAACGTTGAACCACGAAATCTTTTGAGAAACAAATTTGGTTTCGTCTGTGGAAAAATATTAATTATACACAAAAAAATTGACGAGAATGTCAATCAGTGTTTTTTTGTGTTTAAAAGACTTCTTGGCAAAATTCATATATTATGTAAAATCTATTCTTCGATTCCCAGTTTTGCACTTCCCAGATTAGCAACCCTTTTATGTAGTCTTGAATAAGAGCATAATGCTTTAAGCGCAAATCTAATACAACAACTAAACCTGTACCTGTTTTCCACCTTGTTTTTACCTACCCCGTAAGGGATAAAGACGTGATATATGTATGTCTTTCACGACGACTTCACTATATCGCGAAGATAGCAAAGTAAAGTTATTGAACATATAAAACTGCATAAAATTAATTTAGTCGGTCACGTCATGCAATTCAAAACATGCACATAATTTACTTGTTAAACTCACTCGAAGTACTCTGATATTTTTACACGCCGTCTGATCTTTACAAAACATAGGGCAGCTGAAAATAGAAACGACTTTTTACAATTCCGACTTCGCCGTAGTTTGGTCATAAAATATTTATCTAAGTGGGATTCCTACGCAAATGGCTCCGGTTAACGGGCTATTTGACGTTTTGATTGTGGTTTCTAAGAGGGGTTAATAGATCTTTATAAACTTTTGACTTCGGAATCTATTCACAGTTATAGATCAAGTATAGTAAGGTTAAGCGTATCAACCAGTAGGCTTATTACGTAACTCGCTCGTCATCTTAGACTAGGCTGGGGCCCGTGGGCACACAAGAATTAGGGGCCCTTTTGGAAAGTAAAAAAAGAGATATAATAGGTGTAACATTTTTTTACTAAGTATGACCATTTATTATAGAAATAGTCCTGGAGACGGGCCCCGTGTGCCCTTCTGGTGAAGACGGTATTGTATCCAACCACTGAAAAAAAGATTAATATAACTGCTGAATTAATAACATAATGAGCAATTTTTGTGACATAAGTTATTGATACATTTGAAGAAAAACATTTTTACAATACCTACATTTATATGTCGACGCAATACGGTACGCGAATTTAAGGTAAGTAATTTAAGTTGTTAGGTATATGTATAGATACTAGTGAAGATAAATAGAAGGAAGACAGGATACTTACGGGAGTAAAGAAAAAACATAGAATTTACCAGTTGTTTCGCTTCCCGCGCAGATGGTTAAAGGCCATCGAGGGAATAGGCGAAAGTCTCAGGAATCATGTTATAGGATAGGCGATGCGGCTAGCAACGCATCACTATTTTGATTTCCACCTGTACGCCCTTAATCATGCTAAACGTGGCCTTAAGGTTTTGTTACCTTGACGTGATATACACCCTACCCTACAGTATAAAGAAAAGTAATAGTAGGTAGATATAAGTCGTTCGCTTTTAAATACATATTATTAAAATTTACTTACTAAATTGGTTAACCGAATCAGGGCTGGAGTTTGGTTTGAGTGAATCAACTCGTGCACTGCACGCTGCACTTTGGTGGTGCAACATCCCTTGCATTTTTAATAGAAAGTTTGTAGCGATCTCCCGCTTGGAGAGTTTCAGCAGCGATACTGCACGAGTGCTTTTACATTTCTACATTCCCACGTTAAACATATAACATTGTATAATATACTCTATTTCAAAAGCATAATACCTGCCAGAGCTATTCGTAACTGTGGCCAAAATATCAACTTGTCAGCTAAGTAATAAGTATCTTATCTAACGTTCATTCAGTGGACGTTTATTTAGCGAAACAATGGATCGCGATATGACGAAAATTTTCAATTAAATAAAACAAAACCGGCTCGGCGCGCTCCTTCGAAGGTATTGTATGGCGCGCGGCAGTTGGCAATGGCGCGGCGTGGAATGGCGTGGAACGGCGGGGAATGGCGTAGAAAGGCGTGGCGGATGTCCGGCGCTCGGATGGCAGCCGCGGCATAGTGGAGCCCGACGTAAGAATGGCGGAGCGCTGGCGACGCGCTCGCGCCATTACGCGCGGTATGCCGATGAGGAGATTACGGCTGATATCGTGTTACAATACGTGTACGTGTTCTTCACTGAATACGGGTATTAACTAATACACTGCCGATTCGCTTCAGATGGTTTTAAAGCTATAGACGATAAAGTAGAGAGGTAATCAGAACTTTTTGGAGAATTTCTTCTGCATTGTCAGTCACTACCACACTGCTTCAGCTATTACCTACTCAATGATGCTGCCGTTTAGGAGCAGTGCTTGCGTTGCTGTGTTCTGGCGTGGAGAGTCAAACAAAATCACACATGACGTATATATCTTAGTCTTCTAAGCTGACAACGCAAATACAATCCTGTAATATGTTTCGGGTATCGATGAGTGGTTGTGCTCATTTACCACCAGGATATGCTTGTTTGCCTCCCTTGATGTATAAAAAAATGTAAGACTAAAGTGTAAGTTCATTTAAAGATACTGGCTAAAAAAGGTAACCTTATAGCTTGACACCATGAGGTTCATACATTTTAGCACTACTAAATCGAGTTTAACACTAATCGCGATATAACTTTTTGCAGCAAGACGGCCTTGATCTTCACTCTTATTTGTCAAAATAATGATTTTATGATATAAAGCTTCAAAGAGGCGTAAAACGAACGGCAAATGATGTCGCGCATAAAGGCAACATTTAAAATCACACGTGTCCCACATTTCACGGCCTGACGTCTCCCATAAGTCCCATACGACTACATAATGCTCAATACAGTCACGTGACAGGCCCGAGCACAAGTCTATCTCCCCTAGCTTCCTGTAACTTACACATAACTTTTGCAGCTTTATCTTTGCCGCCAGCGATAAGTCGGCGAGTTCTCTTTGCTTCGGAAATAAAGTAAAAAATCAAACGGCGTCAAGTTTCTGTCGAAAGTTACAAAGACTTGCAGGGAGTCAATCCGGCGAGGGAACGCTATTTCGGTCTGTAGATGAATACACAAGCGGTGTTTGAAATTTTAATCGTTACATTCACCCTGCCTTGAGGGTGCACTGGAGACCGTATGTTTTGTACTCATCACGTCTGGAACGATATGAGGAGCATACGAAATTATTACAGCACATTAAACAGTATAGTTACACAAAGTGATTACAGCAACTACTATTGGGACATTACTACTTCATAAGAGTTGGACTCTGGTCTTCTCTTCTTCTCCCGCCAGCCTTTTGATCTCTGTTCGACTGGGGTGTCGACATGTTCTCTTATTTGGTGGAGATAATCTAATCTGGGTCTTCGCTTCCAAAATATTGGCAAAAAAACATTACTAGTTAAAGCCTCTGAATTCAAAGGCAAAAGTTAAATTGACAAAGGGAGACAAACGATTTGTTAAGCATAAAAGCTTAACAAATATTAACGAATAAGAAAGTTAACGTGTATCACTTTAAAACAAAATAATTATAACATTCAAAGGCATTAGGTGTTTGATGACATCTTTTAAAAAACCGTGTACAAGGAACATAATATTGCCTACATATTATGATATTCAGGTGAACTTTACTCGCTACCTTGCTATTACACAAACTTAATACTCATTTCAGACGTGATTAAATTAGTGTCATTTAAGGGTATAAAAGCTAAAGATATTTGAAAAGGAGAACCTGAAATATATAGTAAAAGGCACGTTGGAAGTCGATCCTAATTGAAATTGTTTCAGGAAAATTTGTTTTACTGAAGAAGGTTTCGAAATACAACATAATTAGTCAAACCTTTAACACAGACTTGAGAGAGTCCCATCGCTGGGCACAAGTGATCTTCGGAAAGGTTTGTGCTTTCAGTTCCAAAGTGGCAAATCATTGCAGGTTGGGACTTGCACATACACCGTTAATTTATTACGCTTCATTAGTGTTTTTCATTGTTAACGTACTCGCTTGGATAGTAAGTACAATACTGAATATTTTCTACCGTGCATTTAAAAACAAAGCTTAATCACGACCGTGAATCCACAAAGCGTAATGGTTGGTACAAAAACAAAGGTAAAAGGAGAAATTATCGTAAATTGAGCAAACAACTTTTTTAACTTGCAACATCACCGTGACAGCACGTTTAATACAGGAACATAAAGGGCGCCGCTAAACGCTAATAATTTAATTGGCTCGCGTTTTTACTGACGTAACTTTTTATAATGGCCGTGCTTCTACGAAGAATTCATATGACAGTGTGCGTCAGTCATCGGCAAACAAACACCCGACGTCTAAGCTCACAGAATTAACAATTCAAATTTGGCCATTTGAAAACACTGCCAGTTGCCAGCTAAGCCGAAAAAACCTTAATAACTAACCTGTACATATGAGTCGCACGCGGCACCTACATTGTTTTAAAATTTAAATCTTGTTTACATTCACCTCCAGAGCCTCGCCCATTCCATACCACGCATCCTAGCCCACATGGGATTAAATTGAATTAAATATTAATTGAGGCTAAATATAACGACCCCTGAGCTACTTACGTGTAATGTGCTTGCGAAGATAAAAAATTACCACAAACACATCTCATTAATCACAAGTTAAATCGACAGTATCTTCGAAAAGAAGTTTTACCTCGATGCCGTTTATTAACATGGGGCTATTTTTAGCCGCCCCCTTTAGAATTGTTAAAATAGAATGTCCGAGACCCAGTAATTTGAAATCCAATAACTGGAGTTACAGGGGGTTGGCTTAACCTATATTTCAAAATTATGCTTAAGGATAATGCCACGAGACGGCGAGGGTTACCGGCAACCGGTTTCTTTTAAACATTTTTACGGTGTTTTGTTTTCTGTCAACGGCTTCGACACGTTGAAAGAACTGTTGGAGACAGACGCACGTCTACAATAATCGCTCGTCTATTTTTTTGTCGTCGTCTCACTAACTATGTATACATTTTCTGGCATGACATTGGATACTAATACGAAAAATATGTCTATCCGAAAGTTTTTATTCCGTTGCGTCAGCTCCTCTAATTGCAAAGTCTCAGTTTGCCATCGCTAGTGTTGGCACTGCTCTGTTTGTGTTGACACCACTCATTTTAATGGATCGGTCATCTCGAGCAAGGACGGACGGTCCATTGTTAAAGATAACAAATCTAAATCTTTCAGTCTGCATCATTAGCATAACGATTTCCATTACTAAACCGATTACGTACCGTGAGGACACGTGTTAAAGGATAGTATACGTATAATATATATTCGTTTACATTGTTGCTTCTTTAGTAGCCAGTGTTTCTAACGAATTTAATTTGCTTATCGCCGATATTTTTCCCACAATTAGCCGAGGACACGGTTACAGGGAATCAAAGCGTAACTTTACCTTTCATTAATTAACAGGATTAAACTGACTTTTGATATAATTAATAAGTAATGAAAGCTCGTGGAATTTAATTAAATTTATGTAAATAATTAACCGACGCTTTGTAAAATTTTCAGTCAGGCGAACGCTACCGTGAATAAAGATTACTTATGTTGTATATTATAAAAACGCGGCTTTTAAGATGGAGTATGCGTCATTAAGACTGGTCCGCTCTTAGCTCGATAAAGAATGATTAAAACACACAAGCGAGTAAGTGGCTTTCTTAACCTTATGTGGAGCCGTCAGCATTGCTACCACCTCGGACACGATAATTCCAACAGTGCCTGCGCTGCTGAGTGCCAGCATGGTGAGTAAGATAGCCGGTAAAATACTGGTACACGAGGTATTTTATCTTAGTCCTCTAAGCTGGCAGCGTAACTGCAAAGCTCCGGGGTTGCTATGTCCATCCAAGTGATTACTTGCCATCAGGTAAATCCATTTGCTTGTTGGCCTTCCTTGTATAAGTAACTATTAAAAGTTTAAAAGATGACGGAGTTCTGAGTTAACGAACATAAAAAAATACAACCGAGTTGAGGACCTCCTTTTTTGGACTCGGTTCCCCCCTACGCAATAAAAGTGATAGTTTAAGAAACAACCCATGAAAATAAAAATAAAAACAATTTTATGCCAAAAATGCTGATACTCATCTAACTACTGAACCGATTTTTACCAAACATAGCTGAGAACCGCCGCAGGGAAACTGGCAGAGAGAGAGACATACATATATATAGAGAGAGAGAGACATTGACGTCGAACACACCTCTTTTTGCGTTAGGGGTTATTAAAAATGCAATGCTTCAATTTAAACAATACAATACACAAATCACATCTTCATCCCTTACGGGGTAGTCAGGGCCTAAGGTGACAATACCTACAGGCCACGTTTAGCAAGATTAGCCTAGGTATAGATGGAAAATGGTATCAAAATAGTAATGGGTTGCTAGCCACATCGCCTATAACATGATTCCTATGATTTTCGCCCATTCCCTCGATGGGCTTTTATTATTTGCCCGGGAAGAGAAGCAACTGGCACATTCTATGTTAAACATACAATTTAAACAAACTGCACTATAATACATGCTTTAATAGAAGCCATAACCATGACTTCTTTAGCGGTATGTGGCTGTCGGAGTCAGTTTATTTAAGCTAGGGAGTAGCCGTGACTAATTCTGTCAAGTGTATGACGGTCACGGTTGGCGTCGGGTTGTCATCGAGCGGAGCGCCGTTTCACACCCAATGTAGACTCGGTGTAGCCAATTTAGGGACAAAATAGCTAAATTTGGTGGTTTTCGATTTTATGTGGCAACTTTTGAGGTAATTTAAATAAATAAATACATACATACACAAATCACGTCCTTATCCCTTACGGGGTAGACAGAGCATAAGGTAACAAGACCTACAGGCCAAGTTTAGCAAAACACTGCGGGAGTAACATGTTTCCCTCGATTCACCTTACCTTCACCTTAGCATTTTTTTACAGTTTCAGGCAGTGAATAGTTTGTTACTTTGTTTGTTAATTTACCAATCTTTAATTGCAGAAAAACTACTAATTATGTCAAAAATATTGGTGCTTCTGATTGAGGGATCTTGGCACTTTTTTGGAACTGGCGCCCCATTTAGCGATTTTTAACATTGAGCCTAGCGACATGGATCCTTCGAAGTTGGCAACACTAGACTACGCAGCTGCGCGCTGTCGGAGCGTTTAAAAGATTCTAGTTAAAGCTTTGTGTTACGTTTTCTTTATTGATATACCTTGGTACGGCACGGAGGAGGGTGACGGTGAGAACCATGTGGGCCTGTTAGTTCACCTTTTTATACAAATGGAGATTATCGTCTTAAAAATTATGCGTCGGTTTATACATTTATAAGTTAGACGCTTTTTTCGCTGTAATTGAAGCGCTTGAACAAAGTTACGACATAATTTTTTGGGCTTTTTACAAAACTTTTACGACACTAAAACAAATAAAGGTATAGAATTATTTTTACTCTACTTTCTGTAATAATAATGTAATTAACTTTAATGTATGCCGGGATCGTAGCAAGTGGAACAGTGTAGTCTCTGCTTACCCCTACGGGAAAGAGGCGTGACGGTATGTATGTAACTGTAATCATAAATCATCAACCAAATAAGCATGCTTATTACATTATTAATCAAAGCACATATCGAATCCGTCGAAACACAAAAATATACCTTACAACAGTAACTTACAAATTGACAGCTCGCCCAAGCAAATAAAGCTTTCAACCATGTGAATCAGTATTCTTAATCGCCCACAATTCCCACTTAATGCTATTATTAGCCGATAATTTATCTAACGTTAAATTAGAGTGAATCTACTGTATCCTAATTGTCGATTGGTTCGTATTTCCGCCGTCAGCCGCAGCGGCCGGCGCTCGCGTAATTTGCTGGCTTTATCTCCGGTCAAACCGCAGACCCTCAGGGTGCAGGACCAAAGATCGCCCGGACACTAACGGCTCCTTAATAATGTTTTAAACTTCCGTGATTTTCACTCGTAACTACCAACTACTTGGGACTTGAATAGTATGCTTACTGTAAATTTTGGTCATAAAATACGTCTCCAGCACGTCTCCGTTGAATGTCTAAATATGTTCCTAAGCGCAGCACTCGAGAACGACTGGACCATAGCATTTATCGAATTACTATTAACTGACATTAAACTGTGGCAAATTCTTTCTTGATTACTTGAATAAACCTTTAGAACCAACTACTAATTGATTGATGACTAGCCGTTGCCCACGGCTTCACCTTGTTCGTGTTTTTTTTTAATGTTTTCTCACCGTTTAAACCTTCCCTGGACGGACAAATATTTCAAAACCAAAACTATTCAAATCGCTCTAACCGTTCTCGAGTTTTTTAGCGATACAAACGAACAGCAATTCATTGTTATATATAAGAGAAATAGAAATAGAAATATAAAGTCTAGGTTTGACAAGAAGACGCTTCAAATTGATATATCCTTTTTTTACATTTTTTTTGAGAATGTCACGGCGCATTAACATCAATTTTAAAATTAGTAGTGTTCAGTTACAAATTCATAAGCCAAATTAAAAGCAACAAAGGCTGGTAACCTTCAATCGGACAAAACATGTTTATTGCTTATGCAAACGCACATATTTATACCAGTCGGTAATATAGGTATTCGTTGGTCAGACAAGAGCCACCACGCCCGAGACATTACGGATGCGTTCCGGCGCGTTCACCTGCGATCGAGGTGAAGGTCACGCCGCGTGAACCAGCAAACATCGCCCAGACTAAACGCAAATGGCGATGTATATCGTTATTACTGGCTGGTTTGGCGAGATGCCGCACGTGGCCTTCAAAAAAAGAAAAAAGTAGCACGAAATTTAAAAAGTATTGTTAACTGCCAGACATTAAGGTAATGCGGAGGTTGAATACCTGCTTATTTTTTTAGCGTTTAGTATCTACATTATGAAGCAAAACCACGTGTTATTTATTTCAAGGTTAAAGTTGGCGTGCCTAGTCCAAGGATGAATATGTAGTTTAAAACTAAAATTATACATTCTTCACTTGATTGTATTCTAATGACAACCACGTTTTAACATTCCCGCCACACGGCCATCTTGGTTTTCGTTTTGACCGGTTTCGGCGGGACGCAAGTCAAATAGCGTTGGAATGCCGACTTTACTGGGTTTTTTCCCAGCTTGTCGGTTTGTAACATATGTATAACTAAACGAGCTTTTATGATATCTATCGCCTGTTTGAAGATTACATAACATACGTTAAGTAAGCCTTATGAATAAAACTTTAGAGAATTCTTGCATATTTTAATAATTTTATCTAAAATTTGTTAGTAAAACCTACGTTATAGTCATTCTTCTTTCGAGCAAATAGCTGTCACTTTGGCCGTAAACAGTCGCGATAACGATCGCGGGATCCTCCCCTGTTAATTCCTAAGCTACCCTGAATTCTCAGTAATTAATAGAGCGGTTATTACCACTTAGGGCTATTTTTAAAACTTCGAATCTCCTTCCGCCTTTCTGAGCCCGAACAAAGCTACCAATTAAGCTCCATAATCGCTAGCACCCTTATAATGAATACTGCAGAAATTAAACGCCTGCAATAAGCGTACGGACTCTACGGATTACACAAAAAATACACAATCGTAGCTTTGTGCGCTACCGTACATTAATTAAGAAGAAAAGGATTTGAAATTGCTGAAAGGTCCTAACTCCACGATATTATATTGAGTCCTATTTCCATGTACATAAATTTCAAGTTCACACGTTTGGTGCAAGTGGGACAGTATCGAACAGGCAACTATGGTTCGCGCGAAGCACATTTGTGGCTTTGAAAAAGATTGGCATCGGAGCCAACATATCTTTTAAAGTTTTTTACACTATTTCTTGTAATGGCTATAATGAGGTGGTATGCTGTAATATGTTTTTAGGCGCCGTTTGATTTTGTACTTAGTGACATTCGACGGCTTTGTACCTACTGAATCTTACGCCATGCATCGTTCTTTTTGCATTTGTTTTGTGTATGTGCGCACGAGTATAAAAATTAAGAAACATCCCATACCTAGGTTATTGGTACCTAAACTCCTAACATAAAAAACAAAAAACCTAACTGATTTAAACTTTTCACGATTCGCGCTCATTTTACTATTTTAATTAAAATCATGTACACATTTTTATCTTTTACCTCAACGTTTCGGACACGCCGCGATGTCCATAGTCTCGAAGGCCTAAAGATGCGCGTATCAATGTATTGTAACTGTATGAGGTTTTCCAACTACCCGCACAGGATCTTTTTTATAAATTCGCTCACTTGGGTTTTCATAAATCACGGTACTAATTCAGAATGTTCTAGGCCAGGCTGATGACGACGTGTAGTGTACTGTGTAGTAGTACTACATGTGCATAGTGTGATAGCGAGAGGGAAGCGAGTCACTAACGAGGGTAAAAGTGCCTATTTCCGTGTAGTAATGACCGTCCTGACGACCTAGCGGGATAGTGTCGGCTAAATTTAAATTTTCACTTTATTTGTTGCGAGATAACAAGCTAGAAGGTTTGAGATTTAATTTGAAAATATAGGACCTCTGTTGCTGTATATCCTGCAAGTGGATACCAGATACGAGTACGAGAACTTTTACGACAAGCGTTCCATACCACTGAAGAAGTTTTCACTTCAAAATATGTATTGAACAAAGGTCCTGGGGCATTACCATGAACGTCTTAACGCGATTGAACTTCGACTCAGTTCAGATTTTAACTATCATTTTTAGTATGGATCTGACAGCGAGCGAACCTTAACTGAATCTGAATTGTATCGCATTAAGACGTCATGGTAGGGCCCCTGAAGTCTGTGGAAAAACAAAAGAGTATCGCTCTTATAATCAACATTAATAAATACCACGTGTTTTATGAGCATTGTTTTTTTGTAACGTAATTCTAAAAGACCTTATTAATCAAAATGGAAATGAACGGCTAGAACAACGGATTGGTGGGACCCCTGTCGGCGTGTGGAGATTTATTTAAAAACTTTTCTGTTATCGGCTCTAAACAATGTTTTATGTAAAAGTGCGAGAAAAAAGGACTGTAACCATCCTTTAAAGATAGGGACTCTTAATCGTTAATACTTTAAATGAAAGATGAAACATTTGCACTGATTTGTCAACAGTATTACTGACATTTAATTTTATAAAAACAATATGAACGTACTAGCTGTAGCACGCAACCGTTTTTGCCTTCTGCGGGAACTTTGCGCTTTGGATAAAAAATTGTTTATTACTCTATCATAACGTAGCATTCTACTGGTGTTTTTTTTTAAATTAGACAAGAAGCTTTCAATATCTCTTACGTTTAATCTCACAAACATAACTTTTTGTAATAGGTAATAAGGTTAATATACCGACACTACTGGAGGCCGAAGAGCTGGCATCTTCCTCGCACATCGAATCAGTATTGCGATACAGCGGGCAGTATTGGGGCACAGCGGAAAAATCTGGTTCTATGCCGCGAGTTCTTTTGCAGATTGATTTTAGTTCTAGTTTAGTTAATTTTTCTTGTATTTCATTCTCGTTTTTCGTAATAATAAGCATAAATTTATCGTTATTAAAACTGCATATGATTTGCCGGATCAGCCATTAGCCGGATCTATGTACTAAAGCCATTAATAAGCCATTTCGTGATCACCACTGAGTTGTTGATAGTAAATCAGCATTTTATAGCAGCGATGATATCACCCCGCTTGCTAAGTTGCCTTTTGATTGTCCTTTGATGATAATTAAGTATAGCTGAAGAAATAGCTAATCCATAGTCAATTGAGTGTATGATCAGCTTCACAGTAGGCGGTTTCACGGGAGTGCCGTCTCCTATATCTGCAGAAGATAAACAACTGTGCGATATTCTGATCCTTAATCTACGTTTACCACGTTTTACGTATAGTTGAAAAACTTAAGTAAATGACCTGTTGTATGTAGTAGTGTACAGAACTGATATGGGACTTAAGTCATTTTTCTAATTTGGAACGTCAATCTGTCTATCCGCACACATTACTCACACATACAACGGGTCATTTACTTAAGTTTTATACCTATAGCAACAAACGTCTCGATCGCGTGTCAAATACTATGAGAGCAGAAAACAATTTGTTGCCAAAATGCGCCACTAGAGGCACTGCTAATCTGCTCATAGTAATTGAGATGGTAATGTAACATAACAGCGTTTGAGATGTTTTGTTGAGTTCGAGCTGGTTTTAACAATGTTTCTCCAATTCTGAAGTGCACAGAATCTGATTATTATACACACATCTCTTACGGAGACATTTCTTACGGAGACATTTCTTACGGAGTAGAAAGATGCTAGAGTAATAAAGCCAACGGGTCACGTTTAGCATGCTCGTGGGCGTAAAGATGAAAATGGGAATCAATTCCTAAGATTTTTATCCATTTACTCGATGGGATTTTATGATCTGCGCGGGAAGAGAGGCAGTTGGTATATTTTATGTTTTTTCTTTGCTCCTAGACCAGCATGGAAGATAGATTATTATAGTACCCACATAAAGTTATTTAAGTTAGTTAACTAACGTAAATATCGCAAATGACACACGAGTTTTGTTAAAACTTGAGAACCTCATCTTCTATCCTGAAGTTAGTTAAAACTCAACTCTGTTTTCATGCGACTCGAAACACATTTCATGTGAAACATTCTGTATATGATTACACCCGCCGGTTTTCAAACTTTCCTGGAGCGTTTTCAGTTCGGTCCTTGACCCCCAAAGTTTCTTTAACTCCGGTACCTACCGCGTTAGCGATACTGGAAATAATAAAGTTTGGCCAACGTTTTCTGATACGGCTTCTTGATTTTACTTCTCGATACCTACCGTGGGTATTTCAACACAGTTCAATGATAGATTGAATAACGAATAAGTATCTGATAGCATTGTTTACGGAGATTAGATGCTCAATATCTTCTTACGAATTTGGAATGGCACTTAGGTACGTGGAAATGGGATTCGTAAACGATAGGATAGTTTTCGTCTCAGAAAATTGTGTAGTTCCCGCGGGCGCGCGATAGACGTATTCTCCTCAGTCGCTGGCAACAGCCAGTTCTGCATAAAAAAACTACGTGCTACTTACCTAACACTGTAGATATGTTTCAATGATATAGCTAATATTTTATCGAGTCCAAGATGCCTATGAGATCAATAAAGACCTTGATATGTCACGCCAAAACGACTTAACAGTCGCGATAAAATCTAATAGCAGTTACTATATACCAAAAAAGAACTTATAAGTAGTAAATGATTTAAAGAAAGCCTCCTTAGTTTATATTTAGGGCACTAAAAGGGGTATATCTTTAAGCACAAAGTCCGACATTATCGTCAACGCATAGACCCTTCCTTTAAGGTGAGCACTTTTATATGCCTATCAAACCTTACGAGCACAATAAAACACGATTGTTTTCCATTAACGTGGATGCCACTGGCCTTCCACGAATTGAAAAAAGAATACAGATTGCCAATTTGGACATTTGGCTCTGCTTTTGACCGTATTAGAACTCTCGTTGAGTCCTTTGAAGAATTTTGAAGGAGTCCATGCTATTTCCTTATTTTTGTGAGTATTGCTTTTTTCTTTGTATTGCCGGACAATCACCTGCCGATGGAAAAAGTAACTTTAAATGCATTATTAAATTATCCATTGTTGATATTTCCTGGCTTTTGCCTGACAGTGGTTGTTACTATCTTTTTATTTATAGTTTTTACTAAGTAGTTTTAATTTTGGACTTTAGTTACCTACTTTAGTATATTTTTTCACTTAGTCATTTTATTTGAAGTTTTTGTTTATTCCGAAACGCATTTTCACGTCCCTTTCATAGTATGTAGAGCTAGAGTGCGACTTAACGAAAGATGATACTGGAATCGCGCGGTAAATCTAAAAATGCTGTGTGTTGTGACCTTTAATATAATTAATGTGCAAAAATACTGCATTGATACATTATATGATAGATTTTTGTATTATATGATAATCAGAACAGTATTTGCGCACAATATACAAAATTTTAAACTTTGTCGTGCGATTCTAGTTTTATCTTTCGCTAGCCAGACTCTACATACAAGCTTAGCTCAGTTTGACAATACGTACGACAGTTCTGTTGATTTAAATTACCCAACGATAAAAAGTTATTAAATATTTGCTAAGTAGGACAACGGCATTTTGAGAACGCAAACACAATGTATTTACATCCAAACAGCAGCAGAAGCAGGACCTTCGTCAATTCGTCCGTCCGTCTGTCGGGTCGAACAAATAAATGCTATCAACGCAGGGAGCAAGCGACTACCGGGAAACCTCTGTACTTTAATTAAAAGTAAATCGTTTTTATTTGCGTAAGTAAATTTTAGCCGAGTAAATGAGGTTATTTTGAATTTCCTTTTTGCCAGACTACTGCAAGTCCAAAGGGATGGGGATTTTTGCAGTTTCTGTGTGTTTTATTGACGTATGTTTCATTGTAGCGCCGAAATAACGCGTCCGATTTTGATGGATGAGGGGTTAATTTATTCGACGCTATGGCCTGAATGACATAGGAGTGAAGACCAAAAAGTTGTTCATCTTATTCTTGTCCATCAATTAAAATTATTAGGAATGTTTTTCGTTGTGACACTTTTCACGGTGCTCACGTAAGGTTGGGTCTCATTTGTTAATATTTTTTGCAAAAAGTTCATTATGAAGCGTTCGTCAAACGATGCATTCGATCAAATATTTGTCGGTGAAACATTGATGAACTGCTAATTTATCTAGCTTGTTAAAAGGTTAAGTTAGATAATTAAGTTTTGCGGTTAAGCTTCGTAAGTTAAGTGTCAGAAGCACTGACAGGTCTGTTCGGTTACTTAGCGCTCAGGGCAAGCAAGATAAAATGCCAGGCTTTTGTAACTTGTATTTTATAAGAACTAACGCTACAAACTTTAATCTTCTATTGTTGATCCATCTCTAGCCATGGGACATGCCCATCACACCAACTCAAAGCTAAACTAGCATACGCCCGCAGCTATTCACCATCCCGTGGGATTTGCGAAATTCTTCCTTACTCGTTATGGGCTGACCGTTGATGAATCAGTGACTTTTCTTTTCAATGTCTATAAGTAGTATAGTCTATAAAATTATTGCATAACATAAAGGAATAATTAAAGACACTCGCACAATTAAATATGTTCTGACGTAATAGGTCTTAAACATTCATGAAGAGTACCTTCTAGTATAATTCAAAAGTTTTCCATAATCGTTTTTACATATTCATCGAAATGTCAGGGTGCGTTTCAGACGCGATGTCTGAGGGAATTTGAATAACAAATGGGTGACATCTGCATGTTTCTAGCGGGATTTCACGGTTCCCCCTCAAATCTTGCCTGCTGAAAACAATGACACCAACATCTGAGGGCTCAGTTGTGCTCATTTCCCGAAAAATAAAGCTTAATCCACTTATGCCAATACACCATTGACATCTTGGAGCTGATAAAAATGTAAATTCTTTAACAATCAATTGTTTTAATCGTAAACTGTTAAACCGCGGGGTCCACAAATAGGCAAACATCAGTGTCAATACACTCGGAAATTACGTCACCGGTCGCCAGGCAAACGTCTCTTGAATAACAATGACTTCGGCTTCCTAGGTAGAATGATAATTAAATTTGCCACATTCACAACCCAATACCATGACGAAACAATTTCGTTAAGTCTATTGGTCGGTATTCAAAATCCGTCGTTCTATATTTCAAAAGCGGCCACAGCACAGACTCGCGGCCGGCAATCCTCTAGACGCCTATGAATTTTCACCGCTTCGTAATAGGTACATTTTAAGAACGTAAGAAATCCGTGGGGCCGATAAAATAGAGGTAACACTGCTAACAACCTCGAGGAAGCATTTCTCATTCAAATTGCGTTGGCGTCGCTTTTGAAGATATTTTTCATTTTAAGGTTTGTTTGGCAAGAGGTTCATTTTGTTGTGTGGTTTGCGAGCGCGGCTTGCGCAAGAGGTTTGCGTCGCCATTTGCGACATTACGCCTCTGATGAGACGGCAAATTGCTCATTTATCTGCTGTGACACTTACAAAATTAACTGTTGTTAAGAATGTGATGCCGAGGTTCATAAGCAGTTTGTTGTCACGTCACGCTTTTGTAAGCGTGCCTATTTAACATATCCTTTCCATTTTTCGTTTACTATTCCGGTATTTGTTATTCGATAACATGACACGGTACATACATTTGACTCCCGCAACTGCTATTATGGATTCGAAAAGGATTTCGGAGTCGCAGTTGAAGAATCTAACAAGCCGGGAATCGTCACATTAAAAATTCCTTTTCTGAACAGCCTGAGTCGTCTGTCCCTTCTTATCCGCGTGGAGTGCTGTGACGTCACAATGGACCGAGCGCTTAAATTGTCCTGAAACGTTAATTGCACGACACCGACTAAAGCTTGGTGCCAACGTCTATGGATATAACTAGTTACACCTCATTACACTCTGACACGGCACCAATTAAAATACCATGGAAGTATTTCTATAAAATATGATGTACGGGTTTTTAGCTCGGTTCGCATCTTGCTGGGAAATAAATTAAAAAGTCTTATCCACGACGGATTATTGGCACGTTTTTTTAATAATTTTAAACCGGTTTTTAACCTGCAGAGCGGGTATGGTTATTGTAGATTTAAATCTTAACATACACAAGGACAATTCTTAACTGACTGATTAAACTCGTCAACGCTCAAACCAAAGGCGACCTCCAATTTCGCATAAAAGGTGCCCATTATGATGTAGATAAGCAAAAAAACAAATTTGCAACTGAAGGCACGACGAAGACTAAAAAAAACCGCGCGTTAGTTAGCGTTAAAAAAATAAAACGTTTAAACAAAATTTGCTCTGTATAAACACGCTAACGTCGGGTAAATTGGGCGCGCCATAGGAGTCTAATGAGTGCTAAACAAATGGCAAAGCGGTCCAATATGTACTCGACACGACAGCCGCAACCAACAACAAATATGCAACGCATAAAACGATTGGAAACACGCCTAAAAAGCAAAACAGTCTTAAAACTGTCGCTGATAAAATTCAAAGTCGCCAAGTAACAAATGCGAAGGAGAACGACGCAACAGATCCCTGCGAATATGTTCACAGGCTCACTCGGAGTTACTAACGCTCGCAATTCATTTTGCGAACTGAATATATTAGTTTGCAGTAGAAGATAAAGAACCCTTTCGCGCAACGCATAAGGATGAATATCAAATTGAGGGGAATCCGTAGAAATAAGGGAGAAAATCCGCGATGATACCAGGCGATAGTGACTTCTATATCAATCCTTATGAGGTCCAAAATGAAAGTTGGTTTCAATTATTTTTACAAATCCCAAAATTGTGATCATATGGCAACGTAGGCTATAAATATATTCGGTTTATTGAAATCTTACACTGTCATAAGAAGTCGTAAATTGATCTCGAAGAACTTGAGTACATTTATTTTGTTACTCTCTTATCCCTCTCCAATATATTGAACTTTATACACACAATTAATAAGGCAAAAGTATTTTTTGTCGTAACCCTGAGCCATCTCTTTCATTTTATTTACGTACTTGTTTCACTGTTTGCATTTCTGAATTCTTCAATGTGTATTAATTATTTACTAAATTAAATTTCGTTGTTAATGAAACTATTTGCGTTCGTATATTTTCTTGGGTTTGTGTTTTGTTCTTCGGAGGTTTGTCGCGAAAAGATTGGTCCGTGCCTACCAATACGTGTTTTATGTACCTACCCATAACCATTACAGCAAAATTGATTTCGATTTTATGGTTTCTGCTCCCCTGAATCCAATCATTGTTATCGCTTTTGTGTGCTATTAAAATATAATGAATCCACGCAATTTAGAAGTAGACCTGTGTGAAATTTTGTTTTAATTACTGAGATAAGGGACCCCTTAGGTCATTGTACGGTCGGCTTCGACTGTCCGTTGTTTCTGTTAAGTACCGACGCAAAGTTTTCTTTTGATATTTTTGCTCACAAAAGTAAAGATCACTTGACTCTGGCGATAATTTGAGTGTAAGGGTCGAGTGACTCAAACGCTTGCGCAGTGGGCACTGCTCCGCGTCGTAGGTCAGGAATTTAGGCTGAACCGTGGGGGCTAACTTTAGTCCGGTAAGGTTAAAAATGATTGTATGAGGGGTTAGTACTTTTTCGACACCGTTATTCCTAGTATTTAAAATTTACATTGTACTAGTAATTGTATCGTTTCTTGATATTTACGTTAAATTTACTTAATTAATGGTGAAATACGGCCGGTTTGGGATGTATGACGTTGGTACGTTGGTCAAACACGAGACTTCTTCAGAAGACACAAACTTACATGTACATTCAAATTTTGACGACTCTTGTTGATAGTCACGAAACCGCATTGTCGCATTGCCGACAACGAAACCAAAAATTAGAACCCTTTGGACTTCTTTTTGTCTTCAAAAATGCTAATAAGAACCAATGTAGAAACAAGAAATCTTTTTTGCAAACACCCCGAAAATATAATTCAGGAAACGTTGATATTTAATCCGTCCCTGATCCCTAAGTGAAATAGACGCTTACCTGGCGCCAGGAATTCTTAATGTTACTTACTTTAATGTGTAAAAAAATATATTTTCAAACGCCGAGTATTTTTCCTGTAGTCACATGTTCTGAGTTGGCTTCTATTCTGACTCTACATTTGACATTTCAATTAGGCGTAGATACAAAAAAAAGTTACGTAGGTAATTTTTACTTATCTATAGCTCAGTCGGCTTCAAAAGTAGAAAAATATTCAATGACACCGTAATTAGTAGAAGTTTCCGCTGCTTTTTAAAATGGCATTGATTTCGTTTTTATTTTTTCACATATGAAAAAAAAAACTTTAAGTAGGTACTTTTATGTTTTTCGTTAGGATTATTTAATTACTGCTTTGACATCGTTCATAAATACCTACTCAATTTCAAGTCAATGCAATAACCAGAGGATCAAAATTGTATCCTATCGCATAAACGAACAGACACGAATTTATGAACAATTTAAACAAATAATATACACACATGTATGTATAACAAAAATCTAGTCTGCTTCGCAATATGTTCATATGTGTCGTGTGGCATGTTCCTCGCAGGCTGACGCTTTGCTGGCTCGCCTCGACGCGCACATGGACTCTTGCCAGTTGCAATCTCGACACAGCCTTTATGTATCTCTTAGACTAAGAAACGCATATTAGTTTGTATCGTTAAGTTTGAAGGCGTTTTTGAACCACCATTAACCGCCTTTTGTCATTGAATTTAAAACCTTACCTTGCATAAATACAGTTAATGTTGAGATCGATTTACTGCACGAATAGTCGTGAAACAGAAAACCGTGGTTTTGCTTTCATTTGCTTGCCAGGTGATTTATGTCTCAATTCAGTGCGAATATTAGCTTGTCTTTAACGTGAGGCGCATGAGCGATCCTTATGTTTTCTAAGAAAAAACACAGTATAAATCAAACGTCTTTACCACCCAAAGCGATAATTCTTACGCGAGAACAACAGTTTTTTATTATTCTTTGTATTTTCACCAGTCTGCGGCTAAAACGCATGGCTGGAGTTAAAATTTATAACAATGTTAACCTGTTTGACTTACGTTACGCGGTTACGTGTCTAATCGAAATGGGTTTGAATTAGTTTGTCATGCGTACTATTACCGACTATCAAAGCCGAGACAATATGTGTGTAGGTATTGTAGGGGACTTACACACAACTGAATATCACGTATTCATCCAATCTGTTATAATAGTGGAACTATATCGTGTTAGATTGAACAACAAACACAGTCAACGGTTGACAATAGTGGGTCGGATGCGGCAACCGCACGCTCGTATGATCACTGAATCGATGCATAACATGTCATTTTTGTTCAGACGTTTTCCAGCTATCCAACTCGTACCCAGTTTATCTTATGTATGTGTTTAAGTAGCAAAAAACGATATAGATACAGGCAAGAGCAGCCGAAAGTATAGCTGAATTGAGCCAGTTATATATTTAAATAAATATCTCGGCGCGCCTTATAGAGGCCTCCCGTGACCAGAGGACTGGCCAATATTTCGCTCAGCAAATAAGAATTGCCATACAACGTGGCAATGCTGCCAGCCTTCTGGGCACCCTTCCTATTGGCGGCAATTTGGGAGATTTTTTTAGTCTTGATTCAATCATAGTTTTAGCTAAGGTTTAGGTTATTTTCAAGTTTTCACTGTTTTTGTAATTATTTGTTTTTCTTTTTCAGAAAAAAAAAATATAGCGGCCCTCTAAACAATACTTTTGTCATTAATATGCTGAGATTTTATTTTCTGCTTTCATTTTCGCATCTTGTATTAGTAGTAAAGACAAAGTGTAAGGAGACTTGCTTTCTGAGTCAACTTAGGAATAATTTTGTGAGTATTGAGTTTTAGATATAAGATGATCTCTTGACTTCTTAGTTCTATTATTTAAGTTCACAGTTCTAACGACAGAGAGGTATTTATTCAGTATTTATCAATATTACCTTCAATATTTCTTGTTTAATTACGGGCTTCGCTATTCCCAACTGGAAATTCGTTTATCGATTTACTCACTCACCTTGGATACCTGAGTTTAATTAAATTAGTAAGAAGATTAAGTTTCTGCATAATAATGCTTTCAGCCTACCGAGATGCGGGCTCTTTTTACTCTAGCTATTTATCTTGGAAATCATGAAATAATAACGTTTTGGTAAAGTATAAACTGTATTAAAATTTCTTCTCAATAAAAATATAATAATAAAATATAATAGACAGCCGGGGAAATTACGGGCACAAAGGCATTGCATCTTAGTCCTCTAGGTTGGCAACGCATCTGCAATCCCTCCGGGGTTGCGGGTGTCTATGGGCAGTGGTGATCACTTACCATCAGGTGACCCACTTGCTCGTTTGCCTTCCTATTCATATAAAAAATAAAAAATAAAAATCTACAATAACGTACTCCTAGTATGAATTCAAGACATAAAGAAACAAAAGAATCAAATAAAAGATTACAATTTTTACTTACGCAATTTTGACCTACAATGCAATCAATCGAATTTAAAAGCAATTTTTTTAAAAAACGGTATTGGTTCCATGCTGGTCTGGGAGTAAAGAAAAAACATAGAATTTACCAGTCTCCTTCCGCGCGGATAGTAAAAGCCCATCGATAGAATGGGTGAGTCTTAGGAATCATGTTATAGGCGATGCGGCTAGCAACCAATTTTGATTTCCCTTAGTCATGCTAAACGTGGCCTTAAGGTTTTGTTACCTTTGGCTCTGTCTAGCCCGTAAGGGATAAAGACGTGATATATATATGGATGTGTGCATGTATCCTATTGTCATTTAGCAAACATTAAGCGACACCACGTGCTTTGCTTCTCAATGAGGCATTCTCAGACAGACTGACAGCTGCACGTCTAGCACGAGAGCGCAAAAGAGTCGCGTCGCGCGCGAGATAGGTTGCCCGTCTTTTTCTTACTGTTCATCCCAGAAAGAGACGGGTAGTCTACCTCGCGCGCGACGCGACTCTCGCGCGCTCGCGTGCTAGCCGGGCTGGATGTTCCTAGATCCGTGAGGCTTGACTTGAATTATGACATAAGTGCATTTATGAATGGACTAGCGCATAGGTGCACTACTTACGTGCGGTTAAGAATCTTCTCTTGCATTTTGAAGGTGCAAATTTACCGTAAACGTACGTTCTGCTCACACTAGACTTTAGTTAAGTAAGAGTAAAAAGGACGGTAAGATACGCACTTCTAATTTCTAACTTTATAGTTGATCCCTTCGTTTGGTCGCGGAAGAAGCACGCTAATTGGTTTTTAGTATAAACGTAGTGTAAGTTTACTATACTATGAGGACCGTTTGTTGCCGTTTCGTTCCGCTAGTGGCGCTGTCGATGCCATAGCAACTGAGATGTTTACGTGAACACGTTTGAAACTTATTTGTATGAAAACTGGCACTAGAGTTTCAGTAGGTAAGCACTGCCGAATCTCATTACAGATTTTTCGAATCGACCGAGCCAAAGGGGATTGGAAACGTAAAACACTGCGCATCTCAAAATTGACACTGTTACAACATAAAACCCAATTCGCTGTGTTTTAAGCATTTCAAAGATGGACTCGCGGGGTAACAACCCACAAAACCCCTAGTTTTAAGATACAAGTAGGTATATGTTTAAGCAGACTCTCGCTATGCGTTGTCGTCGTGGGCTTCACAAGTGTTTATTCGCTGTAGCAATTTAGTCGACAATTTGTATCCATTAACAAAGTGAGCAAAGGCTCAATAGGTACTCGTAACTAGGATTTAACGTCTTAGTTCCCACCGAGAGTGGGACGTCGGCTCCCTACTGGAATGTTTCGAGAAAATTCCGGGACAAATTCCCAAGAAAAGTTTGCCGCATCCCCTAAATGGGATATCGATTGCGTTAGATATCTTACACGAAGTTAGTCGATACAGGCCGGTGTTCAGGAATTATTAGTTAGATGGGCGATAATTTTATTTCTGTGTCCTCGCTTATGCTGTTGATAATGTGTTTGTGTGTGTTTGCGTGTGTATGCGAAATTATTAAAACGAAACGATGAACTTTGTTTTTGTTTGTATGCTCTGTCTCAAAACTAATTCGGAATTCTTCAACAGATGGTTGGGTTAGTTTAGTTTGACAGAACATCCCGGCAAATGTTTTTTAGGCTTTTTGAGATGGGAAAAGAAGCATGAAAGTAGAATAAATGCAGTAGAAATGAGAGCGTTAAGGAGTATAGAAGGTGTATCACTGAAAGATAGAATAAGGAACAGTGTGATAAGGGAACGTGCTGGTGTGAAAGAGGATATAGTGACTAGGATAGAAAAAAGTATGCTTAGTTGGTTTGGGCATGTAGAGCGGATGGATGAAAGTAGACTGACTAAACAGATTTATATGGGGAGTGTGAATGGTTACGTTGGGAGGGGAAGGCCTAGACGGACGTTCCAAGACCAAATAGGAGATGTTTTGGAAAAAGGTCAGGCCAGGAGTACCCGAAACCGACAAGCATGTATGAAGAGAGATGACTGTGAATGAAGCGAAAGAAATATGTCAGGATCGTAGCAAGTGGAACAAAGTAGTCTCTGCCTACCCCTGTGGGAAAGAGGCGTGACGGTATGTATGTATGTAGATACATTTCACAAAAAATAACATTAACATATGCACAAAGGCGAACTTATCCCTATAAGGGATTTCTACTAGTTTGAGTAGATGAGAGGAGCATTAAACGAGGTTGATTGTATTTCCAACTACGTCAAATGCTTGATATTTATCTAGTAGGTACCTACGCTATAATTTACGGCTTTTGTACAGGATTACTAACTAGCAATAAGTAAAGGAAGTTTAACTACTAATAAACGTGTTTTATAACCTTAACACGCAATGACGCTCGACGTTCGTAATAAGGTGACCATGGCGAGATGATGTCGTTAGTACACGCAGAGATGATATCACCGTCGCAGATTTTAGCATGATATCGCATCATCGTTTTTAGAATACTAAAACGTCCATGCGGTTCACCTGGTGTTATGTGATCACCGCCACTCATAGACTCCGCCATTAGGACTTTTGAAGGCCCCCAATAGTCTAAGATCCGAATATAACATCGACCCTCACCGAGCTGATAATAGAATAAAACATATTTTATAATAAATTTAGTATATTGGAAAACATAATAAATTTTTCTATTATAGATAAATTCTTATATACTAGTATTCTTACATAAGTCAATAAATATATATTTATTTAAATATATTTATTTCATTGATGTTCTATTGTTTAATATGATAGTAATCAAACTTTTCTATTATAGATATATAAATATATCGCTACCTTGGGGCTCAATTGTCGTAAACGCCATTTTGACGAAAATGAGATTTAAATGCAGTCTTGCTCAGTTTTTTTTCTCTATCGATCTGTGTATTTAAAATTCTCCAAATCCCGAAAAAATATCGAATACAACCTCAATTTTCTGTTACTCTAAACAAGAAATTAAAAAAAAACGAGCTATAAAAGCCAGCTACTCGGAGTGTGAAAAATGCAAAGGTATTATTGACCCTAAATCAAGATTTATAATTGGCATAAAGGACATTGCTTATCAAACTTGGCGAATACGACCTTAACGATTTCTGAAAATTGAATAAAGTTTATTATACAACCTGCAATTACGTTTCATTTTTAAGATGTATAAGCCACCACTAAACCATTTTGGTGAATACGACCTGAGTTATTTCCAATAACAGAATAAAGTTTGGTGTACGGCCTGCAGTAGCGTTTCATTTCATGGCAATAAACGCCAACCAAAAATAAATTTGGAGTAAAAAGAGCGTTAAACACATAACTTTTATAAAATAGATTGTTTTTAATTGAAAGAGATTAGAAGTATTAAATGCCCTATTCTTGTTGCTACTTTTATTTTTTATCGTTTTATGGGTTACTTTAACAATATTTTAAATAATAACAACGATATTTGTGTTTTTTTTTCGTTGACATTGATTTTTTCCCTTCAGCGATATATTTTATTTCTATACGAATTTTTTGTTATTACCAAACCCTCCAATCTTTTTAATATGAATGGACTTTGAAAGTTAAATACGATTCTCAAACTGATTTGGTTTATACCTACCTTATCATCGTTATCACAGTAAAGTAGTTTTGGGTGTATATAGATGATTTATATTTTTACAGTAAAGTACCTAACCAAAAACAGAAAACCGGCGATTAACACCTTTGGTTTTTTCAATAAATCGTAATAGCTGACTTTTACGTCCTAAGTAGCACGTACAGCAACTATTATTTTGGTCATAAGCGTCATGTTGTATTGGTTTTAAGAAGCGTATACGCCATCTACTTTCTTTGTTATGGGTTCTGTCCTAAATATTATGAATTCATATTGTTCTACTCATAATTTTAAGAACTTTCATCCTACGAAGCTTCTTTATAACTATTAAAACAAAAGAGTTACATTTTTTTTTCGTTTTTCTTTTTAGTTTTTTGGCTCTCCTGAAAAGTCGACTTTTGGCTTATACGACAATTGAGCCCCAAGGTAGCGATATTATTATATATGTAATATATTTAAATAGTCTGTCCAGGATTTTTTTTTGCCAACCCATTTTTATTATATTTACTAAATTTATAGTAAAATATGTTTCATTCTATTATCAGCTCGGTGAAGGTCTTGGACTACAAGTTTAAAGCAAGGTGGGAAAACCACAGCCACTCCATTCCAAATCCTACACGGGGAAAGGAACACCCCTTAAACTGCACAGTGGAGGAGCGCCATCGAGATGGTGTTAATGAAAGCTACCTTCCGTCGAGAGGTACGATGAAACTTGGCAGCCCGTACCATGACCATGACCGTGACATGACCGTGTCTCATACAAAAACAGGATCCCCTTTTAGATTCACTTCGTAGTCCTGTATGTTGGTCGGTGTTTGAAAATCCTCATTTCCACGAACACGCGAAGGTATCATGTTGAAATACTCGTAGATAACGGAATATTTAGGACTATGGTTTAACTATTCTTTAAAAAACACGCTCACCAGGACATAAAACAATTAAAACTTAACCATACATACTGTAAAATGAAGTTATTTTTTCCCCAAAAAAAATTGGCTCGACGGGAACCGTTAGGAAAGTTTACCACGAAAATACACTCTAAGCTTTCCAATTTCTTTAAGTCATTGTTGTGGTCGAGATATTTAAGATGTTTGGAGTCGATTGTTACAAACTGTGGCTAAAACAGTAATACATACATACATACATAAATCACATCTTTAACCCTTACGGGGTAGACAGAGCCTAAGGTAACAAGACCTACAGACCACGTTTAGCATGATTGTGGGCGTATGGAAAGGGGAATCAAAACAGTTATGGGTTGCTAGCCACATCGCCTATATAACATGATCCCTAAGATTTTCGCCAAATCCCTCGATGGGCTTTTACCATCAGCGCGGGAAGAGAAGCAACTGGTACATTCTATGTTTTTCCTTTGCTCCCAAACCAGCATGGAAGAAACAAAAACAGTAAATGGGTTATAATTGTCTTACGTACACCGATGTGTAAAAATATCAGAACGTAGTGTAGTCGTGCCGATCCCATGGCCTTGTACAATTCCATGATCACGAGCGAGGCTATCCTTTGTTTAATGCGTATGACGAATGCGTCTGACTCTAGCAGACATACTTAACTTAGTATTGGTACAAAATCTTATACCTTCTCAGTAAAATTAACTATGTCTATAGATCCCCAAGATACAGGATCTGTCTAGTTGGGGTCAGCTATAAAACCACTCGCATTATCGCTAATATGAAATAAAATATTTATTTATTATATTACGTTTCATATAAAATGGATACGGTAACAGTTTTAATTTAAGTATCAAAGAAAATTCTATTTATTTTATTGCAATAAGAGGCATGGCTTGTTTCTATAATTAAGTATGGTTTTATGTTTTATTTTATGGATTAATTTCCTTGACAATTAAAACTGTCACATTTTACGTGATAAAAATGTTATGGACGATTGTTACGAACTTAACTACTTACTACGCTAGACTGTGACAACTACAAGTTGAAAACGATTGAAAAGGAACTGAAAATATACATGCCAATGTGACTGTTGCTAAGGAAGTGGCTTAATAGCTCGTTTCAATTTCATCGGTAGCCTAATTGTGAAGATCAATATTTTCTATTAGGATATTCTAGGAATGATCTGCACGAGCACTCTCGGAAAAAGTTTGATTCACTTGGGAATCATTTTAAAAATATATCCAATTTCCATCCATTCGAGATTCCACATACAAACTTTGTGTCGACGAATTTGCATAAATCATAGCACAATGCACGCAGTTATTCTGAATATTGTATCAATATTAATATTTCCATGCTGGTCTGGGAGCAAAGAAAAAACATAATATGTACCAGTTGCTTCTCTTCCCGCGCAGATGGTAAAATCAAATCGAGGGATTGGGAGAAAATCTTAGGGATCATGTTATATAGGCGATGTGGCTAGCAACCCATCACTGTTTTGATTCCCCTTTGCATCCATACACCCACAATCATGCTAAACGTGGTCTTTAGGTCTTGTCACCTTAAGCTCTGTCTACCCCGTAAGGGATAAAGACGTGATTTATGTATGTATGTAAGTGTGTATTAATATTTGCAAGGTTTCGCAATCTTTAGAAAAACTTACCTACTTAGATCGTGAGACGGCAAGACCATTGAACAATGAGATAAAACCGTCAATCGATATCATCGACTTGACATGTTGACAGATGCCACGCAAATGATAGCCGGATAAATTCACACCTCTTGATGCCCTGATAACGTGAGAGCACGCTTGATAATAATGTTTGCACGATACAAAAAGTTGATTGCTTAAAACGAACCAGATATTCGAGGCTTAAAAATTTAGTTGAAAAAAGTATTTGCCTCAATCAACTTTTTCTTGATATGTTTACGTTCTCCTAGGTCACTCATTAAACCGATCTCATCTTCTTTGTTCAGAAGTATTCGGAGACTCCATTTGTAATGTAAGTAGGAGGGCTCATTATTCGGCTGTGCCTTGTCAGCAGAGATGCGATTTATTTGAAATACTTCTATTTAAAATGCAAATACAAAATGCAAAATACCTATTTTGTATTTTGCATTTAAATGCCTTTTAGTAAAAACCATTTTGTATTTTATTTGAAATACCTTTCGAGATGTATTTTGCATTTTCATATTCATTTCAAAATGCAAAATACTTTTTGATCAAGTTCAGCCAACATTACCACTCAAACAAAATGAAATAAACGAATGACGCCTGTATTGCCGCACTAGATGCACAATCAACCGAAATAAATGGCCACACAATTCACAAAATGGAGCCTTGGCTCTCTTTTCATTAGTCTGCTTGCTTTACATTATTTTAAGTGAGTATTATTATTCATTATACATAAACGGATAACTCACGTATAAAAAGTCGAGTGATGCTCGACATGTTTCGGACTATTTCGTAGTCCCTCTTCTCGGAGCGCTCGCCCCGGCGGCAGCGAAACGAACACAAAAAAACGTTAAAAATGACGATGAAAACGAGGGTAGTTGTGCGCCGCCGTCAGTTGCGTCGAACAGCCGCGCGAGCAGAGCGCTGGCGCGCAGTGTTCGTTTCGCTGCCGCTGGGGCGAGCGCTCCAAGAAGAAGGACTACGAAATAGTCCGAAACATGTCGAGCATCACTCGACTTTTTATACGTGAGTTATCCGTTTATGTGTAATGACGATTAAGTTTCACGGTAGTTTCATGTTGAAAGGAGTATTATTATTATTAATTATTAACGTAACAGAATTAATTGACACGCGTACTGATAAATTTGACCAAAATGTCATGCATAAGGTGCCATGTTATTAGACGTTTTTGTTCGGCTCGCCATTGTGTCTCTATTTCTCATGATAAATACCTAAAATAAATAAAAATGTCTGATATTTGATCAAAAGGTATTTTATTTTGAAAAAGTATTTTGAAAATACCTATTTTGCATTTAGCATTTGAAATACAAAACGCAAAACTATTTGGTATTTTGCATTTGAAATAGTAAATCTGAAAAGTATTTTGCATTTTGTATTTAAATGCTTTTTTAAAACCATTTTGTACATCTCTGCTTGTCAGGTATGACTCATCTATCAAACCAACTTTGAGAACAGAAAATTTCGACATCTAAATGCCATAATTACCGCGCTAACATTATATTTTTTTATTTTCCTTTTCAATCTACAGGGTCTTTTATAATTGTTCCGAAATATATCAGCAGGTTGTGTTGGTTTGACCAAATAGGTATAAATGTTTTTCAGATTTTTGAAAAGACCTTGTATTATCAAAACTATTAAAAGTATAACCACAAGAGTATAACGGACTATGACTGGTGACTGACTGTTAGATAACGCAGTCTGTACTCATACAGGGCAACACGTATTTAGGTAGAATGTCGCATACAGAGGTAGATAAACCATGGCCCGGAGACGAACATTGGATAGCTTTTATTCGGGGAATTACACAGTTGCCATGCCAGATCGACAAACATGTCCTAGGTCGGTGTCGCCTAACAACAGTTTCATTGGCACTTCTATTATAAACATATTCATTGTCACATTTAATAGTTCATTAGTATGTTAATCAACACCTCTGAGTACGGGTTGAATCTTTATTGTTATTAAGATTTCTATGCAAACGAAGTTGTGGGTAAAATTTAGTATTCAATAATTTCTATTTAGTTAACTGTGGAGTAATCGATTTTTGGAGAGCTTCCAATTTTTTCTAACAATATTCTTGCGGCTGGCACTAGTTATCACTGAATGATATTTGATTCCGAGAAGAAAATTAGTTCTATATATAGATTAGGTCTCCGATGTAGCGACATGAATGTTTGTTTTCTCAGTCTCCAGCTGTCTCTGAGATAATAAATCTTTTGACGGATCGCCCTTGCGATGGCGTCTGATTGAAGTAACCCTAATATTTTCCTTTTTTCTAGAACCATCGTATTGCAGGTAATACTTATCGCTCACGTTCGGTGAGTTAATATTCAAGCCAGTAGTCGGCAACCGAAGGTCGTCACTATAATACGTCACGTTACGCCCGTCATTTTCGGACATTAACCGATACGCTTCGTGATTCACTTGCCAGCCGAGCTCCCCCTTCAAACGACAATTCTTTATACTCACATCAGGTCTCCGAGTATTTACGATGCGTTGAATGGTTCACTACGAATTGAGAGAGCGTAGGTACATTTTCATTCACTTAAACCAATTCACCAATATTTATTGCGTTGAATATGGTTTCAGTAGAAAGTCTAAGAGAATTTCAACAATTCCAGTCACTCAAGAAGCTATTTAAAAGACGTTAAACGACAGTTGATTTATTTAAGAAATATTCTAAAATTTAAGGCCAACATCAAGAAAGGAGCACTGTTTACTTTTCGCATTCCAAGACGCTTTGATCATTCTGCCGGCAAATAATCCAATTTGACGGACAAGCGTTTCATTAATTTTCGCATTTAGAAGACGTATAAAAAGCCCACTAATTTTGATTTAAGGTGATTAAAACATTACGGCATCCGACACGACTTCGCCCAAAGAAAACAATTCCTTTCCGCGATCGACTTTCTTCTATGCATCCGAATTTTTTCAAAGTCGCTTCATTATTTAGGATAAGCGCTGAAACCAATTCTTAAAACCCTTTCAGGCTGATCGTTTAAAGGCAATATAAAACGAAAGATTCATCCATTGATCCGAATAAGCTGTTAAGTACCGTCTAACTAGACGAGAGGCGAGGTATCAGCTAGTTCCTAACTAATTTACGCCAGCCCCGCTCGGCGGGACAGGCGCGAACCCATGATCGCTACTCGTTCGCTCAATTATAACTTTGGCCCCGCATTACATTTACACCCTCATTATTAGTAAAGACTTTAATCAGAACCCCAAATTAAGTGGAGCAACCGCTTATTTTATAACCGAGACTCCTTAAAAGCTTTACGCATCATTTAACTTGACGTTGTTATGGCACCTACGTTTACGTAGTTCCGAGTATTAATAACGAATGTAATGTTACTTGTTATATCCATTTTCACGTCACGTACGTGTTTCTTTCTGCTCGCAATGATTCACGAATGTGTGATTTATCGATGGGTGTCCAAACCTTCTGTATCCATAATAATCTATCATATTATGAGCTTGTGTAGCACAAATAACGGATGAAGACGTTGCGTAAACGTATTGGCACTATGTTTATGATCACTGTTCTAAGGCGCTTAAATACAAAAAAAAAACATGAAAAAATCTCACGAACATCTCACGATAACATAGGTACTTTCAACAACGGAAACTTTCGATTTTCAAAGACAAGTTTCCTAATCGAAGCACCCATATTTTCAAACTTTTGAAATACTTAGTTCGCGAGCGTTCTTTCGCGTTGATGCTTATATTATGCAAATGTGACAATTTATTAGGTACCTATACCTACAGCTTTGTATCTTGGGTTTGGAACAAGTTTTATATAAATGGCCGAGCACGTGCAACTTACTTCTTTCTATAGGTAGTTATTAGATTTAGTGACGCAAAAAGTGATACCTACATAAAAGTAAGTACAGAATTTCTAAGAGCCAAGGGCTTAAATTGTATTGGTGAAAAAAAAAACTAAAAGATACTGAAAATTAGAACACAGAAAATCTGAAAGTAAAGCTGAAAGTCCTTTTGTTAAAAAATACATTTTATTCTGTTAACGAGTTTCTGGATATGACATTTTGATTTATTTATTTCATTGCATTGTTTTTTGTTATTTACCTGTAAGCAGCGATGATCTCTAGTGGATAATTAATTTAATTTAACTGTAGGTACCTAATTTGTTTTATTATTGTTGTTTTTCATTTTGACATTTTTGTAATATTCAATTGATTTGTATTATTTAATTTCATCTTAATTACTCTTGACGATTTCAATCTAAATTCTTCTAACTTGACAATGTACAATGTATGATGTCATTTTTATTGAATGAATAAATAATCTAAATCTAAATCTAATCTATGGCCGGGAATCGAACCCGGATCCTTGTCATTCCGTGATTCGTTCTATACCACTACACCACCAGCACTACCAGCAGGTAACTGGTAGGTGTTATACAGGTGAGGAAAATGTTATTGTCACTTTTCCTACAACTTTGTGCCCATCAAAATCCACTTCCACAAACACACAACTAGACATATTAATGGATCATAGGCATATAGAACAGCCAAGAAGTCCTATCGAAAAATAAGTACGTTCCATAGATTTTACTTTCCGGTAAACAATGTTTTCAGCAGAACATCGTAAGCAGGTAAGTAACACACGTATAATTCTTTTCGTGGACACTAAACTACTTGATCCTATTAGTGCCACGACAAAAGCCAATATAGTCACGTCGATCTTGCAAGCAAGTAGGGATTATGTGTAAGAGCTCACTAATTACACAGATAACCTCTATAACGATCCGACGATCCTAACCAAACAATCCAAGACAGTGTGTCATCCATTGAACAAGCTCTGCCTAAAGCCCAGTTCATCCTTCCAATTGATAAACTTGAAAGGCTGATTGTTAATTATAAATTAATTTCAAATCCCAACATCTCTAGCGCTGCAAAAATAGCTTTCAAAATTCTATACATTTGAGTTGACATTGAAATATCAACAGACGATTTTTTCGATAACCATTTCCTGAGAAAGGTCTTTCAAAATAGACCGAAACAAGTTGGATCAGAACGATATTGTGAGTTAGCCTTTTAATTTTTTGACCATAGTATACTACAGCTCAAATAACATTATTTCAAACTTCTGTTCGCCTTCGTTGGAAGAGGAAATTGTAATGCGTACTGGGACTTATGGACAGCGCCTCCTTATGCAACGTGAATGCGGGCTCGGGAGCATGTGAAAGAGCCCCTATAATACCTATTCAGGAATAAAATGAAAAGAAAAAGCTATGTACCTGCAATATTCCATGAAGGATAAATACGACGGTGCGTTAAGAAACAAAAGATATCATGATTAAGGTGCTTTTTTAATTTGAATGACGAATTTGAGTAATAAACTAATAAAAGTAAATTCTTGATTTTGTTAAATATTTGAAGCATACCAGTCACCAAAGAGTCAGTTTAACGTGTGAGATCAAAAAATGTTTCAATGCTAACACCGAAGAAATCATTCACAACCATTCCACACCTACTAACGTCGGAAAAGAAATGTAATACATTGGAAATACTATTTCCCACAGTCTGCCTTCGCTCTACCTTACAAAGCCATCAAAGATTGGAGTTTCATGTCTCATCTTAATATTTCCATCAATATCGAATCCTATTCGACATTTCCAATAGTCTAGCTCCGGGGGATTGTTCCTAACTAAACCACGTAGAGCGTATTAATAAAACATTGATATAACGAAATGGACGGGAAATACGGACAGTTCAATTATGAAAAATAAATTAGTTATTTACCTCTTAAATAAGTAATAATAATAATATTTTTTGGCTATAAATTTTCCTTTATCCTCCAACTGGAACGTAGTTAAAGTATTAGAATTATGGTCATTATGGTCTTGTTACCTCAGGCTCTGTCTACCCCGTAAGGGATATAGACGTGATTTGTGTGTGTGTGTGTATGGTCATTAACTGGTTTGTTTTCACAAAAAATAAGAGATTCCCTATGCCATGCAACGACTAAACATTGATTATCTATATCAATCATAATACAGAGCAGCAATGGCCTCACTGGCTTGGCGACATTTTTCATATTAATCATATGAGATCCATTCAAAGTTATTTCCTCTATGTAGTAAAACCCGTGCTGTGCGAATAAATATACGATCTGAATGTACGTATTACCAAGCGCATTACGCTCGTCTCGCTTGAGGCGCGTCTCGGGATACGGAATAAAGACAGTTGCACACTTTTTAAACTTCGTTCGCGAATACAAAGACTTATGTACAGTTTCCTTTGTACGTTTACTAACAGTCGGCTTTGCTGCAACTGAACTAAGTTATCGCCATATCAATTTTGTTTCCGTTTGAGATAATAATATCGCCGTCTTAAAAAATATTGAACAACTCCAGAAATGTGCTCGAATTTATTCGTGTATAGAAATCAATAGCTACCGAAACTGAGACTAACCAAAGCTCGTACTATGGGTTAGTACCTAGCAAAGAATAAACACATATAAATAGATAGACTTATAGGTACATAATCACGTATACCATCACAAACCGCCTATTGTCTACTTTGTTTCTGTATTATTTTGTACTGATTTGTGGTGTTCATAAATAAAGAGTATTTGTATTGTATTGTATTGTAAACCCAAGAAGGAACATTTGCGTTCATTGGAGGTACATTTACATCTGCCCTGACCGGGGACAGAACCCAAGACCTCCAGCTTCGCAGTCAGGCTCTCTAACCAGACCATGGAGTAGTTCTTAGAATAGAGCTCTTAGAATGATAATAATGTTGGGGTTTGTCTAGCTATCTCCCTCACTTGGCCAATTCAAGTATCAAACCCATAAAAATAAACACAAATATCTATCTAGGAGCTCACGGATAGTACGGTATATAAGATTACACTATAATATAAAGGTACAGTCGGTTTCCTGACATAAGTATCCACTTTTCTAAGCAGTTAGTATGCAGAAGGATACCAAGGTACCTATGCTACGGCATTGAGTGTACATTGACGTAATTTTCATCGCTTCTTCCATAGAGTAAATGTCAAAATACTAGGTACTAAGCACCACACTTAGTTAACTCGTACCAGGGCGGGACGCGGGACGTAATTAATTACTCCTGTCAGTGACAAGCGAAGGCAGTTAAGTACATAACGTTTCATAATAAATAAGTTACCTAAGTTAAATAAATCAAGCTCACGATGAAAATTGATAGGGAGGTGCGGATTGAAGAGAGCTAATTACTGTTTTGATTTACCACCACGGGGTAAAACGGTACTGAGGACGCGTTACACGCGATGATTTTTAATCTGTGATCAGGATTTTTTTACCTCAGTAATTAATGGCGATCATGATGATGCCTCAATTATAATGCATGGAACTAAGCATTTTTTATAATTAATGTAGGGTGATCATGATCATTGTATCCAATGGTTATTGGTTTTAAATATTGACCGCCATAAACTACTGAATTAGAAAAATTGGTACTTGTCCATCCACCTAGTATAATGTCCCACATCAGTACCGTTTTATTACCAACTAGGAAAATAAACCATTTATGAAACGTGCAGTCCGTGACCTCTTAGAATGCCATTGAGATTTGTCTTGCTTACTCACTAGGTCGATTCAAGCATCAAACCCTTAAGGGTTGCTTAAGCATGAGCAACGCGTTATAAGATTTCACCAACTGTACTATAGTCTACATTTTGGCTTTTGACCTTAACCTGAAAAGAAACGCCACGCGAACAAGCCAACAGTCACAGATAACATAATAGTTAGCTTCTACTTAAACTTTATGCATAATTTTTATTTTTAGCGGATAACACTAAGCAGGTCAAGGCAAGCAAGGCCATGTTGTCCCAACAGATATGGAATCTACTTCACAGCGATCCTAAGCAAACACAATTAATCACCACAGTTGTGTATACTCGCTGTTTGTCCCGCATAGAGGATTAAATGCATAATTCGATACCATTGATTGTACCCTTGATATCGGCGATTTCGTGGATTTTATAGAGAGCTAGTATTCTAAATTAGTCGAATAGACAGGTGACAAACAGAAGCAGAGGTTGTCGATAACAATGAAGCAATGAAGGTAAAGATGATCGGAGCATGATTTAATTTTCTACTTTTAACGGAATTCCTGAGAATGAACAAAGTCTGCGTTTCGTTGATTTACGTTGAGTTGCAGAAGCGCAGAGGCGTAGAATTTGCGAGTGCGTTGAGCGACTCATTGTGAAATCGCAAATTAAATTAGTCACGATATAAACTAGCAAAGGCTAAGTAGTAACTCTTTGTCATTGTAAAGAGCTTCTCTCAAGAACCACTAAGTAACAAATAAAATGCCTCAAACTGTTAAAACATTAATATAAAACGAATAGCAGCTGTATCCACAAGGTGTTTACTTTAGTTCTAACTTCTCTCAAATCGAATCGCACTCCGCGCATTTAAATTAAAAGAAATCGCGAAACATGTGGCGCGTTAATCGATGACATCACGAAATAAATCTGTCCGTCTACGTCTGTCGGGGATCGGGTAGCGGGTCGCCCGGATCCGGTAGTTAAGCTCTATCGAAACTACTATTTTTATTACACTCAGAAATAACGTTCGACTGATTCTTAAATGAGGAAACAAGTTATTCCCCCTCAATAAACGAGCGAGATCTTATGGGAACACCTCAAACATGTATGATTGTAAATCCGTACTATTATTAATACAAAAGTCTGTCTAACTGTTACCTCTTCGCGCTTTAAATCTCTGAACCGATTTAGTTGGAATTTGACATAGAGATAGTTTCAGTATAGCGATAAACAAATTCAACGCAGTGACGGGCAACAGCTAGTCACAAATAAAACTTAAAATGAAGCTTCTGTAAACTGCTTGATAGATAGCGATTGGATCTGTAGATTTAATAAAAAGGGGTGATATCACTACTTAAACTAAACTTGTAGAAACGAACAGAAATACTTATCTGACCCTCACGAGTCCCACGACGAACGGCCATCAATTCAACTATCATCGCGATAGTATTCTGTTTTATAGCACATCCGGAGTGTCCACTTTCAACAAGTGTCAGTTTTATGTTCGAGAGAAGTGGCAAAAAACGTCGGAAAGGTATCGAGCGAGCATGGGACAAACTACAATTTAAAGCTAGATTCGGCAATCCCTTTTCCCGAAAAATGATCGTGAATAGCGTTACGTATCTGAATTGTAACGGAAGCCTCTCGGTAACCCTGTTGGCTTCTAGACTTAAGGTTTGTACATTTAAATACCTTTGAAAGATCTCGCAAACAGCTCCCTGACATTTGACCTAGCCTGCGAGTGGAAGTTGCTTCACAGTTGAATAGATTTACCTAGCGATTCTCATCGTAAGCCGAGGCAATCACTGCCTTGCATCATTATTTGTTGTTGAAACCATTGAATAGCTGTATTATTTCTGATTTAATGACGGGTATTCTTTCATTATAATGATTAACGCGACTTTTTCTAGGCAATTTTAAATCCTCGTTAGCTTCTTGGCTATTCCCTGTTTAGAAAGCTAATTTGTGTTTCTAGTAACACAGTTGCGTTGAGTTTATTTAGTAGTTATATCTACACACATAGATACTTTGATTTATCAATCTGGAATTAAATATTTTTAGCGTCTCGTGAAGCGTAGGCAGAGCTGGAAAACTAATGTATTCAGTCAATTTATCTTCACCTGATCCATAATTACCTCCAGAAGTATATTATAGTTCAAATGAAAACGAAAGGTCTACTAAAGAAGGCCATAGTAGGATACTTATCTGAGATTGATCTATCGAAATCTGCACCATACAGAAATGCAAAGCCAAAAAATAACAAATGTTGAAACTCAGTCCAAGACAAGATGATACTACGAAGCAATCATGACGAAAAAGAAGAATACGAATTCAAAAATCTTCAATTATATTTTTTCCTGAACTTCTGTAGTTGGCAAGTACCTAGTCATATAAGAATTCTCTCAACACTAAACCTTGAGTCAACGTGTATGTTTGCTTTTAACTTCTTCGGAACAGCTCTTAAATGCTGTCACAATAATAAATATTATTGCTATTGTAACTCATCGCTAACTAACAGCGACTGCAAGCAATAATAAAGGCGATTAGTGAGCGATTCTTCATACGGGTCAGATTACATAGAAGACCCAAGCCCACTATCCTGATTATCGGTTCTCAGAAATCTTGTAACGTATAATAATAGCCATTGAGGATCTTTTGAATAACCCCGGGTCATGTACGATTGTACACCTTATCGCCTCAGAATCGTTGCCGGTTCGTCATAATCTCGTATAGGTGTTGATAATATTTGAGCCGACGTTTCTAGTAATAAAAACTATAAGCTTAAATTTAAACTGGATAATTTCATAGCCTACCTAATATTTAAGGGAAAAATGTTTGAATATCAAGTTTTACGGTATTTCTTTCTTTTAAGTTCAATTACTACCTGTTTACTATTGTCAAGCTTGTTGAAATAATAAGGTATTAAAGACAAAATACCTACGAAATACGCCTACCGATCACAATATCAATTCAACTGAGTTCATTGCCTTTTGGTTCAAGGTGCAGCTTATGGAGACGTTAGTTTGAAATTTGATTATCATTGTATTGATATTGTAGACACTGTTCAGTATGCTTAGTGTACGTAGTTTTTTCGTCACAAAATACGTCTCGAACGCGGTGGCGTTAAAATGACAAATACTATGAGAACGGTTTGTTGCCGTTTCGATCCGCAAGTGGCGCTGCCTATTTTCCCATAGTATTTGAGACGTTTACGTGAACGCTTTCGAGACGATTTTAAGTAAAGTAAGTAACAAGTACACATCAAATACGTAAACTCTTGAGCTTAACTTGACTTCCCCACTTGATTTGACTTCTGTCGATAACCTCGAATGTTTTTTAAAAGGCTTGACCCTGGCATCTCAAGTAGCTGTAGAGTTTGAGGTTGTATAAGAAGCTTTAGAACTTATAACAAAAAAGAGTTTTTGCATTGTTGTAGTTTGTAAATCGATTAAAATTTTCGTAAGAGTTGAGTTAATGCTGTTGTTAACGTAGGTATGTCTCAACTATGGCATGTTGCGAAACAGCAAGGAGAAAAACATCGATAAATTTGTCTTGTGAATCCTCCCAAATTGTTAGTTGAAAACGCGTGTTTTCGGCACGTGGTTCAGTTGCAAGTAAATTTGTAGGTAAATGTAATTTTGGTTAGTTTCTCCTACTTGAGTCCATCTCAGTCTAGCGTTTGAAGGAAGTCGAGATAAAAATAAATGGCGGTCATAGGTCACTTATCGTCAGCTATTATTGATCAGCAGATATTTAACTAACTATTAACAAAAGACCAAACGCTTGTGTAGATATTTTTGAGATGTTTGTATACACACATACACATATCACGTCTGTATCCCTTACGGGGTAGACAGAGCCTAAGGTAACAAAACCTTAATGCCACGTTTAGCATGATTAAGGGGGTACAGCTGGAAAGGGAAATCAAAATAGTGATGGGTTGCTAGCCGCATCGCCTATAACATGATTCCTAAGACTTTCGCCCATTCCCTCGATGGGCTTTTACCATCTGCGCGGGAAGAGAAGCAACTGGTATTTTAATTATGTTTTTTCTTTACTCCCAGACCAGCATGGAAGAAATGAGATGTTTGTATTTTATAATATTTGTAGCTATGTCTATGGCTAGTAGGAATCATATCATAGTCTTCCAAAATATTACTCCAGTTAGATTACTAGGCTTATAATAAAACAATATTTTTTAAACATTTCACTTAAAGAAATAACATGCAGCGATAGTATAGCCGATTAGGTATAGCAGACGGCACGGATCTTGAGTTGTGTTCAAAAGTGGGGATACAAGGGGGTCGTCCCCTCCAGAGACTCAATAATCCACTCTTGCGCATTCAAGGCCATTGAAATTGAAAGAACCGTGCCCCAAGCATATTTACACGAAATAATAAATATAAATTATTACTTTACATTTTTCCTATAAACTACATTTTACTACCATAATATCAACAATTCACTGAAATACTTAACATTGGGTAGTAACTAAATAAAAAAATATATAAAAAAGTATACTTTAAAAGAATGTTATTATTTCTATAAATCACGCATTGAAATACGAGTATAATTGTACGCATAAAAAACCTTGAGAAGTTTGATCAACTCCGTTATCTAAACTGTACGGTAATGAAAAACATACTTACCTACCAAACGTTGATTAATATTACCTAACACTACCTGAAATTAGCCAAGCCATGCTTAAGCAGATAAGGCGAAACCACACAACTGGCATCCACATGTATACAAGGTATGTGTGATGTTGTATAGGTCACTAAGATTACCCATTACTTACTTAATTAGTAACGAAGTCATGCTATAATCTCTACAAAGTGTGTACAACTACGAGAAAACAGTCTATAAAGATGCCCTTTACAGGCAAAACTTGTTTCTTATCATTAAAATTTTATTCAAAACTTTCATTCCGCAGGTACAAAATAACCTCCATAAGAAGCATGCAAACAACAACAAAGTAGAGTCGAATATCTCGAAGCGTCTCAAATTGTATGCGTAAGAAAGAGACAGCGTCGCGGCATGCTCCGCGGTGACGTCAGACGATAGACCCATCCAAAGACTAAGCAACTGGTTGCTGGTTGGCCAACAAAAAATAAACATGAGGTCCGCGACGCGCGCCGGCTCGCCGCGGTCGAAAACCAAACCATGCATTTTACTAGACACTTTTTATACCACGCACCCGCACCGTGCCACATTGTTCACACCCGCATCTACTCACCTTTGTAGAGAAGTCCAGTGCGCGCGCAGGTAAACACCGAATTCCCACAGGTGACGGATGAACGTTAATCTCGAATTTCAAATTGATTGTGCCGACAATTGTCGCACGCCGGCCTCAACGCACTCGTGCGCTCCCAGTTAGTGACGCGCCACGACACTTCCACTAACCACGCGGGCACGCGGTTTGTTTATAAAATTATGAGCCTCTATTATTAATTTTAGAGGCCCGGTCTGCGCATGCCTGTGCAACACGCGCCGGGTTCGAATAAGGTTATGTTGTAAGTTGTAAGCACCTCCCGCACTTCACCGGCACACGCACTTCGCACTACTTTCCGAGGAGAGTTGTGTCGGAACAAATCCGTGCGAACTTTTCTTCGAAGTAACACTGAACTCGGCCGAGCACTTATTTTATCGTTCCCACGAGAACTCTTTACATACTACGCTTGTAAATCTTATAATTCGGTAAACTTTACACTATCACACTCCTCCGACGATCCGCCGGCTCTACCTGCCGTAAGTGAAGGCCGTGTGCGTATATAAACACTTTTCAAACTCGGGAACCGGTATTAATTCGGTTCCGCACGTGACACTGTCAAAATAAAATGCCGGTAAACACTTTAGCACTCGTAACTCACTCACAGACAGCGATACATTTCATGTTTACAACGCCGTGAGGTTCAAGCGACAAATTAAACGAATAGAAAAGAAAATAAATGAAGAATACTAAAGTTGTCGGCTGCAAAGCCGAGCGTCCGACACTCCTGCTGAGCGCTGTACTAAACGCGAGAGGCCGCGCGACCCGCCGCGCCCCGCCAGCCGCCGCCGCCCCGCGCGCGCCCTGCGACCCGCGCCCACAAGCCGTATGAAAAAAATGTATAAGTAACGTTGAAAAATCTCGAGTGCTCAGAGGGGTGGATCAGAGATCAGAGCGGACCGTGGTGGTTCTGCAAGTCGTTCGTTTGTCCTTGCCATGTTTGTTTAGGTAGTTTTTAGGGCCAGCGACGGTGGGCCGGCGGGGTGCGCGCCGGAGGCGGCGGAAGGCATTCAATTAACAGACAACACGTGTGTGATGCACTCCCCGTACTAAATCGAGGCTCCACGCTCATCGTGATTCAATGATCAGTGGACGTCGACTATAACTCCAATTTACATTATCGATCCCTATGTCGTATGCTGGAAATTTTATCGCATTGAAGACCTCGCATGCATGTCAATTAGGTTTTAAATCCTATAATTAGACTGGCAATGTTTAACGTTAAAACTACGGAACCAAAACCTAAAACAGCATAACAATTACGACTAATATTTAAAATTACCACAAAATCAAAACTACTACTTTCTGGTGTAGAGATCTTTAGGGGTCCTTTTTACATCAGAATCTGCAAAAAAACTTAAATTCATGTCCTTTATCTATCTACCTGTATTCTTTTAACAATTACGAACTTTTTCAACAAACGTTCTGCTAATAAAAACACCTACCTGCATTGCACCCACAAAGGCATTACAGAGTTATGAGGTTCGCACCTAATTTTTCTCAAAACAATTTATAAATTGCCACTTCTTTGTAACAAGTAATAGAGAACTCAGTAGGCTAACACATTTCGGGAGGTAGCCAAATGTGGCTATTATTAAAACGGGAACTTTGAGCCCACGCGCCTAACCGAGGTTGCGGTTGACCAATTTTTAATTTCAAACCCGCGGCCAATATCACAGGCATCAGGCTTAAAAGCTGCCATCAAAGTAATATTGCCACAGTCGTTTGTTAGTCATAGGCTAGCTAATAGTGCTTTCAGAATGGCCACTCTACTGCTGGTATCGGTTTCGGAAGTTTCAATTTTAAGGTGGACTTGACAGTCTATAATCTGTCAGTATAATAATTATAAGACAGGGTGTCTTATAATTCTTCTGGAATATTTCAGATGGCCGTTGGGTTAGCAGGTGAATTAACTACATTTTTTTCATTGTAATTTTGAAATAAAATTTAAGTCGCCTCTTTAACGCTGTACACTTTGAATATGATACCTAATACGGAATAATCAAGATTTTTTTCACGGCTTTCATTAGAAGCTCATTTATGTAGTCAACAATATAAAAATATGATTTTCAAATAACTAAATTGTCTCTCTCTTTCTAGAGAAACGGATTTTTTATATAAATGTAGTTTATATAGGTGTAGCGACAAATGACGTCACATAGTATCGGATCTCTTTTTCTAATCGGTGACTAATTAATAGTTTAAAACTCTTATATTTTCCGTATTTCTTGACCGATATTACTTTTGATTTCACTATTTGTCATCTATTTTAAGATATTTTCATATTTTATTATAAAATTAAATAATTTTTAATGCATATTCCCTATTAGGCCACATTCCTCTGCTTGATAGTACAACGTACCAGCTCTACTTTCTTCGCCATACGTTTAAGGACCTACATATTAGTAACCTTGTCCGTGCAGATGCGGAGCAATCGGCACCACATTTATTTGAACCACATCAAACATTGTGCTTGGAAGGATGTTAAATTTTTGATTGCTGTGTCTCTAGTAGCTTAATGTATTTTATTTTGAAAAAATGACTTACTGCCAAGTTTCTTGCGGCGCATTTTTGGCAATGATGGTCTTTCCGAATGCGCTGGTAGTTTAAAAAAAGACATGTAAAGGAGCCCTTGGCGGTCTATTCGCAAAAATAAATTCTTGAATTTTTGTTTTTTTTCTGTACATGCTCAGTCTCATCACTTAAAAAGAAAGCAACTCTCATAGACGCACAAATTTCATACGTACCTACTTATAGGCAGATGTTCCTGGTTGCAAACCGGTCTGACTAGAAAACGCAGCGTACGTGTAAATGTTATTTAGTCAACGCGTTACCTCAAAACACTGGAGCCAATAGCGGTACCGCAAGAGCAACGGACTAGCAATGTATACTTCAACAACCAATACTTAATATACCTACGTAGTGTTATCAGTAAAGACTAGTATAGACTCTACTTATGAACTAAGATAAAAAAACTTGCGATGCTCTTCCATTGCTGCTGCTTTTTTCATAATGAGATGGAAAACGAGCAAGTGGTCATCTGATGGTAACAACACCCATGGACCACACTGATTGTCGATGGGTTGCTAGCCTAGAGGGCTACATGAAATTCCTCTCGCCTCGCTGGACAATTATAGCTGCGCAAACACTGCTGTTTCGCAGCAAGGTAGTTCCCTCAACTTAGAATCTTTTTTGATCATATTAATAACATGTTATGACAACGCGTTGGTGGTCAAGCACGCTCTCTTGCTTTTCATCTAACTCTGAACCACTAGTCTCTACATCAAGTTATCCTTTCATTTCTGGACATGTCTGATCAAAGAACTTCAGTACCTATTCGTAATTTAGATACGTGTATTATCACGCTGAATTGGTTTGTCGTAGATAACGAGAAACGACCTTCCTACTAATTTTATAAATGTGAAAGTTTGTGAGGTACTTATCCTTCTTATTCAAGTATGAACGGCTGAACAGAACTGGATAAAATTTGGCACATCGATAAATATTGTCTGGAATAACAAAGTCTACTTTTTATCCCGAAAAATTGCGTAATTCCCGCGGGATAGCGATGAATTAATGATATTGACACAGGAAGGCATCCACCGCTGTACAAATGCTATGCCCGAAGATGTTTACGATTGGTTTTGTGATACAATTTTTGCGTATTTTCCAAATTTTTCGGGCGCCTTCCTTTTGTTGGCCTTTTAACATCGAATTGTGTATAATACAGTTGTTAAACTATTTTCTCTATTTTTTTTTAGTTTTTTTTTTCTCCATATACTAATTAACTGTCTTTTACATAGGTTTTATAACATCCATGACGCGCTTTTATAATTGTACCACGACTGTAGAGGTACATACTATTAAGAAGTATTATGGGTCAAATTCTGAGAGGAAGCCTGTGCCCAGAAGTGGGACGTATGTGGACATGATGACGATTGGTCAAATTATTTCGTAAAGCGCGTTTGCATTTTAAATTTATGCATAAGTAAAGAAGAATTACGCCAAAACCGGACTCAAGTTGAACAATTATCACTAAGACACGCCAGTTAACTGTTGTACTCGATATGGTATAAAATTTTATAAAAAGGACTTTGACCTGAATGTCAAATATGATATGTAAATTTCTAGATAAAATTACTAACTCTCTATAGTACCACTCTACGTGCAAGTATTTTTTAAAGAAACATACGATATGTAGAAAAGTTTAAATGGTTGCGTCACAAAAGTTGCTAACAGCGATAAAAAAGTGGACTTTAAAATGAAATAAAACTTACCACAACATCAATGACATATAATAGAGTAGATACTTACACAATAATGAAGGAATTTGTGCTTGAAAATATAGATTTACCGTCGGACCTTTTAGGCATATAAAAGCCTATAAACGTCACAATTAGTCGTTATCTAGGACAAGTTGAACGCCCAAGCCAAGCGTTAATCTTTAAAAGAATCTCACTTCCAGCTTTATTACTTTCAAGTTACATTTCGACGACAGCAATTTCATTAAATCTCTACAAAGCAAGTGTCATAGGAACCATAAAAGCATCTAAACTTTTATGTGGCCAACGACAGACAATACCGGTGCCGTATATCGTCAGAGACACTCGTTAACATGTTTTACTTGTATGCCTCTAATTAACTTCTGTTACCCAATTAACGTTCTTTCGGAAGGTACGGGACGGAACGTAACAAATTAAAAATGTTTTTAACTTCTCCCAACCTTATTATCGGAGCCTGCTTGTTGGGGGTTCCTAACGCGATATATTGGCTCAGGTTTGGCGTGTTCATTTGGAATGGTACAGAGTTAGTGCATACAGTATTTTACGTAAATGCTTTGTGTTATTAATTTTGTCATTGTGGACGTCTAGTCATCTGACCGTCAAAAGTTTGACAAAATGTATCGTTTGACAACTTTTTGATATCTCTCCTAAATCGTGAACATTTTCAGTAATCAGAAAACATTTTTGCGTGGCTCACATTAAATAGGTTAGGTTAGTCGTAATTTATTAACAACATTATAGAAAGGTACATGTTTCTTTTCCGAACTGCAGTTTTTTTCCACGATCTGCACATCTTGAGTTAATCAGACAGTAAAAAAAGGACACGGACACGGTTACAAAAACAAAGCCAAAAAACACGGAAGACAAAGTGCAAAATAACTGCAGGTTGGCAATGGCTAGTTTCTTAAAATTTTCCAAAATGTTAATAGCCAGCATAAAATGCTGTGAAATGTGTGTCTGGTCTGATTAACATCAATGAAACAGATAATTTGTTTGTTTCACAGACCAAATAAAATGTTACGACGGATTTCTGCGAACGGCAAAGTGAAGCTGGATTAAACTACGTCTCCCTGTGTCCGTACAGTTTCACGCACCCGAACTTCACGAAGCAAACTATTTGAGGTACACGCGCCAAGCCCTTACACCACACTTTGTTGCAAAACTTCTTTTCACCTTATTATTGGTCTGACTTAAATAAGAGTAGCTTAAGCTCGAGTTCCTTCGAACTTGGTCGTTTTATATGCGACTAGCTGACCCGGCGAACTTTGTTCCGCCTTAAATTTGAAAAATTCCTTTGTAAGAGCATCTTTATACTAATCAAGGAATAATGTGTAGGCATGCTAAATTTAATGTCTGTAGCTTTATTCGTACAACATTTCGGAATTTTCCAATCCCGTGGGAAAATCGGAATAAAAAGTATTCTATGTCCGTCTCCTGGTTCTAAGCTACCTCCCTACCAATTTTCAGCCAAATCGGTTCAGCCGTTCTCGAGTTATAAATAGTGTAACTAACACGACCTTCTTTTATATATATAGATTTACGTGTGCTTGAATCATCTGTCATATCATAGGTAAAGAAAGGCCTTAGATGAGGCTCGACACAACCGGTAAAATTACGGGCCCATGAGGTTCATTCCATCATGAGGGACATTCCATCTTAGCCTTCCTGATGTTCCTCATGTTGTCACTTACGATCTGGTCTGGTGACCCATGCGCTCGTTTCATATCATAACTTGAAACTGACTAACAAATCACCATTCCCAGAAGATTGATCCTCAATAATTTCACACCATATTCGCGAGCGCTGTAAAAATATCGATAGGTCTCGGGAGGTGCATAAATAGTGATACCCTCGTTAGGAGCCTGTCGCAATATGACACGATTGGAATACGAGGTCGCCAAATTGCCATATATATGATACTAATGCTCCTAGAAATCTGGGGGCACAGCAGTGCCCCCGCCAAGTCGAGCAAAAAAAGCGGCACGGCCGTACCATTCTTTTCTCGAAGCAGTTCAGGCCATTTTCGACCCCTAGTATTTATTGCTAGCTTCTAAAGCTTCCATGCTGGTCTGGGAGCAAAGGAAAAACATAGAATGTACTAGCTGCCTCTCGTCCCGCGCAGATGGTAAAAGCCCATCGAAGGAATGGGCGAGTCTTAGGAATCATGTTATAGGCGATGCGGCTAGCAACCCATCACTATTTTGATTCCCCTTTCCACCTATACGCCTACAATCATGCTAAACGTGGCTCTTAGGTCCTACCTCAGGCTCTGTCTACCCCGTAAGGGATATAGACGTGATTTGTGTGTGTGTGTGTGTGTGTGGGTGTGTTCTAAAGCTTCCGTAGCACTGACATTTGTGTGACCATATTATGCATCTGATTTTCCGGGTGGTGTGACTTTATGATAATTCCATCTGGAACACTACCACTATCTCACGAAGCAGCAGCGCCTCCGCTGCTGTGTTCCGGCGTGGAGAGTGTACAACCGGTGAAATTACTGGTACATGAGGTATTTTCCATACTTTGGTTTTCCACATGTGGTGCTGCCTTACCATCTGATGACCCACTTGCTGGTTTTCCGCCCTATTTCATAAAAAGGTGCGATTGAAATTGGTTGAATCACATTTAGATTATTCTGTCTTTTCTTTGCTCTCAGACCAGCATCAAAGTAAATAAATTCCTTTCTACAATAAAAAAGAATAAATATATATCTCGGAGAAATTGACATTAATTAACCTTGCCCCAATCTAAGCAAAGCTTGTACTTAGGTACTAGGTAACGGATGAAAATACTTATATAAATAAACTCTTATACTAAAATAGGCACAATTGCAACATAGGACTCGAGAGCAAACATTTGCATTTTTCATATGTTACTCGTACCTATATTTCGTAGCTTAGTCAGATTCTTTAACCACTATCCGGTCGTCAAACCTATTGTACTAATTACTTGTAGAATTTCAATGTACTTATCATCTAAAGCTATATAATTGACAACAACGCCTTCAACGACCCGTACCAGAAATTGTGTGATATTGGGTCCGCGAGAGACAAAGACATTAATGACTTGAAGGCAACGTAACATGTGAAGTGTTGTGTGACGTGATCATTTGATTTTGGCAGGAATCGACCCACTTTCACGGGCTTTGTAGTCAAACAATGTAAACACGGCATACGGTCAATCAACACGTCCTGCTTTGTTGCCTGTTAGACTATAGTGAGACTAGGAACCGGGTATAGCTAAAGTACCAAGTAGAGCTCTAGGTCGTAGTAAGCCCCTACCGAATGATTAATTGAATCAGACGGGTGGCTCCCATAACTTACGTCGCGGCAATTTTGAGAATCCCACCCCCTAATCCTCACCATGAAAATCGATAGTGTTTTGTTCATGTTTCACCATGTACGGTCAAGTGCAAAAATTGATGTGTCGATACGAAGTTCTCAAAAATACGTCCAAAGACCTTACTACGCTGGTACAAGAGCGTACGGTACTTATTTTCGAAATTTAGACTAGATACATATATTACAGTTGTCTGTCAGGAGACTGTATGGACTGGATGCGCGAATCTAAACTACTCTGTTTCTATGGCCACACGTGTAAGACAGCGGTGGAAGAACCAAGTGCATTTTCATGCCGAAATTTAACCATCTACTGATTCAACAGCACCATTTCTAAAATCTTATACTAGCAGACAGACATATTGTTGTCAATCTTGCACGTGCGGTCGCGGAGTAGCTAGGTAACTTGGTGACCTAATATTTTCTTCTAATATGCTGTAACCAATGAGTTAGCGAGAAGCGTAGAGAAATGATACCCTTAGACAGAAATCAAGTCGCTGTCAAGTGCTTGCTCATGACAATGTGCCTACAACTTTGTAGAAACTGCTAAGTTGTTTTTTTAATGCAAATTACGCTAGCGTTTGATCACAATCTTCACTTAGGTAATATTGGAATATTACCAAAGTGAAGATGTGGCCTAAGATGTAACACGCTGTTGTAACAAATGATCGCCCAAGATTTAAAGAAGAACAGATTGTAACGTTCAGGGAACACAGACGATATTCAGGTCGACATGAATAGTCGTATACTTACTTGGTTTTATTTTATAAATCAGAGGGTCGCATTGAAAATCAGCGCTGCTTTTAGCGCTATTTGGCACTTATTTCTTGTTTGTTAGCGTTTTAGTTATTTTGCGCTGATAGTAGTTTGTAAAATGCATGTGCGATTAATATATTTTTTATGTCGCACCGGGCCGTAAGTAACAATTTTATTTTATTTTCTTTTCTTTATTGAAAAAAAAATCAGATACAGACACAATTTAAATAAAATATTAAGAACGTTAGTGCAGTAAACATAGCCTGCACCTTAAACCAATTCCCACTAACAGTTAACCGCCAAGTTAAGAGTTAAGATTTACCGCCCGCTACGCGAGAGGAACTTTCCACTTCCTGGCCATACAAAGACGTAAAATTGTGTACACTCCTCGGGCAGTGATAAAGAAAGCCCCAGGTCGCATGTTTATCGCCCTCGCCTTTGGCTCATGTGACAAGTTCCTGCGATCTGGGACATTCTTTATTTCACCATCGGTGTAACGTTAGAATGTGTGCGCCGAATTACAATAACTGATTCCGTCTAATACTGCTTGACCTTCATCAGTACTTATAATGAAACTGAGTGACTGAAAACAAGTTCAACCCATGCGTGATTTCCTGTAATATTCGTAAAAGGGGCCGTCCATTAGTCATTGTGATCTTTTTTAGCACTTTAGCACCCCCCCCTCCCCCTGGTGATACGTGGTGAGGCTTAAAACTACCCCCCCCCCTTCTCCATCCAAAATCTTGATTGTGTATTTTTAGTACCCACAAAGCTTTTAATTTTTTGTAGAATATTATCTTTAAATCTAAATATATTATAACTCAAAGGTGACTGACTGACTGACTGACATAGTGATCTATCAACGCACAGCCCAAACCACTGGACGGATCGGGCTGAAATTTGGCATGCAGGTAGATGTTATGACGTAGGCATCTGCTATGAAAGGATTTTGATCAATTCTACCCCCAAGGGGATAAAATAGAGGATGAAACTTTGTATGAAACTTTGTCAATTTTAAACCGATCGGGCTGAGACAGCTGATAGCGATAAACGAATTCTATGCAGACGAAGTTGCGGGCAACAGCTAGTACAGGTATAAAAGGCGCGGGGACTTCGTTCGTTGCCTGGCAACGGCGAGTCAAGGTCACACTACACACCGCGTTTCGGTTTAAAAATCGCGCATTTGACGACTAAATAAATACACGTGATATCTTACTACAAAGATAGTATAGGTGGAAACGGGAATCAAAATAATGATGGGTTGCTGGCCGCATCGCCTATAACATGATTCCTAAGTTTTTCACTCACTCGATTTTATCTCGATGGACTTTTACCATCGGCGCGGGAAGTGAAGCAACAGGTACATTTTGACAGTTCATGTATGGGCTGACAATTGGCATCGGAATCAGGTAGCTGTCACATTCATACAAGAACTGTCAAACTGACCAAGATGGCGATTGCGAGCGAGTTACATAATAAGCCTATGGGATTCGAACGTGGGTTCTGCCTGAGAGGCCATAGGTCAAACCACTGCGCTACCACGAATTAGCCAAGGCACCTTTTTTTTGCCCGGGGAAATCTGCTGTAGTCAGATACCCCGTTACCACGGGAAGGCAATGGGGTTATGTGGGGTTTTTACCCACCAAAACCCCCAGGGTGTTCCTTCCTCGCTGCTTTTCTGGCGACGCAATGGTTCAACGGTTCAACAGTAGCCACGGCACCTTTTTTTTTTTAACGGAGAGGAAATCTTTATGGATGCCCTAGGCACGGGCATGCCTAGGGTTATGTGGGACTCCCCCCCGAAGGGGTATACCCGAACTAAAAACTCTCCGGCGTTGCCTCAATCCGGTGTGACGGGGACGCAGTGGGATGCCACTAGGGTTTCACTACAAACGCCCCCCCCCCCCGGTGGCCCCGGCTTTCGCCAGGACCTCGCCAAGAAGGGGAGGGCCCGTACGCTGGGCCCGTCTTCAGCCACGGCACCTAACCTGACCTAATAAAAATACCACGCTGCCCGGCAAACAACAGATTCCTGGCAACCCTAATAGAGTGTAAAAGCCTATATATTATTTAGCTAGAGTAAAGTTCAACGTGTTCTCGCATCACTGAGTAGTCCACGGAGCTTTCCAGCTTAGAGGCTTCGTTATTCTTGTTTATTTAACACCAATCACTACATAATTATTCCATGCTGTTCTGGGAGTAAAGAAAAAACATATAATGTACCAGTTGCTTCTCGTCCCGCGCAGATGGTAAAAGCCCATCGAGGGAACGGGCGAAAATGTTAGGAATCATGTTATAAGCGATCCGACTAGCAACCCATCACTATTTTGAATCCCCTTTCCACCTATACGCGCACAATCATGCTAAACGTGGCCTTTAGGTCTTGTTGCCTTAGGCTCTGTCTACCCGGGGTGCGACGTCGGAAACCTCCTCGAGAGCTCTAGCGTTACAGTTCCCTTCTAACAGAGGCTCTTGGCCTCACGGGGGGTAACGCTTAGGCCGGTGCACCCTGGGCAACAACGGTTAATTAATTTATATTGTAAGTTAGTTAACTATTGGCTAATATCCGACTGGGATTTTCCGGCATAAAAACTACCCTATGTCCATCCCCGGGACTGACATTATCTCTGTACCACATTTCAATAAAATCGGTCCTGTGGTTTAGGCGTGAAAACGTAAAAGACAGACAGAGTTATTTTCACATTTATAATATTAGTAGGGATGTTTCTCTGTCTTTTCGCGATAAACTCAAAAACTACATAACGGATTTGATGCAGCTTTCGCCAACAGATAGAGTAAATCACGAGCAAGAGTTTGGTATATTTGTACAATAAAGCATTTATACTTACTTAATTATTATTTTTTCAAGATTTTGTGTAAATTGGTTGAAATTGTAACGATAATTACGGGCAACAGCTAGTTACAGATATAGCAAAATAAAATAATTCTGTGTTTCATTTTAATCCGTATTTAGTTAACGCTCTACATCTTATATAAAATGAATATAACAGGGGCCTTACCATAACGTTTTAATGGAATTCAATTCCGATTCAGTTTAGAGTCTTCTGTCAGATCCATACTAAAAAATGACAGCTAAAACCTAAACTGAGTCGGAATTGAACCGCATTACGAGGTCATCGCAAGGCCCCAGCAGGCTGCCTGTAGTGTCAGTCACAGCGCTAAAAATGAAATAAAAAGAAAAACATCCTCTTTGTAATTAGATAGGCACTTAAACTCAAGGTGAAAATACTTTAGAAGTCTTCTGATCAAGATATCGTCGGAATTGAAATGTCATTGCTAGGGCGAAGTCCAGAAAAACACAAGTATTTGCGCTCAGTATTTTTTACTACAAAGGGCTCTCTAGAGCGTTTATACTGGAAAAAAATGGAGAGAAGAAAAAAAAGAAATAATACAAAATGTACCATAACAGCATCGTTGTTATAATGGGGAACTTTAGCAAACTGAAATTAATAATAAAATCATGTAAAAACTACAACGGTCACTCTCCAGATAGATACGCACTTCGTTTGTTTAAGAGTTTCTCATTAAATGCAAACGTTTTTCGCAGTTTCCTCTCTGAATATCCACATTGGAACGAGTATTATTTACCACACGATCTGTGCCAACTTCTGCCAAGCCTCTGTCTTACATTTTTCCAATTTTGATTATTTACAAAACTAGAAACCTTCGAAAATCACACAAATTCTCGTATCTTAACCCTCTTGGCTGGCAACGCATCTCAAATCCTTTGGTGTTACGGACGTCCATAGGCAGTGCTGCTCACTTGCCAACGGGTCCCCCTTTGCTCATTTGCTATCCTTCACAAAAAAACTTGATTTTCACTCACATCAGAACCAGTTGAGATAAATGAAACGTGTGCGACAAAACCTCGTTGTAGTACGAGTCTATTTAATTTTTCGGTTTAACGGTTCATCAAAGTCAGAAACAGCTTGTTTGATGGCGACCGATTATAGTTTTTAACGTTTTAAGTAGATCACTTTGGCACGCCGTTCGTTGACGATCTGCGCATCGTTTTCGCAATGAAATAGCGAAAATATCCCAACGAGCGTATATAACAGCCCGGCACGTTTCGCGACACATCGGCATCATTGGCTAAATTAACGTCCCGCTGCACTCCTCGCAACTGTATCAACGGTGCTGAAAACACGCTATATTCGTTACGCAATATTTCCCCTATACAGAGTCGCGATGGACCGTGCATGGAGGGAAAAACTGCGAACTTCGTTTCACAAACAAAGCCCGCTGTGAAAAGGGACCTGCGAAAAAAACATTTTCATTGTGTCTGCGAGTCGCTCGATTTTTAATCTCCCCGCCCGTCTCACTAAGTTTATTGTGCTTTGAGGAGCTGCGAACTGACTGCGGCTTAATCGACACTGATGAATAAAAAGAATAGTGCCTGGGACTGGTGCTTCAAGAAATACTCATAATGGAACAAACGCACGGGGATATTATCATAGCGTCTGCACTGCTCTTACAGTACACATTGGTTGTGTTTAGATTAAAATAGTAAAAAATGTAATGATGTATTATGTAAAAAAAAAGTATCGATGAATGCGCCATTTTACAAACATGCATCCATGTTATTTTTGTCAAACGAAACGTGACGCCATATTAGTAATTGTTACATGATGATACAATCATTACGCGTAAGTTTTTTCCTCTTCCACTAAGTGAAATTCTTTTATTATTTGAGCTACTTAATTACTTAATAATTCGCTGAAAAAAAAACCTTTGGAAAACTTGATACACATACATACATACATACCGTCACGCCTCTTTCCCACAGGGATAGCCAGAGACTACTTGGTTCCACTTGCTACTATCCTGACATACTTCTTTCGCTTCATCCACATTCATCAATCTCTTTCGGGTACGTCTCCTATTTGGTCTCGGAACGTCCGTCTAAGCCTTCCCCTCCCAACGCAACCATTCACACTCCCCATACAGATCTGTTTAGTTAGTCTACTTTCATCCATCCGCTCTTCTAAACTTGATAACTTGATATTCGAATTTAAAACAACACAGTGGCAGGGTTTACATCAACAACCAGCAATAAATCACTAAACTCACATTTAACGCGTTCTTTTTAGCACAAATAAAAAGAGTGCAACTGTTTCTTCTATTGCCAAATCCTAAGCATGTCCCCGTTGTAAACGTCCCGATAGATCTTTACCACATCCATTATAACATGACACTTACCACGCGTCGAAACACTCCAACGCACCTCACGATTCTTTAACCGCGAGTGCCGAGGAGAGCTCTCCTTGATTGGTTTACATGTAAACGGCAAGTAGCTATCGATGTGACGAGCTGTTGCATTATTCATCGCTCCCGAGACAAAGATGCTGTGAATACGTCCCCAAAATACTAGTCATGCATTGATCACCGCTGAAGCGAATTGTTTGTATAAACAAGTGAATTCGCTCTTTATGGTTTGTTTTGTACCTACATAGATGTAAACCAAGCTTTCAAACCGAAGATAAAAACGAGAGCTATGTTCACTGTATACAAACTTAGGAAAAAGTAAGCAACTGATATTTTCAGCTTTGCAGAAAGCGATGTCACGCTTACAAATATTTCGAAATCACTTTAAGTCATTGAGAATTTTCACAAATTGAACAAAGGAAATTTCTGTTTCAGCCATGTTTATATTTTTATTCGTATAAACAAGCCCTCGGGGGTTTTTTGTCTCAATAATTTCCGTCTCAATCTACCCTTTAGAACATAGATAATGACGATCGATAGTGACTGGCCCCAAAGCCCAACATAGCCTGGTTATAACAGAGTTTGAGCATCCATTTTCCGTCCTCTCCTTTAAGATTCCGAGCAGTAAAGTGTAAATAAATTAACAATTGCGATTAGCATAATAGCTCTTATGAGAACTGTTAAGAGTCAAACTCATTTCTTAAAACGCATAAGGTTGCCGAGCAAATTATGAATAAAACATTGGCTTGGACGGGCGGCTATCCATCTTGTGTAGGGAGGCGGCTGGGTACCCAGTATTGTTCTTCAGATCCACACGTATGTTATTGTACGCTTTGCAGTACTTTCTTGATGCTATTTCTGCGTTCCCTTACGGGTCGTTTGAGAGAGACGGCTGTGTATTGTTCAAGCGGACCTTCGTCATTCACTCTGCAAGAAAGACGAAATTGTACGTCGAGAATAAGGTTTGGGAACGGTGTTTTGGAAAAAACGAGAAAATTTAATATGATGTAATTCAGCTTTACTCGTAAACATGATTTGATGAATGGATACGAGTCCGCAGTATGTTTTATATCTAAATCTTGAACTGTGACATAAAAGAGTTATTGTTAGTTCGGTTGAATGTACAACTCTGACTGAACAAAGAAAACTCGAACTCGTTATTAAAGGTTATTGCGGCATATATAACGGAGTTGGAATGGAACTCCGCAAAGTAACGCCTGATTCGTTAAATCAAAGATTAATTCATACATATATACCACGTCTTTATCCCTTACGGAATAGACAGGGCCAAGGTAACAAGACCTAAAGGCCAAAAGATTAAAGATTAATCAACAATAAGTTACTTTCAACATGAAACTACCGTGAGACTTAAACATTATTATACATAAACGAAACATGTCGAGCATCACTCGACTTTTTATACGTGAGTTATCCGTTTATGTATAATAACAATAAGTTACTGATGAACTCAGGTTTCGACAATTCGGCTAAATCGGTTTGGAATCGAATATCACAACCCAAAATAACAATATCAAAAAATAAAAACCAAATGGGTTGGGCTGGAGCCTCCTTTTAGTACATAGTTTGTATATTAACAACTTAAGTTCCAGTTTTAAAATACCTTTCTTTTGTGCTGACATAATTTTTTAAGACAGTTGCTCTGTCAGGGTGCTAGCATAAACAACTGTTCCGCATTAGGCTCCTTGTTACTTTGTTTTTGTATTAGTTTGTGTTATTAAACCATTTAAACCATAGCGGAAACGTTTTTAAATTCCATCGTCAACAAAATGAGTACACCACAAACTTCACTCTCACACGAATTATTGCAGTTCCATATAAAAAAGTTTATAATAATTGAACCAAAAAGCATTTTAAGTAACGTACGTTTTACGGGCGCGGGCGGTGTGACCCCGCGGTCGTGAACCATCACAAATAAAATTACAGCCAACGTCGGAGTTCAAACACACGGGATTGAATTCACTTCGGTTTGTAAACTAAATTCCTTTAAAATTGATTTCCGATGTTCAGAATGCAATTTATTTGCTGCACTCTCGATGAAGTACGAAATTATTTTATTAACGAGTTAAATGTTTGGGTTCGGCGGTGGTTAAAATGGTGACCGGATTCAACAGTGCTATTATGTAACCATATATCGACGATTGCTCGGTAAATTTTGACCGACAAATATTTGACAACCCCTTTATTTTTTGCTGGTTAGGTATAAGGTATCGGTTTCTTCAATGCTGGTCTGGGAGCAAAGAAAAGACATAGGTTGTACCAGTTGTTTCTCTTCTCGCGCAAATCGTAAAAGTCCATCCAGGGAATTGTCGAAAAACGTCGGAATTATGCCATAGGCTAGCAAAACATCGCTATTTTGAGTCATGCTAAACGTGGCCTTTAGGTCTTGTTATCTTAGGCCCTGTCTACCCCGTAAGGGATAAAGACGTGATTAGTGTGTGTGTGTTCTTCCATGCTGGTCTGGAAGGAAAGAAAAAATATAAAATGTACCAATTGTTTTTCTTCTCTCGTAGATGTTAAAAGTCCATCGAGGGAATGGACGAATAAATGTAGAAATCATGTTATAAGCGATGCGGCTACAACCCATCACTGTTTTGATTCCTCTTTCTACTTATACACCCACAATTATGCTAAACGTGGTCGGTCTTGTTTTCTTCCCTGACCTACCTTAATTATAAAAAGTTCATGGTTTATCAAATACGAAAAGATTTTCCAATGAATTGGTTGTGTAATGATACATTTATCAAATATCTGTTGGTCAAATGAACGTAAAACGGACACTATACATCGACGACTGGGCAGGTTAGTGGTTAGACAACCTGACTACAAAGACTGAGTCCCTTCATGTTACCAATTGATCTTAATCACTATTATTTTAAATCTTCCAACGCCACACATTAAATCAATTAGTGGAGCATTAATCATTCAAACGATATTATGTTAGGAAGGCTACAAAACTAGTGTCTGAGGGAACTTTCGATTTATAATTTCGGCGAGTTTTGGCGCCAAATTGAAGTATCGGTTCCGCCAGAAAATTTGCTGAAACTCTTCTATGTATATAAATAAAATGAATTGCTGTTCGTTAGTCTCGCTAAAACTCGAGAACGGCTGAACCGATTTGTCTAATTTTAGTCTTGAAATATTCGTGGAAGCCCAGGGAAGGTTTAAACGGTGAAAAATATTAAAAAACAGGAACGGGGCAAAGCCGCGAACAACAGCTAGTTATAGAATAAAAATAGTTAAAAGTCTGCACTATGTCTGTGCGTTTATAAAATTAAACTATTTTATAAAGACTTGCATTGCAAACTTAATGCAGGATAAATAATTTTAGCGTTTTCAGATTGCCCATAATTTGTATGAATATAACGTAGCGCCATACCCCAAGGTGCAGTGCTACCACGTGCATTAATCCAACAACTTTCGTTTCACATAGGTGTCGAAACTTCGGTGCACAATTTAAAATATTTGTTCATTGAATAAATAAATTCGGTTGTTTGCCTAGTCCTAGCTGTGGGAGGCAATTCGCAGGGGACCGGGAAATTTACTACTACTACCCGAACCACCGACAATACGTTATTTACGATTAAATAAAATACGGCTATTGGGTCGTTGATGGAAATATAGCCGCATTTAAGTAGACTAGTTATATATTAAGGAATGTACGCCATTTACTGCGTGTCATTTGGTTTATCACGTCATTCCAAACGCTATGTATGTTCCCAAGCAAAAATCCTACCTTATAATGGTATTATTACGTAGTGCAGTTTAGTTATATTGTAGCAGTAAAACATACCGAAGGAGTCAAAGTGTTCCAGAAGTGTTGACGACGGAATTTAAAAACGTTTCCGTTATGGTTTAAATGGTTTAAAAACACAGACTCACACACAAACAAAATGACTAGAAGCCTAAATACGGAACAGCTGTTTATGCTAGCAACCTGACAGAGCAACTGTCTTCGAAGTTGCTGTCAACATAAAAGAAAGGTATTTTAAAATTGGAACATACAATATTGAAGTAATATACAAACTATGAACTAAAAGGAGGCTCTAACCTAGCCAGTCGCCAACAAGAAGCATATAAAAGCAACTATCGAAAAGTCTGCAAAATGAGTATAATGCGACCTGATAGTTATGCCATTTATATTTTAAATATTTTATTGAATCAGGCGTTACTTTGCGGAAGTCCAATTCAATGAGCAAAAAATATTTTCCTTGCTACTCCGCTACTTTAAAAAAATGCGGAAACGGAGGCGGTTAATTAGCTGAGTATCAAGGTGAACATTTTTGATCGTTTATATTTATGTCAATAATCATTCGACTAAAAATAATCGGCCATACAAGAAATGAATTACGGACAATAGACCCTACGCCCAAAAAAATACCACTCGAAAAAAATGGAATCCACTTTTGTTATAGCTTGACTTTCTTTGACGCCGTTAACTTTGAACACCTACTAGCTACTATGTTTGTAAACGATACTCAATCACATTTAAAAAATCCTTGAAAACATCTACAGAGTGTTCACTCAAGATTACCTAGCACTCCGCTAAAGTATTCTGGATTAATGTTCAGACACAGTATAAAGTAATATTTACATTTATTTAAAATAATAAACAGACAAAGTTAAATTACAAAAAAATACAACCAAAATTTTTAATTACCTTCAACGCACTGGCATCGCGTAAAGCGCTGCGGGTGTCTATGGACAGTGGTGATCATTTAACATCAGGTGACCCACTAGTTCGTTTGTCTGGCCTCTCTAACATAAAAAAAAATTACCTGCCTTACTAAACAGCCCGCCCCTCATCATTCCGGGCGCAAACGTGCCCATCACGCTCGCCGCGTTGCCGCGTTGAACGGCGATGGACAATCTCTGCACCAGGAATGATCCTGAACGGGAGTCCAGACCACGCTCTCGTAACCGGCGTACACCACGTCTTTAAAAAACAGCTTGGCCTCCGAGCGCCAACACCCTGGCGTCTCGACCGCCAGTGGAACAAATAAATAATTTGTTAGGGCCGAATATTTTTCCTGTTTTTCGTGGGCCGCCGATTCAGCAGCCGCTCCCAATGTCTCAGTGGTACGACCAAGGTGCGAGGCAGCAAAAGTGGTGACGCAGTATAAAGAGGAAAGTAAACGAGTCACTTCCATATTGGTCTGGGAGAGAAAGAAAAACATAGAATGTACCAGTTGCCTCTCGTTCCGCGCAGATGGTAAAAGTCCATCGAGGGAATGAGCGAGTCTTAGGAGTCATGTTATAGGCGATGCGGCTAGCAACCCATCACTATTTTGATTCCTCTTTCCACCTATACGCCTACAATCATGCTAAATGTAGCCCTTAGGTCTTGTTACCTCAGGCTCTGTCTACCCCGTAAGGGATAGGGACGTGATTTGTATGTGTATGTGTAACCGAGTAATAGCCTTACAAACAGATTACTCCAAAATTTCTGAACACGACCGTATTGTATCTTAGCGATCGTGTAGTGCCTGTACACATTTTTTTTCACGCAAACAGTTCTGATTTATCCGACGGCGACTGTACTTATCAATTAACGCGTATAACCTTAATTTCACCACCTTTCCATTTAATAGGGACCATCTAATTAAGTATTGACTTCAATTGCCTAAATACATCAGCACAAAATTTATTATGATATAAAATTTATCGAAATTACCGCCATAAATTAGAATCCCGAGAGAATAGTGCCCTTTGGATCCTCCACCAGGACCGCTGACATTTGGTTTACCTTACTCATTCGTAGCTATGACTGCTTAGACACCTCTTACCCAAATAATTACTTATTTATAGAACCGAATTTCGTACTTAAGTTATGAATTCGCATTCGCACCCTTTTCTGGCTTTGAAACAAAATCGCGAAGTAAAATATTCTAACGGATAAAAGTGTGTATGTTTACATTCGCTATCAGATACATCGGAGCTACGTGCTTGCAAATAACTGCCCAAGTGCGTTTATTAATATTTTTGAACACTTAATAACAAAATACACGAAAATTGTTAACAAAACTTGTAAACAAAGAAAAAAACCTAAAAAACCTTTCATGTTGGTAGGAAATGTATTAGGTATAAATAAGTACTTAGGTAGTTAAAAGCAATATAGAAACACTTGGGTACTTTGAGTAGTTTAGTCACTAAATGGAATGTTTTATTCCCATATCAATTGCCACATGTTATTTTACGAAATACCTTATTTAATGTTTTGTGATACCGTATTCTTAACAATATGTGCATTTTAACTGTAACAAAATTTGCGCATCGAAAGTTATTCTAAAACTTATAAAGTGCAAAATTTACCCCGCCACGTCATTTGCGATGCCGGTAAGAATATACTTTGAAAAAAGTGGTAGCCATTTTGCAACGAATTTACGACACCAGCGTAGAAGGGTGGCGTGCTTGCCGGCATCCAGGTTAATTTACACCTCGGTTTATTTATATAATGCCGCTATTACGTATGCAAACTAATTTGGCACACTCGAGTCATTGGGTACCTAGTTGTGAGGTAGGTAAGGCAATTTACACCTTCGGATACGATAGTGACCGATAATGTAACTTTGCCAAGCTGGTTATACATGTAGACTCGAACGTCATCTCCTTCTTCAGTCTATATAAGTCCCACTGCTAGGCCCAGGCGTTCACTCAAAAAGAGGTTTGCGCTACATTTCCCACGCTGGCCCAGTGTGGGTTAAAAACTACGAACACACAATTGAATTGTTTTACAGGTGTGTACATGTTTCCTCACGAAGTCTTCCGCCACCAAAAAGTTAATGGTAAATTTGATCATAAAAATGTTTCTTTCATCATCATCTTCATCTTCAGCCTATATACGTCCCACTGCTGGGCACAGGCCTCCTCTCGGAAACAGGGCTTGGGCTACAGTTCCCACGCTAACCCAGTGCGGATTGCAGACTTCACACACACACTTGCGGGTGGTAGGGCCTTGTGCAAGGTCCGTCCGGATCGCTACCACCATCTTACTCGCTAATCCTGCCGCTAAGTAGCAGTGCTTGCACTGCTGTGTTCCGGTGCGGAGAGTAAGACAGCCGGGGAAATTACGGGCACAAGAGGCATTTCATCTTAATCCTCTAGGTTGGCAACGCATCTGCAATCCCTCCGGGGTTGCGGGTGTCTATGGGCAGTGGTGATCACTTACCATCAGGTGACCCACTTGCTCGTTTGCCTTCCTATACACATAAAAAAAAAAAAAACACAAATGAACCAGAGCTCATGATAAATTTCACATGAGATTTCGGACGTCCTCAAAAGTTCCTGCTAAATCTTTTACAGTTTTATTTATTAAAAAATAACAAATGCCGGTGCAGTGATAACGCGAAGTCCGTTTCTACCCAATTAGTCGTCATAATAACATTTACTACAATCCTTTGTTCGTCCTATTGCTCCACAAAACCACTTTGCATGAAATCCTTCTTTGAGTCAATTCAATTCGCGTTATTAGTGAGCAAAAAAATAAAGACGTTCGAGAGGATCCTCTTTCATACTTCATTTAACTTTGAAATAACGAACAGCAATCAAGATGCTGGATAAAAACATTTTACTCTATCACGAAACCAAAATTCATCAGTAAAGTTCTCGGCAATCATAATAATATTATTAAATCATACATACATTCGACCAGGTGATAACGCATATTTATTACATACATATATTATGTATAGATCATATCAGATTTATCGTATACACCTGATCTTATTTGATTAATAACTACTAATTACGTCGTAGTTAATCAAAACTAGTGAGCTTCGCTTGTTTGGCACATTGACAATAATTTATACAGAATTTACGACCACTTTACTACTAGAGACGACAATTAAATAATATTTATGAAAGTGTTTCATCACCGCATTATCTTGATAGAGAAATAACAAATGAATTTGCGAAATATCTTAAGAATTATTTGGGTTCGAATTTGTGCAAGGTTCCGGATTACTACCACCATTTTACTTGCTAATCCTGCCATCAAGCAGTACCAGCAGTTAGTAGTGCTCCTGACGACGTGGAGAGTAAGACAGCCGGAGAAATTACTATACGTGAGGTACCTAATTCATCTTAGCTCTGGTGGTTGGCTACGCGCCTGATATCTTTTGTTGCTATGGTCTATAGGTGGTGTTCACTTGCTCGATTGCCACTCCACTTACATCAAATAACCTAAACTAAAAATTTCATTTTTGATACAAGCTTTTTTTGCTGTCTGCATTGCCATCTGTCCTACATATATGTACAACGTTTCAAGTCAATCGGACCAACCGCTTAAGAGTTCCCTCCTACGGAGACGGTCCTGATCGGGCCAGCAGAATTCTACTACATCCGTCTAAGTCAGCCGATTTCCACAAGTATGCAAAATTTCGCTAAATATATCTGCTTCAAAATGGAGCTGCAAGATTACACCCAGACAAACATACATACCTACATACATACATAAAGCCATACATTGCAATAAAAAGCGCTATCTTAAATACTTTTAAACCTTTAAAGCAAAATTGAAAGTTTTCTTTAAAGTCCTTAAACATCACAAGAATTCTCTATAAATTACTCGGTTAGTTCTTAAGTAATATCGTCAAGAAAAACTTCCACAGCTTCCCGTCTTTAAAATGACCATTACCTTGAATATTTAACGATAAATGATAGTAGGAACTCAGATAGGTATTGCAATTAAACAAAGTTTCCCTCGTCGGAACTTACTCGCGATTCTCGGGTTAATTGATCGAATCTATTATTCAACGCGAAAAGTTTTCGAGGTGTTGGGTTTCATACTGACAATGCGCATTGATCTTAGAAGTCAATCCTTTTAACTACAGCCGCGGACGTAAGGGGATTAAATATAGCCATCACAACGGCCTCAAGTGGCATAATAATATGCGTGTACTGGTTCTGAAACTATTGCGATAAGATACAGTCATGTGGTTCATCTTCTTTTCAGTGACTATTTTTGTACGGCGTTCTTAAACAGTGTAAGCCATAGTAACCGAGTGGTTTGCCTTATGGCCTTAGGAGCAGAGGATCTAGAATTTGAGCCTAGACTCGCGCCTCTGGGTTTAAATTTATCCTGACCTTTTTGGTGAAGGAACAGCTGTGATCCAATTCACTGGTGTGTGTGTGAAGTTACCAATCTGACTTTGCCCCACGTGGAAGCTGTAGCCCAAGCCCTCTCGTTATGACAGGAGGCCTTTGCCCAACATTGGGACGTATACAGGCTAGAAATAATGACGTACAAGTTCAAAAAGATCCAAATTGCCGACCAAAAAAGGCCAAAGCGGGAGCAAATGCATCCTAAACAAATTCAAATTAGAACTCGCGTGGCGACTGTGATATGTAAATCCCGAAGGTTGCTTTTAATATCACGTACGTAAGCACAAAACTACCACGTTCCATTTCCATTTAGTTTTGTATTTATGCGCCGGCTATGGCGGACTCGCGATCGACTTTGTTCGTAATGAATGTTCGATACGGGATAGATCCGGGCACACCATCCGGTTTTCAGCCGGCCGCTGCATTTTAAAATATTTTCCATTAGCACAGAGCGTCTATTCTCATCGACTATATCCGTGTATTGAAAATACGGCTCGTAAATCTTTATTCGACGGTGGATTGAAACAAAGGTGCTATGCTTCCGGAAGGAGTAAAACGAAATCGGTGACTAAGTTTAGGTCGAAGGTCAGTGGGCAGACCACCAGCCCGTTGGTCAGGTGACATCTGGTATTCGGCTGGAAAACTGTGGATGAGACTGGCACAGGACAGTGGCGTGAAAATGAAGAGGCCTTTACTCAGCAGTGGGTGGATGTGGGCTGATTAGAAAACGAAATTGCGTCGGGGGTTGGTCTGTTTATTCCGTGTTTTATATAAACGGGACGCTATGGTAGCTGTCTGAACTCACTGTAATTTTGCTTGAAACATTGTGATTGATTATTTTGTGTTCCGGCGTTTTGATTTTGTCGGTTTCTTTTATAAAGGAAAATTTTACCGTAATATGGACTTTCAACAGTCAAGATTTGTAACAGATTGGACTATGTGTATGACTTGGATCTGTTAATTGAGAAACTATTAATTAATGAAAAGGGAGTAACATTTTATTGACGTAGCTTTGTCTATCTACGCATGTGTAAGCGACATCGTTCCACTGTACATGTAGGCCGGTGTACGCTATGAATAGTAGATAAATGCCGAGGCCTGGGAAGTAGCTAATTGCTCTTCCAGCAGTTCCAGCTGAGACAGATAATTACCTATAGTGTTTTTCTCAAATATTGAGAGGCAATAAAAATAAATTTTGCACTAAACTTCCTCGCAACTCAGGTGGTTTTCACGTTCCCGCCTTTTTTCTTAAGTTTTTATGTCATCTGTCACCGTAAGCTATTTGAGACATTGATAAAAACGTTAGACTCGAACAAAACGCGCACTCCTTGCCCATCGACGTGACTGTAAAAAAGATAAAAACAAAATGAAAACAGTCCAGCAATCCGATTTATGGTCAGAAAATCGCGCCTGCAATGTAATTCGGCCGTGAATAAGGCCCTTCGTGTTCTGTTACTTAGAATACAATGACGACATTTACGACAATGTTTAAGAAAATGATCTAAACTATGTCACTGTTTTATTAACAGTCCATTAAAAGTTACATGAGCCCATTAACTGAAATAATTTGGCCACACCGCCCGATAAATATGCGATCTTACAGCTCAAGACGCTCGGTCCATTAACCATTATGCGTTAAAATTTATGACGACCCTGCTTGATGAACCCTTACAGCCTTGTACTGGTAGACTTTGGCTGCATTCAAAGTTATATTTAACTAAGTAGCATGGAACAAAACTTTGAATTGAGAAGGTAATAATACCTAGTACATAAAAATCTACTCTTTTTATCACGGCCACAAAATACTTTAGTTCTTAATGAGACTTTTATCCCATAAGTATACCTTACAAGTCAATCTGATCACAGAAACTGAACGAAAAATGGTTCGCAAATTTTGAAGCGGACAATACATACGAAAAGAACAACTTAATCAAAAGCTTCTGTTAAAAGCTTTTTTGCAGACTATAATTTTTACTATCAAATTAATCAAGAATTTTTACTTCTTGATTTTTTGTTTACTTTTACGGTTTTACCGGTAGAAATTAAATTTTTAAACAGCACTGAAAAATCCGAAAAGTAAAGCTATGGCCGGGAATCGAACCCGGATCCTCGTCATTCCGTGACGCGTGCTACCCTACACCACCCATAGCAGGTTACTTGCTATAGCCATAGCTTTACTTTTCGGATTTTTCTGTGTTCTATTTTTCAGTCGTTTAGAAATTTGACTATATTTTTATTGGCTGTACATGAATTGTCCACCTCACATTTGTGTGCTAAATTTCAAGGCAATCCGACCACTAGAAGTGGGTCTGACTTTCAAGATTTGTCTCAAATAAAAAACAGGAGCCTTACCATGACGCCTTAACGAGATTCAATTCCGACTCAGTTCAGGTTTTAGCTGTCATTTTTAGTATGGATCTGAGCGAACCTAAACTGAATCGGAATTGAATCGCATTAAGACGACATGCTAAGACCCCAGGGCTTCCATCCAGCGGTACCGGCGCACCTCTGCTTTCATTCGGCTGTCACTCGCTGGAAACAGTAGCCAATCTCTGCCTTTATTCGGCAATCGTTGTGCTAAAATTGCCAGCTGAATAAAATGCCTACCCCTGTGGGAAAGAGGCGTGACGGTATGTATATGTATGTAAGTACTAGCTGTTACCCGCAACTTCGTCTGCATAGAATTCGTTTATCGCTATCCCGCAGGAATTTCGCAATTTTCCGGGATAAAAAGTAGCCTATGTATGTTCCAAATTTCAACCAGATTTGTCCAGCCGTTCTGGCGTGAAAGAGTAACAAACATCCAAACATCCATACTCAAAAACTTTCACATTTATAATATTAGTAGGATGTATAAAATTTAATTGTGGAAGTCGAGAGAAGAGGCCTTTGCCCAGCAGAGGGTCACCGTAAAAGGCTAATTAAAACAAAAAACGGAACGACAAATAAATTTTATTGCATTGGCAACACTGGCCTACTCAATAATGTATTGTACGTAATAGTAAGCTTGTAAAAAGGAGAAATAAAAAGCCGCCTCTTGTTGGACTTTATACTTTCTTTAAGTGTATTTTGTGTATCAATAGTTATGAGATGTTAGAAAGAGTCACTTTAATGCATTGTGTTGCTTAACAACAGTGTAGTATCATGTGTAGCGCAAACACAACGTAATCAGCACAGGCGTAGCGTTGTTCTACAAGCTTGCGTCGCTAAATAGCAGGCGCGTTCGGATAAACGTGGTGCAGTGGCGATCAGAAAAAAAAATAGACCATTATAGTTCTCGAGAGACCTGTTCAGACATAAGTACGGACAGGGCGGTTGGGAGTCTAGGGGAGAAGTCTCTGCTCAACAGTGGGACACTACTAGCTAGTAAAAAAGCCTAGTAGTAACTACCATGGATTTGAGATTGCGATTTTTTAGATAGGACAGGCTCGTTATAAATGCGTCTGGCTTTTTTAAGCGTTGCGAACTTAACTGAGTGATGACATTTGTCATTCGACTGGAAAACTTTGGATGAGACTGGCACAGGACCGGGCAACGTGGCGTGAAAATGAAGAGGCCTTTACTCAGCAATGGGTGGATTTGGGCTGATTAGATAGATAGTACTTATTAGTACTTAAGCCTTATATATTTATTTCAAATAGTAATTATATTTATGTAGTAAATTTATTGTGTTCTACCGTATTATTCATATAATGAATGATAGGCTGTCGGAGTTTTTTTGCATGAAATCAATGTATTCTATAATTCAATAATTCAGTAATTTGCGGTTTTCCTTCCTTCTTGTAAAATATTACTTCTACTTAAATCATTCAAATGACAAAACTTAACTTGACAAAAATAATAAATATGTATTGCGATTAAAAAACTGGCAAAATTCGAGACGGGTTCACACGCGAGAGTACCGAAAAACGCGTTTCATGTAAGGAAATGGGAACCCCTCTGGATTTTTAACATTATTTTATTATAATTATTAAATTTCTAATAACAACAGCCATAGTAAAACGCACTCCATAAATTTCAAGGACCCACTGCCATTGGCAAGATAAAGCAATAAATACCCCTTTAAAAATTTACTTTACTGTGAAATTTTTCATGTTTCTACATATTTCGTTTCAAAGTACGTAACATTGATGGCAGGGTGATGGGTGATGGTAGATGGTACTAGGTAGGCCTAAAACCCAGAAGTGATGTATTAACATGTGAAAAGCATTTGTCCTTCTTTATATTGAAGATGAACCCTATTAATAACTATTTCCATCCTTTTGGCAACGGATAACAGACAGACAGCAGAGGTTTAATAATAAGATCAATTAGGTAACCGTAATAAAACTTTTAACTGTTTTTTGTCTCTGCTTCTTTATATTTGTATAATAAAGCATTTAATTACTTACTTACTTTTATTTTATTGAACCAGGCGTTACTTTGCGAAGGTCCATTTCAATGAACAAAAAACATAATACCTTGATACTCCGCTACTCACGTGCAAGTTAGCCAACCCTATTATGTTATATTTATGTATGCTGTTAGATTTATTTTATGTATGTTTTATGTAGCAGTAGAGGAGGGATAGCATGTAAAAACATTAATTTCGCACATGCTTGGCATTCTGTATGTTTTAAGTAGCAGTAGAGGAGGGATAGCATGTAAAAACATTAATTTCGCACATGCTTGGCATTCTAGCACTTGAGTAGCGTAGTAGCAAGGTAAATGATTTTGTTCATGAAAGCTTGTAAAAAAATAGGTACGTACGTAATCCTTCGTAATCTACCTCATGACGGAGTATCCGAACGCAGTACTAAGTTTAGCTGAGGTAACCGCCAGTGTAAGACGGGCTTATAATTCCATTTGTTGAACGCTCAGCCGCCCCCCGGGGCCAACTTCCAACCGTAACTTTAATTGAAATGTGTTTTGTTTTGTTATATTCACCTATTATTCATATTAGTCATTTGGAACCGTTTCCGGAATGCGAAACAATCATGATAAAGTTATTTAATCTTCTTTTTAATATCCCTCTCAGACTGGCGATGTTGTCATATAAGTACTCCGAACTTTGAGGGTAGATTCAATATTTTTACGGTATAGGTAGACGTGTAAGTTAGTTGTGTCGTTGACTTAGCGTTTCATTCATCTCACTCCTCTAATTATCATTTTAATATGACCTACTTAGTCAGTGATGTGTCACTCGCAATAAGAAAAAGATCGGCAGCATCCGCTATACCGTTTATTCCCGAATATATTCTCAGCCAAGACTTCTTATCGCGACCTGTGTGTCGGGTTACCTCCACGTGTGGTCAAGAGCTGCGGTTCATTTTTGGATCCCTCCGGGGGAAGAGCAGTGCTTGGCCCGGTGCACCCTGGGCATCGGCTTATGATTTCCTGTCAGTTTCTGAGTGATATCATTGACCGTTGGCTAAGAGCCCGACAGGGGGGAGGGTCTTTGACCATTACCGTACAACGTTGCCGGCATTTTGTCACAAGATTTTTTAATTATATTTTTGTTACTTTGACATTGGCGAAGTGGTCGTCGCTATAACGACTTGATACGCCACAAATAAGGAGAAGAAGAAGACCTGTGTGTCAGCCTTGCCAGTAACTTTGCTCATCATAGTGAGTTGGAGGAGACTGTCTTTCATGTCTCAGTTGACGTGGGTCCCACTTTTAACCGATGATCTTTCAAAGATCGTCGTTTGTATAATGGTTTATACTATATTTTATTGACTGATTGAGAGTGCAAAAGTATGGACTATTTCGAACTGAATGATTCCTCTGATCCACTTTGAAACCTTTTCACGGTACATGAAATAGTTCGTGACGTTACATTAAATCAGGATTCAATTTGTTTTATTTGAAAGCGTAGTTTATATCAGATAAAAAAATACAAGCATTTTTGCTGATTATATATACAGTTGTTGCTAACGGCACTTGCACTGTCATCCATCCTACAGATGTACCAAATTTCAAACAATTCGACTTGCAAGATTTGACCCAGCCAAAACAAACAGGGAAGTTAAAAAGTTCCCAAAAACAGTTGATATCTAAACTAAAGATACTTTGACAAATTACAATCTTTTTTCTGTCTTTTTGTTTTCGCTAATCTTCGTGTTGTTTCAGTGGTAGATTAAGCATAGCCCGGAGCAACGTTTAAGTTTTATTTCATTGAGATTGGATGTCGGTAGCAAAAGTTATTGTCATTATAACGAGGAAAATTGAAAAGCATAATTATTATTTTTCTATGGAACTTCCAGCGCGTGATTCCGACACGCATTTGAGTGGTACTTCGGTACTTTGTACCAAATGAACGGCACAACAAATCCACTGTATTCATTCTCTGTATTTTATTCCATTATGCGACATCGCTTCGCAAATTCATGAAAAAGCAAACTACATTTTTTTCCGGCGTCCTATTCGGCAGTTCGCTCGAATTACCGACAAGTGGTATATTATATTCGTCGGGAGCGATGCGATGACGTCATAAGGCACATTTGTGCTACCAATTTCACGAGCAATATCACTGAATTATTCCCTGAGAGGTGGGGCCCTTCTGAATATTTCCTAACAATAGAAAAAGCTTCACTCAATTCGCACACAACTGCGGTATTATCGGGACCTATTTCCGATATAATAGACAGCTTTAGTTGACTTTTTGTGTTATAAGACCTCACGCTTAACGACTTTTTTTATTACGTACATACATAATATCACGTCTTTATCCCTTACGGAGTCGACAGAGCCTAAGGTAACAAAGCCTTAAGACCGCGTTTAGCATGATTAAGGGCGTACAGCTGGTAAGGGAAATCAAAATAGTGATGGGTTGCTGGCCGCATCGCCTAAATCATGATTCCTAGGACTTTCGCCCATTCCCTCGATGGGCTTTTACCATCTGTTCTGGTAGTAAAGAAAAAACATAGAATGTACCAGTTTCTTCTCTTTCCGCGCAGATGATAACAGCCCATCGAGGGATAGGGTGAAAATCTTAGGAATCAAATCATAGGCGATGCGGCTAGCAACCCATCACTGTTTTGATTCCCCTTTCCACCTATAAGCCCACAATCATGCTAAACGTGGCCTGTAGGTCTAGTTACCTTAGGCTCTGTCTGTATGTATAATAATGTATTACACACGAATCTAAGTCGACTTTGCCACGCGAAGAACCCGTTTATAACACTACGTTTGAATCAGAATTTAGTTTTATGTTAAAATGTTATTCTCCATGAATCTGTTTGTTTGTTTGTTCGGTTCTCACGGGTAAACTTCCTGAACCAATTTCGCTAAAACTTGACAAAGCAGTTGCTTAATGCCAGGAGACAAACAAGGCTACTTTTTACTCAGGAACGCGAGTCCCAAGAGGATAAGGAGAAACTTATTCCGCAGTAAAATTTATACCTGAAACGCGGAATAAGTAAAGCCCAATTTACACAAAATAAAATAACTAAATGTCAAGGACCAATTGACCTATACGTAGACCCAAAGCGAAGCCTGTAGGGGGTAGTGCCAGATATATATGATATAGTAAAACTATCCAACTGTATATATAATAATATCGAAACAAGGCGTCGTGTCAAGGCATCGATCATTTTATAAGTAGTCAAATAATGTCAACAGTCCCTCGAAAGTGTGCCGGCGAAACTAATTCTCGTGTCTTTGAAAGCTGTTTTTGCTGTCTAGTCCGGTCAAATTAGACCAAAAAATAAGAGTAAAGTTACCTAAATTCCCACCAAGCTGAAAATCGGTAAGATTGTTTGAAATATCATTAAAAACAAAATTTGAAAGTTCCCCATCTTTCCCCTGTAAGGAAAAAAAAATATTCAAGGTCAAAGGTAAAAAAAATGAGTCGCGATTTTCAGCAAAACGGTAAGTTTTATCATAAAAATATTTCAAACAAAAATTGTAGATCATAAAATTATCTACAAAAAATTAATTAATAGGTACTTTTTTTTATACGAGCCACCGTTTTTGAGATATAACGATTGAAAAAGTTGTAAAAGTTGTAATCGTCATAATATGCATGAGTACGCCACGTATATATACATCTCTATAGTTGTAATATATGTTAAAATATTTTTCTATCGGTTATTGTTACTTACACTACTAATATAAAATATACATAAGTTGGACGCTGTTAAACAATACTGTGTCAACCCACAAAAAGTCAAAGCCAGCGTTAACAACGTGTCCTGATTTTTACACTAAAATAAAATAGTTAGCGACGGCAGTTTCAATTATTTTTGTACGACTCAGACGATTAAATTTCACTTCTTTTTTTTAACTTAAATTGCTTTTATATTTTCAATCTCTGCTAATATCCATTATTTTTCAATAGTTTCAAATTAAACAGGATCAAAACTGACCCGTGGAATAGGCCTACTGGGGAAACCACAAAAAAAACGCGCTAAGTACACTACCTCATAGGTGGCGAGGAAACGTGTGCATATTATGACGATTACAACTTTTTGAATCGTTATCTCAAAAACGGTGGCTCGTAGAAAAAATTGTATTAATTAATTTTTTGTAGATAATTTTAAGATCTACAATTTTTATTTGAAATATTTTTATGATAAAACTTACCGTTTTGCTGAAAATCGCGAAAAACACATTTTTTTTACCTTTGACCTTGAATAAAATTTTTTCCTTACAGGGGAAAGATGGGGAACTTTCAAATTTTGTTTTTAATCATATTTTAAACAATCTTACCGATTTTCAGCTTGGTGGGAATTTAGGTAACTTCGAATGTCTAAATTGACCGGATTAGTCTTACGTGGACCCGTTATGTGAAACGATGTGTCAAAATATTTAGAAATAATTAAATTTTACTCAATGCTGTACCTTCCTTCCTCTTTTTCTAATAAGGCCCCATCGATCGATGCGATGATTTCGCCAATGTCAAAGTAATAAATACAGTATTCAAAAACCTTGTGACAAAAATGTCGGCAACGTTGTACGGTAGAACACGGTCAAAAGACCCCTTCCCCCCCCCCTGTCGGGCTCTTAGCCAACGGATAAGGATATCCCTCAGAATCTGCCAGGAAATCATTAAACGATGCCCAGGATGCACCGGACCAAGCACTGCTCTTCCCCTCGGACGGATCCAAATACGAACCGCAGCTCTTGACCACACGCGGAGGTAACCCGACTCGCACCCCAATGCTGTATCTAAAGTAATAAATGATCGAAGTGTCAAAAGCTTAAAGACGTATTTCTATATTTTACCACTTTGATCCGTGCAATAAATCAAACAAACAGTTCATACAGGGTGCTAGAAAATCAGATGCGGATACTTTGAGGATCCATTATTTGCATGGTTGTTAATTAGTTTAAAGCATACTTAATGAATTACTCTAATGCAAGGATAATTAATTCTCTTTGGACGGTAATGATAATACGTAAATAATTTAAGTTTTTAATTGATTCTTAGGTTATTAATTACATACCCTGAAAATATCCGCACCTGATTTTCTAGCACCTTATGTCTCCTTATGTATGTATGTGAACTCTTTATTGTGCAAAATAAACAAGAGAAATACAATTGACAAACACTGAGATAGATGCACAAAGGGGCCTTAAAGGTACCTTATATATAGGAGGTTGCAGTAACTCGCTCTATTTTTCTCGTTATCAAACTAATGAAAGCTTAAAGTATTTAAATTAATGTATTGATCATGGCCGGCCACAAACAGCCAAGTACAATACAACTGGGACGTAAACGTGGAAAAAGTTGTGAAAAATGTAATAAAACTTTTAATTAGCTTTTTTATTTACAATGTTACGCCGATGTAGCGCACCGCTTGTTTTAAAAGAGCTTTCACGTTACCTTTTTTTTTCATTCAGAAAGCAATTACGGAGGTATTTGCACTTTTATAGTTCAGTTTCCAGCTGCTGATGAACTATTTAGTTGACAGAACGAGAGCAGTTCTTTAAAAATCCTGCCGCTAAGTAGCAGTGTTTGCACTGCTGTGTACCGGTGTGGAGAGTAAGACAGCCGGGGTAATTTTTTTTTTTTTTTTTTTTTTTTTTTTTTATGTGAATAGGAAGGCAAACGAGCAAGTGGGTCACCTGATGGTAAGTGATCACCACTGCCCATAGACACCCGCAACCCCGGAGGGATTGCAGATGCGTTGCCAACCTAGGGGACTAAGATGGAATGCCTCTTGTGCCCGTAATTTCCCCGGCTGTCTTACTCTCCGCACCGGAACACAGCACATTACGGGCACAAGAGGCATTTCATCTTAGTCCTCTAGGTTGGCAACGCATCTGCAATCCCTCCGGGGTTGCGGGTGTCTATGGTACAATACATTGGTAGGACTTCGCGCATACGCTGCTACGCTTTTGTGTGTTGCGAATTTCTATGTATAGTGGTGCTCACTTACCATCAGGTGACCCACTTGCTCGTTTGCCTTCCTATTCATATAAAAAAAAATAGATTCTTGACACTTGGGATATTCCATCTTAATTCTTTAGGTTGTCAACGCATCTGCAATCCTTTGGTTGGTGGTGTTGTTCGCGTATAATCTGGTTACCCACTGGCCACCCAAGCTATTTTATTATAGGCCGACCACTTAACTGAGTCCTCGCCCGCGCGGCACAGGGGCGTGGACAAGGACTCATTTAAACGGTCGGTCTGTAATCTATAGGGGAAGTAATCAAGAAACTGTCTAAACAGGGAACTAACACGCACACTTGAACAATTATTAAATTTGTTTCACTCCCTGTTAAGTTCCTGATATTTTAACTGTCAGTTATCTATGACTAGCGACCCGCCCCGGCTTCGCACGGGTGCAAATAATGTTTCTCTACTATATTATGCATGTATTATACGTATAAACCTTTCTCTGGAATCACTCTATTAAAAAAACCGCATCAAAAGCCATTGCGTAGTTTTAAAGATCTAAGCATACATAGGGCTGTCCCTAGTAAAATTGATCAGTGTTAAGTTGTGATGGATAAAAACAAGCTTTTTAGCATTTGTTGGTAGCAAACGATTATGCTTTTCGTCGCATACACGCTACTCCCAGGAGAAGAAAGATAAACTTAGGCAAATTTCGAGAGAATTGGGTATTGTTTTTCGTTTGCTGACCACCACTTGTAAGGATCAGCCTATAGACAAGCACGTATTTTGTGCCGAATATTCGGCGCTTCGGCCGACAGCGTTGCCGAATATTCGGTATTCGGTATTCGGCCAAATCATTATTCGTGGCAACTCTATTTATTACTACGAAAGAGACAGAGACGATATCATAGATAACTGACACTTTAAATTATCAGGGTCTTAACTGAGAGTCATCACTCAACAGGCCCTGAATGTTATGTATTTACTAATCTAATGCAAAATCAGTTACAAGTTGCAAACTTTTGTTGTGCAAACACCATGTAAATAAATAAATGCCCTGAAACACTCACACCGTTCCTTTGTTACGAAAGACCCACATCGTCAACCTTTTCACTAATTTCGATCAGGGTGATCGAACAAGGAGTAAATATTTAAAAGCCAAAGGTTGTATCCCCCGTTACTGTTCAATTTCGGGCATCGGGACTGTAATAAAGAATTCATGCAGCAAAGTTAATTTAGGCCGAACACATGTATATCTAAACGATATAAAAAAAAGTAATTATTCAACCGGCTCTGTTTCTGGCATGCTTCTTTATTGTTATTGCTAAGTATTGTTGTTACTTTAGCGTTACATAAAAACGGCCGTAAAAGTCACAAGATTGCTGGAAAAAATATAAGAATCTGGTTTGAGTGTTGTAACCAATTATCGTAAACCAAATGGGTAGTTAAAGATGTGTTCTGAGGTTGGTTGCCATCCAGCAATTACCGCGACATCTGTTTTCGACTTAGCAGTAAATCACTTATCGTCGGGGATAGTGCAATACGGCGTAACTAGCACTGGTAAATACTGCGTATCTACGCAACACCCATAGTGCAATACCACGTAACTAGCACTAGTAAATACTGTGTATACATGGACGGGCGAAGCAGCGGTCTTAAGCTAATATGAATTGCGAAAGCTGGGAGTAAAAAATATTTTATTTCAGTGTTAATGAAAGTTAGGATCGCGAACTTCTTAAAAGATGTTCTTGACGGTGCCAAAGGTGAAATTAGGTGCACATATAAGAGTATACTTTGAATGGGTGTAGGTACTTTCAGGTGGGGCGAGCTGCGAGCAGAGGAGCAGAATAACCACTCGTGATTTCTCAGGAGATGCCTTGTGAATGGCGGTCGCTGGGCCTCTACGACTTTAAGTGCACGGCAAAGAGGAGACGGACTTATTTTATACAATTTTATTAATTTAAAACTCCATGCTGGTCTAGAAGCAAAGAAAAGCATAGAATGTACCAGTTGCTTCTCCTCCCGCGCAGATGGTAAAAGGCCATCGAGGGAATGGGCGAAAATCATAGGAATCATGTTATAGGCGATGCGGCTATTAACCCATCACAATTTTGATTCCATTTTTTGCCATTTATACGCCTACAATTTTGCTAAACGTGGCGTAGTTATTGCCACCTTAGGCTCTGTCTACCCGTAAGGGATAAAGGTGAGATTTGTGTATGTATCATTTTATAAGTGTTCTGTATTTCCTGAACCTTGGACTGCAAGACTCAAATAAATGGGCTGGACAGAACCATTCACCTTTCTGCACTCTCCAGCAGGTGGGATAGCGGCCAATCACTGGTTACTGTTCTGTGAAATAGATGACAAATACTTTTCATAATTTATCGTTAAATTATTTTTTCAGGTTATTTTAACTTTTAGTGGTCGTGGTTTTTATTTCGTATTCGGTGTATTTCGTATTTTCGTGAGTTATCCGTTTATGTGTAATTATGATTAAATCTCACGGTAGTTTCATGTTGAAAATGAAATTAAGTCTGCTAAAAATATAACAAAACACTCCTCCATACTTGGCGCGCAAGCCAAGGCCCCCGATTTCTTTGTAAAACCCCACGTATTAAAGGAAGCTCCATCAGACAGTTAATTTTAGGGCAAATTTACCAAATTTAATTACGCTAATGAAATAAATTGCGTTTATCTGGGCCCCGGTGACGCTTCGCTATTCAATATGGAATTCATTCGACGAAAACTGCCTTTCATTTTCTATATTTGTATAACACGTATAATTGAAAAAAATCTTTATTTTGGAAAAAGGCTTTTAGCATCGAAAGGAAAGTACATAGAGTTCTTAAGGGGTAACACATTTCGTTATACAATTTGAAACTGCCTTTCAATGTTGTTGGCAATGATTTTAGTGAGTTACTCGCGATATACAAGTTTAAATACAATGATAATAATAAATGTCGTGGAACAATTTTACGTTCGAATATGGTGAAATATAGTTTAAGTAACCTGCAGCTCCAGCGAAGTTTGTCAACTAGTCTACACGTAATTTAATTTGAGCTGAGAATTGACCACATCCCCAATTTCGAAATTCTGAAACGGACTAGAGTTGTGGATGTCGGAACTAGGATAACACAGCTGAAGTGGTGATGGGCGGGGCACGCGGCAAGACGGAACTACGACAGACGGTCGAAGGCGGTCACAGAGTGGTGGCCAAGTTTGAGTCGAAGGTCAGTGGGCAGACCACCAGCCCATTGGTCAGATGACATCTGAAATTCGGCTGGAAAACTGGATGAGGCTAGCACAGGACCGGGCAAAGTGGTGTGAAAATGAAGAGGCCTTTACTCAACATTGGGTGGATGTGGGCTTATATTAGATTGGATAGATAGAGTTGTTATAAAGCAACATACATTGTTTTACCAATTTCTAATGGTACCTTTGAGTGTTGTGATCTTAAACCTCTGTCCACTGAATCCATTGAATCCAAACCTCTCATCGAGAACCAAAACACAAGTTTACATTCTACAGTTCTACCAGTTAATAAGCTTGTGGAGACCGAATGATTCCGTTTACTTTGCGGACTGGATTCAAATTTGCCGGATCTGTTTTCCGTTGGCTTAGCCTGGATCATAGAGTTCGGTCTGCGGCGGACGTGCTTTGAGCAGAAACTAATTGCAAGAAAGGCAATAACACGGATGTATACTTTTAGAAGGAAGTAGAAAGTCAGAATATCCTGCTAATACTACATATAAACCCGAAATTTTGACTTACTAAAGCGGAATTTGGGCAAATAAAAGGAATTGAAACATTGCAAATTTTGAAGGAGATCCTTGGGAAAGGACTATGTCCAGCAGTGGACGTCTCCCGACTAATATGATGATGATGATGACTTTCCAACGGTAACGTCCCTCCGAGAAATGTGCTTTCAAAAATTAAGCCCAGGGTGAAAAGCTCTTAACCAAAATTCTGTTCAGCCACCGCCAATGAATATCACAAATCTAAATGTTATTCTTACAAAATTGTGGCCACCATAGTTATCCACACTTACAGCGTATTTTCTCGTACCTATCACTCTGGGCCACGGCCCATCCAGTTCACACTTTAGCTCCCGAACTTGGCCCTCTGGATTAAAGCCAAGGAAGATGTTTGCTTTGCCCCTGAATAACTAGACGTGCCATACCCCGCATGCAATAATGCCGAAATACGTGGACATCTCGTGTTGGACGCGCTTTAGGGAGCACCTTCACTGGGATGAAGCAACCAATCATAAAATTAAGACATGACAAGGGAAGTGGGGCACGATGTAGAATTCGACTAATTGATCGATTTTTAGTGTCACTGTCCTAATAGAAGGGCAAACTGAGCTTTATTTTTTACCATTACATAGAATCCGGCGTAGCTTTTTTTTAAGATAGTCCCCTAAACGAAAATAGGCATTGTTTTCTGATCTGACACACGGTATGAGGTGACTTCAAAAAAAAAATTATTTGCTAAAAATTTGGAAGAATAACAGCGAAAACCTTAGTTGCGATGTTCGTTGTTTTACCAGTGAACGCTCAAGTACCTATACCATCATCTTTAGTAGATGTTCCCATTGAGTTCACATGTGACAGAGTACCGTTGTGTATTGAATGCTTTCGAAACTGAAATCTGTACTGACGTCAAAGAGCATAATGATCACCCTTGTGTACACTACAAACACTAATCCAGACATTGATCTGCGGCAGAAATTGAACGCGGTGTATTCGAATTCCATGCTTTCGAATTGTTATGATTCACTTACACAGAATCAGGTATCTTGCCATTCAGCAGAACGTACGGTAAACAAAACACAGAACACACTTCATTCCGAGTAATGTGATCAAGTTGATTGTCTTCTAGCAGCGGTTACTTCACGGAAAAATAGGATGATGACTTTTTCTTTGTCTATCACGAGATTATCAAAAAGTATTCGACACTTATTTTTTCTTTATTCGTATACCTAATCAACACTTTACGGAGAAATGGTTTGGAATGTCGCGTGTCGCTACGTCTTGGTACAATTTTTGCAAGAAAATGTTGTCACGGGGTCAAACTAGAACACGGTTTGTCTTCGTATTTTTTTGTTTCATAGACAAGAGTAAACGTGTCCAATATTTTTTGACAATGTGATTGACGGTCCCAGTCATCATCGCTTAATTTGTTTTGTTTAGTTAAAAAATTACATCCTTGTAGCCAGCGAATAGCTAAGCAGTACCAGAATAAATTTAACCAGTAAGAGTGCTGCGTTAAGTAATCCTAATGGTGGTCTTTTTTCTCGCATAGCTTATCTACCTCACACAGTTCTAGCATTTGCGTGGCCTAATTCGAATATTCAAGTATTCGTATTCGAATAACAGCGCTGTAATTCTAAACGTGCATCAGCTTTACTAATACTAGGAGCATCAATGAGGAAGTAAGCTTCTATCCGCCAGTATGCCCATCCGTTGATACATTTGTGTCATTCTGGTATGTTTCTACGGAGCATGCGAAATGGATTGACTTTTCACAAGCTTTGTTTGACTTGCAACGTTTGTGTTCTTGTTTGTTTAAAGCCGGATTCACATTTGTCTGACTTGTTGTGTCGTAATGCTCTCTGCCGTGATGGCTGACTACGCTACTAATCACATCTGTATGACTTGTTATGGCGCATTTTTTAATCATGTCTTGACTCCTGGAGTGTTTACACATATGTTTTTTAATGGTTTTAACGCATCACAATACAACATTGGTGTGTACACACTAGTCCGACTCGTTGTGTCGCGTCGCTGCGTCGCCCCCTCGCCCATCTTGACGCGGCCCGGGATCTCTTCCGACGCGACACAACACAAGCCGTAACAACACACTCCGTTGGAAAAATGGTGTACTGTGTGTCGGTTTCGGTCATTGACGACCGGATAGCCTAGTGGTTAGTGCCCCTGACTATGAAGCTAGAGGTCCTGGGTTCGAATCCCGGTAGGGGCAGACAGTTGTATGATGAATACGAATGTTTGTGCCCGAGTCATAGATGTTGTATGTATTTAAGTATGTATTTATTTACATTATATAAGTTTGTTTATCCGTTGCCTGGTAGCCATAGTACAAGCTTTGCTTAGTTTGGGGCTGGGTCAATTGGTGTAATTTGTCCCAAGATATTTATTATTATTTTAGTATTATTATTATACGTTTAGTGCACGGCGTAGTGGGCATTTTACCGTTAGGACCTATGTTAATGTTGAATATTTGCCACTAGTAAATATTGTGCCCTAAACAGTGTGGTCCGTCACACACTTGGCCTGTTTTTGCTTATAGCGCCGTAGCTCCTCAAGCGCGGCTTATCTTCTGAGCTTGGATTAACTTGCAATTAGAAATCTACAACACGCTGTAAATCTATGCTTTTGTGCAAAACTAATCAAACCCTGCTTTATTACTGGCTTATTAAATGGTTTGCTTACCTTCGGCCTTTGTTATGGTTACTTAATCTTAAAACAGTTTGATGTTTCCTAAAATGACTTACAGATTTTTTATAGTTTCATTAAATAGCTGGCCCAACAGTCTCGGTTCTGTCAGAAGCTTGCCAAGTTTCTTTTCAGATATCTTTATGAGCACTTTATCGGTCTTCAACGAATATACAAAAAAACAATTTGCCAATGGTTCCTAACTTTAGACATTCTTTTAATGCACCTTTTAATGCATTACCAAACCGGGTCTTATCACTACATAGTATAAAATAAAGTCGCTTTCTCTGTCCCTATGTCCCTATGTATTGTACCTATGCTTATATCTTCAAAACTACACAACGGATTTTGATGCGGTAGTTTTTAATAGATAGAGTGATTCAAGAGGAAAGTTTTTATGTATAATTCTACGCAGACGAAGTCGCGGGCAGAAGCTAGTTATCTATATAATACACTAGCTGTTGCCCGCAACTTCGTCTGCGTAGAATTCGTTTATCGCTATCCCGCGGGAATCACGCAATTTTCCGGGATAAAAAGTAGCCTATGTGTTATTCCAGACTATAATCTATCTATTTTCCAAATTTCATCCAGATCGGCTCAGTACTTTTTGAGCCTATTCATTACAAACATACAAACATACAAAAATAGGTACAAATCTTTCCTCTTTATAATATTAGTATAGATATAGATTCATACGTACATTGCAAGTTGATAAAAAGCTTGTAAAAAAGCGGTTTTAAGTCACAGAGATCAAGTTCCCACACGGGAGGCAGCCAGCCGCGTTATGTACACGGCATAAAGCTAGCTGAGAGGTGTGTAATTGGTAGCTAATCCGTGCTCTCAGCGTCTCCTCGACGGATTGCTCTCTACATTGTTCTCGTAATACCTAGTGTGTACATGTGATGTTCGTTAATGCCAGCGCTGGATTGGTTTTGCTCTATTTAAATTTAAAGTTTGGCTTTGCTGTGTTTCCGGCGTTGATAGGATTTAGAAGGGAAAGTAATGTTTTGTTTTGAGGATAGATGTCGCTCTCAGATGACGTCATCGTTTCTGAATCGCACCAACAGATTCCTTATCTAATTTAGAAGTCTGACGGTCTGATGGATACGGTGCCGGGGTTTTTGAAAAATGATCTCGAAAGGACTAGCGTATTATTATTAGCGACAAAACACTGAAGGGTTTCGGAATTACCAGAGTTAAAGTACTGGATGCGCTGTGGAAACGAAAAACAGTGAAAATATCTGGGGTGCTACCATGACGTCTATAGAACGACCGAGGTGAGGGCGGTAGGCGCTCTACCCGCCTGCTCCGAGAGAGCTACCCGCGGTCATCCCACCCCGCGCCCCCGTGCCACGCCGGCCAGGACTCATTTAAGCGGTCAGTCTATTTATTTATTTATTTATTTCATTTAGATACAGTGTAAGCTTACAGCACATGATAACACCAAAGCACCTACACGATAAATTATTACACAAAAACAGAAACAGAAATCAATACATGACTGTATGTCAAAAAGAAAAATCGTCAAATTAAGAACATTCGAAATTATAGGATACAAATCAATCATGAATAAATTAAGTTAAAATAAAAATAAAAAATATCACTACATAGTATAAAACAAAGTCGCTTTCTCTGTCCCTATGTCCCTATGTATGCTTATATCTTCAAAACTACACGACGGATTTTGATGCGGTTTTTTTTAATAGATAGAGTGATTCAAGAGGAAGGTTTTTATGTATAATTCTACGCAGACGAAGTCGCGGGCAGAAGCTAGTTATAAATGTAAATTCGATTTAATTCCGATTCGGTTTAGGTTCGCTCGCTGTCAGAGCCATACTAAAAATGACAGCTAAAACCTGAATTGAGTTGGAATTTAACCGCATTAAGAAGTCATGGTAAAGCCCCTGAACATCCAAAATAACATCACAATGTGTTAATTAAATCCGGCCATGCTTTACGGCCGCTTAAAAAAAACATGTCTGCCGATCTAGACTGCCAAATTACACTATCAGTTACTCTTAATTCCTCGCTCTATTTTCGTTACTAAATTAACCGCGGCTATGATCATAAATTGCCTAAATACCCATTTCTATAATACTGTTTTGTTGACTACATTATTTACTACTTATTGTTATAGTTACCTCCTATCTAATGTGCAATTCCGAGAAATTCAATTCTCCTCATGGGCGTACCCACGGTGGGGCAAGGTGGGGCAAAGTAGGGCATTTGCCCTACCCTCTTCTCCGACCCAAGCCAAAGATATTTCAGGTAAACTTAAATCTTCATTTGAGTACTTTAAAAATTGCCGCAAAAAATGGTGTAAGTATCGACGAATCGAACGCGCAAGCCCAGAGATGATTGCATTTTTATAATTTTCTACTAGGTAAGGTGGTGAAAAGAATGTCACAGATCGCAGGGACTACACAAGCGACCTGAGGCTTTTTTATCACCGCCCGAGGTGTGTACACAATTTTACGTCTTCTCTTGGCCAGGAAGTGAAAGTTGGGGGGGGCGACGTAAAAAATATAATGTCGGCAAGACGTGGCTATCAACATGTTGTTCGATTAAGCAACAAATTTATTTGATAGTAAGTTGAATGAAAAGTGATTGACCACTTGTTAGGAGAACTGTATTTTGGATGTCAATACAAGTAACATACATACGTACATACTGTCACGCCTCTTTCCCACAAGGGTAGGCAGAGACTACTTTGTTCCACTTGCTACGATCCTGACATACTTCTATCGCTTCATCCACATTCATCAATCTCTTCATACATGCTCGTCGGTTTCGGGTACTCCTGACGTGATCTTTTTCCAAAACGTCTCCTATTTGGTCTCGGAACGTCCGTCTAGGCCTTCTCCTCCCAACTTTCATCCATCCGCTCTACGTGACCAAACCAACTAAGCAAACTTTTTTCTATCCTAGTCACTATCCTCTATCACACCCGCACGTTCCCTTATCACACTATTCCTTATTCTATCTACACAGGAATAATTAAAATACACAACAACAAGTACTTAGTAAAACAATTATGTATTAATACAAGTATTTGTGGGTTGCGTGTTTGCAAACTTCAGGTCAGGTGCTCTTTAATGAATTGTTTTTTTTTTTGATGTTATACGATGATTTTTATTTTAATACTTTTGTACATATTTGATTACATACTTTGATTTTAAATTACCTACAATTACCTACCCCGTAAGGGATAAAAACGTAATATATGGAAGGATGGATGGATTTTAAATTAGAATTATACAATGCAGTGTCCAAAATGTGAGCGAGTGATTGTGCTAATCACGGCGTTTTTATATGGTGAAGATGAGTGATTGAAGCGACGTGGTGAATGTAAAGCCGCTCGCTGCGCCCCCTCGCGGCCGTCGTCGTTAAACTTTTATTCTTCGCGTTACGGCTAGATGGCGTTGAAAGCATAAACAACAAGTAACTATAGCAAAAAAAAAGGACAGTCACCAAAAAAGCTTGTTTAAAAAGGAAAGTTCGAACCAACCTATTTCCTACTTGTGGTACTCCGTCTGCATCTCAGTGCATAACACAAATTCGTAACAAATAAAAATGTTCGACGCATTACGAAATTAGGTAAAGTAGCGAAAATTGGGACAGACTAATGTTCTTTTTACGAGCTGTTGTGTAAAACACAAATGTCCGTTTGATGCGGAGCCAGCTGCAATAATGTTGTTCCGTATTGAAACACGTCGCGTTTAACTCAGGCTTGGCTCAAAAACACAATAAACTTTAATCCCTCGGATTCGGCTTCCAGGGTTACGTATCAAGAATTTTCACAGCCACGAATAGCGCCAGTGAAATTCTTTACGACCTGCAGTTGCCCGTATCTTTGGCATGTTTTAATTAGGTAGGTACCTATAGTGAATATTTGTGTGAGTGAAATATTTTTAGGGTAGTTTTAATTAGTAGATTCCAGACACTTAAGGCATTACCCTGTAGCCGCTACATACAAAAATAGACAGAAAGTTTACCTCTTCATTGTGTAATCTAAGCTAATAGGAGCAAACATACTATGCTAAAGATAGTCGCATGTCGTGGAAATTAGTTGATGTTTGTGAGATCTTTTTGTGTTGTTTTAAATACTAACACTCATTGGTAATGCATACTCGTTTGATGTTACTGGAGCTAAAACTATAGGAAAAAAGGACTCGATAACCATGAAATTACAGTTAAATTAAAAGGGGAGGAAAAACTACCCATACACACGAAGCAACCTTCTATCTTGCGCTATAGTGCTCACCTTTACTGTGACTGTCACCTCTCTTTGTAACACACACCCAAAAAAAAAGTCGAAAGGTACATACCTACACATACATACATACACAAATCACGTCTTTATCCCTTACTGGGTAGACAGTGTCTAAGGTAACAAGTACCTACAGGCCACATTTAGCAAGATTGTGGGCGTATAGGTGGAAAATGGAATCAAAATAGTGATGGGTTGCTAGCGTCATCGCCTACAACATGATTCCTATGATTTTCGCCCATTCCCTCGATGGGCTTATACCATCTACGCGGGTAGAGAAGCAACTGGTACATTCTATGTTTTCTCTTTGCTCCCAGACCAGCATGGAAGAAAATTTACAGTATACCTACTTGACGAATTGATTAGAAATTAGCAAGGAAGCTAGACATTATCGTGTCCATCCCCGCTAGCACGAGAGCGCACGAAAGTCGCGTCGCGCGCGAGTTGGACTACCCGTCTCTTTCTTGTTGGTACAGTAAGAAAAGGACGGGCAATCTATCTCGCGCGCGACGCGACTCTTGTGCGCTCTCGTGCTAGACGTGCATGCGCTCTGTCTCTGCCTCTCACGTCATGAGAGACAACGGAGAGCTTAATCACGGTAATGCGAAGAGCAGTGCTAGGACAATATGGCCGTAAGAAGTACGCAGGTTGGGCTCCACTTCAACTCACTTCCACAACTAGTACGGAACTCTAAAAAACCGGTCACCAGTAAAAGATAAGAAAAATAACTGATATGTGCACCGGATTCCGATGTTCACAAATTGACCACTTTGTAACGTTATGTCGCTTGCAGCAAATTACAAAATATATCTCAGACGAGAACGCTATTCTGTAGGAGACCGTTGCAGCGGGAACTCGTTTCGGCGCTAATCCGATTTGTCAATGACAAAAATACTATGAATATGTACAAACTGTACGATTTTCTTTGATATTAGTCGTAAAAATCGGCCACGTGATATGAAATTGTAGGGTTACGCATCGATAATATTTTATGCACCAGATTTTATGCAGATCAAACGTTGTTTATTAATAAGAGCAAACTGAAAAAAATGCTAAAACTAAAGGCCACGTTTACCTACTGAAGAAACCGGCCAAGTGCAAATCAGGCTTATTTCAAGGATTCTTGGGTCAAAAAACACGTTTCGTGCATGCGTACTCTCCTTAACTTGTACGATATTTCATCTTCTACTTATTATTTGATGAACCATCAAGAAAAGCTTCAGTGGTGTTTTAGTAAGACTTTTTCCATGCTGGTCTGGGAGCAAAGAAAAAACATAGAATGTACCAATTGCTTCTCTACCCGCGCAGATGGTAAAATCCCATCGAGGGAACAGGCGAAAATCATAGGAATCATGTTATAGGCGATGAGGCTAGCAACCCATCACTATTTTGATTCCATTTTCCACCTATACGCCCACAATCTTGCTAAATGTGGCCTGTAGGTACCTGTTACCTTACGCTCTGTCTACCCCGTAAGGGATTAAGACGTGATTTGTGTATGTGTTTGTGTATGTATGTATGAACCCTTTGGATACGGAACCCTAAAAATAAGTCCAATCCCAGTGTAAATAAGCTTGTTTTCTTGACCTGGTCGAAAACAGCTACATGCGCCAGCCATTGTGACAGTTAAATCTAACCTCACCACTACCCCAGAGTGACCTACTCAGACCAAAAACTGACCAAAAAACACAAAAAAGTGTCCATAAGTGCTGCTAAATCCGATTTAAGAGCTTTACTCCGTTCAGGGTAACGCGCAAAATCACAAGTAAACGTTAGTACGTGATAAACCGCATATTATCCGGTAGCATAATGGTCCGCTATGAAACGGAGTCGAGCTCAGCATCCGTTTGTCCGGGAACGACGGATAATTGAAATCCGTCAGACAGTCGTCTCGGATGACAAACGACATGTAGGAGTGCACGCGTGCGCGCCGGTCGACTAACGCGCCTATGGCCGATATAATTGATGATAACTCAAAAACATTGTCTTTAACTTCACCAATATAATAATAATAATATAGCCTTTTTATTACGAATTCGCTACAACTTAATTTTTTGTTGTTGTTGTAGTTGTTTTTATTATTAAATTGTCGCATAATTCGGCGTGCCTCATGGCATAGGCCTCCTCCGTGTATTGGAGGGTTTGGGCTATAGTTCCCACGCGCGCCCAGTGCGGATTAGGAACTTAACACACATCATTGAATTTCCTCGCAGATGTGTGCAAGGTTTCCTCACGATGTTTTCCTTCACCGTAGCTCATGGCAAATTTCAAATGTAATTTTCGCACATAAATTCCGAAAAACTCAGAGGTGCGCGCCCGGGATTTGAACCCACGACGCTCTGCTTGAGAGGCCACAGGTCAAACCACTAGGCTACCACGGCTTTATTTGAGGGAATGGGCGTAAATCTTAGAAATCATGTCATGGCGATGCGGCTAGCAACCCATCACTATTTTAATTCCTCTTTCCACCTATGTCCACAATAACGCTAAACGTGGCCTTTAGGTCTAGCTACCGTAGGCGCTGTTTGCCCCGTAAGGCATAAAGAAGTGATTCGTATATGCTTGTTAATCCAGCCGAAGAGCGATGGCCCGTGTCTCAAAGCTACGAGTTCTATCTTACTGGTCTATAGGTAAAGTCTATGGGTGGTGTAGCGGTATAGCACGCATCACGGAATGATGAGGATCCGGCTTCGATTTCCGAACATAGTTTTACTTTCAGATTTTTCTGTGTAATTTTCAGTGTCGTTCAGAAATTCAAAGTAACATTGGTCAAATCGCAACCACTGATTAGTTGATTAGGCCAATGATAATGACGCTAGTTTAGACTAGTATCAGTAGGTTACTCATCAATGATTTCTGCGCCAGATCATATTATGTCGCTCGCAAGTGTGCCGTCACGAACAATTCTCAAAGTCGTACCTACCTGAAAAACGGACCTGGATACCTTAGTGGCCAGAGAACGTGACCTATAAAGCTTGAAAAATATGAATGTATATTTTCAAGTCTTGGATATTTATTTGTGCATTGTCTACTTCCCATTTACTAGCTTTGCTTAGTTTGGGGCTAGATCAATTGGTGTCCCGAAATCTATATACATTTAATCCGGCCGCCTAGCAGTGCTTGTGCTGCTGTGTTCCAGCATGAAGAGTAAGAACAACCGGTGAAATTACTAAGTACATGAGATATTCTATTGCCTTGGTATCTTAGTTTGGAAACGCATTTGCAATTCTTTGGTCCATTCATTGTATCTTGTCGAGAAAAGGACGGGACTGTGTCTAGAGTACCGAGTGAGTGGCACGATCAACGCATAACGATATGTTGGCGCACCGTACGTGAGCACAGTTTCTATTTTGTCGGCAAAATGTAAGCAAGCAAGTAACACTAGCCTAAAATGGCGTATGACATGCGACACTTAGACACGTGGACACTAACCCCTTTATTCATAAACGCTCTATAGGCTTCTGCTAACTTAGCAATCGTTTGTCCTTATCTGTGAAAGGTAAATGTCAAAGTGACAGATAAGGACAAAAGATTGCTAAGTTAGTAGAAGCCTACAGAGCGTTTATGAATAAGATGGTAAGTGGACAGTATCAAAGCCTAACGCGCCTATGCCCGATGAAATCGATCATAAAACCACAACAATAATGTGGTCTCAACTTACGCGAATTAGACTCATATTCGCGTGACCACAGCGGAGAAAGATCTTTTAAATTCTCAAAGGGGTTGTGGTTAAGTCCCATTATATCTAGAGGTTTATAAGCATAGGTAAATTGCTGTCTCTCGTAATGTCTATGGCTACCGCGGGCACTGCCAACGCTAAATTTTCTTAGAAATCCTTTAAAATGGCCTTTACCTTTAGGTTGTGATGTGACTTGGGTTTTTTTAGTTTTAGGTAGGTTTTCAGTTTCGTCTTTCATTTTTCGATTGTGTAGATCAGTTACAATAATTTGATCATGTAAATCTTTTGTTACTAGAAATTAAAAAGCACTTTGTTCTGCTTGAATTATCTACACGCACATTTCATTTGCACTGTTACTTTATCAGTTTTAGAATTCATTATGTCCGCTATGGATATGCTGGAAGAAAAAAAATGAAATGAAACTAGTCAATCAATTTTTGACCACACGTTTGGATTCCATCAGGCGGTGATAAGTGAATAAGTTATATCCCAGCTCATGCTGAGGTGGGTGTCGGCACCGAGGCCAACTTCCGATTGAGATTGACGACAACTAATTACTGTAGTTTCTTGTCTAGTTATTGTTTTCATCCGCTTTAACTTGGGAAAGGTATTGTTAGAGCTAATTGGGTGTGAATCGTAAAACTTGGAGTTTGTACGAGAACTGGGGTAAGATGGATAAATTGCACTTCTGCGGTTAATGGCGCTTGGTTGACGATATGGGATTAAGTTATAAAGTTAATAGTAATGCAATTTGTTAGACAAAAAAATTCGCTAAGCCACCAGTGGTGATAGCTTCACTGATGGGCCGGCTAAAGATCAAGAAAATAATAATGTGTCTGTTACGTGGCATAGAAAAAAAAGACCTTATGTTTTTTTAAGGTAAAATCACAATTTTTTTCAGAATTGTATAACCCTTCATAACAGAGATTCTTAAAGTGGGGTCCATGGACTGCTTCCCGGGTCCGTAAGATGTGTACCAGATATAGATAACTTTTAACATATTTACTTAGTGATTTATTTAACGATAGGCTTTGTTTTCTTGTATAAGCTTAGATAGGGGTCCATGTGAAATTTAGAAAGTGGTCCGTGACCACAAAAAGTTTAAGAAGCCTTATAAGCAGTTTACTAGCTCATTCCTAGATAAAACAAATATCACCCTGATGCTCAACATTTTCAACTAACAATCGTCATTTTTCTACTGCCTATTTCAATCAATCTAATTATACTCGTAAGTGTTAAGTGCTGCACCTCGCATAACATGCCTAAGATTATAATAATCTGTGAATTGACTTCATATTCTAGCTTCAATGTTATTCGTGTAAGGGCGAATGAAAATTCAAAATCGCCAAACAAAATGATGGATGGTTCATGTCCGACGTGGCACTAATCCAAAACAGTAACAGTGCGTGTCAGTTCAGTTTTGTGATTGTGTGCAACACATGTCGCGTCACAAACCGAATCACGCTCTACTCAATCTGTGTGCACCCACACAAAGCAATTTACTTTCCCATTGGTCATTTACGTACCACTCGCACAAACGTAAGGCACTTGTCACACCGCCGTCGACGAGCGAGAAGCTATTATAGCTCTGCTAGTAACTAGATACGAGCGGCGAGCAGCAAAAGGCGAGTATGTTAGTAAAGTTTAAAGTTTTGTCTCGTGACCACAAAGCGTAACGGGACATTACCTACCTGCATTTTTTTTTTTTTTTTATATGAATAGGAAGGAAAACGAGCAAGTGGGTCACCTGATGGTAAGTGATCACTACTGTCCATAGACACCCGCAACCCCGGAGGGATTGCAGATGCGTTGCCAACCTAGAGGACTAAGATGAAATGCCTGCATTGCACAGTCTCATCGTCTAAGGGAAGACGGGCCCAGCGTGCGGGCCCTCCCCTACTTGGCGCGGTCCTGGCCGAAGCCGGGGCCACCGGGGGGCGTTTGTGGTGAAAACCATAGTGGCATCCCACTGCGTCCCCATCACACCGGATTGAGGTAACGGCGATAGTTTTTAGTTTGGGTATACACTTTCGGGGGGGAGTCCTATATACCCCTAGGCATCCCCGTGCAGCCATAAAGATTTCCTCTCTGTTAAAAATAAAAGGCTACAAAGCGAATCTGCGAGTACGACGAGCGATTGCTGGCACTATTTGTAGATTAGAATAACCGCTGCTTGGTATTTTAGTCTCAGCGAGCGGTCAGGCCGCGAGTTTCAGTATCGCTCAGCGAGTTTTATACTCAGCAGCTCAAAATTTGGCCCGGTCTCCATACAAAGTTATTAGTTACCTATATTGTAAACATGAGGGTCACAATTTTTACCGCCGAGTAGGTATATCTTTATTAGCCACTATCGCAGCGAAAAGCCGGTGGGAAGCGAGTGCTCGCCAGCAGTGTGAACAGTCAGCGATCAACAATGTCTTTCACGTAATACATACATAAATCACGTCTTTATCCCTTACGGGGTAGATAGAGCTTAAGGTAACAAGACCTAAAGACGTTTAGCATGATTGTGGGCGTATAGGTGTAAAGAAGAATGAATTAATATCCTTCATTGACAGAATTATGTATCTTATTCTACCTACGTCTTTTAAGCTAGAAAATGGTTAATAGCTGATCGCTTTCTCGTCGACGTTACAACTAGCGCCCAAAGTCGAGCTTACATTTGGCGTGCAGTCCTTCCCTCCTCACAAATATTCAGGGAAAACCAAGATGACAAATGATCAGCAGCAAGAATGTGCGGATATGTTTGCGTCTGTTCAGCTGTCTCGGTGGTTGTCTAGACAAACAGATGGCTAAGGTTTGAAATGTTACTCCACACTTAATAGGATAGTTAAACATCAGTCTCATACTGGCGCGAAACGCGGAAGCATTGCTCTTTACGTGTGTGCACAATATATGTGTACACGTCAAAGGTGTGTGCAATTCCACAAATTTATTTGACCCAGCGTGCAGCATCTGCAACAGCTGCGAGTTTGTGTATTCTTTAATTCATTTGTTGTTATTGCGGATGGCGACCATAAAAGTACGTTTTGAGAGAGAGAGAGAGAGAGAGAGAGAGAGAGAGAGAGAGAGAGAGAGAGGGAGAGAGAGATACATTTATTTACACACATTCGATACACGTAGATATATAATAGGAAGAAGAAATACAATATACTTAGGAATAGTACCGGTATGGTGTAAGGTGTGGTGTAGTGATGTGTATGGTGTGTACCGGTATGGTGTTTTTAAGCATAGGTAGGTGTACAGTAATAAAAAAAGTCTTGGTTGCCTAGTGGTGTGACCCATGGCCTTTCAAACAGTGGGTTCGCAACCAGGCTCCTCTTGAGTTTTTAGGGATTTATGTACGGAATAAACAAGTTACGGATTTATGGGCGAAAATCTTAGGAATCACGTTGTAGGCGAGGCGGCTAGCAACCCATTTCTATTTTGCTTCCCTTTTGCACCTATACTTACGCCCACATGCATCCTTAACGTGGCCTTTAGGTCTTGTTACCTTTGGCTCTCTCTACCTCGTAAGGGATAAAGACGTGATTTTTGTATGTATGTATAAAATTTCAAATTTACCATGAACTTTTTGTTGAAGAAAACATTCGAACCCGGGACCTCTGGCTTTATAGTCAGGGCCACTAACTACTAGGCTATCCGGTCGTCAGAGGCCTATGACAGACTGAAAACCAAAAAGTGGAACCGCAGTGTCTCGCTGACAAGCGCTGATTAAAAAAAAAGTGTAATTAAACCGCATTAAGATAATCCCAATCGTCTCACGTAATTAATTACCAATTTTAATCCCTATTGCGCTCATAATAAATAACCTGTACAAAATAACAATGAAACGGCGTTTATTGTTTTAAGCAATATTGTAGAAGTCAAAACTTTTAATAGGCTCAAAGTTAACGGCGAAGTGAATGGAACACGAAGCTTGGTTATGGCTATTACAGCCAAGTTTCTAAGGTAACAATGTCATAAATATCCGCTAATATTATTTTATACCCGGACTTGTTGTTTTAAAGTTAAATGTTGCAAGCTTCTTGAACAAGGTTAGGAGGTAAGTAGGTGCTTATCTAACTTTTTTTAGCGATTTAGATGCGTAGATATACCTCTTTCCATGCTGGTTTGGGAGTCAAGAAAAAACATAGAATTTACCAGTTGCTTCTCTTCCCGCGCAGATGGTAAAAGCCCATCGAGGGAATGGGCGAAAGTCATAGGAATCATGTTAAAGGCGATGCGGCTAGCAACACATCACTATTTTGATTTCCCTTTCCAACTATACGCCCTTAATCATGCTAAACGTGGCCTTAAGGTTTTGTTACCTTTGGCTCTGTTTACCCCGTAAGGGATAAAGACGTGATTTTTGTATGTATGTATGTATGTATAAGGGAGTATATTACCCTATTACCCCTAAAGGTTGCCTTTAGGGCTTGTTACTTAGGCTTTGTCTACCCCGTGATGAATAAAGACGTAATTAATATGTATGCATGTATCGCCGTACCTATTTTAGTTAAATTAGCAATTTGAAATTTTGTCTAAGGTCATTCAAAACTCGAAATAAAAAAAAAAAAATTTGTGTAACTATCAAAATTCCGATTAGCCGGTAAATTTTTAAATACAAACAAAAACTTTTTTCATTAAATATTATCTTGTAAAAGCATTGGCTACACAGTCATCAGCCAAAAGCCGAAATTACGAAAAAAAACTAACGTAGGTACCTAATTAAATCCTAAAACTAAGTGCGGAAACTAAAAACTTACGAAATAAAAATAACATGTTTAAAATGCGTTGTGCCTACCTTTATGACTCTACAATCTTCCGAACTTGTCGACATTTTTTACTATGAAAATATCCCACAGTGGATCTCAACACAATTAATGTGTTTCCGTAGTACATAGCTAGAAGTAGAAACTGAGCATCTAGACAGCGCCTAATAAGAAAATTAATTCCATCAGGGACTCTTAACGCCATCTATTGGCGGCTGTTCAGCTATGGTAAAGCTAGCGAGTGCAGTGGTAGTTACGAGTAATTGTACTAGATGGCGTTACAGGTTACATACAATGAAAATATTATAACCATGAAAAACAAATCGGTCCGAGTTCTACATCAATTTTATGCAATCATTTAGCTTTATAATTTATAAATGTATAGTTCATCGTACTTGAAAGTACTTAAAGTATTGACAAGGCAAGTACAAGTACATTACGGGCTCTTAACAACAAAATCAGTACCATATAGGTATATATTAAATTACATCTTTTTTCCTTACGGGGTAGACAGATCCTAAGGTAACAAGACCACGTTTAGGGTGATTGTAGGCATAGTGGAAAGGAGGAATTAAAATTATGATGAGTTGGTAGCCGCATCGCAACAACATAATTACAAAGATTTTCGCCCATTCCCTCAATGGGCTTTTACCATCTGAAGAGAAGCAACTGGTACATTCTATGTTTTTTCTTTACTGCCAGCATGCAAGAAACAAAATCAATTCGCTAGTAAAATTATTAGTGATCTTTCTCAGATTTTTAAATGGCTTGGTTATCCTAAAGCGAGCGAACCATTAATCAGAAGTTAAGTGCGTTGTAAAATTCAACTTATGTAACAGTTACCGGTACCAAAGAATAAAGTTTCAGTTTGATACCTTGAGTGCGTCCTCAAGCAGGTGCTTTAATACAATTTAATAAAAGTTTCATAAAGGCGCTGGACCGGGCAGCGCTGCACTTTATTTCGCTAGGTAACAATGGCCTGACAGAGACGGATGGCGCGGCGACCCAAGCCCCGTATTCTTGCACTTTTATACTCGGTTATTAGGGCAAATGCAATCATATTTTTAATGTACACACGGCAATATAATCAGGTAAGCACCTACGCACGCTCGCGCCGTATCTATCCTGCTTACCGAATAGCTTTGCTGTGTGTACATAAGTAAAAATGTGGGAAATATCGCTTGAAAGTAATAAAATTGCGTTAGTAATACTCGTATAACGAAAAGATAAAAACACAGCTTTAAATCATTTCGTTGACCAGTCAAAAATTTCACTCCAGCACTATAACGTAGCAGCAATGTAAGCTACATTTTATAGGTACATACAACAGACCGTCACGCCTCTTTCCCACAGGGATAGGCAGAGGCTACTTTGTTCCACCTGTTACGATCCTGACATACTCCTTTCGCTTCATCCACATTCATCTCTTCATACATGCTCGTCGGTTTCGTGTACTCCTGACCTGACCTTTTTCCAAAACGTCTCCTATTTGGTCTCGGAACTTCCGTCTAGGCCTTCCCCTCCCTACGTAACCATTATAGATACGGTCAACCAAATAAGTGGGCTATCACTTTTCATGCAACTTTCATGCAACTTCCTATCAACTGTATTTGTCGCTAAAATCAAAATTTTTAAGTTAACAACCACGTCTTATCGACAATTATAATTTTTTGACTTGCAAAAGATTTTCAACACTTGAGTGGTGTTTTTCCAACTTTTGATTGGTAAAACTAATTTCTTTAATTTCCAGCTCACGCGATAAAGCGAAATGGAGTGAAGGCACCATTAAGCGACATTATTATAATTAAATTAAAAACCTATACCTAAGTACATTAAATAAACAAATTTTGATAATAGTATTTCTGACAGATATAAATTGGAAAGCACAAGAACTTCTTAAAAATACATTGCTATCATTTTAATTGTTTTCGAGGTATCTACGAGTATAATAATTTACTTACACGGTTTTTCCCCTGGAAAGGGATTTGTTCCTGCTAACCTAATTGTTTTAGACATGTTGCGCCCATCGATACCTACGGGCACAATCGGCTGTACAAATAGCGTTTTTGTGTCGCCGCGGACGCGGTTGCACGCTAAACGGTTGACTCGATTGCCTCCAACGGCTGCCCGCCTGTTTCTACCGCCACCCCTTTACCACTACTATTGGCTGGACTTGTCTCTTTTTTATACAAGGTGTCTGAAAAATTGTTCTAGAATATTTCGCTGGCCACTCTTGTAGAGATTTTTTATCCTAACTTTAGATATAAAATTAAGTCACCTCTTTAACACACACACAAACATACACAAATCACGTCTTTATCCCTTACGGGGTCGACAGAGCCTAAGGTAACAGGCACCTACAGGCCACATTTAGCAAGATTGTGGGCGTATAGGTGGAAAATCGAATCAAAATAGTGATGGGTTGCTAGCCTCATCGCCTATAACATGATTCCTGTTATAATCGCCCATTCCCTCGATGGGCTTTTACCATGTGCGCGGGTAGAGAAGCAACTGGTACATTCTATGTTTTTTCTTTGCTCCCAGACCAGCATGGAAAACCTCTTTAACGGTATAACATAAAACTAAATAAAAAACAGATTTGCAGAGGAGAGAAGATTAAGTTGCCACAGTGGTCCGCTCAACTGATTCCTTTTGCTATGGCTGTAGAAGTTCTTGGCGCGCGTCTCCTACGGGATCTTTCTTTTCCACATGACTATTCAGGAAGTAGTGCCCACTGCAACTACCACTCCCGTTTATAATAATAGTGTAATAAAATAAAATTGACTGTTAACAGAAGAACAAGAAGAAGATAATAAGTAGTTTAAGGGATAAGATCGCCTTTGTACATCTGTTTATCTCATTACCTGTAAAATTAATGTGTTTTATGTACAATAAAGAGTTGTACATATTTGCATTGTATAATATTATTTGTAAGGTTTTTTTTATTTTCTATATTAATCAGTTCTGAGGTAATTAAAACCTCCTTCAAAATTAATAATTTCAGAAGGAACTAGAAAAATCAGATATACAAAAAGTGGTAAAGAAATAATCATCTCCTCGTGCCTTCGACGACCAATCGAGCGAGAGTCGGCGTTACGGGCGTAATAGTTTCCCACTGGAACTTTTCAATCGGCAGATAAGAGGCTTGCGGAGACGTCTCGATATTTATTTACTGCGATGTGGTAAGGAAACTTACTCGCTTTGTCGACAAATAATACGGACGGTTCATTATTCAATTGTTCGGATCCCTCGACAGTTGAAACAATTTAAGGAGCTTACGTCTGCGGTCTATTTGACAATTTTCGTGCGATCACGGCTTTGCAGTTTTAAATGTCAATGGAAGTTAGGAACGAATTTGTCACCTAAAAATGGAATTCTTTTTGTTTATAGACAGTGCTACAGTGTAAGGTAAACTACATACGGAAGGGACTCAAATCGTTGACGGAAAAATCATCAACGCATCGGATATAAATACTTTTATTTGCAGAAATTTGCTTTTTTTTATTACCTAATCAAAGGATTTTCATAAGCAAACAGCAGCAGCAGAAGTCTTAAAGTACCATCACAGCTGTCAGCATGAAAATATCGTGAGAATCAATCATGCGGGTGGTAAGGCCTTGTGCAAGGTCCGTCCGGATCGCTACCACCATCTTACTCGCTAATCCTGCCGCTAAGTAGCAGTGCTTGCACTGCTGTGTTCCGGTGTGGAGAGTAAGACAGCCGGGGAAATTACGGGCACAAGAGGCATTTCATCTTAGTCCTCTAGGTGGGCAACGCATCTGCAATCCCTCCGGGGTTGCGGGTGTCTATGGGCAGTGGTGATCACTTACCATCAGGTGACTCACTTGCTCGTTTGCCTTCCTATTCATATAAAAAAAAAAAAAACGGATAACTCACGTCTAAAAGTCAAGTGATGCTCGGCATGTTTCGGACTAATTCGCAGTCCTTCCTCCTGGAGCGCGCGCCCCGGCGGAAGCACAGCAAAAGATCAGAAATGTCGAGCATTACTCGATTATTATACGTGAATTTCTAAACGACATTGAAAATTAGACCACATAGAAAAATCCGAAAAGTAAAGCTATGGCCGGGAATTGAACCCGGATCCTCGTCATTCCGTGACGCGTGCTATACTTCAGCTTTACGTTTTGGATTTTTCTGTGTCGTTTAGAAATTTAAGAAAGTTGTCGGCTAAAAGCAGTGATTCACTCATCTGCAAATTTTTTATAATAATAATAATAATAATAAAGATATTTATTGCCACAACACAAAAAAGACATGATACATATTTATCCAAAAAATGCACACAATAATAATTTTGAAAAAAAAAAGAACAACAATATATATACATAACAAAATTACACAAAAACAATACACAACAGTTGGTGGCAACAGGCTCAGGCTCAGCATGAGCTGCCAGTTTAGATTAAAAAAAACTAGCAGCGCTGGTTTTCAGCCTGCGCCCTTCCCACAGCGTGGCAGACACATTCAATTAAAAAGGCCGGGTAGGGCCAACATCAATAACTAATTATTAACTATGAGTCCCTTCGAACCCGAGCCATTAATGGCAATAATAATAATAATAAGAAGAAGAAGAAACAAAATATGCATGGCAAAAACCGAAAGCCTTGGTGGTAGGGGCACCAGTGCGGCTTTTCTTTTTTTTTGGGGGCTATTTCCATCCGAGTTCAGAATCAAGCTGACTTACATACTTTTCGTGGCAAAAGCTTATTCCGAATTTTCCATGGTTTTCCATTTTCCTAGAAGGTATGGATATGACAGCAAAGCAAACTCGTGCTGCAGTCTGACGTAAGAAGAGCGAGTCTTTCCCTTTAGGATAGTATTTGCGTGTGTTTACGTGAATAATCCCTCCGAGAAGTATCTACCTATATTGGCTTGGTGCCACTAAGAATGCTTTTAGTATGAGAAGCGTATACACGCGCGATTCAATAAAATCGAAAATGAAACTTATTTTGAGACACACTCTGTAAACATTGTGGTATTCTCAGAATACATACATTCATAAATCACGTCTTTATCCCTTACGGAGTAGACAGAGCCTAAGGTGACAAGACCTAAAGGCCACGTTTAGCATAATTGTGGGCGTATCGATGGAAAGGGGAATCAAAACAGTGATGGGTTGCTAGCCACATCGCCTTTATAACATGATCCCTAAGATCTCAGAATACAATACAATACAATACAAATACTCTTTATTGAACACCACAAATCAGTACAAAACAATACAGAAACAAAGAACAAAGTAGACAATAGGCGGTCTTATCGCTTAATAGCGATCTCTTCCAGACAACCAATAAGAGAAATAAGTTGGAGACAGTTTAAGTAGGTGGCGGAAACAAATAGACAGGATAAACGCAGGGATAATAAAAACGACAATACCAACATAAATATAATACATATAGCTAAATAAATAAAATAAAATAATACATACATATACACATAACATTGCTGTATAATACTTAAGATAAAATAAATGTGAGAATGTAACAATTAATGAAGGCGCTTTAAACGGTTTTGGGGATAGAAGCCTCTAGCATAAAAGAAACGGGTTTAGATACTCATATGTCTGTATAGAGCATGTCTTATTTTTTAACTGAAATATAAGCAAAAGGTAAGTAAGTAAGTAAGTAAGTAAATGCTTTATTGTACAAATATAAAGAAACAGATACAATTCACAAAAAAATAAAAATAACATTAATATATGCACAAAGGCGAACCTCCCCTCCCTATAAGGGATCCCTATAAGGGATCTCTACCAGTTAATCTTTGAGTAGATGAGAGGAGCATTAAACGAGGGAACGACAAAGTGAAAGTTAAAAATTCCAGATAGTGAAAGCCACAATAGAGCGTCCATGTCTAAGTACAATAAACAAAACATAAAAGGTGACAGCACTAAATGGATAAAATAGACACTATGTGTTTCAGAGCTATCATGTTACCATCAACCATTCAAACAAGAAACTTGTCATATTTGTTTATTACGATAACATTTATAAATTAAGTAGGTATAGGTTATATTTTTTTACTAGCTTCTGCCCGCGACTTCGTCTGCGTAGAATCATAAATAAAAACCTTCCTCTTGAATCACTCTATCTATTAAAAAAAACCGCATCAAAATCCGTTGTGTAGTTTTGAAGATATAAGCATACATAGGGACATAGGGACAGTGAAAGCGACTTTGTTTTATACTATGTAGTGATTACGGAAATTATCCAATTTGAATTTGTATTCGTTTCTTTCATTTTCGAAATGTCTGTTTCTCGTACATTTTCTTCTTGTTCTATCTATCTTCTATAATATAAAAATGAATCGCTGAATGTGTTGCTAAGCGCAAATCTCGAGAGCAGCTGAACCGATTTCGCTAATTCTTTTTTAAAAATATTCCTTGAAGTACGGGGATGGTTGTTACGGAGAGAAAATTAAAAAAATTAAAAAAATAACAATTAAAGAATCGACTGTTAGGCGATACGAAGTTCGCCGGGTCAGCTAGTTTGTAATATTTATTCGATATCTTTTCTGTGATGATGATATAACATAGTGTAATAATAATTGACATGTGGCTGTTGTCACACTGCAAACAAATTTGCATTCCGACAAATTAAAGTTTCGCGCCACAACCTAAACGACGTATCTCTAGCCGAACTAAATAGACAGTTCGGTCGATCGTCAATAGATGGCGCTGTTTTAAATCAGGATGCTAATTCAACGTACGCACACTAGAGGGCGCCTAGGTCGCTCTCCGCGTAAATAATATTTATTATTTAATTAATACACACACTTGAAACTATTTATTTATTTAATTAATACTAACACCTACATTATTTATTTCTTTATTTCATACACTCAGCAACACGTATCAGAAAGCTCACCTGTTCATCTCTACACAATCGGCTCTGGTTGGTCGATTCAAATTTTGACAGGACATATTCCGCCCTAAGGCGGAGCTTCTTCAAAATTTGAAAGAACCGCTAGTCCTGGATAAAACCAGCTGTTCTATCCAAAATCGGTCATTCTGAATCGACTGCAACCTGCCCAGCTCCTACTGGTAAGCTCTCTCTGAACATTTTTATCTTTAAACTGTGTTTTGCTCTGACTGTGTATTTATTTAAATGATTTTAATAAATCATTTAAATTCTTAAATCTAACTCTGTTACTCTGACAAAGAGACTCTTGCAAATTCCCCTCGCTGTTGGAATTGCTCATGTAACTTTAAATGTAACGTTCTCTTTTGCTGTTAATTTAGATTCAAACTCTACTAGATGTTAGCTTAGTACTTTGGGTTTAAATCGTAACGGTCGTGCCGACCGTTGGAATTCAAACCCACGACTCAATTTAAATTCAGTTTGCTCATTTTCAATTGCTTACTATTGTATAAGTTTAACTTCTCTAGCTTTTGCCTGCCTGTAACTCCGTATGCCTAGCTCCTGCCATGCACTGCACTTTAGCTCCCTCGGGATAAACTCCCTTCGCACCGCAGGGCCTGGCAGTACGCTACCAATCTGGACTCGTTCTCACACCAGCATTCTTGCAGGGCAACTACCGCACCCCGCGGAAATAACACAGCACGCTCTGTCACTGCATCCCTCCGAAACATCACCAAGCTACGCTCAATCCTGCACTCGCTGAATAGCCTTCAGCTCTGGCTCAGCCTTGCACCAGCTGAATAAGCAAGAACTCTCTCACCACCATTGCTGGCAGCTGACCGCTTCGTTGGGAGAAAGAGCATCGAGCCACGACTACTCAGCTGACTCCATCGAGCGCGCCTGCCGCCCATCTCCAGTCTTCGGCTCAGAGGATTCCCGAGGGAAGTGGAGGCCAAATAAGCGCAGAAAACTTAACCGTAATTTAGTACTTCAAAAGATCCGAATCTCATCCTGAGACAATTCGCTCTCCGACCTTAACTTATTTTTTTATTGTCGCGATAGGTCCATTTTTGTTGCTTATAAATAAATATAGTAATCTTGATTCTTGTTTTTCTTCAACAAAAACCTACTAGGCCTACACTGTGACACTGTGTATAAAATTGGCAAAAGCTCTCGTGTAAGCACTCCTTAAGAGCTTAACTAAAGCTCTGCCTACTCAATGATTCACACGCGCTAATTGATTCTTCGGGCCAAAACTCGGATCATCCTAAACAAACCCCAGACAAGCTAACTCCAGGTACACAGAATAACTAAAACAAGGGATTTACTCCTCTTTTCGGCTTCCCTGATAAAATAGTATACATTATGTGTGATTATAAATATCTATTAATAAATAATAAATATCTTGGGACAAATTACACTAATTGACCCAGCCCCAAACTAAGCAAAGCTTGTGCTATGGGTACCAGGCAACGGATAAACATACTTATATAATGTAGATAAATACAATACATACTTAAATACATACAACATCCATGACTCGGGCACAAACATTCGTATTCATCATACAACTGTCTGCCCCTACCGGGATTCGAACCCAGGACCTCTAGCTTCATAGTCAGGGGCACTAACCACTAGGCTATCCGGTCGTCGATTAAAAAGTAAATACAATAAATCGGTGCCTGATTAACATTCAGATGTATATAATGAGATGTTTTAATGCCAAGTTCGTTTAGACATCTGTCATTTTATTACTTACTAGCTCTAGCTTCTGCCGTTTTGATTGAAGAACTGATACATACATACATACATACGTATATAACGTCTTTATCCCTTACGGGGTAGACAGAGCCTAAGGTCACAAAACCTTAAAGCCACGTTTAGTATGATTAAAGGCGTATAGCTGGAAAGGGAAATCAAAATAGTGAAGGGGTGCTAGCCGCATCGCCTATAATGGGATTCCGAAAACTTTACTTTACTTACTTTACTTTACTCATAGTACTACACGTCAAACTATTGTTGGTGACTACTTCGACTACTTCGGCATACGGAAGTTTCGTAAATCAGCCAATCAGCCTAGGACAATGCTCTCAGTGTATTTATAAATACACTGAGAGCATAGTCCTGAAATGCAACTTAAGATTCGTTAATTAAAGGGTCAATTAATTAACCACGAGCGTCAAACTTTGCCAGGGTGTTCAGATACACTTACCTGACAATTCTGTAATAGGAAGTTAAAGGGTTTTGTGACATCCTGTATAAGTATGTTTATCCATTGTCTAGTGCCCAAATCACAAGCTTTGCTTAGTTTGGGGCTAGGTCAATTGGTGTCAATTGTCCCAAGATATTATTATTATTATACTGTATATTTATTTTCATCCCTAGTTAGGTTTTTACAATATTCATATAAAAAGTAATAAAATAATATTAATACAATAGTACATTATGATACAAGTGTGCTATGTTGGTAATTACACACGAGGCGTATTGTACGCGCGAGCGCCAGCGAGCGCGGGTAAGAGAGCCGAGATGTGTAATTACCAAAGCACACGCGTCGCATACGACGTTTTTCAACACATTTGCGAGGAAAAATAAATAAAATTTAGTTAATAAAAGGACTTTAAGAACTTTAGTTTACCTTTGTTACCAGACATTGCTTACCTGGAGCTACTTTAGAACTTTACTTTATCATTTGGTAATTAACACCTTGGATTTCTTACTGATATAACTGTCCGAACATTGTCCGAACATATTTTAGTATTTCCAGCGACGGACACTACATTTCTTTATTAATTGAACTAGTAATTTTTAAAGTAATAAAATAACAAAGTCTGAATCAACAATATCAGTGAAAAATGGCGGCAGATATTATTTATCCGCGCCAATCCGCACGCAGCACTCGCGCACATGCGCGCTGTGCACTTAACACGCGCGTGACGAAGACACTGACAACAGACTGCTAAACAGCCTAATATTAAAATTATAATAAAATAATTAATCAATGTCTTAAATATGCAAATTATGGTTCCTTTTTAGATAAAAATGAATAATTTGTCGAAATTAAATGTTTATTTATCATCTTTAAACTAAAATAGTTTAATATACACGAAAATATTCCTTGTTCCTATTGATACTGAACCGTTTGCTGAGATTAAAAAAAAGTTTATGTTACCGCACTCGTGCGGTAATATTATTACAGCACTTGTGCGTAATAAGCTGTATTATGAGTTTAAATGCGGTGCAATAAGACTCAATTTACGAGCAACTGTGTTGAAAAATATATATAAACCTAACCTAGGTATTATTATTATTATTTGAGAAGACTGTCACGATCAACATCTTTACTTCCACATAGTATTATCGGTTATATATTAAGTGAATATCGAAAACTCACGTAGTCGACGGACGAATTATTACTAGACCATTAAGCACCCAACAGGTTTCCACGAGGCTGACTGAACAAGTTGATCTAGGAAGTATATAAGTCTAGACTATCTGAACGTCACTGGTATAAGTATTATAAACAAACTCCGGATTGACGGGGGGGAAATGTACCTACCACTACCAGTGCTAGTTGTGGCGAACTAGTGGACTGTATATTATAAATGAAAGCAGCTTATGATGAAGAACTGGTTTTTAATAAGTATAGGAATAGAACTACATAAGATGAGTGACCTCGTTGCAGCAGCACCTCCTACCTAGGAACTGAATCAGTGAAAAAATGAGATGCTGCTGTCACAAGTTTTACAACTGCCAGCTATAAAATACATTTTGGCAGTAAAAACTAAGTTTATCCTCCACACTATTAATTTATCGACATCGATAAAAAGCAATTTATAATCATCATTGTCCTTTACGCCCACAATCATGCTAAACGTGGCCGTTTGGTATTGTTACGTTGTGGTGTGTCTGCCCCGTAAGGAATATAGACGAGATTGGTGATTTGGTTGTGATAGATTATCCTAACTAATGGCTAAGTTTGAATACTTTTAATTATGTGCAAACCTCTTTCACATATACTTATCGCAACTATAAACAACCGATATCTGACATTGACTATGCCGAGTGGCTTTTGACAATCAATGAAATAACATTGAATAATTCATCCAGTAAAACATTGTATAACAAATGGATATTGTCGCAAAGTCGGCGAAGGTTAAAACATAAAAATGTGGAAAAAAAATTGATCGTATATTATGAAAATTATACAAAATATTAAATAAGAAGTCGATTCCTCAAAAAGTAATTTTATTGTGTATATCGTTCTTCACAGTGTTCAACAAACATAGGGTACCTATCTATTCCTTTTTAGCTCTGCACTGGCAACGCATTTGCAAACCTCTGATATTGCAAGTGTTCATGTCACAGTATCATCAGGTGAGTCCGTGCTCACTTCAGATATCATAAATGGATAAAACCGATCTTGGTCGGAATCTACTCATCATCATCATCATCAATCAATATCAATACATAGTATAAAATAAAGTCGTTTTTTCTGTCCCCGTGCCCCTATGTATGCTTACTTCAAAACCACACAACGGATTTGGATGCGGTTTTTTTTGATAGATAGAGTGATTCAAGAGGAAGGTTTATATGTATAATACATGCATAATATACCGTGCGAAGCCGGGGCGGGTCGCTAGTAAAAATATAAGACACTAAAATCGAACAGAATTTACTTAATTGAACTTCAAATATTTCAAAACATGATGTTATTTGAAATACGCGAGCGTTCTTAAAGCATTTTTTTTCTACAAATCCACCGCACAATATTAACAATCGGTTATGAAATAACCTTTTTATAGTTAAATATGAAATCGTAGCGCACTCGCACCTCAGCGCGACCATAAAAACATTAGGTGGCGACACGGCTAATAAAATTCAACATAAAACATTTTAAGCGAAAGCTATTATTCCTTCCCTGAATCGCGTTTTAAAATCCAACCCTCTCGTAAATTTCGCAATTGAAACGGTTTAAACGCGTCACATAAAATTTTGGGGCCGCGCATGTGGTTGAGAACTCGAGTTTACAGCCGATAAACCTATGGGGGCATTGTTGGCGAGCGATTCAGCTTACGCCATGCTGCTAATAGCACAGATATTCTTAACCTTTTCGACGCCAACGACACATATATCAGCACCGCAGGTTCAACTACGTCCATTACTTCACGAAGGAGATCACTTTTCAACAGGTAGGTAGGTAAATGAAAGAAATTATAATTTATGTCACGAAGCCCGCCAAATCAGTGAAAAGTTATTGTTATTAGACCCCACGCGACACTAGCGCCTCTAGTGGCAAATTCACACGCGATAGCCCCCATTGCGTTAGGTACCTACTGAATAGTTATGAGAAGAACTTTAGCGCTGATGCCGCGACTATAAATAACCCCCAAAAAAGTACTCAAAGTGCTTTTTCAAATTCTATATGTGGAATGAAAACAATAATACCCCAGACTCATAAAACAGCACTTACTTACCGGAAGAGCTTGGGTTAAAAAAAGAAATAAAAATGCAGTTCTTAGCGGAAGATTTATCTTATAAACATCCTATTTCTTCGCCAATGCATAACCATACTAAATCTTCTGCAGACCGAATGTGTACTCAAGAATATGTAGTTTATTTTGAATGATAAATCGTTACAGAAGGAGTATACACGCGAGTCATGAATAGGCATCAAAATTAGGCTAATGTGTGTGGTTAATAGGCACATCAACACTGGTGTCTGACGACTAATCGAATAATGGATATCGATTACAGAAAGCTGCGTCGCTACCTATGTTTGTTTATAATTAGATAAGATAAGAATAACTTTAATTCACCACAGAAGTTACAAAGTGCATAACATTTTACAAAGGACACATTGTTACATAGAGATAAGTAGGTAGTAGATACAAGAATAATACAAAATAAAAAAGAGAAGAAATAGTTAGAAAGTGTGTGTGTGTGTAAGTAAGTGCCTGGGAGAGCTTTACTTTTCGGATTTTTCTATGTGTTCTAATATTCAGTGTCTTTTAGAAATAAAAATAGTATTCAACCATCATTCTTGTCCCCTTGACGTCCACTGTTGAGCAAAGGCCTCCCCCTTAGCACACGATAATGAACAACTCGCCACCTGCATCCACCGGTTTCACGCAACTTTCACGATGTCGTCGATCCACCTAATGGGAGGCCTACCAACACTGCGTCTTCCGGTTCGTGGTCGCCACTCGAGAACTTTTCTCCCCCAACGGTATTTCTCTATAAATTACTAATCGATAGCAAAACGTATTCTTATCCAACCACATAAACGCGAAAACTCAAACAAAGAAATTACCTACGCTCAAGAATAATTATAATTGTAACACCATAAACAAACAAGCAAACGATGATGAAATAAATTTAGGTAGGTACCTATCCAATCACTGACATCAAAATAATTCCTCAGCATTCCACATTTCACGCGAGTGCTTTAGCTACTCTACTTATTTCAGTATTTTCAGACTGCGAACCTGAATCGAGCGTGTACCTACAGGCTGCATCGGAAACAGGGACGTTGCTTAATAATTTCGTGCATATTCCCGCCTATGCGTTTTAATTATCGCAGCAAACCGACAAAGTGAGCGCCGGGCCGATCTGCTTTCCGAACTGTTGGCCCGGGGCAAATAAACCCACCGGCCAATTGCAGGCATTGTTAGAAATATGGCGATTGTTGTTACGACCACGGAGAGTCCACTCTATGGAATTGGTAACAATAACTCGCCCGCTAATGGGAGCGGTATAAAACCCTATTCGTTATTCGGATTGTTTCGTTCGGCCGTTGTCTGGTCGGACCCCGAGCTCAGACGCGTCTATTAAAATAACACCGTCGAGTTTAATTAAATAGTTGTGTTCGTTTTTGGACGGGCTCGTTACTTGACTTAAGCAGGTCAAAGTTAACAATTTGAATTGTTTTCAAAAAAGTTAGTACACGTTTGGGCATGTCAAACATCAAAGATACATCTTTGGTTGTATGGGCAAAAATTCCTTTGTCCTGTTTTTTTTTTAGTTTTCAGTAAGTTAACATTTTATGGCAACTTGTATGCATATATTTCAAATCGTAATACGACCACTAATCATATTTTAAATACCTACTTAATAGCCGAAATAAACCCGAGACGCAAAGGAGAGAGGCCAGAACATAAAAAAATTTAAACAAAACACGGCCTAAATGGAAATTAATTAACCGTTTCAATTATACATTATGGCCGCGGCACATACGAAATCAGTGGATAGGCATTAAAACAACAATGGCGGAAACTCAGGCTAAACATGTTATTCCGAATACATATTTCAATTAGGCAAGTTTACTTTCGAAACGTAGGTAAGTTAAATTCACAGAGCATTCTGTTTGAGGTGTATCGCCGCGGGGATAACAACGGCAGGGTAACTAAACTAGTTAAGGCTCCATCAAGGAACGTTTTGTGCTATTATTTCCAGTTATGTTCACTTCAAGCCGCATCTGGAAGAAATACTTATTTGTTGCTGCGTTATGATCCTGATTTATGTTCGCATATTTAGATTTATAATACAATACAATACAAATACTCCTTATTGAACACCACAAATCAGTAGGTACAAAACAATACAAAAAACAAAGAACAAAGTAGACAATAGGTGGTCTTATCGCTTAATAGCGATCTCTACCAATGACAGAGAAATAAGTTGGATTTAATGGCCATTTGTTCTCAAAAAGGCGAACGCGCGATCGTCGTGACGTTAAAGCAAAAAAAAATGCATTTATTCGAAAAACGTTGCAATATTTAACAAGAATTACCTAAAAGAACTTTGTCATCTAATAATATAAAGTTAAAAATCAAAAGAAAGGCATTGGGTTAGATACTTGTTTTAGAGACAATCTTATTATCATCAAACTTTGAATACAATAATAATATGTTGAACCCTTTTCTCTCGCCTCTAATGGTCCTAACACATAACAATATACTCAAGTGCACCTACACACCATCCAGGTGTTTGAATTCGGTATTTCATATATGGACATCCTAAACAAGCAGAGAACTAAATGAAATCCAAGCTGCAAATATCAGTTAAATAAATACAGCCTTTGAAACAACTGCATAAATGTTTTCATACTTAAATAAGGTTTGCTGTAACGTGCAGGAGAGATTGGAATTATAATATTCAGTGGATTGTGATACTGATCATTGAAAGTATATCTCAAATTTTATTAATAACCATCTCATCCGTCAGACATTGTTCTGCCGAAAGCTGTTTTAACGTTTAAATTTTTTCTACGTTTCTCTTCATAAAAACCGTCTTGAGACTTAAGCAAATACATTCAGTCCAGTCGTTCCCGAGTTTTACGTTAAGTAATACAATTAATTTAGTTACGTAGATCTGTGTCGCAAGACACAACTGTCCTGTAGGTACATGTCCTACGTGTGGTGACGGAGTTGCAAGGTAATTTTTTGTTCAAAATTCATAAAACAGAGAGACTCCACAAGCTCTACATTTTTCTTCCATGTCACTATCCTCGCACACGTTACAGCGAACGTTCCTTCCATGGATACGGGATCCATCAGTTTCCTATTAGCTAGTTTAACGTTTTAATTAGCTGAAACCCTTGAAGCGAGTGTACAAAAGGCTGTCCCGCGCGAATGACCCGACACTCGCGGTAATTCCGCGGAACATTCAGTATTATTGGGCGCTCTTTCGCCGAGCTGAAGCAGCACTTTAACGTTATCTACCGGACGGGGGCAAGTTTTTTTCCACCCGAGTACCCACTAATGAATAAAGGCATACTTTGACATAGAATTATTTAAATTAAACCGTTTTGAAGTGCGGTCTCAAAGTTGTTCGTCTGTGGCCGCAAGAAAGTTGTGAAATTCAGCACAAAGGACAAAGGCTTAGCACCGGGGGGCATTTGCTCAGCGTACGTATTTGTTCGCGCCTAATTAAACATGAAACACTCCAAGTACAGGTATATTAAGGGACTGAGCTATTTTATGAGATTTTACGGGGTACCTGGAGCATTACGCATGTTCGGAGGCACTTAAAACCGAAGATTCCTGTAGCATCGCGCATTACAGGCGGCACATATGGAAAATATTAATAACTTCCCAGTTATTAAGTACTAGCAAGTACCCACCTGCTGTGGGTAGTGTAGGGGTATAGAATGCGTCACGGAATGACGAGGATCCGGGTTCAATTCCCGGCCATAGCTTTACTTTTCGGATTTTTACATGTGTTCTAATTTTCAGTGTCGTTTAGAAGTACTTACATAAATCACGTCTTTATCCCTTACAGGGTAGACAGAGCCTAAGGTGACAAAACCTAAAGGCCACGTTTATCGTGATTGTGGGCGTTTTAGTAGAAAGGAGAATCAAAATAGTGTTGCTTTGCTAGCCGCATCGCCTATAATGTGATTACTAAGATTTTAACCAATTGGAAAGTCCATCTGCGCGGGACGAGAAGCAACTGGTACATGCAATGTTTTTTCTTCGCTCCCAGACCAGAGTGGAACTTAAACCTAATTAATAAACAGTGCCAGGGAAATGTTAGTACGAATCATATTAGCGACCTCATTCCAATAATGAGAGCATTCCGCAAACATTTGCATTCAACCACCAGTGTTTGCTAACTGAACATTTTGCAATCGGAGCCAGTATCCTACGCCAAATAGTGGGCCGCTGCGAAATTGATATTTGCTGCTAATTGGTTTAACGATACCTACCTACTCCAGCTTAATAAAGACAGCTTAGCGAGAAGGTGCCCGCCACCTGCAATATCACCAAGTGTAAGTTAAATAATATATACATAAAATCACGTTACCCCTCACAGGGTAGACCGAGCCTAAGGTAACAAGACCTAAAGGCCACGTTTAGCATGATTAAGGGCGTGTAGGTGGAAAGGGGAATCAAAATTGTGAAGGATTACTAGCCTATAGATTTAGATTTAGATTATTTATTCAATCAATAAAAATTACATCATAAATTGTACATTATCAAGTTAGAAGAATTTAGATTGAAATCGTCAAGAGTAAATAAGATGAAATTAAATAATACAAATCAATTGAATATTACAAAAAATGGCAAAATCAAAAACAATAATAATAAAACAATTAGGTACAATTTAATTAAATTAATGCTCCGCTAGGGATCGTCACTGCTTACAGGTAAATAATGAAATATGATAAAGGGTTTAAATTAACCAAATGTCAAAATTAATAGAAAAAACAATGCAATTAAATAAATAAATCAAAATGCCATGCCAAAATCTAAATGTCACGTGTTTATCCCTTACTGGGTAGACAGAGCCTAAGGCAACAAAACCTTAAAGCCACGTTTAGCGTGATTAAGGGCGTGTAGGTGGAAAGGGAAACCAAAATAGTGATGGGTTGCTAGCCGCATCGCCTATAACATGATTCCTACGACTTACGCCCATTCCTTCGATGGGCTTTTACCATCTGCACGGGAAGAGAAGAAACTGGTAGATTCTATGTTTTTTCTTTACTCCCAGACCAGCATGGAAGAATAAATAAGTATAAAATATAAACTAGAAATCATTATTATTATCCGGGCTTTGAATGTTTCAGCGAAATCTCAAGCTAGGTGCATTAGCAAACTCTTATCTACATCGACAGCGAAAACGCTGGAGATTTACCACTCATAAGTAAGCGCTTAAGGAGCCTGAACGTTACGTAAAATAATTTCCCCGAAAGCAAAATCCGCTTAGCGTAAGAAAGGCGAAATAAAATATTCTATTAACGAAATCCGTTCCTCATAATTCACTCAGAACGGGTTCCGCAAACATCGCAGGTGGTCTTAATAAATACGAAAATGGTCTATCGTGGAGTTTGTAATAAATTCAAGAGGCAATCAACGCCACGGGGTCGGGTAAAAATATTAATAGCCGAGAAATAATTATATATTCATAACTTCGCCGGCTGAGGCGGGCCCAGAGCGAGAGTACTCGCCACTAAGGCAAAGAAACAACTACACACAAGCCGTGGCCCGCCAGGCGATTTTCTGATCATTGCGTGTGCCGCCAGGCATACCACTGAGCGATGAACAGCTGGACCTAGCAATGAACAGAAAAATCGCTCTCCATTCCTGCACGCAGTCATTCATGGCCGGGCCGCTAGAACTTATCTCGCTACTCTCTCAGTCTAACAGGTTAGGGTACACATTACGCGGTCACACACAATAATATTTAATTTTTAGATTAGTAAACCATCCTATGGTTTCCTAAGTCAAACTTAATGCTTACCTTTCACGCGAGGTGCATAAAAGTAATGAAGTTCATTGATGCAAACTCTTCTCCACAAGACTCGTGATTTAAATTCTCGTAAGTTGAACGGTCCCATTGCCTAATTGGTTTGTGTTTATCTTGGATTAAGATGTGTTTGACCCTTGCTGTTTGGTATTTTGAACCCAAGGAATTCGTAAATTAAAATTATAATTACTTCTAATAAGACTCTATATTAGAATAAAAAATATTGAAATGGTATCTACGGTTTGAACTTGTAGAATTTACTGGCAGATATTACTTGATGGACCATTAAAGACAATTGTTAATGGTTCGCTGTTTATGTGTGATAGCCTTTTTAAGTTATATTTTATTGTTACATAAACATAAGCTTCTCGGGGAAGGAGAACATCGACACCTGCGAGGCAACAGAATGGTGTGAGACAAGTTTCTAATCCGCACTGGTTCTGCGTGGGAACTACAGCCCAAGCTATTTCAATGTTTGCGGAGGCCTGTGCTTAGATAGAAGACGTATATTGGTTTTAGATTAGATGAAATAGTGCTCTATTTCGTTTTGATATTAAAACATCTTCTAGATTTTATTTCCATGAAAGTTTTCTAATTCAAAGTTCAGCCGTTGTCTACTTTACAAACAACGTACTGCTACGTACTCGGCGTAAATGTTAATTTTGGTGAATGATCATTATCTGTTCTGCAAAGAGTTTCGAATTTCTAATGTTGCTTATTTAATTAAATTTTCGCATGAAGGGTAAGTTAAAAATAAACATTAATTTGTAACTTGAGTCCTTCATTCAGCTAAGAGTCTTTGAATTAAGTAAAGTTTGGCTTCCTTAAAGTTGGTTCAAGATTTTGGACTGCCTAGCTCAACATTCCTTTGCCTTGGCCTTCATTCATAAAAAACTAAATCTTATTCCAGCTCGAAACTCCACATTCCAGTCAAACTAGACTGCATGCACAAATAGTCCCAACTAACTGGTAGTCTTCATTTTCACTCTACGCAGTCCTGTGGCTAATATCAACCACAACTTTCTACCACCGGGACAAGCTGCTCTGTCTTCTGAACTTCAACACAATCTTGCCCAACACTCTGTTACCTCTTTCGACCCTATTCAAGGCTCTGTTAATTGTACATTTGAATCCGTATCAGACCCATATTGATCTGAATGGAACTTTATAAACCCTTATGGCCCTCGAAAAATGAAACATCACAATCAGCGTTTCTCATCTACGCGCCGGTCATCAATCAGTCGTTAATCCAACGAGGCAATATCCATAATACGCATCGCTCGCGCAGCACACCGATCCACACTCTTCATTCTTCCTTCACACTATTCAATCAACTGTATTGTTATCCTTCACACACGCGCAGTGTAAGAACGTGATGGTTACATGTGATCGTATTGGAGCATCTGCGCCCGACTGGACCTGACCAGAAAGCGTGCATTCATTCGTTGATAGCACAGCGTACTGAAAGCTACCAATAGTCCCTACGAATTCAATGACATCGAATTCAATAACAATAAGTGTTTGTAATCTTTGTTATTTTATTTCAACCTGTATAAACCCCGTAACAACACTATTAATTTGTGACAGTAGTTTTTGCAACAATGCACTTGGTGCTCAAGCATCAAGAAAAATCATAATTCATAACAGTTCTTAAGAATCGTCGACAATGTTTTACATAGCTTTCCTTCGCTTTGTTGTATCGTTGCGTCCGTTCGCTTTACGTTTTGAAATGATCATTACCGCCCTCATCTCCATGTATTAATGTTAAGGAACTCCTAACAACATGCTAGACTTGGTTGATATGATCAACTCTGGTTCCCGCATGAAACATTGCCTCAAACCGTCACAGGTAAGTACACTGCGGCCGTAGGGTAATTCAGGCAGTGCGAGCCGACGACAATGCCGCAATCGGACCAGCAATCTGCATAATGGATTGCTCGGGCGAACGCGTCGTCCGGTCGGCGCTCATTCAATTGTCGCGGTCGTCGATGTGTCGCACGGTTATTACTGAATACGGAATTAATAATTTCACAGAGTATGGCGGGGCGGGCACGTGATAGTGCTTAGATGTGACGAGCTTTTGTTTTTATCTTCATCCGTACGGTAATTTATTTACGTTAAGAATCGTCCAAATCCCTCTTAGGAGGGATAGGTATAGATCACATTGAAGCGTACGATATGAGGACTGATAATGTGAAGAAAATGAAGGATTATCAATAGCAAGTAAGAACACCAGGAAACTGAACTGCTTCTTTTTACTGATATGTCACAACTAACACTAGTACAAACAAGATAGTATGAAAAAGTATTAAAACTAAGGAGTTCGCGACACACATTGTCACCTACTCTTATAACTACTCGGGTTACTTTGCAACGTGTGTTCTGTAACTGTATTTTTTTTAATACTATTATATTATACGTTTTATTACCCATCTTCCTAGGTTCGCAGTTGACGGAGACGTTAAAGACATCAATCTTTATATTTGTTGATTAACTTCCTGTACAAGTTATTTTTTTCATCCACTTCAAGTAGACGTTTCGGTGAATGACGCATATCGATCTTCCGCGTCATAACTTTGAAGCGAAGACGGTTAACCGTATGAAGAACAATTAAAATACAGGCGGCAGGCAGACTGTAGAATTCTTACGGAAATGCGCGGATGAATTATCCAAAAATTGACATGCTCTGGATAAGAGTCTCTTCATTTTGATGCAAAGATCCAAACGCGCACCTCCTTAATGCAACATGCATCGAAATACAGTACTAACTTTTCGAAATACCTGCTACCCATATAACAGCAACAAATTGTCGAGTTAGTAGTTCTGAATTTCAAATGCGGACAGTCAGGTGCACAGAGCTTAGCATGCATCCCAGGGGACTTCTTTGCGTGTTTGACAACTGTTTTGTCATGTTTCATGTTTGCGGGAGCTAAATATTCATGACCTTAGTTAGGTTTGAAACGCAACGTGATAGATTTTAGAGCAATGCAAATGTTACTTTATCTATTTTATGTACGTACCCAAATATCTGAAAAGAACTCGTGCAAATTTATGTCAGTAAATCGGAAAAAGCTTTCTACCGATGCTGTTACTTTTAGTTTAAATAAGGTGATGATACTGATGATATTCATTCTTCGTCTTCATTTTTAAGAGTTCAACCATTTTTGCTTTTGTTTCAAAAATGCTTAAATCAATAAGTAGCCAATCAACGAATTATTTCACATAAACTCTTCTTCTTCTTATTTGTGGCGTATCAAGTCGTTATAGCGACGACAACTTCGCCAATGTCAAAGTAATAAAGATATCATTCAAAAATCTTGTGACAAAATGTCGGCAACTGTGTATGGTAATACGGTCTAAAGACCCCCCTGTCGCTCTTAGCCAACGGTCAATGATATCCCTCAGAAACTGCCAGGAAATCATTAGCCGATGCCCAGGGTACACCGGACCAAGCACTGCTCTTCCCCCCGGACGCGTCCGAAAATGACCCGCAGCTCTTGACCACACGCGGAGGTAACCCGACTCACACCCACACATAAACTCAGCCACTTTCTTTACTTTTCAACCAACCTCATTCTGACTGTATATCCTTTTTTAAATACCGCATGAGCCGCATCTTCTATCCAGCCAGTATACCTAATAATTTATCTACGTACCATAGAGTAAAGAATCCAGCCTACTTGGAAAACAGTGCACAGGTTGGTTGGCCACCGCTTAATAGCGTCGCAAGACGTACGGCCCAATAAAGTCGCTTAATCTGAGCTCGCCTCTCGAAGGGACACCGAAGATTTACTAGCCCCACGTATTAGGTGCCGTAATGAGATTGAACAATGGAAACAATTGATTTATGGACGAGGACACTTACACGGTTTGAAGAACGGCAGGTGAAAGAACTGAGATCACAGATTGGATATTCGCGATCATCGGCTGATTATTACCTCGTTTTTTTTTAAAGTCATGGATGTAAAGTCATACAGCCGGTATATCGATGATAAGCTATAACTATAACCTTGGCTTGCTTTTGTGAAATTGGTAAATTCGACGATTAGAAGTTTCCTTCTCGTCAAATTTCGTCCACATTGTGCATACATCTTAACGATGCCTAATATTTCTGGAATGTTTTTAAAATAATTATCCTCTACTGAATCCGGACCATAAAATTATGTAAGTGCACTTAATAAGAGCCACCCGTAAATTTCTTGCTGCGGCGCTCCGGGATTTTCTAATAACATTCGTGATTAAAATCTTCATTATTTACTTCTTTATTAAAGACGCAAAGTTTATCTTATGCATTTACTAGTAATAATCTTATTTTAATTGGTTGATCAGGCTTACGTTTTCTGTAGTCAATACAAAAAACCAAACCAACCTTTCTCCTTCGCTCTGACTTTGTGTTTTGCGATTTTAATTAAATATAATACTTAATTAATACTTATTCCCGGCGGGATCTTTAGTTGGTAGCCAAAGCGCCCTGAGCGTTGTGGTGCATTTGACGGGCAGTGCAACGAACATTTAATTATTATTAAATATCAGACTAATTAATTAGCGGTATATTAAACTTTGACGCAATCGAATGAAGCCAGTCCGAATAGTATAGACAAAATGTTAATACACTATGTATTTCTTAATTGGGAACGAAATAAAAGCTTTAAAAAGATGTTTCTTTGACAACACTTTAATCTTTAAGTGCGTACTCTTAAACTAGCTTAATTAAGTGCTTAGGTTTTCACTCAAGAACAACTAAGTGAATAGATTTATTTGATGAAATTAAGATCATCGTTCGCCATTCTCACATCGTTCACTATGTGAGAGATATATAGGATTGTAATCTCGTAGCGCCTATTTCACCAAAATGACATTGTCGGTGACAAGTGACTACAAACTCGACCAGGATCTTTGATAGTTGGCTTCATATTGACTACGCCTTGCATTTTGAATTGTCACATGTCGCAGACATATGTCTTTTTTTTTTAATCTTTATTTATAAGCTTGGATCATTTAAGAATGAACATGTCAGCTCCAAAGTCCTATTGTAAAAACCACAACAACCACAAAGTACTATGTTTTAACTTAAAAACGACAGAATTGCATAACTATTTACAAAAAAAACTGTATACAAATTTAGCCGGCTCAGAAAAAGGTTTCGCCAATATTGTCTGAAAAACACCCACATCCAAAAGAGTAATACCCCAAACTCTACACAGCTCATCCCTCTTGGCTCGTGTCTTAACACGTTCCATTAAAAAGTGATGCACATCCTCGACTATTCCGCACTCATCACAATTAGGCGACTCAACCTTCTTCATCAAATTTGCAAATCTATTTAATGGAACGTGACCAGAACGAAGCCTAAGCGCGCTAACAATTTGAGCCCTAGAAAGCTTAAAAAGACATATGTCAATTGGTGAAATATGTGGAGGTTCTCGGCAGCGGGACATGCGTAGGCTAAAGATGACGAGATAATGATATACTACAATTTAATTGTTCGATTTTTAACTACTTAATTGATCTGTACAGCTTTCGAGAAGAGAAACTAAAATCACCAATCCATACATAGTTTCACAAACATATACAAGGTGTGTTAGAATTATTCTGAAATATGTCACCAGGTTTTTTACCAACACGACAGTAGTCGCTGACAAGTGACGATTCTGTTTACATTACAAACTCAACAAGAAGTCTACACCAGGGGTCGGCAACCTTTTGAGTCGGAAGGGCCAAAAATTACTATTTACAAAATTTCAAGTTTTTAAAGAGCCACAAAAAAAATTCTCGCCAACAATAAATAGCCTCAATACTTTCATAAAGTTTGTTGATAAAAAAAAGTAATCTATTTATTCATATATAAGTAGTGTTTTTCACAACAAATAATCACATGATAATGAATAAGATAAAAATGACAACAATTAAACATTTACTTACTTACAACACTACTTAAAGCGAGTATAAGTAGCTGAGAGATAGAAATAATGCCTAAGCCTCGTTAATCGTTTTAGAACATTTTTTTTTATAAAATAAATAATATTTGCGAATGGAACTAAAGAGCCGCAGCCTCACATCCAAAGAGCCGCATGTGGCTCGCGAGCCGCAGGTTGCCGACCCCTGGTCTACACCAGTTAGCTTCAGACTACGCATTGTATTTCGAATTGTCACCTGTCACTAATTACCTATTGTGGAGATGGTGAAATGGGGGACACTTGTCGGTGACAAGTGATAATTCTGTTTACATTACTAACTCGAAGAGAATCTATGCCGGCTGGCTTCATATTGACCACGCATTGCAAGTCGGATTGTCACTTGTCACCGCTCACCGACAACGAGTTGGTTAAATATTCATCGTAACTTGTGATTTAACGATTTGCCTTTGACGATTCGACTATAGTTTTAGTTCAAGTAACAATTTTATAAGCCGTAAGGCAGAACATAGCAGGTCCATATTAAATCTGTCTTTGTCATCCAACATAACATTATTATGTGCTTACTTACCTATTGTTCACAAATAAATGACTTGGTTTGATTTGACGCCGCACACTTTGAGCTTTCCAATGTATAGAAACAATTGTCAAACAAAGCTATAAAAACCTGACCTATAAGCCAACCACAATTTCAAGACACACATTGAATTTCAGAAGCGCAAATTTTCAACACAAACCCTAATGAATTTGTATCAAAATAATCAAATATGTCGTGGCAACACCGATGAACTTAAACACCAATGATACGTCGACGGGGAAGAAGTCGTACACGTGTATGCGCAGCGGCCACGCCCCCACGAGCCGGCGCAGCGCTTTCGCCTGCGCGCGCGCCTCCGCCGCCAGCCCGTAGTCCAGCACCAGAGCCCCCACCAGCTCCTCCGTCTCCCCACGGGTCCACAACAAGCTCCCACACACCAAAGAACAAGCAATCACACTAGCCAACTTCCAGGAGTACCATTTTTTTTTTTTTTTTTTTTTTTTATATGAATAGGAAGGCAAACGAGCAAGTGGGTCACCTGATGGTAAGTGATCACCACTGCCCATAGACACCCGCAACCCCGGAGGGATTGCAGATGCGTTGCAAACCTAGAGGACTAAGATGAAATGCCTCTTGTGCCCGTAATTTCCCCGGCTGTCTTACTCTCCGCACCGGAACACAGCAGTGCAAGCACTGCTACTTAGCGGCAGGATTTGCGAGTAAGATGGTGGTAGCGATCCGGACGGACCTTGCACAAGGCCCTACCACCCGCAAAACAGATGTACAACATTTGACTGAAACTAAACATTTCTTGACGTTGGGAATACAAAAATAGACTTAGAGTGGTTAACGTGCTCATGAAGGTATCTAACATTACCATAAACATTTGAAAATTGAAGAGATTGTTAATCGAACCGCAGGTTTCCCCAACGATGACGTACGCCCGTGACAAGTCTCGCAGTTTTGCTGCTAGACTGAACGCGACTGGATTCGGTGGACTTATTCGCGTTGATTTGCCAAATATAGTATTCACGGATACTCGACGCACATTTTCATCACCACACACAAGTATTTTCAGCTGTTTGTTGAAAGCTTCAAGCCTTGTCTTAAGCATATAAATCAACGTGCAAACGAGAGCTGTCTCTATCTCTCGAATAAATACCATACTGCCATTTAAAAACATCCGAGTTATGGGTATGGGATACGTCAGGCAGATCCACATACTGAGCACAATATTTATCAAAAGTATAAAAAGTACAATTAAAAGTGAACTGTTTCTCGACCTTCTGTAGTAGTTGCCTCCCGTATACAAATTAAATTTTGAATCAAGTTGTGTGAACAATGAAATTATCTGAACACTGACACAACTCTTCGTTACCGAATTTATTATTAACGTAATAATATAATATAGAAAAACCAAGCTGATGTTTATGCTGTGGAAAAATGCAATTAATGGAAATGGTGCGTTTTCACGAATTTTCGTCCAATAATCTGCAATAAATACACCGATGTACGCTCCAACTAAACATATAACAAAACATTTTATTTTTCCTTCAGTAGGCAGCAGTTCGTTGTTTTTGATGCGAAATCGAAATATTCCAAATATCTGTCCGAGAATTAGGAACGGTGTGATAGAATATATTACATCACGAAAGTCGACGTCATCTTTTGTCTGCACTGCCTTTCTCCTGAAGCACGAAATTTTTAAATAACCAATCATCTTCCAAAAACTGGTTTCGGAAAGAAACGTGTTCAACGCTTGTTTTGTCTATAAACTTACTTGTTATGACGGGGCCACCAAACACGCACATCATTATAAAGATTGGTTTATTTCATTTCTTTAAAACATTTTGTAGTTTAATTTTTTAACTGAATAACGTTAAAATTTCATGTTTTTATGGATTCTACCTAATGCCTCAGTTGAACTTCCCTGCGTTAATCACTTAGCAAGGAAACCAGACGAGTAAGTGCGCCACACCGATGCCAGCCAGCTTGCAGGGTTACGATAGAACCTACCTTATAAGACGGTCGGGTTGACCGCACCGTCATACTTACTACTTATTGACTGGGCGCAGTGACTTGAAATGGATCTTGGCCTCTGGCACCAGATTCCTCCATGCCTTGCGATATTGAGCTAGCTCTCGCCTACCGAGATCCTAAAGATTCATCTGAACCAACCACCATGTCGCTTTAACGATACCTAGGACGGCCAACCGGATCAATCCTTACTCAACCCCTTACATGTCCAAACCACCAGAGTCAAGGCGTTTTTGGTTTCGGTGTGGATGAACGCACCTGCGTAGTTTAAACATCACTTTGGCGAGCAGAACACCGCCTTTCCTCATTGTTTGATCTAAGCTTAATCCTTCCAATACGCCCAGCGATCAGCGCCGATACTGAAAAAGTCATACACACTATAAGTGGCCGTTTTGTAGCGGAGAGAAAAATTAAGTTCCACCCGTTATCGGTTCGTGAGCTCTAAAATTTCCATTTAGCTGTGAACGTTTAAGACCAGTGAATGGCGGCTATTGTGCTGGCTCCATTGTGTTTTTCCATTGACCGACGAGCTCATACGAGAAATGGCCGGCGTTGTTCATGGATTTCAATTACTGTATTCTGACATAGTAGCTCGAAGGATTAGTTATTTTGTAACGCGTTGATGCACCGAAGTAATGCAGTCTGAGTGCTCCGTAATGTTGTGAAAGCTACGCGACATTTGCGTTAATGTGCTGTTGGTGTGTTATTCGAATAAGTCACATGCACTCAGCTGTGATGTACCGGGTTTAACAAGAGGAGGAACGGATCAAAGGATCCTGAAAACACTCTAAATTTATAAGCATTTTTAGAACTTGTTTTACCACTACCGGGCAAAGGCTTCCCCTTTTTTCCACTCGAGTCTAGCTTTTGGAGAGCATTCCAAATCGTCTTATTATCGTTTTTTGGTTTGCCTCTGCTTATGTGTTAGTTTTACTTTTTATTTGACTGTATTTCTGTGATTACTAACTAGTTATAGCTAACCCGACGGAACTCGTTCTGTTTGTCTGTTTTGTTTTTTCGATTCATTTTTCTTTTTTTGACTTCTACGAATACTTTTTAAAAAAAAGTCTTGATCTAGTATTAGTTCTTGAGTTCTGCACTTAGCAACTTATTTAGCCATTCATTTTAATATAAATACAAAGATTCGATTTTTCAGGACTTTTTAATTTATTATCTGGTAACCCTGCTAGCACCAACAATATTATAACTCTACCTGTTACAGTTTAACCATGCTAATTAATGCTGGTTATATGGGCCTGCAAAGGATATCGCGCTATTATTTGATAGATAATTATTGGAAGTTGGCTCCGTGAAACATAATATTAAGTGCAGGGAGATATGGATACGATAATGCATGGTGTGTGACGTATGCACAATATTGGTAGCGATTGATATGTACTCTAGTGTGCGATATTATAATGTACATATTATTTTATTTGTCAGTGGGAGTAGATTTAGAAATACGCTACCGCTAAATAGGAAAAAATAAAAACGAAGAGGTACGGCTACCGGATTTGAGAGCTCATTGCCAACGAGTTAGGTACTCGAAAGATTTTGTACATCAATTTTTTTCTTTTTTATAGTAACATTTAGTCTGAAAAACGAGATAAAGGGGGGGGGGGGGGTTCAAAAAATCTTACGTATCCTTAGGTAGGTATAGGGGTGTCGAAAATCGCCAAATTCATCCTTACGTAATAAATAAACGTGAACGGTTTCCAGACTTTTCGGTCTCTAAAACTTTTTTTTTATGTTAAGAGAGGCCAGACAAACGAACTAGTGGGTCACCTGATGGTAAATGATCACTGTCCACTTACACTAGAATATCCTACTAATATTATAAATGTGAAAGTTTGTGAGTATGTTTGGATGTTTGTTACTCTTTCACGCCAGAACGGCTGGACAGATCTGGATGAAATTTGGAACATAGATAGATTATAGTCTGGAATAACACATAGGCTACTTTTTATCCCGGAAAATTGCGTAATTTATTTTATTTATTTAATTCCTGCGGGATAGCGATAAACGAATTCTACGCAGACGAAGTTGCGGGTAACAGCTAGTCAGTCATAAATTTTCCACCCCTACGCACCTAAATATGAATCACAGACTGTATCCACAGGGCACCAGGTAAAGGGCTAACGTAAATACATTCCATGTTAGTTTCCGACGTGGCCAAGTTGCGCTAGCAAATACTGCAATCGCACCGAACCTGTGCTGCGAGGCTGGGACTTCACTCGCAAATGATATGTAACTTGTGGCCCAGGGCGGGTAAACTAAGACTTAGGTACCTAAACTGGGTACAGTGTGCTGTAGTACAGTCGAGCTTAAAAAATATTGTGCGCGTCACAGAGCGTTTTCCAAAAAAGACAATAAATTTTTGGGTTCTTCTCACTCAGAATCGCTTACCCTATCGATTCTCATACAAGAAAACAAAAGCCGCTGATTTTACTATGGAATTCTTTTTCTTGTACGTCACGTTCTATACCTACTCAAAAAAACGACGAATAAAAAGTGACGAACTTTAATGGAAGTCTTGGGACATTTTTTCTCATATTAAAAGGCCATGTTTATAGTGATTGTGGGCGTTTGGGTGAAAAGGGGGAATCCAAATAGTGCTGGGTTGCTAGCCGCATCGCCTATAACATCATTCCTGCGCGGGAAGAGAAGCAACTGGTACGCTCTAAAGTTTTTTCTTTACAGACCAGCATTAAAAAGCCGTGGTAGCCTAGTGGTTAGACCAGTGGACTCTCAAGCAGAGGCTCGTGGGTTCGAATCCCTCTGCTTTTTTGAATATTTACGTGTGAAATTACATTTGAAATTTACCATGCGCTTTTCGGTGAAGGAAAACCATCGTGACGAAAATTTCAAGTCAATGGTGTGTGTGAAGTTCTCAATCCGCATTGGGCCCGCCTGGGAACTATAGCCTAAGCCCTCTCATTCTGAGAGGAGGACCAGCAGTGGGACGTAAGGCTGGAGATGATGATGATGATTAAAAATATACAATATCATTTGAGCAAGCATTTATTTTAAGTTATACAATTATCTAAAACTACAACTTAACATTAAATTGAACACATTACACAGGCGGCAGCCACACTTCAAAGTGGGATCCACAGGCTATCTTCTTGCGCAGTGTGGCCTCAAAGTCCGCGTCGCGGGAGGTGTCACGCGGCGCGCGCGCATCTTTGGCGTTCTCGCGCGCGACCTCCCGCGCCGCGCGAACAAATTTTGACACTTGGGCTACGCTGTCGCGCACGTCTTCGATCTGAATCTGCAAGAATAAGATTTAAAAAAAAACAAGCATTTTGCTGACTGTAGTTGAATTGTCATCTATCTTACATAATTATATTATACGTAGGCGAATAAAATTTCAAGCCAATCTGACCACTAGAAGTGGGTTAAATCCGACTTTTTGACCAAAAAACATACGTATGTATGTAAACTCTTTATTGTGCAAAATAAACATAAAACAAATACAGTTGACAAACACCGAGATACATAACAAAGGCGGACTTATCTCTTTAAGGGATCTCTTCCAGTTAACCTTTGAGTGGATGAGAGGAGTATTATATTAGGGACAAGCGAGTGTGCTTAAAAGTTACAAATACTTAGAGCCACAATACATACATTTACCGAATATGACACATACATTACAATTACATCTAATTATATACATTGCAAGTTAAATAAAAACAATTTGATTTATCTTTTAGTTAGGTAGAAGAAAGCAGTTCCAAAAGTTGTAAAAAATAAATAGAAGAAAGAAGAAAGAAAAGAAAGAAAATACATTTATTTGACGCATAGGACAACAACAGCCCCAACTAAAAATAAACAAAACAAAATAAAAAGGAAAAATAACAATTAGTGTGTCGCTGTCCAACGTCAAAAAGGTTGCAGCTCAGCATAATGCTGCGACGGGAGTCGCAACGCTGGTTTTCTGCCGCAACACTTTTGAGTGACGATGACGACGGAAAATCTACTATAAAGTAATATAACAATGACGCATTCTTACATAAAGGCACTAAACCTACACCGTTATTATGAATCAAACTGATAGGTGTGAAGTTCCATATTTCGAAGTATGCAGGTTGAAATACTCGTAGTCTTTGTCCGTGTGTTTGAGAAGTGAACGTAGACTGGAAGAGTTTTATTTTTTCATTGAGAAATGCGAATTTTGCTAGAATGGAAGGTACTTTCAGTTTTAACAATCACATTATAAGAAACAAGTCTTATTCAAATTTAAAACATGATCTATCAACAAAACCATGATATTTAACACGGCCAGAACTTATCTTACCCTAATTACACCTATTTCATTGATACAATAGCCACATTTACCTCATTGTTGTTAGGCAGCGTGTGCGGGTAAATCCGCACCCACTTGCCCACGCGGCCGGGCGCGCGCTCCCAGCGGACGCCATTGCCCCACGCGCATGCGTTGATCATGCGCCGGCGACTGGCCGCCGTCGCCGCGCCTCCGCGCCACGACTCGTCCGCCACCTCTGCCAACGGCGGGGCCGCACTTGGCAGAGCCTGGGTAACGATACAAGTTAAGGTGTCAATTGCTTTTAAAGGGTAAAAACGAGACCCAATTATTAAGACTCCACTCAGTGGCGTAACTATAACGTCTGGGGCCCGCGGCAAATTCGTCAGATGGGGCTCCTTCATCAATATAAAGAAGTTCATCAGCGTCCCTTCTGTGCTCTAAACCAAGCCAGGCCCCGTAGAGATAGGGGCCCCTGGTATTTTGCCACCCCTGCCACCCTATAGTTACGCCACTGACTCCACTGTCCGTCTGTCTGTCTGTTTGTCACCAGACTGTATATCACGTACCGTGATAGCTAGACAGTTAAAATTTTTACAGATGATGAATTTCTGTTGCCGCTATAACAACAAATACTACAAAAATATGTCTGTCTATCTATGTAGTTAAGTAAACACTATAAAATGACGTTACACTGCCTACATTTTCCTTAGGAGCAAGGCTCTGCTAACACTGGATTTTAACTTGTACTGAAGCCTCTAGACTCGAGAGCAAACGTTCACATTGTTCATAGGTACATAATAATCTGCCCCAACCGGATATCGAACTCGCGGGACCTCAAGCTTCATAATCAAGTGCTTTAATCACTAGGCTATCATCGTCGTAATTTGTTACAAAGAACAATTTATACAATACAATACAAATACTCTTTATTGAACACCACAGATCAGTACAATACAACACAGAAACAAAAAACAAGGTTAATAGCGATCTCTGCCAGAAATAAGTTATAGTTATATTACTAGTTAAATTTAGTAATCAACCGAGCAATTTTCAGCTTCCGTTTATACTGAGATACGCCCCAGCCAGTGTCATCTATACTAATATTATAAAGAGGAAAAATTTGATTGTTTGTTTGTTTGTTTGCATTGAATAGGCTCCGAAACTACTGGACCGATTTCAAAAATTATTTTGCCGTTAGAAAGCTACCTTATCACTGAGTGACATAGGCTACTTTTTACCGCGGGAAAATACCTTTTCCTACGGGAAAATTAATTTATCGCGGGCGAAGCTGCGGACGGAAGGCTATTTGCATCAATAAAAATAAGGAAAGTAAAAGCGCTATTACCCGTTAGTAAATACTTGAACTGCCCCAAATACACTTGGTCAACCGGGGTGACTTTGATTTACGGACTTTAGAAAGCAGTTATAATGACGAATCCATTCCTTTTTACTTGTGTTTGCTGCTTCCACAATCGACTTTTTCGTCGATTGCCTTTGCGTCCACATGTCAAACATTCACCGCATATGGATACTATCCATTTTATAGCAATTCTAAAACGATCAAAGTAGCCCCAGAATTACCAAAGTCACCGGTTGACGGTACCATTTGACAAATTAATGAATAAAAACCAACGAATTTCCTCATGCGTCCTTCATAGTAAGCTTCTGTAACATCCGCTATCGATAAAGCAGGACTCTACATTGGCTGGGAAAATGTAATAATAATAATAATAATATCTTGGGACAATTGACACCAATTGACCTAGCCCCAAACTAAGCAAAGCTTGTAATATGGGCACTAGACAACGGATAAACATACTTATATAGATAAATACATACTTAAATACATATTAAACATCCAAGACTCGAGAACAAATATTCGTATTTTTCATACAAATATCTGCCCCGACCGGGAATCGAACCCTCATAGTCAGGTTCTCTAACCACTGGGCCATCCGGTCGTCAATATCTTATATATCTTATATAAAGTATGTATATCTTGTATTGCTTGTTCTAAACCTATTCTTATTTACTTACTATGAAATGCTATCTTTTGCTGCATATTTGTCTTTAAGTACACGGGGAGGTAACTCCAAAATTGGAAGTTCTTATGGTCGTTCCTGTTACTCTCATATTTATGACTATTAGTAAAAGCAGCACGGCACGAAACGAACTTCGAATTTTTTGATTACGTATACTTGTAATTCGAACTTACTGTACACACATGTTACGAAATGCAAGAATAATTATTATTACCTACCTGAAAGCGACATCTACAATACGATTTACACATCACAGAATGCTATCGCGTGGTTATCAGAGCACCTTCTACAAATGGAGGCGAAGTAAGCCTTGCTTAACTAACACGAGTTGCGTTCTACATTCGATAGATGGCACCAACTTACCGCACGCATTTTAATTTCATTTGGTAGATAAAATTTATTAACAATCGTACCACATAAGCAGGCCTTATACTCCGAAATTCGATTTTCGAACTTCGTGTCATACCGTCCCTTTCACTCTCAAATTAATGACTGTTAGTGTGAGCGGAACGGAACGAAACGAACTTCGAAAATCGAATTTCGGAGTAGCCCCTCAGGGTTCGAATATTTCATGCGGATGACGTCAAATTACTCGTAGGATGATTTCACATAGTCAACTCAGGAGTAAAACGTCAGCACACTTGACATTTTCATATCCGTGGGAACGCAAACTATACGGCATGGGATGGGTATCTCTACACAAACCGAGCAACCGACTGCTACAATTGTCTAAGATAAAGAGGCCAAATGTTTTTGGTTTTTCAAACAATCAATTAAGAAAGAAAAATTCATTAAAATATATTTTAAGTCTGTGACAACAATTAAAACTTGTTACGGAACTAAGTATAAATCTGTGTCTGTCTCATAATTTCATTGAAAAATAACACAACTACAATTGTTTTTTTAAACAATATATATATATAAATAATCGTATCTTACGGTAGCCATTTTTGTAACTAATATTTTTATTTACGACATCTCCTGTCACTTGTATGAGACAAAATTATCACAAGAAAGTTTAAATATAAACATCATTCTGTGTGCACAATAAGGGCTTTTTTACGTCATGCGCATGAATTTTTCGAGCCCTACTCATAAGTATTTTTCAGTGATAGTTGTAGGTCACATTTAGTACAGCATCGAAACACAGTTTTTTGATGACACAGTATAATTAAGTTACGAAACAAAAAAATCGTATAGTTAATTACTTACTTAATGAAAAACAGAAAAATAATATTTTGATAATAATGAAAATTAAATCCATGGTAAGATAATAGTTACCAATCCAGGAAATTGACACTACCTACTGCGACCAAAGGAATGTTTTAAAAAGATTTTACTATTTACCTGGGTTTCTGGCTCCTCAGGACTGGCCTGCGACGACACCGAATTGCTGGAACTTCCGCTGTTATCCTCTTTTCCTTTATCATTTGATTCCTGAGAAGCGCAAATAGTTCCATAAAAATATATATTTATGCTCTTGACTGGAATACCACTGGATTAAACTATAATGATGATATATGACACAGTTGACGTCTCTCAGCTCGCTAAAGATGTACAAGACACAACCATGTGTTACCATGTCCTTGTCAATAGATGGCGGCACCCGAGTGACGCGGTCTCTACACGGATACCACGGCATCGCGAGATAGACTACTTATCTCTTTCTAGAGCAAACAGTAAAAAAAAACCTATTGTCTGCAAAGTCGGTTTACGAAAGATAGTTTTAAGTGACAACGTCATAAAGAAACATATTCGAACTGCTAGCTCTGACGTCACGCGAGAAGATCGTGCTCGCTATTGCTAGTTTCGCGCTCTCGCTTGCACCCTCTGACATCACGTGGAACGTCAACGCAATGAGTCATGCGTTTTCGTGAGTGCAGCCGGCGTTCATTGATGTATAAGACATTATCACGTCAAAACGGGTAATCTATCTCGCGTGAGACACAGTTCTCGCACGATCTCGTGCAAGCCGTGCAGCTTCTTGGTGAAAGCGAACAAGACCATGAGCTACCGTGTCCTTGTCAACAGATGGCGGCACCAGCGTGACACAGTGGATTGGCATTGCGCGCCGGCGCCGCCACGTGGAACCTCGGCGAGCTGCAGACGCGGGCGCGCGAGGCCGTTGCGCACGCTGCCCGCCAGTCTCATCCTCGGACCCGCTACAAGCAACAAGATTTTTTTTAAGTAATGCTATGCATTTTTTAAGACAACCTTTTTGAGAAAACAGGATGGTGGTTTCCCCTTGCCTTCTACACCGCAGTCCGAAGTTCGCAGATGGCAAAAGAAATCTCTGCTGCCCTCTCGGATTAGATTTTACGACACCCATAGAAAGGGATAGGTCTGTTTTATTTTGAAATCGGGCATGTCATGTAAATTCTCACATCACAATTTAATCCAAACTGTACCTCACCTGTTTTGGAGCGCCGGTGTTGGTGGTCCCTGCAGTAATGCCAGGCCGGTGTGTCGCATTGGCAATCCGAGCAGGTCGAACAGCTCGTGCAGCATCGGCCGTTTCACCGTCACATCAGCCTCGCAGTCCGCCGCCAGCGCCGGAGACAAGTTCACCTGAGATCACGAGAATATCAAAAAGCTGACGACCTTGTAGAATAAATCATAGGCGGTACAGCCGATCCTTTGACGGAGAAGTTTGAATAAGGTAAGGTACCCCACTTCAGTGTCAGTGTGTGTGTAATGAAGAAAACTAAGCAAACGTAGGTACACAATGTACGAAGGAACCATATAACTCAAAAAAGGCCTGACTCGAAAGGTTAAAAAATACTGGCCCTTCAGTTCTGAGTAGTGATATTTTAATCCAAGTATCACGTTAGGCGGACGTTTGGATAATTTTAGATTCCTTTTTTGGTCACCATGCTGGTTTGGGAGCAAAGAAAAAACATAGAATATACCAGTTGCTTCTCTACCCGCGCAGATGGTAAAAGCCCATCGAGGGAATGGGCGAAAATCATAGGAATCATGTTATAGGCGATGAGGCTAGCAACCCATCACTATTTTGATTTAATTTTTCACCTATACGCCCACAATCTTGCTAAATGTGGCCTGTAAGTATCTGTTACCTTAGGCTCTGTCTACCCCGTAAGGGATAAAGACATGATTTGTGTGTGTGTGTGTGTGTGTGTGTTTTTTGGTTGACTAGCTAGGATAAAACCAAAATAAAGGGTATTTCACCTTCACCAGTCATACACTTTACTTAGTCGATATCGTATCGGCTTCTAACACCGTTATCGGATCATAACCAGGGTTGTAGGACCTACCTCCAGCAACCAAGGCTTCAACGCATCGTCCAGTAGCACATCGAACCCGTAGAACTCGAAGCAGTTCCGGGCCGGCGGCGTGCCCGTCGCCTGCGCGAGGAGCGTCAACGTCACGAGAGCGCGGATCCGCTGCCACACGAGCCACTCCGTCGCCTCCCAGCGCCCGATCAACGCTCGCCGCACTTGCTTCAATGTCCATTTGCAACCTATAAATATGTCAGTGAGGTTACTCCGAGATTCGAAATACGAAATTCGTATTATACTGCGCTTCTTACACTCCTATTAAAACGAATAAAAGAGTAAAAGGTCTGGGCTGTTGGAGCTGGCATGCTCCATTGCTAGAATCTAGGTATTTAAAAAAAATAAGAGATTTTAGAATACGTGTGCTTTGACACGCCGTTTTTTGAGTGGTGCTGGGGATAGGTAGTATGATTTATGTGGAACCAGAGGAGGGTGGTTTTGCAGGTACTCAAACGTATATATTTGTGCCTGTTTACTGAACGTTGCCTTGTGGCCTAGTGATAGTCTGTGGTGTGACACAAACAGAGATGGCGTGGCCTTGTCCTGCAATGGTCGTATTAGGAAATAGCGTTGTATTAGGTCTTAGAAATATTATTATTCTTAAAAACCGGTTATCGTGCTTTTATTCGTCTAACAGTAATTTGCACAAGCTTGGCTGTCGTTTTTTTTTTTATTGCGAACTGACCAGTGATTGACCTCTATCTCACTTGATGGAAGGTGCAGATGAGGCCAAAGGTGTAACTCACTGGTTCAGTAATAGCCTATTCACTCCAGCCTTGAAGAGCCCTAGGTTGTATCTGTCCGGATATACAGACGATGGGAGCGAATTCCATTCCCTAGCAGTTCGCATTAGGAAGGATGAAGCAAACCGCCTCGTGCGGGCCAATGGTATGTTGACAACAAATGGGTGAAAACGCTCCCCCCGCCTGGAAGTCCGTTGGCGAAACGGAGATGGAACTATAAGGTCGTGCAATTCCTGCGCACACTCACCAAAATGTATCCGATAAAAAATAGACAGACATGCAACTCTATCTGCATGTCATGCAAGTGTGGTAGCGGAATAGCAAGAAGGTACTTAAATTTTTTTCGCAAAGTAAAGTCTGATTCGCTCGATTACGTAAAAAACATTACTCTTTGCCTTCGTAGGGGTGAAATCTCAGTAGCATTGCGATACTCGCGATATCGGTTAAGATAATCCGTAAATGTAAGTCTTGGCCAAAGTCATGATGTTCTATACCTCCAGCAGTATAGATACTCACCGCTGCCTATTCTATCCTTACACTCCGCGTAACGCGGCCCCGTTTTGTTCAGCGAAGAGTTCGTCAGGTGCCTGTACGGGTTGTGTATGTCTGACAAAGTGTATTTGTCAGTACCTGGAACATTCAAAATCTGTATTCGCAGGCTGCTTTGGCAGCAAAACAATAAACACTATTGTCCTACTTCGAAGTTACATAATATGTGCAGGTTACCTCGATAAATAGACTCTCTTGCCAAGGAGTGCATGATAAATTTATAATGTATTTACGCACATAAACGCCGTAAAATCCAGACGTGCGAGTTCAGGTTCGAAACCACGATCATCTGCTTCATAGCGCAAGACTGCTACGACTTCAAACGAAGGTGAAATCATGACGTTGTCTCTTAGTTTCATCTGATAACTCTACTTATAGGTACGGTACAAGTAAATGACATACCGAATCTAGCCAGCCCCTCGGCGTACATGTAGGCCGTGAGCGGGCGGTAGCCGGTCACGCACACGTAAAGCCTCAAGTCGAACTTATAGCCTGCGATCAGCAGCGGCCGCTCAATGTACCGCTGCACCACAGCCGCGCTGCCGCAACGCATCTCACACACACTCTACAATATCAAAAATAAACGTGTACCGCGACGTCAAATATACCTATATTTACACTTTAGTGCTGGTCCGGGAGCAAAGAAAAATAGAATGATTATTACACATAAACAGATAACTCACGTATAAAAAGTCCAAAAGTCCAAAAGTCCAAAAGTGCTCCAGGAAGAAGGACTACGAAATAGTCCGAAACATGTCGAGCATCACTCGACTTTTTATACGTGAGTTATCCGTTTATGTGTAATAATGATTAAGTCTCACGGGAGTTTCATGTTGAAAAATAGAATGTACCAGTTTCTTCTCTTCCCTGGCAGATGGTAAAAGCCCATCGAGGGAATGGGCGAAAATCATAGGAATCATGTTATAGGCGATGCGGCTAGCAACTCGCTACTATTTTGATTCTATTTTCCATTTATACCTAGCCCAACAATCTGGCTAAACATAGCCTGTAGGTCTTGTCATCTTGGGCTTTGTCAACCCCGTAAGTAAAGTCGTGTTTTTTGCACAGTTACAGTGTTTGGTCGCAATAATCTCATACTAAACGTGAAGCTATAGTCTTATCGTTTGTAGTGTGGCAGCCAAGAGGTTAAAGAAGATTTTACTAGTGCAAAAGGCTGGTCTGTACTGAGTTGTACATACTCGAAACAGGAAGATCCCTCGACCCTGGCTCTGTGCCACCGGCTTGTGGATCCAGACCGCGCTAGCACCTCCATCGTCGCCGCGACGAAGCCTTGAACACTCTGACACCAGCTTCGCATACTCCAGTGGGAGGTGGAAGCAAGGAGGGCTGAAACATTAATGTCAGACATTCAAAATTGAGTTATTCCAGCAGGATACTTTCTCGCTAGTGCCCATAGATAAAATGTTTTATACGTGTTGTAAACAAAACCCCTGTGCTAATTCACTAGGGCATACACGTAAACAGGACCTATAAAAAATATATACTTATCTATTAAAATATGTACAAAGTCTTGCCAAAACATGATAAGTTAGAACCCAAATGTACAAATTCATAAAAAGTAAAATATACACTTTTAAATGAATAATGCCCAATACTAAAGAATTTACATTGAGTCCCCATTGAATTTTCTGCAACCGTCACGCAACCGCCCGGTACCACTCGGAATAATTGGCACAAAGCATAATTCATTAATTTTCAGAATATTTTTTTACGGCCGTAACCTTAGTAAACAAAGGAATTTAATGGTTTGATCAGATTCGAATAAGATTATTACCTACAATTCAATAAAACTTAATCCTCTGCCTTGGATTGGATTGGGGTTTTTATGTTGGACAGATAATAAAAATAAAAATGATTTGGTAGGCGCAAAATTCAAAAACGACTGGATCACTTACGTTTTTTCTTTTTCAATATATTTAGAAGTCAGTGAAAAATTCTTATATGCCTGCAACATATATTTTTTTTAATTTTTCATTCATAACGTTAGAATGAGACTAAAAAGGAAAATTGATCAACTTTACGTACAAATATGTTGTGAGGGAACAATTACTGCTATCGGAATAAAATGATTCCCGTGAAAACAATTCACAGTAAATGTAATTGTGCCCTTAAATTGAATTGTCATCCTGCTGTCCCGCTCACAATTACACTTTTGCCCTTTTTACATGGGGGCCAATCCGAAATTCAATTTTAGAGCCGTATCATGCCGTCCTTCTCACTCTCAAATTAATTACTATTAGTGTGAGCAGACTGGCAAGAAACGAACTGCAAAAATCGAACTTCGAATAAGGCCAGGTTTTCGCGCGAACTCTGCTACTATGCCAACTTCGATCATTTACTCTCCAGATACCAAGCTACAATGTTTATTATTTTTTTATTCATCGTTTCGCTTGGCACGACTATTTCCGCAATACTATACATTATTTTGTACATGAACAAATCAAAACAAGTCGTAACAGAACACAATATAACCAAACTTTTTTATTCCCTACTAATATAAAAGTAAATGATAGTCATTGCAGACTCGAACTTTGTGTATCGGTATAAAAATAAAGTCACACAGCATTACAGATAATGCTTCGACGCACGCAACCAGCGGGTTCATTCAATTCAGTGACGTGTGCCCTTTCTGTACAATGAGCTACGTTTCACGAGTCATGATTCAGTATTCACGCTCTCGCACTTGGTCTTGTGAATCGCTTGTTTCCAAAATATTAATACAATCCAGTCGACATAGCCAGGCGAATTAGCTCGTTGAAGTGCCAATGGGCAGGCGATATAGAAAGGAAGGCAGATAGTGGTTGGGACCGAAAGGTTCTAGATTGAAGACTGAAGTTCGGCAAGCGCAGCGTAGGACGTCCACCAACGAGTGGACGGATGACCCGGTTAAAGTCGCGGGTTCACGGTGGATGCAAGCCGTTTCCAACCGAGACAACTCGAGATCTATGGGAGATGCATATGTCTAACAGTAGACCTCCTACGGCTGACAATGTGACAATGATGAATACATTCCCGTGGCGTGTCCCCTAAAAACTCAATTCCCACCGGCTCCCCTAAATATTCTTCGCATTATCACCCTACCCAACCTTCGCTCTCTCACTCTTTCTTCCCTCGCCGTTTTAAGTTTTAAGTTTGGTACTAATATAGAAAAAATCTTAGTAATTTTCCTACATACATATCCCCCGACTAAATACTAGTCTAATAACCATTGTTTGGAAGCACTCATTGCAGACGTTAGGACTTACTATTTGGTAAGCAAGGCATAGATCGACATGAAATAAGAAATTAAAATGCACCCTCGGGAAAGTCACGCAATGTGTCTGAAGTCCTTAAAAAAGCGTATTTCAGTTTTATCTACTTAGCTTTTTTCAGCAATACGTGAATTTTTCGAGTATATCTGTGGATTTTTTATGCATTAGTCGAATACAGTATTTCATTCATTAGCTTATTTAATCAGGGATAACGTTGCCGTTAACTTTTTAACCAGTAGAGGCAGTGTAAGATGTACCTTCATTTGACAAAATAAAGTTGACAGTTGTGCGTGACACTAACACTGCTAGGCGGCGAAACGGTTACTTCTTAGGTAGCGAAAGAAATTTGCGAATTGGTTAAGTGATTCCAGAGTTTTTTTTTTTTAATTCAAGAACACATTGGAAACAAAAACAAGCTGGATCTGATATAATTCGATTGCGTGTTCGAAAGCTATTGTTTTTGCCTCTTTTAATCGCTTCAAATTGCAGAAACGATTGATGTTCAACCTTTTTCGATGTCTTTTAAGGATTTGCAAACTTGATTGTTATAGGAAATGTAGCTAAGCTTATGCAATACAATACATTGTCTTTCAGGCGTTTATCTTTTGGATATCTATCTAATTACTTACGTATAGGTCAGAAACATTGTCCTCCTTGGTTGCTCAGAAACGATTCTCAAATTTATATTAATATAACAATCGTCATCATCATCATCAGCTAGAAGACTTCCACTGTTGAACAAATGCCTCCCCCTTTGAACGCCACAACTTCCACGATGTCGGCGGAATATAACAATTGTCTTTACTGATTACTTTTAAATTTTTCTCTTGCGAGACACACACGAACTACAGATTTTGCTAACGCAGGTCTGTAACTTTTATGAATAAGAGGGTATGTCTACGTTTGCGTTTATTTTACGACTCTATTGTTTATTTATTTTCCAATCAAGTGGACAAGTTGTTTATAGTATATTGTGTGTTAAGGGCGGTAAGTAAGGAATAACGATCGAAGCTAGTAGAAGCCCGAAGTCGAAGATTGAGGGCTTTCTGAATCGAGGTTCGTAATTCCCGCCCGTGAAACAATGTTTTTCATCGCATTTGCGAGCAAACTTAGTAGAAAGGTAAATGTTTTTTGTTCATTAGTAGGGTTGCTCTGAAAATTATCTAGCTCTGGCGGGCTGTGGATTACCACAGCAGACAGTTGATAGAAAGATTGACATTAAACCCTGGTTTTAAATCTGTAGCGCTTCCAAACTTTCTCATGGTTGGGGGAGGGAAGGAGAGCTCGAAATTAAGTACTGCAAGCAAGTACAATAAAATTATAAAATCACGTGGTTTAGACCTGGGTTCTTCTATGCTGGTCTGGGAGCAAGGAAACAACATAGAATATACCAGTTGCTTCTCTACCCGCGCAGATGGTAAAAACCCATCGAGGAAATGGGCGAAAATCATAGGAATCATGTTATAGGCGATGAGGCTAGCAACCCATCACTATTTTGGTTTCATTTTTCACCTATACGCCCACAATCTTGCTAAATGTGGCCTGTAGGTATCTGTTACCTTAGGCTCTGTCTACCCCGTAAAGGATAAAGACGTGATTTGTGTATGTGTATGTATGTGGTTTAGACTTGTCCGTAATGCTAGAGGCTAAAGAAGGCGTTGCAGAGTTATTCCGACATATTTCAGCACTTGGTCACTTAACCCTATTAGACATTTGCCATCCATATTATATATAAAAAATTAATAGTTACCTGAAATCAAAAATGGATCCATAGATGCGTCTCATGCAGCGGAGAAGTCGGGACAAGCTGTCTTTCCGGCATATCGACCCGCCTTTCGGTATGTGGTTCATAAACTGTAATCAGAAACCACACCAACATTTTTATTGAAACCCGACTCGCACGACTGCATACCAAAGCAGATGGAGTTCGCCTTGCCATTTAAGTTGCGTTTGTTCTTTAAATTAACGTTTTTTTTACTTTACACAGATCTAAATCAGGCCTCAAACCAAAAAAAATATAACCCGTCAAGCGTCCAAGCGACTACGGTAGTCCCTAACTTTTTCGGGCGGGAAATGTCCTAGGGACTGCATTATGCATTCACGCCACTGGCCAGGTCTTCCTCTCTTGGAGTCGCTTAGACGCTTGACGGGTTAAGACAGAGTTTCGCGTATGGCAAAGTGAGGCCGGTTTAAAATAAGTGTACTACCTTTCCGCGTGGGCGTCTGCGGTCTCAATTTGCATGCTTAGTTGCATGTAGTGCAAAATGATTTTAAATAAGGTTCTTGTTTATAAAACAATCTTAATCTGACAGCTGCATTCTATACACGACTACAATATCTTGTCACTAAGTTGAGAACCTTATAAAATTCAACGAAATATAATGGAAAAACTTTATTAGAACATCAATACATTGTCATCAGGTCATCGGACCCGCCTGCCTATAGAGGCTCAGTTAACTTGCCACAGTTCGGTTGCGCTCACATGCGTCTGTACGCACACGCTAAGGCGACGGCTAAATTGGCTTCACTCCGCCGATCGCAGGAATCCGTCTTTACTTTTTATTTAGTCTGAGAATCAGTCACATACTTGGTGAGGTTTATGTGGCAATTTTTTTTACTACCTTTTTTCGGATCAGTCAAATAATTTACACGCAAAGTGTTTAGCTACTTTTAAAAGTACCTACCATACCCAAAAAAAAAACAGAAATTACTAAGTGATAAAACCACTACAATATTAATTATATCCTGTCCAGAGGTCGGTATTTACATGTCGCATAAAAATATAACTCACTCATCACAACAGGACAAGGTCCGTGTAATAAAATCTTTTAGTTTATGTGAATTACCTCGCGATTAACATCAGCTTTACCGATGACCGTAAATAACTTTTTAATTTATTGTTCAGCAAAGAATTAATTGAACACGGTCCCGCGGGAACTAAACTATTTACAGGAATAAAAACAATCTATCTAAGTCAAATTTCTCCATCTGTTTAGTCGTTCTGGCGTGAAAGCGTAACACATTCATACTCGCAAACTTTCACATTTATTAAAGTTGCAAATGAAATAAAAAAATTACCCCTTATAACTTTAAATTCTTGAATTAGGAATCAAAAAGCAATTTCCACAGCAAAATATATGGGACCTAAGTATACATCTTGTTGTAGATGAGAATTATAATTATCTTACATCAAAGCTTCACCCGCAAATTTCGAATGAAAAAAAGCGAAATCGAAACGTGGAAGGGATACGAATTTTTACTTCAACAAATTTTGCTTTAATTACTTCAACAAAAGAGATTTGAAAACAGATAAGTACTATTCGATTTTAAATCCAGCACCTATGAGGCATAATTAATTAAATATTGATCTCTGTTGCCCATGCTTTTCATTTCACAATCAAAAACAGTCCTGACAAAAAGCAGAGCATAAAAAAACCGGATACTTTTTTTTCAAAGTTAAGGAAAGTGTTAGCTGATATGATAGGAGGTTGACAGGAATACCTATTTTACATAACAGGGGCAATAGCGTGAGCTGCAGCAATGTTGCCAACTTACACTCGAAAACAAAACACCTGTTTTTTTCAGTTAAGTAAAAAGTTCGGACGAATTAAAAAGGCAGTGTAGACAAATCAGAACGTGCCAGAGGGAGCTACTCCGAAATTCGGTAGTTCCTGTCACTCTCACTCAAACTTATGATTAATAATGAACTAATGATTTCGAAAATCGAATTCCTAGCAGGAGATCTAAGGTCCCGTTTTCTAAGGGGACCTTGCATTTTGGAGACAAAGCAAACCGCTTGGAACGGGTGTTCCTGGGGGTGATCTGAGCCGATTAAGCCCGGTTGCCAAGAGGTTCCCCCCAGCAGGTGGGCAGGGGAGGGGGGGGAAAAGTGCCTCCGGCGCGCCTCACTCTAAGCTTTATATCTGCATACATATAGCAACTATATCAAGTTTGGTGTCTTTTTCGTGTAATTCGAGGATGAAGAATTCATTTCTGTGACTAAACTTTCACTCACCCATACAAAAAATTCGAGAAATTCAAAATTCAAAAAATTTCTTTTCAATTTTTTTTTCGAAAATCCTCTACAAAATTGAAACTATGAGGATTTGCTCTAGAAAAAAAATACCTGTGAATAGCCCAGTTATCATACTATATAGAATAGTAAACTTGTTAAACATTTTTCTTTTATAACTCTGTTAAAAAAAATGTTTTGTGTCGCGCGGCATACCTGCATTGTAAGAGCGGTATGCAGCTTTTAGGATTTTTAAGTATGTTTAGATGATTTCTGATAAGTTGTTAATCTGCTGGTTGTAGATTACATTATTAATTACTTCTGGACGTGATATATGTACAAATATAAATTAAATATATAAATAAAGACGTTGGGGAAACTTTTGCCAGTGGAGTTATTATAAATGTGATAAAATTAACATAGGAGATGTTTGACAAAGATGCGGATTAAAATAAATATTATTTATTGTTCGCAATTGCCACTACATGCACATAGGTCTGTGCATTTTAATTTTTTTTTAACGCAGTTGCACCTCCCTGCGCATTTTGTTTTGCAGCGGCAACGAATAAGCTCTAGACAAGCAGCAGCCGCCGCAGGTAGGCTTGTCCATATGGGCTCCCAATATCCATTTTGGTTGGACCAGCCCCAGTCAGCAGGGCATGGTACTTACGTGTATCTTGAATTGCGCCTGAATTAGCTGCTTTAATTGAAAGCTTCGAAAGTGAGATTCTACAGACCGAATCTGTCCAGGATTATCGACATCATTCCGACACTGCCGCTAATCAAGAACTATTCATGTGCGAAGTGAAATCTTTAATAGCAACGATCAAGGAACTCGGCAGTCCGTTTCTGGAGAGACGAAAAATCTTTATAATATTGATACAAAGAATGTCGCTTCTTCGCAAGTAGTAGAAACAGTTTTCAATATAGAAAGGTTTGGCAATGAGCAGTACCAAAATTTTTGTAAGGAAAGACTGAATGGTGGGAAAAGTTTGCTAGAGCCGATCAAACTCAATAAGTATGCTCGATTTAGTACCAGTACAAAGAAGTCTGACAGCAAAACGAAAGCAAAATTAGTTGGGCTCAAAAATTATTGTAGTCTCTTCAGCAAGCTATATATAGCTACGTGTGAGCACAGAACAGGGAACCTGGATTCATTTTTCGCTCACGAAAATCAAGCTACACCTCCATCATTATCAGTCATGGGAAATATGCGATCAGGAACCAAATCAGATCTTTTGAAATGCCTTATCAGTCATTGTGACCCAGCTCACACAGCCATAGTGCCGAGTTCACCACCAGTATTAGCCAAAGTTTTAGATGGTTCCGCCTTAGTGCATATGCTAAGCCCTGGACACAACAAAATATTTCATGAGTATGCTGACACAGTATTTATACCTTTTTTGCATAGAGAATTTGCCACTGTATCACGTATAGATTTAGTATGGGATAGGTATGACACTGAAAGTCTCAAAAATACAACAAGAGAGAAACGTGGCACTGGACAAAGAACACGAGTTACCCTAAACACTAAGATTCCCAAGGGTTGGGCAAATTTTCTTAGGGATAGTACAAATAAAGAGGAATTATTCCATCTTCTGACGTTCCAGCGTCATACCGCAAAATATGTAAGCAACAAAGAATTGTACGTGACGAATGGAGAGGGAGTTCTCAGCAACAGTAGCAGAGACAAACAAAAACTAGAACCATGCAACCACGAGGAAGCAGACACGCGCATGATTGTCCATGTGGCTGATGCTGTAGCCCAAGGTCACACGAAAATAATGTTACGCACAGTGGATACTGATGTTGTTGTTCTCGCAGTTGCATGTATGACTCAATTGCCGGAGCTCCAGGAGTTATGGGTACATATTGGCACAGGAAAGAATCACCAGTTCCTCTCGTGCCATGCTATTGCAGCTTCTTTAGGTAGCTTTTGTAGTTCCTCCATTAATTGTAAATAAAATCAATATATCACCGCAGTACGAGACAGGTCATCTGGGCAATTGGTCACGTGCTGCAAACGTTCTTTAAATATATGATATTATTTGTAACGCATAGATATATAATTTATTTTACAGGACCAGAAAGGGCAGAAGTTTTGCCATTCTTTCACGCCTTTTCAGGTTGCGACACTGTTTCATTTTTGTGTGGAAAGGGAAAAAAAAAGCGTATTTCAGGCTTGGAGCGCATATCCTGCTGTAACGGAGGGATTTAAATACGGCAAACAAGGCAATATTGAGCAGGCGTTGCCAATATTGGAAAAATTTGTTATGGTCTTGTATGACAAGTAAGTCTTACAATATGAAGTCTGAACAGATTTGATTTACGAGGTGTGAATTAATACCTAGACATTATTTTAACACTATGTATTTTGTTACTGATTTTAGATCAGGGACAAGTACGAGTGTAAATGAGTGCCGAAAAGTACTGTTTACAAAAAGAAGTCTCCAGTTAGAGAATCTGCCTCCAACGGAAGATGCGCTACATAAACATATTCTCCGTGCAGTTTATCAAGGAGGCTATGTTTGGGGACAGATTATAGCCCCTATGCAACAGCTACCATGCCCTGCTGACTGGGGCTGGTCCAACCAAAATGGATATTGGGAGCCCATATGGACAAGCCTACCTGCGGCGGCTGCTGCTTGTCTAGAGCTTATTCGTTGCCGCTGCAAAACAAAATGCGCAGGGAGGTGCAACTGCGTTAAAAAAAAATTAAAATGCACAGACCTATGTGCATGTAGTGGCAATTGCGAACAATAAATAATATTTATTTTAATCCGCATCTTTGTCAAACATCTCCTATGTTAATTTTATCACATATATAATAACTCCACTGGCAAAAGTTTCCCCAACGTCTTTATTTATATATTTAATTTATATTTGTACATATATCACGTCCAGAAGTAATTAATAATGTAATCTACAACCAGCAGATTAACAACTTATCAGAAATCATCTAAACATACTTAAAAATCCTAAAAGCTGCATACCGCTCTTACAATGCAGGTATGCCGCGCGACACAAAACATTTTTTTTAACAGATTTATAAAAGAAAAATGTTTAACAAGTTTACTATTCTATATAGTATGATAACTGGGCTATTCACAGGTATTTTTTTTCTAGAGCAAATCCTCATAGTTTCAATTTTGTAGAGGATTTTCGAAAAAAAAATTGAAAAGAAATTTTTTGAATTTTGAATTTCTCGAATTTTTTGTATGGGTGAGTGAAAGTTTAGTCACAGAAATGAATTCTTCATCCTCGAATTACACGAAAAAGACACCAAACTTGATATAGTTGCTATATGTATGCAGATATAAAGCTTAGAGTGAGGCGCGCCGGAGGCACTTTTCCCCCCCCTCCCCTGCCCACCTGCTGGGGGGAACCTCTTGGCAACCGGGCTTAATCGGCTCAGATCACCCCCAGGAACACCCGTTCCAAGCGGTTTGCTTTGTCTCAAAAATGCAAGGTGGTGGACCTTAGATCTCCTGCTATCCGGGGATAGAAGGCCAGCGTGGTGTGTACTATTTAATCTCTAATTACCACCTTATTCATAAACGCTCTATAGGCATCTGCTAACTTAACAATCGTTTGTCCTTATCTGTTAAAGGTAAATGTCAAAGTGACAGATAAAGACAAACGATTGCTAAGTTAGCAGAAGCCTATAGAGCGTTTATGAATAAGGGGGTTAGTAAAATTAGCGCAAGAGACCTGCCAATCCCCTAGAGACTTGTAGCAGGCGGCGGGGAAAGCGCTTGTCCGCCACCAGAGATTCCATCGTTCCTCGTAGCCGCTGAAGCCCTGGTACACCCGCCAGCCTCGCTCACTGCAAACCTGTACATACCCACAGTAAAATTATCGCGCATGTTGAGATATGATTCTCTACAATCAAACTTATTCAGCACCCCTTTAGTAGGCCGGCCGTAGGGCGTAAACACAGGTAATTTGTTAATAAGGTCCTATATCGTTGCCCATGCCCCCTTTGCAGGTCTCTGCTCTACGATTTTTAGAGTGGGGGGCACGCCATTCTAGGTGGCCACAGAAATCTGCAAAGGAGGCATGGGCCACTAGTAGCAATAATTTGCGCCCTACGCCATTAGGCTTACGGCGTTACATAGGTACTACCTTTGATGTTTGAACAGTGTTTTCAGTCCTTACAAAATGTCTTAGATTTCTTTTCGGTAGTTTCAGTAGGTCGTCGAGTTACTTTCATTGAAGACGCTCGTTTAGGTTTTTGAACGCAATTTTTAACTAAAAATTAAGTCGCCTTTTCTACGTCACACCAGAATTGGGCGTAAACTATTACTTTGGAATTAATTACACGATTACATTACTTCTTGTTTAATCGATTCTTCAGTAATCGATTACTTGGATAATCAAAATTACTGTAATACTGTACTATGATTACATTTTGCATTCCATTCCTTTGGAATCATTATTGTAAACCACTAGTATCTTGATTCCTCGGTAATCAAGTACTTAAGTAATTTGAATTATTTAACTCCAGTTCCACACTAGATTACTTCATTGGCAAACCTTGTTTTATAATTTTGTTAATGTCACTCAAATAAACTTGTTTTTGGTTTAGAATTTCACTTTTAATTATATAATCGTAATTCACCGTTTCGCTTGATTACATTACAAGTAATCTGGCACCCAGTAGTGGATTACAAAGTAAAATCAAGTAATAGTGTAATCAGGAATCGATTGCGACGTGCCCATCTCTGCGTCATATACTTTGAACACCGACCATTTTATAAAAATATGTATTGTATCAACCGCAATTTATTGAATCTTAAATAACATTTGCTGAACCTACTGAACTATTGCTGAACTATTTTGTTTTAATTTTAAGACGCACAATAAAATCCTAACGAGTATAATTAGCATATTCTCGGCCCCCTTTGTCACCTACTCCGCGCCCCTGTACCGCGCGGGCGAGGACTCATTCAAGCGGTCGGCAGCGGGGGAACGGATTTTTTTTTCTAACAAAGGGAGCGCATAATAAACAAGTCAAGGAAGCTCTGCTCTAAGCGAACCTCGTTCGTGAAGATATAGTTACGCTAAGCAGACGAAACATAATTCGGTCCTTTCAATCCTGGATCTTTCAGTCTTTGGATAAAAGGCGGATCCAGGTTTTTTTTTCGGGGGAGGCGGCACAAGGGGTAAACGGGCAAAAACAATAACAACAACAGTTGGAAGTAAACTTAAAGTGTGTACTGGCCCCTGTACATAAAAATACCGTCGGGGGGGACACGCGCCTCCGCCTCTGCTTGGGATCATGTCAGAAGTTGAAGCGTTAAAGCGTTGTTACAGCGATGACTCCACGTACGATGTTCATCCAGAAAACCGCACAGCTGATATGGCCTACCGTCACCTCAGCTCTCTCCCAGTGCTTCACACTTGCCTGGTCTTGACGCCTTATAGCTGGCGTGACAGTAGATACAACCACAGAGTGCCGATGGAATGACAATGATGCTGCTGATAATATTTACCTTGACGAGCAAACTGGGCCCAGTACCGTTGTCATTAAGCCGATAGATGAATGGCTCGTCGCTGTCAAACAATTCATCCATGACTCGTTGCGCTCCTGAAAATGTAGACCGAAATAAAAGTCTAATTTGCGAATAATATATATATTTCAGACTTTTCAAAACATAAGTGGCATGTTCGAAACATAACGGTCTCGGTCGACCGCTAACACGCCACAGCTCAAAACTTTCGCCATATTTCCCAAATATTTGCCAGCTCCGGCAGTCATATCATCAAGCTAAGTTATTACACAAACAGATCTAACCTTGTCCTCATCACCAATTCCGTTTCTTCGTGCTCCATCAAACTTTACATTCGTGGAATAAATATGACAGCTGAACACGTGTACGCATACGATATGAACGTCGCTTGCATGTCAGCTTATCGCGTCAGTCGCATCGAAATTCATCGCGAAAGTTGAGACACGTTACGTTGACGGGGGCTCCAGGGCTCCGCGCCGCCGACTGTCCCGCTCGCCCGCCCGCCCTGCACTGTCTCGCCTATCGCTTATACAAGCTTCAAACTGAGGTAACCCCAAGTGATTTATAACCCAGCAGTTCGTGACACGCCCGCCTTTCCTCAAAAAGCCGAACCACGAAATTGCATTTAGTAATCAAATGACTTTTTATTGCGGTTGACAATTAACAAGAGAGTACCATCTTGTATAAATTTATAAACATTGAATACCATAGAGCACGCATTAGCGTGACCTTTTTGCAGAATGACATAATAACTCTGCAGTTTATTGCAGTAAATGTTGGCATTAAAATTTGATGGTTTTGCAATGCTATTTTTAATGCTGTGTTAAAATTGATTACTTTTATAAATCAAAACGGTTCGTGACAGAGCCATATCAATACATTGTACCTTAAATTAGTAAGCTAATTCAATAGTGTGTCTTGTAATCAAACTGCCGGCTAACAGAAATGTAGCAACGCCCTCAATTCTGATTAAAATACTTTAAAGTTAGATTGAACTTTGAACTTCCTGAAGTAGTTAATGTAATTGTTGTAACCTAATTTTGCAACAAGCTGGTTGCGTGTTACGCGTGCGGCTCATCCTAAAAATACGGCGTGTCCCGGCTCAGTTACCGGCTATGCTCAGGGGTGGGCATGGACAAAAAACCTTCGCTCTATTCAGTACATCCTGCTAATCTAAATTCCACCGCTTTGTTTACGACGATTTAAATTCGTACTAGCTATGTAAAATGCAATCAGATCAAGGGTTTTACGTCGAGAAAAAAAATGTGTGACGCGTTGTACTTAAGACGTTAAATAAAATTGGGTTTAGGAGATGATTTCTTGAAAAAAAAAAGGGATGAAGGCTACTTGAGTTAGTAATCTGTAAAGTACCATATTTAAAAACCAAGTAATAAAATAGTAATACTAATAGATAAGAAGACTTACCTACTCCTAACGATTTCTTGTTACCTATTTTACCAAATGTGGTGTACTTTTTGAAAACAAATGCTGAAAAATTATTGCAGACAGTAGTTTGGCATTAGAACAAAATTCTACTGCAATTACCGTTGTCGTGAAGGTCGTTTGTCATCATTAAAATAAAGGTCTAAAGTTTGAAGGTGAAACAAAAATGTTCGAGCTCTAAATTGAAGTCACAGTTGACACAGATACTGTAATAGCATGAAATAATGTAATTTATTATGCCTAATACCTTGTGACTACAGGAATAGAACTAATGCTTGAACTAAGGCTCACAATGAACAGTGTTTTAGGCAGCTGTAGTATTTTATTTTAATTTGAAATCGTTAGGTAGGTACTTTACTAATTAAGTTTTAAAAAAACACGGTTGAGTTTAAAAAATAGCACGATTTGTAAGTGTTTCTATTGGCGAACCATCAACAGTAGTTGGTGCGTATATATGTACACGCGTCGAAAACAGTGCGTGTTATGTTTCTAGAGACAGCGGGTACCTCGAACGAATGAAATCAGACAATTATAAATAGAAACCAAATATAAATTATAAGCAGGTACCTATAATCTGGTTAATATTCTTGTTAATATTTATCTATATTTTTACACCTTTTAATGAAAGATGAATATCAATAAAATGTATATACATATAATAGGTACTGTCAAAAAGGGTAGCCTTCAATTCGGGCCAATTTTTTAAATTTTTCACAATAAGTAACTTCCAGGTCTCTTTCTTCGTTCTTCGCCTTTTAAGTACTAGAAATGAAAATGAATCTAGTTTGAGGGCAAGAAGGATACCTAACTAGCCACAGTACAGCACAGAGGTTGATCATAATAGATGTGCGCAACGCACGCTCTTGCAAAGCATTGCAAAGTGCAAGGTCGGTGCAGCCGTGCAACCTCAACTTTTACCAACTATTTTAACCCTCAACAACGTTACAAATTCCAAACTATTAAAGAAAGTGGTATTCAGCGTTTTAAAACTTTTTATTCAAATTTCGGGGTAAACGGCGAAATTAAGAACCCCTTTACTTATTGAATCAGGCGTTACTTTGCGGAGGTCCATTTCAATGAACAAAAAATTTACCTTGCTACTCCGCTACTCGCGTGCAAGATAACCAAGCGTGTGTGAAGTATATAGGTATTTTTTACATGCAATCTCTCCCTCCACTACTGCCAATAAAACACACATAAATCCTATGAACTTAATTAGCCCTTGCTTGCTTTAATTACCGCTTGTAAGGTACTTACAAAGGCCCTTGCTTGCTTTAATTATCACTTGTAAGGTACTTATCATCAAGCTTCTGTTAACTTGTGTAATATTTTGTTTATTTTTAACCCCCGACGCAAAAAGAGGGGTGTTATAAGTTTGACGTCGGTGTCTGTGCGTGTGTGTGTGTCTATGGCATCGTAGCTCTTAAGCAGAAGGACCGATTTCGATGCGGTTTATTGAAATAAAAGTCCGTTTCCTTGCAGTGGTTCTTAGCCATGTTTGGTAAAAATCGGTTTAGCAGTCCCTGCGTGCGGGGTTTTTTTTTTTGGTTATTATCTACCTCTTTTACATTTACCTATTCTAAAACATAACTCGTAAGAAAATGATACATTTTTAATTAAACGGGAAAATCGTTAAAAAACTTTTATTTAAGCACAATTAATGGTGATCATCTCAATTATTCAGCAATGTTTTTTTTTTTTAACTAGCTACCTTTACATATTCTGTCACCGATTAACGTACACTTAACGTAATTTTTAGGATTCTGTACCCACAAGGTGCCAGTGGGACCACATTAAGGAGCGACCGCACCGCTGCGTATGCGCAGTGACGTGTCGCATGCGTCACGTTCTCTCACCGTGTCTTCATACATCTTGTTGCGTAAACGCACCGTCGACGTCTTTTACGCACTGGTGTGGCCGGACCTTTATCAAGCCTGCGTCTGTTCATAATCATAAGACTTCATGAGTTCATCAATAAAGACAATCATCTACATCGCTATTTTTATATTAGTAAAAAGGTAACCAATTACTACCAAACAAAGGAACAATTTTTAGGCTGTGGGACGTATACATACAGGCTATGAGTATAATGAGGATGATGAACCAAGGATCAACAAAATAATATTTAAAAAAATACCCAGTAGTTATTTATGGCTAAAATACAAACAGAGAAACGTTTTATTTGTAACCATTTAATACAATACAAAAAATTGAGGACAAGCAAAATAAACCACAAATTCATTTCTCGAAACGAAACCAAACAGGAAATTTCGTCATTTTTGTTTTTAACACTCACAAGGTTTTTACAGACATAAAGGAAAGTAAGTTAAAATTTACTTCCAAGATTAAATTACATCGTTAGTACCTACTAGTCTTCTAAGCTACTCGTATTTAAAATTCAGCACAATTTTTCACCACTTTCGAGTGGTATTTTCACACATGTGCTTTCAAAAATCGGGCCCCAGGTCTACCAAAATATCTCACATGAAATCCTCTCCCCCCTTCTCCTCGTCCCTCGCGGATAATCATAAAAACGTAAAACAACACTTTGAACCCTTCAATTAGTTCAATTTACAAAAACTAACCTGCGCCAGCACAGGAATTTCTTAATAACTAAAACTAATGTAGTAAGATTTAAACTTCCGCCATTTTCACATACATACACAAGTCACGTCTTTATACCTTACGGGGTAGACAGAGTCTAAGGTCTAAAGGTAAGACCTAAATGCCACGGTTAGCATAATTGACCATTTCACCATTCACACCCTTTCACATTTTGCCAGTTCCACGTACCAACTATATCACATTCGGGACTGACGACTGTGGCTTAAGAGGCCGTGTGGCTGTGACTGGTTGGCCGAAACATCGAGGTAAATTTTAAAATAATATTATACTACATATGTACATACATAAATAACGTTTTTATCCCTTACGGGGTAGACAGAGCCTTAGGTAACAAGACCTAAAGGCCACGTATAGCATGATTGTGGAAAGGGGATACTCTCGAGTATGATACCTAATTTATAAATTAATGTTACAATATCTTCTAGTTTGCTTTGTAAGATCGAAATTATTTTCTTCTTTCTAACGCTATCTCGTATCCGTCAACTGCCTTCATCATGATGTCCAGTTTGACGCGAATTTGCGGAGTCCTGCTAGGGTCTTTGTCGGGCACAACCCTGCAAGTCCGAAGCACCGATGACAACGCTGTCTTGATTGACATCAAAGCGTACTGGTAACCTAAGAATAAAAATAGATTTTTGGTCACATATCGATTAAGTTACAGAAATGAGCGTGATCTATGATATCATTAACTAGTATAAAGATAAGAATGGGACCCAAATGAAATCCCTGTGGAACTCCCAAGACGAACTTTCATGGTTTTGATGCATACACATTAGTCACTACAGTTCATTTTCGACCGGACTAATAAGACTCAAACCATAAAAAGTCACTACCACAAATTCCATACCAAAATAATTAACTCAAGTGGATACAGAGTGGTTAAATCAAAAGCGCTACTAAAATCAATATAAATAGCGTCAACTGGCACTCGATCGTCAATTCTCTGTCAGATTATTTATAAATGACATCAAGTTACAATTAAGCGTACAAAAACTTAGCAATAAATTGGAGATGAAATTGAACTTTTCTTCAACATGCAACCATATGCACTGGAAATAGTTAATTGCTTGACCTTTTTGACCGGTGCATTTTATTATAATATTATTATGTGAACGCAGACTAGGTTCATGTAGGTTAGTAATACGTGTATGAAACCATAATGATATATAGGTAGGTACATACTATTAGACGTGACTGCACAAAGGTGAGACAAACAAGACGTCAATTTAATGACCATACCGTTAATAAACATATTCGTAATAACAACCATTGCCCTGTAAATTGCAGTTGTTTTCCTGAATGTCATTACAATAAAAAAGCAAGTCACTCTGCACTAGACTAAGCATAATGAGTTGCCGAGTGAACGTAATTACGAGAAATCCCTAGGTCAACAGTACCTTAGAAAAATTATTAATCGCACTACAATAAGCCATTAGCCAGTTATATAGATTTATTTTATTTCAATCGAGTCATCTTAACAAGTTTTTACCTAACAGATGCGATTAGGTAGACAACAGAATTAATAGCTGCGAAACATAAAGATAAAAATCATATCCGCATCCATATATATCTATACTAATATTATAAAGAGGAAAAATTTGATTGTTTGTTTGTTTGTTTGCATTGAATAGGCTCCGAAACTCTGGACCGATTTCAAAAATTCTTTTGCCGTTAGAAAGCTACATTATCACTGATTGACATTATGCTACTTTTTACCGCGGGAAAATACCTTTTCCTACGGGAAAATTAATTTATCGCGGGCGAAGCTGCGGACGGAAGGCTAGTCTATATCTATATCTATACTAATATTATAAAGAGGAAAGATTTGTACCTATTTTTGTATGTTTGTATGTTTGTAATGAATAGGCTCAAAAAGTACTGGGCCGATCTGGATGAAATTTGGAACATAGATAGATTATAGTCTGGAATAACACATAGGCTACTTTTTATCCCGGAAAATTGCGTGATTCCCGCGGGATAGCGATAAACGAATTCTACGCAGACGAAGTTGCGGGCAACTGCTAGTTAGTTATATAGTAGTTGTCATTTACGACGACGCCCACCCGGCTTCGTATCAAGTGGCTACTACCTATGGTCTTAAAAGTTTAACTAAGAATACAATGTCTCTTGTTAAATGTGAACAGTAAGATAGTCTTATGTAATGATTAAATGTTACAGTAATTTATAAATTCTTTTTGGTTCTTTTTTAAGTAAGTTAAGTAGATATAATTTAATTAAGTTGGCACACTATTGCATTGGGTTTCCTGTAATGATAGTGTTATGTTCTTTTATAAATAAATAAATTAATTAATTAATTAAAAACAAATTAAAAACGAAACTACTTAAAATAAAATAATTAAAAGTTAATTTTGATAAGTCCACGCGTCTTCCTCAATGACCCTTTTTATAACTGTCATGACTGACCTAGACCTTGTAAAGTCTTTTTAAAAGTTCAGGTGACTTTAAAATAAAATAAATACAGTATTGATATTTTCTTGATGAAAGCCAGCTTTGATAAGAGTACTTGGAATCCAACGTCAACGTTTACATCATTTTAATATCATAATAAGTGCGCCTATTTCGGGTAGCTGTAACAGATTGTTTTGTGAGCTATTGTCATGCAAGAGCAGGTTGGATTGTAAATATTTACTAACATTCGATCAATGAACGTAATTCCATGTGCATAGAATATCGATGCTAAGCACAGTAATACTAGCAGTATCAATTACTGATTCAGGCGTTACTTTGTAAAGCTTCATGTCCGATAATATGCATAAACATTATGTCTACGGATAACATCAAGTTTTGTTCAGTTTTCATCAACCATCTGTCATATTTTATTTAATCAAACGTTACTTTGCTAAGTAGCGGAGTAGCAACGTAAATCTTTTTGTTCATCCATACTTTGATCGTCTTCGCCTGCAACGCACCCTAATCTAAAGTCTTTCAAGAAAGGTATATCCCGTAGCGTCCCAACTGAACTTATAACTCCACAATGGACTCATCTTATAAAGTTCCCGGTATTATATCACCTACCCTGATCGTTCGTCATAATGCCATATGCTTCTTGCGCTCAAATGCAGTAGAATACTCAATTGGGTAGTTTAAATCTACTTACCAACACAATTTCGCGGTCCGTTACTGAATGGCATGAAGGAGCAGGGGTGCTTAAGGTTGAACCGTTCAGGGAGGAAGCGGTCGGGGTCGAACTGCTCGGCGTCGGGGCCCCAGTACTGGGGGTCGCGGTGCACGCCCCAGATCGAGACAACAACCCCCGACCCCGCAGGGAGCACACGCCCTGATGCTAAAAAAAAAGAAACTTGTCAGATTAGACTTTTACGAGTAGATGTGTATTTCTTACAGGGCGCAAGGAACTTTCACTTACATTTTCGTCATGTCTAAAAAGAGATTGTTAAAAGTCCTTTTATCTAATAAGAGCGTTCATTTCGCACGCCCGGAGAATGGCAGGTTGTATCTTCATAAAAATACGTACATATTTATCACTCACTGACACCGCTAATTTGGTCAAGAATTGCAAAGAACGCTGTTTTCACAAAACATCAGTTTCTAAACCTCTTTTCATTGATTCTTGGGTACGTCAAAAAATGAAAATCCTTACGCAACAATATTTCCTCCTCGACCTTCCTGATGATGAAAGGCACCGGCGGAAAGAGCCGCAGCGTCTCCTTGATAACTCGCTCAAGGTACTTCAGCTTCATAGTGTCTTCCTTCTCGAACAGGCGGTCTGAGTCACCGAACACCTCGTCCAATCTAGAGACAATAACTTTCTTTAACATTTGGTTCTCAGGTATCCTGATGTCGGATTTTTAGCCCTGTATGAAGTGCGAATGTTTGCCATACGATCTCTCTTGCGTAATTATTGAGATTTGACCCCGAGGCCATTGTCGCTCCTGTTAATCTTAGGTTACATGCAAATGGATATAGTCGCTTTTACAGTACAATTATGTAGAGGCGTTAGCATACGAAACTACATAATATTGGATTTAGAACATTATTCCATTGTGTCGTATGTCTTGCCGCTGATAAGCGTCAGTTTTTATACAAATTGTGTCACTTAATGGCATATTTTGCGATTGAAATGGTTGTAGCTGGGGATCCGATAATCTTGAACACAGTCACATAGGTAGACTTTAAATAGCGCTTTCCCGCATAGCTGAAGCAACTCTTCAATGTTTGGAACACTTACTCTTGCAAAACCTTCTCCTGAATGTCAGGGTATTTGGCCAGCATCTTGAACGTGTACCCAGCAGCTGTGGCGGAAGTATCCGTAGCCGCTATGGTCAGAGTCAAGATCTCCTCTCTCAACTCCAGGTTGGTGTACCCTTTCTCTCCGCCAGAAAAGTGTATCAAGAGATCCAAGAACGTCTTGGTCGAGTATCTTGATAGGTCTGTAAAAAAGTTGAGGGTTGGAAGGTTGTCTTTTAAGCTTTGCTACGCTGGAACATTATGGAGAAAAGTTTTGTTAATTTAGGATACCGAAAGGTCTTTTAACAACTTACCATACTGATGGTCAGCCTCTGCTTGCGCTGCTTTTTCCTCTTTAATTTCTTTCCGTTTCTTATCTATAACCTAAAGGCAGAAATGTGTAAAAATTCAGAAAAATAACCTGTTAAATGCGTGTCAGTCCTCACATTACTTAGGGTTCTGAGGACTAAAATAAAAGCGTTTCATAGGAAAGTTCGTGGTGGTTCCGTCTTTTTGGGTAAGTAGCACAAGTTTCCGAGTAATAAATTTAGGTAGTCGCTCAGGAATTAGTCCAACTTGGTCGAATTAGTGGTAGTAGATTAATTAGAACGGATGGATAAAGGAGTAGATACATAACCGATAACTAATTATTACAGAATCCTTACGTCATTAGTGAAATTGTGGAGAGTCTCCAAGCTCTTTTCGTGTTTTTTATGCTGCGGGAACAATTTGTAAAGCCAATCCGGTTGCAACCAGAGATGGAAGATCCTCTCGCACATCAGCTGCAGTATACTGTTCAGTTCAACGAGGAATGGTGATTTGTCGTCATCTTGCGCGTTTATTTTAACGCCTAAAGCAGTTTCTGTAAGAATACTAATACTTTAGTATAACGTTATCTAGTGTAGTTTTCAGAAGAACTATCTACTTAAAGGTTTTATCAAATGAATCTCTGTTTTAGCCAATGATTGTGTAAATTTAACTGAACATTCGCAAGTCTTTCAATATTTTTTTATCGAGGGTAATAAAATTAAAACTTCCCGTGAACTTCAAACTAGGCTCTACAAGATACAAGGCAAATGAAATTCGAAGTTTATCAACATACCACATACAGAATCTAAAGTATACGAGCTAAGGAACGGCCAAATACTGAATTTCTTCTCGCCTGCCCTTTCTCCGAGCTTCTCGGCTAGTTTTCTACCTCGTTCTGCAAAAACAGGTACAAAGCTATCCACTATCTTTGGGCTGAATGCTGGCAGTAATATTTTACGCCTTGGCCTCCAAATTGGCACTGAAAAAAAAACCTTCGTTAGTATAGCAAAAGAACACTACAAAACAAAAACTAGACCAAAGAGAGATTTTGATCGAACAGCACGGTATCCAAATTTAAACAAATGAAGTACTCTCAAAATTGAATGAAGCCAATGCATTGAACTAAGAATGGTATCTTGGGTTATTTAACAAAAGAACAATAAATAATAATTGAACTGTTCTCCCTTCAACCTGGTATTAAACAAACTTAGTTATACCCCGTCAATGAATACCTTTGGCTTAGTTTAATTCAATACCTTTTTGTTTTTGTATATTTGTTTTGTGTTTATCCCGAAAGAAACGTATTTAGAACCGTGATATTCATCTAATTACCTGGAGCAAATATTCCTCCATATCCGATGACTTTCCTGAGAAAACGGTGAAGGTCATCTTTTTCCATACACGTTTTCAGCACCATCTCCAGATCAACGGGATCAGTGACAACTGTTTTAAAAAGAATTTGCCGTTCAAAAGACTCCTTTAAAGTTTCAATAGAAGACAAAGTAAGCAGACGAATTGAAAGGAGTAAGTGTAGATAATATTAAAATTGAAACAATTGCGGGCGGAACCTTAAGAGAACATAATAAGATTTTTTAATAAGTTTGGAATACACTTACGGAAGTAAAGAATGTGACCAAGCCACCCTCTGATGATTCCGTCGTTCTTCATTGCATCATAACTCAGCTGCTTGAGGGTTGCCATTATATCTGAAAGTTAAACATTATTACTTATTTACTTAGAATCGAGCTAATTCAATAGTGTGTCAAGGAACATCAGTCAGCCAAGCCAACACACAGATTGAGCACCTGTGCATTTTTCTGAAAATAAATCCACTCATCCTTTTCCTCAAATTATACAACTTCGATGACGGTTCTGCTCAGACTTACGAGCACTAATTGATTTCCGTATTAGGCCAAAAGTGTCCCAAAGTTTTCATTAAAAAAAAACTATTTTGTTACTCTCCTACAAGTGTCTATGAAGAAGTAAAAGAAAAGGAGTGAAAAAAAGGACACTTTTTGCCTTATACTAAAATCAATAGGGCTAGAGATTCTGAGCTGATTTATTTTCAGAAATATGCCCACCTACTACAATTGTTTTTCAAAAGAAAACCGTGCATTTTTTGTAGGAAAGAGATATTATTATACTCGTTCATTCAGGTCAAATCTCGCAAGTCAAATTTGATTAACTTGTCATGGTCGGATTAACTTGAATTAATTTGGTACACAAGAATACAGGTAGTTGAATTAAAAGTGTTTTTATTAACAATAACTTATTTAAATTTTTAAGGGGTATGAGTGTGTATGTGTCTTGCCTACTTTTATTTCATTACAATTAGGTACTTTGGTGTAAAATTTTCACCATCCTTTCCTAATCCTCACTTATAATTAAACATGCGATCGAACCGATCGGCTTAAAATTTGGTATGGAGATAGTTTGATCCCCTAGGGGGCTTCCATCCCGAGAATCGAGACTCTCAGTTTTCCGAGTGTCGAACCATTTTCGGTTCCGAGAGCATCTATCCCGGGAATCGAGACTCGGTTTTCCGAGAGTCTCGAACCATTTACGGTCCCGATACTAAAGTTCGGACTTGTGATGTTGTGTTGTGTGTGATTATGTTGTGACTTGAGTCTATCAGATAAGTAACCACAGTAATAACTTTTTCAATAAGTAACAGCAGTATAAAATAATGAAGTATTACAAAAACAAGGCATGGCATATCGTATCATTCACTCACAACTACCAACGCATTTTCCCACTACGTAAATTTTAAAAAAAACTCGTTCGCGATCGAATGTGATAAATTGAGAAAGTTATGTCCCACTACTTTTTTATCTGCAGCTACGTCTACTTCAGATTCAGAATTTCAGACCACCTAAAATGGTTTGTTGTTAAGTCTCGAAATTTCGAGACTCCCGGGACTGACGACAAAGTCTCGTCTCAGGTTCGAAACTTAAAATTATTTCCGAGACTGGACGCCATGTATGCATAATCGTAATTTAAATTGAATGTCAATACAGTTCATTCACCACAGTGTACTATCAGGAAAAATGGTTCTGGCATAAAAGAAAACAGTAAAATCTCTCCGTAAAGATTTCCACTTTCAACATGAAACTACCGTGCGACTCAATCATAATTATACAAACGGATCCTCTAATTTATATGTCCTCAACTGCTTAGGTAAACCTTGTGTTTATAAATTAAGTTATAACATACCTTCAGTTGTTCCTGCAAACTTATGCGCCAGCCCTATCAAGGGCAGCTCATTATCTCCATCAGATATTTTGGATGCTAACGCATACATCCTTCGCCTTCGATACCTAAACAAAAGCACCCACAGCACTGGCAGAGCCACAAGCAAGAAGAGAATCATCACAACTCCTTAAAAAACACGTTAAAGAAAGCGTAAACTGACTTATGCGAGTTTGAACGTGTAGTTATCGTGGTTTTGAACTCGATTATGACAGGAGTCAGTTCTTATCCGAGATTTGAACTTTTAATTCTCGTCCTGAATTCGATTTTGACAGGAGTCGGTTCTTATGCGAGCTGACTGTCTTGTCCAAGGTTTGAACTTGTATTTCTCGTGGTGAATTTGATTGTGACAGGAGTCGGTCCTTTTCCGAGCTGACTGTCTTGTCCGATTGAACTTGTAATTCTCGTAATGATCTCGATTGCGACTGGATACGCGTGCGACTATGCGTATTGCCAATCGTACGCTCGCGAGTAAAATGATCTCGGTTTATCCATACTTGTTTATATGAGGATTTTCCTTTACGCGCTGATTCGTCAAGCAGGTTGACGATTGACGGTTCACGGAGTGTCGTAGACCCACAGAGGAATTTACTAATAGAGTGGAAATTTCATGCAGTTAAAGTTAGTGTGGAGATTGGTGCAGTCTGATTGGCCGGCCGAAGGTCAAGGACGTCCATGGAGGTAGACGAGCTGCTCTTATGATCGATATGGATAGTAAATGTTTAGCCGTTGCGTTTTATACGTACTAAATAAAAGTTACCCTTACTAATATTTTATAAACGAAAGTGAGTTTGTTTATATGTTCCGCTTTTACGTGTTAACTACAGAACCGATTGCGATGATATTTTGCATATATATATTTGCATATAAATAATAAGGTAGTTTTCAGGTCAAATTTTTTTATAGTATCCATGGGCACACAATAAACGTATTCTTCGCAGACGAAGTCGCAGATAAAAGCTTGTATTTTTATAAAAATAAAAAGTAATCACATTATATAATCGTCTTGCAAAAAGGAATAAATGTTTTCTTTCTTTCTTTCTTTCGTTTTTTTTAACTTAAGGCTTTATTCCATGTAGGATATAGAGGAGAAACAATCGTGAAAAATTTGTGTTAACGTAGTGTAGTGTTAGTGACGATAAATCACTAATGTGTTCCAGAATTGGGTAGCCTGTATTACTACTCTCTTTGGTTGTGTCCTCTATGCGTAGAGCACAAGGAAGTTACAATTATAACATTTAAATGGTAAGTAACTACTGCAGCAGACAATGCGGAGCGTGCTTGGATTGTACCATTTTGTAGGTCCTTGGGCGGCGCATGACCGGCTTTGAAATGGCTTTTGTAAAATTGAAATAAATCAAGTTGTTACATTTTAGTTTTTTCCGTTAATCTCGTATTCCTTTACCATAATGAATAACGTCATGTGAGCCTTGTGGCATTGGTGGGTTTGGTCAATGAACCTTTTTGTAGATACATGAGATAAAACACCACACAATTTAGGTAAAAAGTTTTGTCATAAAAATAAGAAACCAGAAATTTTAAAAATGTTCGTTTCGGCCTTTTAAAGTGTCGATAATTGGGCGTTTTACTTTGCTTGCTTATTTTAAAAAAATACCTGTTTACTAAAGTATGAATTGTGGCTAAGGTCGTAGAGTTTGTTTGCGTGTATTGAATAAGCTCTAGAACTTTCGAAGCGACTCTAAAAAAATACCTACACCAGTTGCAAAATGGTGAGAAAAACAAAGTTATTCACTGCATAAAAGTTGGAAATTATGCTACCTAAATGTATACCTAGATACGTGTTTTTAGGTTCTTAATGTATTTGAAAGTTCCCCTGTTTCGAATAAATATAATCCAAACATCAACCCTTAACCCTTAATTTAGCAATGTACACTATATTGGACAAGTTCTAAGAATACCTTTTTTTTAACCGACTTTGAAAAAAGGAGGAGGTTCTAAATTCGTCTGTATTTTTTTTATGTTTGTTACTTCATAACTTTCGACTGGGGGAAGCGATTTTAGTGATTCCTTTTTTATTTGAAAGGTGGCGCTTCCCGTGTGGTCCCATTTCAATTTAGTCCAGTGCCGACAATGACACCCATGAGAAAACCATATAAGTCTAAAACTAGCATTAAGTATGTGTGCGACAAATCGTCCGTTTCATTTAAATGGCGCCGTCTCATATGAGCGGCACGTTTAGTAGGTCTACCCATATTCAGAAAAAATGTGTGTACTTCAGATTCACCAAAAATCATAAAATAAACAAAAATTTTAACAAAAAAACCGACTTCACAAATAGAAACTATTCCAAAACAAACTAATATGCACTAAAAATAAAAAAATAAATGCATATTCTTCTACAGCTTAATAATCAACTTACTTTTTCTACTTGTCAATTATGTAGGTACGATCTATCTAATGCTGTAACAATTATTGTTATTTTTGGAGTCGATGTCGGGCGCTGAACCGCGAACATGCTTGTTTCACTTTAGAAAAACTCTTTATTTTACCTTAGAATGTCCTAGTAATGTAACCTGGTTACCTACGAAGAACAAAGGTCGCATTTTTTTTTTTTTTATATATGAATACATACATTTGAGGTCCAATTTTTTGCCGCTGAGTATAGTGTAAAGTAATTTCAAATACTCAAATACGGTGTTTTAGAATTGTTCTGGTACATTTCAGCAGGTTGTTAGTTGTGAATGACTTCATTTGTAGTACCTATTTATATTTCGTCTAACACCTCAGCGTAATGCTGAGCCAGCGACCGTTTCACTTTTGCGAAGACACACAACGCTGGGCATCTATTATTAATGTCTGTGTTTTTTTTCTTGTCTTTTTTTTGCTATAAAATTGTGTAATTATTCTCTTCTATTTGTGTGTCTTGCGAAAAGGAATAAAATATCTTCTTTCTTTCTTTCTTCATCGTCATTTAGAATTCAAAGTTAACGCACTCCTTTGACGCCACACATTTTAAACGTCCACCAATATAAAGAGGTAGGTAGTAAGTACCTACCTACTAGGTACACACAGCAAAGCGAATCGGTGAGCACCCTAGTTATCCACGTGTGTCATTCTATACACACATCCGCACTTATCCGCTGCCTTATTACGCACACAACAAAATGCTCTATCTGTGCTAATTGTGTTTTCTGACTACCTTCACGCATAGTTATTCAAACCTGCTCGTATTTTGTTCAATGGAAGCATAATTTTGCCACCAGTATTATAAGCGTGGTTGCTCAGGTGTATTGACCTAGAGTTATGAAACCTAAAGAACCGGGTTCGAATCCTGCACAAGTGTTTCTTTTTTTGTTTTCAATTTTAAATTACTAATCTCAAAATATACTCATGTTTACCTAAAACAAGAAAAAAAGGACGTAAAAGAATAAAACAATAAAATGCAATTATTGGTTCAAATTGTTTATTGCAACTTTTAATTTTTATTGTATTAGCCTCTATTTGTGTTATTATTATTATTACCAAAAGTAATTAAATTAGCTAAATAAAACTGCACACTTTTCCTTATAGAATAATATTCATAAACACACACTTTAGAGGCCAGTATGATTTTATGTTTACTAAAAAGTCTTTGGTCACTAACATAATAACTATCTTGCAAATTGAATACACAACCATAATAGGGCTATTTTTAAGATGACATAATTAATATCTTAAATTCTGGTTTATTAGGTTTAAGTCTGATAAAGATGAACGAAACGTTTTATTTGCGGACGTGTAAGTCAGTGGTGAAATGAATAGACATGTTAAATGACAGCCATTAACATTAATTTCACACTGGGTTATAATCTCCACTTTGAAGCGACTAAGCTACCTATCTCGATTTGGTTTGGATTTGGACACCAGGGTCCATCGATGACATCCAACCCCATAGCCTAAAGTAACACTGCCACTCGTTCTGCACTGTAAAACATTACTGTGTTTATATATTTAATTAAGTTAATATATTTCGTCTTCATCACTAAAAATCACTACATTTGACTTTGATTGATGTAATAATCAAAGTCAAGATATTCACGAGCAAAGGTTTCTTCTATGCTGATCCGTTAAAGCATGTTTTTTGCTGGTCTACGGCAATGCAATCCTGCAGCATGCAGATGGTTTCGCACAGGTTGCAACGTAGCATTGTGTCTTGTTGCTGTGAAATGGGTCACTAGCGGGTGCGGCAACTACATAATAGGTTTAGGCCCAGAACGAATATTTTTATCGTGTCCGAAGTCTGCGTAAGGGTGAATCCATAATGGCACAGTCTTCCGCTGCAAAATAAATGAAGTTTAAATAAAAACATTTTTCGTCAAAGAAAGTTGTTTAAAACATTACCGATAAAATAATAAGTCATTGTTTTTAACACCGTTTGTCTACTTACCCATATCAAAAAACGCCTAGCGATTCCTTATATAAATAGTTATATTGTTTTGCTCTTTTCAACAAAGATAAATGAAAATCCATGTTTTGCAAATCACAAGGTATTCGAAAGGCAAAATTAAACAGTTCGTAAGTATAACACACGGTTCATCCCGCAGCTAATAATGGCTGCCAGCGGTGACAGTTGTTTGTTCACAAAATCATATTATTAGAAATTTGAGGGTAGAAAACACTTTATATTGTTTAAGACGATAACGACCAAAATAGCCATCAGCTAGCAACTTTTAAACTCCAGTAAAAAGAGTCATACCTATTAATAATTATATTAAAAGAAAACACAATGCGTTTGCGTTTTTAACATATTATATAAGAGTAAAATTAAACATGCAACAGACTGCAACCACCATAAAATTAAATAGTTACGGAAAAAATTTATTATAATTTCAACCTTATTTCAAAGCTCATAAAACAGCTATTTACACAAATTGCAATACAGTAGTCGCAGATTGAACATAATTCATAAATTCACCGTGTAACTTGCATACCTCGGTGGCCTAGCGGTCAAAGACAGGTCGAAGATTTGACTTCTGCTTTAGTGAACCGGGTTCGTATCCGAAGAAAACGGAATATAAAATAGTAATAATAAAATGACATTTTTGGATGTTATTTCAATGGCCATGCTGGTTGTGAGGAATATTGCTTTGGAATTGGAATCTCAGACTTGTTGAGAAATAATAATATAACATCGTCGCATCAGTGAGATGGTAACTACTCTTCGCTAGTAATAATAGTTCAATGCGTGGGATTGCATAAATTTGAAGATTCAAGGTCGAAGGAAGCTTCGATTCGGTTCTCTCGCTTACACTGGGGATGACAATATCCAATGTAAGATTAGGTAAAATATTTTTAGGACAGTCTAAATAAAAAAAATACTTTTACATTATTTTTGTAGAAGTAACTGAAACCGGAGATATTGCATTTTCAGCCTTTGAGTGTGACACGATACCGGGGGGGATTATTTTCATTTAATTTGTAATTATTTTTTACTTAATTTATTATAAACTAACTTAAATAGTTGTAACTTTCTTCATTGTTATTTTATAGTTAGTTCTTGTTTATTCAATAAACAGGTAATTTACAGCGACATTGCTCATTCATCTTGTTGCTAAAAAATCTGTACTTAGGGGGTAGATTTTATGATCGAACTCACTCACACATTCACATGTCATAGATTCTACTTAACGTTCATGTCGATACTCAACACGCATAGACGTGTGCGTGGCTGTGCTAACCGCATTATTTTGCTGTGTGTACATACCTATAAAAAAAAATACAACAATAATTTTATTCCAGATTAATTTTTCGATAGTTTTCATATGTACCAATTTAATGTATTTGTACTAGCTACACTAGTTATTTTGTGGCTGGTGCATAATGAGAGGCATTAAACACGAGTGGGGTCATAAAGATTGCACGAGTGTTTTAATTCCTAATTATGTACATTCGCATTCATAACTTTATCTACATTTGCGGGTGGTAGGGCCTTGTGCAAGGTCTGTCCGGATCGCTACCACCATCTTACTCGCTAATCCTGCCGCTAAGTAGCAGAGCTTGCACTGCTGTGTTCCGGTGTGGAGAGTAAGACAGCCGGGGAAATTACGGGCACAAGAGGCATTTCATCTTAGTCCTCTAGGTTGGCAACGCATCTGCAATCCCCCGGGGTTGCGGGTGTCTATGGGCAGTGGTGATCACTTACCATCAGATGACCCACTTGCTCGTTTGCCTTCCTATTCACATAAAAAAAAAAAAAAAAAAAAATTCCATATCATAAGTTTTCTACATTCACATCAACATACTTAAGAGTCCGCAGTAACCAGCGCTCAACTCCGCGTTGAGATCACGCGCTAACGCTTTAAAATGATGTTGTTTCACCTAGAGTGAGACAGGGCGCTAGAAAGAAGGCAAGACAGCGCTAACGGGGAGGCGGAGCCACAGACGTCACAGTAAAAATATTGCAGTAAAATATCTTCATACAATGGTAAAATAATTGCGGTCAGTAAAATATAACAGTAGAACATCTCCGTACCAAACTTCTAAAAATTGGCATTTTTACCACTGAATGACTGAATGACTTGACTGACTGACTAATAATCGAAAACCTAATCCACTTCCAGGTGACCTAGAAAGGTGAAATTTGGCATCCAGCTGGGTAATTGTGTGTAGGTAATACAAATAAAAAAAATCAGAAAACAGTGTTTTTTAAAGCTTTATATTATTATTATTATTTATGTAACCTTCTCCGTCATTTAGATATAAATCGATTTGTTTTTAATTACACATAAACGGATAACTCACGTATAAAAAGTCGAGTGATGCTCGACATGTTTCGGACTATTTCGAAGTCGGAGTGTTTCGAAGTCTTTTTATACGTGAGTTATCCGTTTATGTGTAATTATGATTGAGTCTCACGGTAGCATCATGTCGATTTGTTTTTTTTTGTTTTTTGAAAGAATATACTTTCGAAATAATTCCTTGAATCCATCCATTTCATTCTATGAGTCTGAATGAATAGGGTTCTGGTTCTGGACTGGAGAATCCGAGGGAACTCTTCAAATATTTTAGGTACACCTGTAGCGATTATTATTTATGCTTGTTACCTCATAACTTCATTTATTTGGAAAATTATTTTTTTGTTTGAAAGGGTACCTATACTTTCAGAGTAGTTCTGATGATGGGGTTCTGGAGAAACCGAGGGAACTCTTCAAATATTTAAGGTACACCTATAGCGATTTGGGTTTTGTCTTTTCTAAACCTCGCAAAAAGTAATGATATCCCGTCAAAAACATAAATGTGAAAAAGGGAGCCAAGTTCATTACTGAAAAAAAAGAGATGAAATCTAAACGGGTGAAAAGTTTTATTCAAGAAGCGTTCCGTCTTAGTCATATGCATCTTGGCTAGTTTTAATAGTCAAATATTTGTACATGACGCCGAAACGAAATACTTATTCAGTAATAATAAGCTAGGATTGTACGTAATGTGCGAATAGTTGGCTATAAAAACTAGCCAAGATGCATATTTGATTGGACACATTAAAGATTAGATGTATTGGATAAAATAAAAATAAATCATACAATATTGTGTTTTTATTTTTTAGTACAAGTATGAAAATTTGCTTATTTTTAAGAACTTTCACGTATCGGTAACTTTCTAGGTAGACGCGGATCTATAATTTCAGGTAGTATGCATTCCATGTAAAATTTCCTCAATTTGTTTAATATGCTTTCCCAGAATTCTGTATCCTTTTCAATTTTTTCAAATAATATTCCCTTTGGAGTCCACACCACGAAGATACAGTATCTTTTTTTTGAAATATTCAACTGACCTTGGACTTGATAAAAGTAGTTGTGGTTTCGCTTCAGTTTTATCTTCTGAGGATCACTTTCGTCCATCACACAGAAAGTAATTTTTTTCTTTAAAATAGCTTCTGTTGGTGTCATATTTGCTGCCGAAGCTGGGCATTTGATCTCCACAATTGTTTCCTCGTCTATGACTCCGTCGGGACTCGCACCTAAATACTGGTGTTCTTCGAGAATGTACAATCCGCAGGGTGATACTTGCACTCCGAGTGCAGCTTCAGTCTCTTTTAAAGCGATGGGCTCATTCTCATTGCCGTATCTAGTAGCATCGCTACCTTTAAAAGTGCTGTATAACAGTGTTTTTATAACACTTTTACACGACGTGCTAGCCCTTCTTTTGCATATTTGACCAAACACTGACGCAGTAAGGCGTATTTTTCGTTGTTTGATCCATTCAGGGTTCGTTGCCTGCCCAACGGTATCTTTTTGGATATTTTCAAGTTCCATTTCAGTTTTTGAAAAGTCTGCTAAGAGTTCTTGTTTTCTTTTTTCATACTTCTCAACGTCCATATCTGGTTCTTTTTCAATTTCACCGTAATGTTCATCGGGTCCTGCGATACGTTTTCTTCGTTTTGATCTTTTGTCTTGGCTTGATTTTCGTTTCGCCTTTTCTGCCTGCCTCTTCTCATACTTCTGCGTGTAAGTCCCCAGTTCTTCATTTTTTGTTAAAACTTTACTCATGGTTGCTACAAGACTCCCGGTGTTTCGTTTTGCAGCAGCTGCGTAGCAACGGGACTCGTAGGATCCACGAAGGGAGTAATTAACTCTTTTGCCTCCTATAAATTTTGCGATTAGAGCATTAAACTGCTCAACAATATTATTTGTTTGCCCCATAAGGAGACTTTCCGCATTGTTTAAAATAGGACTTATAGCTGTGTATATGTCATACCACAAGCCACAATCTTTCATTTGGCCTACTAAGTTTTCTTCGCCCGGTTTAGGGCCATTACAAAAATAAGTTTTGCAATTGGCATGCTGACCAAAAACGTGACAAGGCCCATTTCGTAAATCTTCTTTTAGTTCATTAACTTTCTCAGTAAATTTTTTCCCTTCCATTTTCGAAGAGAAGTCTACTGCTCCTTTAATGGCTTTTCGTAATCGTAATATGTTATCATTTAGGCATTTTCTCATGATAATAGGGACAGATCCTTGTTTATTTTCAGTTTTTTTTGTTAAATTTCTTAATTTAGTGCAATAATTTCTTAATAAATGATTACTGCATTCGATTTTGTGTATAGCAGTGGAGTGGCCATATGGCAGTGCTTCGTTTAAAGCATTCATGACACTGCTATCGCCATCACCAATAAGTTTGGTGTATTTCAAGCCATGCATACTTATGCTGCATTTAAAACCTTCTACTACGCCGTCGGCTTCCATTGCTGTGGAGCTACCAGACCAGTTTTTAAAACATCTATGTTTCTTGACCTCTATGTTTTTGTTACTTGCAACAGCGCAAACAGAGCAATAGGAGTTCCGTATTCCCAAAAAGAGAACCTTTTTAGTTTCATACCCAATAATGCACGCTACCCCGGATAAAGAATTATAATTGCTGGTACGATACGATCTTTTGCCCCATGATGCGTCCGCTACCACAGTGATGTAAGGAACGCCATCAGCGTCTACGTTTCCTTTTTGAATTGCCATCTGTTTTTCTTCGAGTCCTGCCTCATACATGCTTTTTAAAGATATATCTTTTAAAACATCCGATAGCAACATATTCTCTCTCCCAAATGTTTTCTCCGCCATACATGGCATATTTAAATGAGCGCAAAACTCATCTAATTGGGAAAAGCCACTACCCGAACATACGACTGCTTGAACAACATTTGTATTAATTTTTGACTCAAGTTTTTCATTATTAAATGCTTCTTTTTTGCCACACATTTTGCATGTGAAAAAAAAAGTTGACTGGAATCCGGATCTCGACTCCTTCACAAAATCCATATCTTTAAAACTGCAATTAAAAGGACTATGATCCACAGCCTTCATTTGTTCAAATAAGTATTGAACATTGAAGATACGTCGACCTGTAATTTCATGTATGACTTCCTCATTGTTACCATGATCAAATTCTACTTGTAATGATGGTGTCGATGACGGAGTACTCGGACTCGAATTTCTGAAAGGAAAAAAGTTACAGTAGTTAGTATTATATTTACATCATGCAAGGTAAATCAGAGTAAACGGTGAAATAAAAATATTTGAGACTGCATTACTGCTTCTTTTTATATTTCAACTAGCTTCTGCCCGCGACTTCGTCCGCGTAAAATTATACATAAAAACCTTTCTCTTAAATCACTCTATCTATTAAAAAAAACCGTATCAAAATCCGTTGTGTAGTTTTGAAGATATAAGCATACATAGGGACATAGGGACAGAGAAAGCGACTTTGTTTTATACTATGTAGTGATGATGTATGGAAAGCGCGGCAAAATTATATCAAATGAAAGGGGTTATTGTGAGCATCTCAAATATTTTTTTTATAATTTTAAGATGAAAAGTTTTGAAGCTATTTAAGAAAATAGGCGAAAATTGACCCCCCCCCCCCCCCCTTTATCCCCGAAACTACTGGGCCTAAAATTTTGAAAGAAATACAGAAAATATTTCGTTACCTACAGATTACAGGAAAATCTATAAGAAGTCTATGGTATTTAAAGTAACAGGATTTTTTCAGAAAATATTTCTTTACCTACTACAGATTACAGGAAAATCTATAAGAAGTCATGGTATTTAAAGTAACAGGATTTTTCCCACTCCACGGAACCCTCTCCATGCGAGTTCAACTCGCATTTGTCCGGTTTTTTAGACGTTAATATCTCAATAACCATTTCACTTCTGTTTCTGAATTTTGGGGTTCTAGTTGATCTAAAGGGTTTTAATACTTGCACCAAATTTCATCTTTTTATGTTAAATAGATTTTGAGTTATTGAGGGGTCAAAAGTGGCTCCAAGCGGTTCGTGTAAATAACACACGGCTGCTGCTCGCCAGTTCATTTTGACGTGTACTTGGCTGGACACGCTGCCGCGTGTCTAAATAATAACAAAAACTTTTGTCGGTGGCACATGAACACCGGGCTTGTTTTTTTTTCTTTGTCAAAAATTATATCATAACAATAGAAACACTTACCCGCTGAAGCTTATAGGTTGAGGTTGAGGCTGAGTATCGACGGAGATATTCGACGGCTCATTGGTACTCTCACGCTCTCCGTGTGTGCTGCATATGTAAAAAAAATACGTTTACAGTGTAAGACTGCTAGACCTGTATAAGTGAAATAACAGAAGTGCGGTGTACGTCGTACAAAAATAATAAACTGAAATCATCTTTAATAGCCGTGTCAATATATTATTATGAGTAGGTACATTAGTCACAGTGCAATTGCAGTCAAGAGCGAAAATAAAACTACAAGTGAAAAACGTAAGTATACCTATGAAATAGAGGCCAAGGAAGAATAATATTCCGCTACTATCCTAATTATACCTAACTTACCTATTAGGATTCATGTTTTCTTTTCCATGACGAGCCGGTCCTGTTTTTTTCCTACGAGCCGATAGCCATAATCTTGTCTTCTTTGAAGACCTTTTCACTGTTGGAAAAAAGAGCATAAAATAAGTAGGTAATCGCGTAGTAATCTTTTTATACAGGTATTATTGCATATCGATAAACTTCGTAACCTCAAAAGAATATTATTTACCAAATAAGACAATAAGGATGAATAATAGACTTTAGGTACTTATTACTTATACACTGATATAATATGCATAATAATAAATTTGTATACTTGGTAATATTGACTTAAATGCATCTCTTACCTGGTTTATCCATTTTTGTAACATAAAAATGCAAAGTCCATAAGAAAGTCAAGGTCGTCGAACAGTATGTAGGTACACACACAGCACCAGTATCAGTATCACTAAGAAATATCAAATCCGTTATCAGTCCAAGTCGTCAATAGACCGCGTTTATCATACGAAAAGAATTTACCAAAAATACGTGAACGTCACTCTCGCGCAGGATAGCAAACGAGTCTAAAAATAGCTTTACGACGAAAGGGAAGGGAACCAAGGACAAAGGGCGGGGCATATCGCCCCCCCTCCCCCGTACCGTTCAACCGTTCCCCGCGCTAGAGAGATTCGCTGCAAAAATGTTGTAGTTTTTTAACTAATTTTCGTTGTTTCGTTCTCATTTGAAAACCACAAAATCAATTACGAAAAATGCTTTTTCTTATGAAACTACATCGCTTAATCGATGCCGGAAACCGGTTTTGACTTCCATCTAAGCTATATTTTGGCCGTAGTATTCAGCCGAACTGAACAGGGTTTTGGGGAAAACTTGTACTCGTTCCATTTTCTTTCTACTAACATTTCAAGAGTCATAAATTAGTTTCAAGCCTAGACATGCCTTATCTCATTGTATTTACAAAAAATCACGATAATGCAACGTGTTATTTTAAAATAAGGACGTAACTACGTTTGTATGGAGAATCGAGGATACTGGCGACAACATTATTTTCTGTTCTTCAAAATAGATTAAACGACTGTCATTTTTTTTCTTAAATTCTAAGACACTAGACATAGAGATTGTGTATTGAAGATCAGTGGCGTAACTATAGGGTGGCAGGAGTGGCAAAATGCCACGGGCCCCTAGCTTTAGGGGGCCCCAAACTAGCTTGGTTTAGAGCACAGAAGAGACGCTGATGTACTTTCTTTATATTGAGGAAGGAGCCCCATATGACGAATTTGCCGCGGGCCCCAGACGTTATAGTTACGCTACTGTTGAAGATGTTCGAAGTTTGAATGTAATTAGACTATCGATATTGATACGCTAATGTAAACATTATACATAATACAACCACACATTAGAGTATCGACATTGATACTCTAAAGTAAACATTATACAATACAACCAGAGATGCAGGTTTCTTAGTGTAGGCTTTGCTAATAGTTTCTGAACATATTGTAGGAAAGTTATGGTATGGAGATGGATAAAATTTTACTAATACCTACTTACTTTTCGACAAAATATTACTGCATTTCATGCCAATGTTGGTGAAATAAAGAACGTCTCAGATCAGAGAATTTGTCGAACGAGCCAAAGGCGAGGGCGATAAACATATATTGTGACCTGAGGCTATCTTTACCACCGTCACCGCCCGAGACGTGTACACAATTTTACGTCTTTTCCTGGCCAGGAAGTGGAAATTTCCACTCGCGTAGCGGGCGGTAAATTGATACTTACGGCCCGGGGCGACGTTAAAACTTTTGTAGGTACTTGAGTATTAGTATATTTGTAATTGTTTAGGAAAATGGCAACAAGCGGATGTTATTGTATGCATATTCACGTTCAACATTGAACGTTAGCTTTTCGATGTTTCCTCTGCCAACATGGACTATTTAAATATCCTTTGACGTATTTCAAAGAAAATCAAATATTACTATGTTAAAATAATAATATTGTTTTAATACAAATCCTACTTTAACGAATAACATAATATCACTTAGTTTTATGTGACTCTCGTTGAGTCGTCGTTTTAACTCTAGGTTCGTAATCATTAAGTATACTCCATTGGTTTAGGTAGTTAACTAAATGTAAACAATTTTGCCATATATTTTTATTGAAATACTCGTATTAGGTACACTTTAAAAATCTAAATCTTTTCACTTAAAAAATAATTATGAAATAACAATGCAATTTCTGTAGGTAGATATTTAAAGTGTATATTTCAATAAAAAGACAGGTCAAGATTGTTTACATTAAGTGAAGTACGTAAACAAATGAAGTAGACGTTTAGGCAAAAACAGTTGCTTTGCCAAGTAGATATGTATTTATTTATGTATAACTCTTTATCACTACATCACTACGTAGTATAAAACAAAGTCGCTTTCTTTGTCCCTATGTCCCTATGTCCCTATGTATGCTTATATCTTCAAAACTACACAACGGATTCTGATACAGTTTTTTCTAATAGACTGATTCAAGAGGAAGGTTTTTATGTATAATTCTACACAGACGAAGTCGCGGGCAGAAGCTAGTAGTATATAAAATAAAGTCGCTTTCTCTGTCCTTATGTCCCTACGTATGCTTATATCTTCAAAAGTACACAACGGATTTTGATGCGGTTTTTTTAATAGATAGAGGGATTCAAGAGAAAGGTTTTAGGGCCAACAACGCACTGGCATCGCGTAAAGCGCTACGGGTGTCTATGGACAGTGGTGATCATTTACCATCAGGTGACCCACTAGTTCGTTTGTCTGGCCGCTCTAACATAAAAAAAAAAAAAAAAAGTTTTCATGTATAATTCTACGCAGACGAAGTCGCGGGCAGAAACTAGATGTACATAAAGCACATTAATTTTACAAGTAATAAGATACACAGATGTAGCTACAAAAGCGAACTTATCCCTCAAAGGGGTATGTACCTAAATTGTTTTTAAAATAAAACTCTACCTGCCAACTTTTTCCGCGAGTTATCAAACCCAAGTAGTTAGCGATAATTATAGCTATCTGTAAACTGTATTAATTATAATGGTCACTTGTCGCTCTACCCACGCCCACAATCGTATTGTAAATTCTTTGTTTATACTTTTATAAAGTACAGTCAAGGGCATAAATATTATGTACATTACCAAGACTTCAAAAACATCTGTACACCTTTATGCCACAAACAATAAGGTCGGTGACACGTCTATTTGACATGATGGCGAGATATTTATGCCCTCGACTGTACACAAAGCTCATTCTGTCAGAAGGCGAAAGTTTTTGTTAAAAAGTCATTCATTCATCATAAGCTTAGGGCTACTCAAGAGTGATATGACTACACACACTGTCTGTCAATAAAAGTTGATTAAAAGATACATACCTATCCGCATAAATTAAATGCCCACAGTTTAATAGAAGGCAATTTGTTATTCATTATTAAGGCGTCAGGTACAGTCGTCATTAGATACATCGAAGTTAGCTAGCATCTCAAAAAAATCTGAACACGCACTATACCTAACGATAAGTGTTGCCAGACGCGGGAATTCACCTAAAAACGCGGGTTTTCAAAAAAGAAGGTGGACAGACAAAGGGAATAGCTCGTACACCCAAGTCTTACACACTAATTCATCTGTTGTTTACACAAAAATTGGGTGAGCAAAAGTATGTACAGCAGCCTAATTCATTTTTAACACAACGATCTACGAATTTTTGTGTAAGACTTGCAACTTTGTTTGTCCACTTTTTTGCAGAAAATCCGCGGTTTAGATGAACGAGTGACTTAAATGTAAAAGATTAGTTTGATTTTGGTTGATCCGGAAAAAGCGGAACCATGTACAGTCAGCGTCATACAAACGAAACATCCAATGTGGGCAAAATACTATTACTAATGTGAACTATTTAAAAAAAAAAGGTTATTTATGACAATCACAAAAGTAGTTAAAATGCAAAAACATAATAAAAATTGGCAATACCGCTGAATTACTGTATTCTGAAATTTGTGTAAAATGTATTTTCAAACAACTGAAAAGTATTTTTGAATACATACACAAAAAAAATTGATGCATAATATAATTATTTATAGCCCCTGTTCATGCAGTAAAGAATCAAGAGTTACATTCATTTTCCCACAGTAAGAAGAATCGCTAATGATACTGCAAACGCAAACTGTATCAGGTAAAAGTTAAATTAGGTACTATTTTACTTTAGTACATGTGAAACAGCATAAAAATATCGTAAATCGTCGCAAAGCAGCACCGAGCTAAAAGGCTAGTCCATAATATTATGGCGGAAATGTTTGGAGGTCATTGTATTTAACGTGCCTAGATAATGGGAATACGGACAGGTAAGTCACAGGTATATCCTTATTTAAAGCTAGTAGGTAGGTATACAGTCGCCATTCTTTGGAACTTACGTGATTGACATTGCCGTAGTGATATTTTTAAACACGTAAATAGAGTTGATGTGATATAATCCACCGGAGATGACGACGCAGCGGAGCCACAACGTTTCGTCGCCTAAATAATATTTAATTTTATTATATTTTTTGAATTTTATAGCGCATTGGTTTCGACTGTAATGCTGTAATTTTTATTGACTAAATAAATAAAATAAAATAAATAATGATGGTAACTGTACGTTCATGAATGGAAAAGTAAACCTATGGATTAAGTACTTACTTAATTAGCTTTCACCCAACGTTCCGCTGCAGCGAACTATTAGAAATGTTAGCCGAAATTCTGAGATTTTACTAAATCTTTATGGAAGTTTGTCGACCGGATAGCCTAGTGGTTAGTGACCCTGATTATGAAGCTAGAGGTCCCGGGTTCGAATCCCGGTAGGGGCAGACAGTTGTATGATGAATACGAATGTTTGTGCCCGAGTCATGGATGTTGTATGTATTTAATTATGTATTTATCTACATGATATAAGTATGTTTATCCGTTGCCTGGTACCCATAGTACAAGCTTTGCTTAATTTGGGGGTGGGTCAATTGGTGTAATTTGTCCCAAGATATTTATATTATTTATTTATTATTTTAAGTATACCGGTCCGATGGCCGTCACTATTTCTGCTCAATGGAGTTAGAAACACGGGCTTGCACGGACCAGGCTTAGCTGTATAACTATAACGCAGAGTTAACTGCTAATCCCGGGCTAAGTGTCAAAATGCACGGAACTTCCCATAATGCAATAGTTCCATGAAAGCAATAAATAATTTAAATTAAATTAAATTCATTTACTACTAGGCAAGCGTGCTACCCTAGATCACATCGCTTACCACCAGGCATGATTATTGTGATCAAACGCATGTCTATTTAGCAGTGGCGGAACTATAGGGTGGCGGGGGTGGCAAAATGCCAGGGGCCCCTAGCTGTACGGGGCCCCGAACTGAGTTGGTTTAGAGCACAGAAGGGACGCTGATGCACTTCTTTATATTGAGGAAGGCCCCCCATCTGACGAATTTGCCGCAGGCCCCAGACGTTATAGTTACGTCACTGCTATTTAGCATTAGAAAAATGAATTGTCGCAATAAGAACTCGCGGCCGGATGGTTCGGCATCGGCAGAGTTGGACCACGTAATGAATGTATTTGCACAGACTGAGTTAAAATTGTTTATTTAAAAATGCATCCGAATTGTGTCTCAAGTTCGAGGAACCTGGTCGGCATTTCTGTGGCAAGGCCGTTGCTTTTTGAGATAATTCTTTCCTTAGTGTCGCAATTTTTAGCGTTGCAGTTGGCCATTCTGCTTGCACCACTATTAGCGAAAGTAAAACGCATTTGTGAATCTCGGCGACCCGCGCGATTTAATTAGGTACCTACATAGGTACTTGTTTTTTAGGATTCAGTATCTCAAAAGGACGTAACGGATAGGATCACTTTGTTGTTCATCTGTCTGTATGTTAACACTAAGTTTTCAGGAACGGGTAGAGGTAGGTATCAAGTTGTAATTAAATATCAAATACTTAGGGCTATGGTATCTCGAAGCTGCAATGTAGGTAAAACAAATTCTTAGTCCACGCAATCAAAAGATACAATCATTTGTAATTGTATTTCCATAAAAAAGTAGGTATTGAAATATATAAGGTAGGTAGGTAAGTAGGTACTTCACGTTTCCTTACACAAAAGATCCACGAATGGGTCGAAGTGTATCCGTAAGGACCTCTAGCTTTAAGATTTAAGGTAGATACTGCACGTTAGCATAAAATTATGAAATTATGCAAGAAGCTAAAAAAGCATTTTTGGATAAAGATGCTGAAATCAAGTTAGTAAGTCATTTTGGCCGTGTTTTAGTAAAATTACCTATGAAATTCAAATTCCTTTTTCTGAACTTTCTATAGAACCTCAGTGCGCGAGTTAGACTTGCACTTAGCGGTTTAAAAAAAATAACGTTTATCGTTTTGGCATTTAGGCCCAAAATTTGGTTGTTGTGAGTGATAAAATAAATACCCAGCCATTAAGATAATATCCAGCGGTCGGCGCCTTGAGCCTGCCGCTCTCTACCACCTGACCGAAAAGAGGTCAATACCAAAAAAAGGACCGTCAACGGAGGTCACATTCAATTTAAAATTATATTTTTAGGGTTCTGCATCCCCAAAACCAAAAAATACGGAACGTTTTACAATCATTTCGTTCCCACATGTTTTTTTTTACAATTCTCTAAGTTTGAAAATCGAAAAAGGGCCCTGATTTTTGAACGCACGATGTGAAAATACTACTTGATAATGTTGAAAAATTGCGCAGGGGCCTTACCATGATGGTGAATGCGATTCAATTCCGACTCAGTTCAGGTTTTGGCTGTCATTTTCAGTATGAATTTGCCAGCGAGCGAAGCGAGTCGGAATGGAATCGCATTAAGACGTCATGGTAAAGCCCCCTGTATTCGAAATAATAGTAGATTAGAAGGCAATTAGAGCTCTAGTCATTAATCTAGCCAACTACTAGGTTGAGTTTCATTTGAGCTGTAGTTTTGTAGATTATTACTTTGATCTACTCGGGCATTTCTCTGAAAATAAGTCGACTCACCCTTATCCTCAAATTTTACAACTTCGATGGCAGTTCTGCTCAGAATCACGAGCACTATTGATTTAGTATTAGGCCAAAAGTGTCCCAAAGTTTTCATAAAATTTTCAACTTTCCATTTTGTTACTCTCATACAAGTGTCTATGAAGAAGTCACGGAAAAGGAATGAAAAAAAGGGCACTTTTTGCCTTTCACTAAAATCAATACTTATAGTGCTCGTGATTCAGAGCAGAACTGATATCGAAGTTGTATAATTAGAGAACAAGGGTGAGTGAATTTATTTTCAGAAAAATGCCCACGCGTATTTCAAATTCAGCACAATTTTTCACCACTTTCGATGGTTTTTTTTTACCTGATAGTAAGCGAGCACCACCACCCGTGGACACCCGGTATATTCACATATAATTATGTGCTTTTAAAATACTTCCATACTGCTCTGAGAGCTAAGATAAAACATACAATGTAGCAGTTGCGTCTCTCTCTTCCCGCGCAGATGGTAAAAGCCCATCGAAGGAATGGACGAAAATCTTAGGAATCGTGTTATAGGCGATGCAGCTAGCAACCCGCCACTATTTTGGTTCCCCTTTCCGCCTATACGCCCACAATCATGCTAAACGTGGTCTTTGGGTCTTACGTGAATTACCTATGTGTGTGTGCGCTTTTAAAAATCGGACTCCAGACGTATAACGACTTTCGTTACTATTTTTATTGAGTAACGTGTGAAGTTTTCATAGTTTAGGAGCATACATCGCGTCAGTTGGTATGTTACAAAAAATATATCAATATCAATTCAAAAATACCAGGTATAAAATACCAGTTAAACTACCGAATTGTCGACTTGTCGCCTGTTAGCTATCACTGTCGAATAGTCAAACCGAGATGTTTGTTACTTTTTCATGCAAAAACTACAGAACGAATTTTAAAATTAAACTTTACAGTAATATCGTTTCTACATCAGCATACATCGCTCACTCCGTCACTGAGGTTTATGATTATGAATAAATCAATTCATTTTAGAATTGTCGGAACAAGGTATTTACACTTAGTATTTTATACCCGGTATTTTTGAATCGATATTTTTTTTAGCTCTTATGTCCATGAATTTGAGTTGACACTTGTTCATCATTATCCAGTATTTGTAACTTAAAAATAAATAAAACAAAATGATGGTATTCGCGATTATCCACTGGGTAATCATTTATTTCTCTTTAACGCTCACATTTACAGTGATATTCTACATTATGAACATCATAGGCATTATATTGTCATGAACAATAAAGGAAATTGGCGTGTTATATATACAGAGGATTTAAAATTGTATTGAAATTCTGTTTGCATTTAGATATTTATAAGCACTATACAACTTTACATAATTTGAAACAAGCATAGGTACTAGTATTTATATATTAATTATATATTATATTATGTATAACCTCACTGCTATTGCAATAGGGAAAGTGCTTGACTTGCATAATTTAATCTGAAGGGCTTGTAATAGGGAATATACATGTTTTTTTTTTTCATAGCTTTTATTAAAAGCTCATTTTATGTAGTAAACAATATAAAAACAATATTTTTCAAATAACTATAAAAATAACCGAGATATAAAGCTATCAAACATTTGTCTGTATCTCTTTCTAGAAAATCGGAATTTTAATATGGAGTTTATATATGGACAATGACAAATGACGTCACACACGTGTCATATCGGATCTCTCTTTCCAATTAGTAGTTTAAAACTCTTATATTTTCCGTATTACTTGTCACCGATATTACTTTTAATTTCACTTTTTCTCATCTCTTTTACGATATTTTATTAAGAAATGTTATAATTTTTTTAATGCATATTCCCTATTGTATTATTTTCTGCTTCGCTTAAAAATATATTTATTAGCGATATAAGATAATATCTTTAGGTATTAAAGATATTATTTTTTTCAATTTCTAATAAGACGATAACACACAGAAAACAATATAAAAATAAGGCTGGGATTCGAACCCGGTTCCTGGTCATTACTTGACGCATGCTGCATGGCCATGCAGATGCGCTTATCCAGCGATAGACGGTCAAAATAAATTTTAAATTCACAATGTTGTAAAAAGAGAGCATTTCAAATTTAAATTATTCCATTGTAAACTTACTGACTATATCTTTTCATAAATGATCGTAGGCTAGCCAAAAGCATAGGGCATTATAATGTTAAATTGTCGTGACATTACATAATAATACAACTAAAATACATTTAAATAGTGAACTAATACGTCACAGAAGGTACAATTCGGTATCATACCATTTTTAGAATAGTACAATTTATGGCACAAAATATATTGGGATCGTTACGGTAAGTAGATACACGGTAACATTACAAAAATATCAAGATTCTCATTGAGATTTACGCTGAGGTAAGTGTTTGAAACATATTTTGAAAAACTATTTATAACTCTTAATATTTCTGAATCCGATCACATTGGAGTAGCGTACTGTAGTCTACAGTGAGATCATTATTTAAGTCGAGAAAAAAAACAAAGTAGAATGTAAATTCATAATTGACAAAATATATCTCTAGATATGTTGAGGTTGACTTACTGTCGAATACATTGACACAGATATACCTGCTGTCGCATGACGCGCCCACAACCATTACAGCGTTGATGTGAAAGGATTAAAATATATATAGTAATGTAAATATAGAGTACGAGTGCCTGCGAGCATGTGTAATTTCTCTGTGGCAACATTTTTACTTAACTCATTAATTTTTTACGGAAAATCAGCGTTATTTTACATAAGGTAGGTACCCTGATAAAATCAGATGAGATTTTTTTCATGACAATTTTTTCATTGATGTTTTATTTACAAATGCAATATTTTATGTACCTACAAACAATAAAAAAACAAAAAAATATCTTTATTATATACTTACGCGTTATAAATGAAGTTCATGATATAATAGGCGTTCAAATTTTATTTTTTTACAAGACTAACTATTTAGCTACACCCTGCATCTAGATTTCATATAGCAAAAATGCGGTACACTTACAGGAATGTATCAATCAAATACACTTTATATCCACAGGCACTCGTACTACAAAAGCAGAACTCCGTGAACAAAGTGAAGCCGGAAAAACTACGCCTCACCACTGCACATCAATGCACACAGTTGTACGCGCACACATGCAAACAAACTTCACCAAACCATATTAGTTGAGCTACGCACGCGCACGTGGCGAGGTGTAGTTATACCCGCCCTCACTTTGCTGTTCGGAGAACTCCATATTTACTTCATTTTGTCTAGGAAAGGACCGTCAAAATAATGCATTACCAGACGTTGCTTTATATAAGTCCACATCCGAAAACTAAAACTAATTCCGATGCTTCTCCGCAACCACACATTACAAAAACAACAATACACAACAAACTAATTCAAAGCCAGTTTAGATAATGAAACATATTAAACTTGATCTACGCATTTCTAAAAAAGTTTGCGAAATAAATAACATAAGTTTCCCTAAATGGCCTAATTCGTTAGTACGTAAGCTTTCTTTTTTGTTACCACGAACGTTAGAATTTTGGTTCCCTACAAATAAATTCTTAAAGGGTCGGCAACACGCGTGCTAGTTCCTTGGACTTTTAAGCGTCTATAGAGTTAGATAGCCGCTTACCATCAGGCGGACCGTACGCTTGTTTGCCACCGACGTGGTAAAAAAATAAAAAAAATTGGAAGATAGGACTATGTATTCAGGCTCAGTTTTTTCGCCCTGACTACAATTGATTTTTTTGCAAATGGGAGTCATAAACTGCATGCAAACTGTTTTAGAAATACTCTGTTAGTAGTGCATTTGTATTTTAAGTTGGATCGAATTCAGAAGGTAATTTCAATAGTTGCATGAAACGACTGAGTCAACAGTAGCATTATATAAATTCCGAGGTTTTAATGAAGCTAGAATTTTATCTCTTTATACAAAATAAAACCTTCACGCAACGCGCGGCACCCGTATATAACTTGAGTGTACATAACTAGCCATTTAGTGGGCTACCTGCCGCATTCGTAAACACCACATATGTTAAGGGTCCTAAACTGGTTCCATATTCATTTTTCGTACGGAGAACATGACATAATTCGTAATTATACTTAAATTGATGTCTATAAGTATCATCTAAATCACTGAAGTATTCGAAATAAATGTGTTCTATCTTCAAGGTTCTACTTATAAAGGAATTTGTGACTTTTTTGAGAACCAACCGGCACAAATAGCACATAATATAAAATTCATTTACCATTTACAAAACTAGGTTTCTGTGTAATATTGTAACATTTCATTTATAACATCAAACAAATCTATCCCGTTTTTTTTTATAATTTCACTTATCTATACATATAAAATTCAAAGTCCTGACTGACTGACTGACTGACTTAACTATATATCAACGTACAGCCCAAACCACTGGACCTAGAGACTTGAAATTTTGCACATAGATACCTTATACAATGTAGGCATCCACTAAGGAAGGATTTTTGGAAATTCGCACGGGATAAGGAAAAAACGGGAATTATATATTCGACTCCGAGTGACGCTATCTCAGTAACTATAATAACTAGACTCTTCAAATTTGATACAAAAGTAGGTAATTACAAAACCAAGAAACTAAAATCAGGATTTTTGGAAATTCCCACGGGATAAGGAAAAAAACGGGATTTATATATTCAGTTCTACGGGATCGATTATACTATAATTACTAGACTGTTCAAATTTGGCATAGAAGTAGGTGATTATAATAGTAAAATAATGTTTTAATGATTTTTCGAAATTCCCACGGGATAGGGAAAAAACGGGATTTTCTGTTTTACTTGTCGTAGAAAGCTGAAATTTGGGAAGAGCCTTCCTTGATGAGTGTATGGGAGCACTAAAAAAAGGATTTCCCGAAATTCCCACGGGAACGGGAAATACGGGACTTTTCGTTTTACTGGTTGCAGAAAGCTGAAATTCGGCATGTAGGTTGCTTCGGGAGTGCAGAGGAGCATTAAGAGAGTACTTTCCAAAATTCCCACGGGAACGGGAAAAATATTTGCTTACAAAGAAATACTGCTGCGGTAGGCATAATATGGCTAGAAACTTGAAATTTGGCACACATATACCTTGAGTATCCTAGAGGTGCACTAAGAAGGTAGTTTTCGAAATTCCCACGGGATAGGGAAAAAACGGGATTTTTTGTTTTACTGGTCGTAGAAAGCTGAAATTTGGTAAGAGCCTTCCTTGATGAGTGTATGGGAGCACTAAGAAAGGATTTCCAGAAATTCATACGAGAACAGGAAAAACGGGATTTTTCGTTTTACTGGTCGTAGAAAGATGAAATTTAGCATTTAGCTTCCTTAGGGAGTGTAAGGGAGCATTAACAAAGGATGTCCTAACATTTTTACGGGATCGGGAAAAACCGGGATTTTACGTTTTACCTACTTGACATAAAAAGTTGAAATTTGTCACGTAGGTTTATTCGGGAGTGTAGGGGAACACTAAAACGGGAAAAACGAGATTTTATGTTTCCAGACGAAACAGCGGAAGAAAGAGACTTAACATTTATAACGTGTGTTTCTTTAAAGGCTTTAAGTGTACTCCGAAAGCACTCCCCAAAATTTTCACGGGAACGGGAAAAAACTTATTTTTTCGTTTTACATCTTAGCGCGTACGAAGTCGCGGGCAAAAGCTATTTGAGGTAGGTATATTTTAGGACAGCCCTTTAGGTTAGGTTAGGTTTGTTTTATAAAAATCTTGCAATATTTACAGTTTCAGAAAAATTAAGGCAGCGGGGCAATTGCTTGCATGCTTGCCTTGCTTTGCATGCTTGATTGCATACTTGCTTTCATGCATGCTTGCATGCTTGCTTGCATGCATGCATGCTTGCGTGCTTACTTGCATGCATGCTTGCTTGCACGCTTGCTTGTATGCATGCTTGCTTGCACGCTTGCTTGCATGCTTGCTTGCCTGCTTGCATGCCTGCTTGCATGTCTGCTTGCATATTTACATGCTAGCAGGGTTGGGTGCTCGCTTGCTTGATTGCTAGCTTCTTTGAAATGCTCATGGTTCACGCGTGCGAAGCCGCGGGCAAAAGCTAGTTAAAAATAAAAGTCTAATATCGACATTACATGCTCTTAAAATATTTATCATAGAATAGCTCAACTTCATACAAGTGATTAGGAATTAAAAATGCAATAAACTTCATTACTTAAGCTCTATCAAAAAATATTTTGCTAACTTTTCCTAGCTACTTGTAATGATACGTGTGGAATATGAGTACAAATAAAGCTGGTGAAAAAACTGCATTCCTCATTGGCTCGTAATGTCAAATGTACATTATATTTTCTGCCCTAGATTATAGGATAGATTATGATTCACCGAGATAAACCGACATAATTGTTTAACTAGAATAAAATGATGCAACCTGTTACAAGGAAATGTTGAACTAATACGACCTGATCGTCAAGGTTTTTAAGAGGAACTCATAAACATCGAAAACATTTGTTTCGAAGTGTAGTGTATCTAAAAAAATAAATCTATTTTGTGAATGTCGTCAGCCTATGCGTGTTCCTTAAATTTTAATTACTACAATTAAAATAACAACAACCCAATGTACACCTAAATGCCAAAAATATTTTTTTTATAGATTCTGATACATATAATAATGGTATTGCTGTACGTAAATTATAATGTGCCCAAGATTTAATACGTTATTAATATGTCCTCGTAATCATAAATGTAGGTTCCGTTTAGGCATCTAGATTTTTAAAGCTGCATTTTAAATTACTTATTCTACAAAATAGTAACTTTTACTCGTCGCATTTATTCAATTCTACTGAGACTTGACTTTCAATAATACCAATTTTTACCACATAGTGATAAGTATGCCTCATGACATGAATTTAACCCACTTTATTGCTTTCGTCCGTCGAATGACTTAATACTATTTATTCCATCCATTTGTGACGTTGAAACAGTATTCTTCTTAAATTATTAGCACAAGATATATGCGAGAGCATGATTTCAGGATGCGGAAATTTGAGCTAGAATAATTGTGAGACCCATTCTATTTAAACGCTTCGAATGATTGTTATAAAATGACATAATTGAATTTAAATCTAATGCATTTAAGTCTTCAAGTATAAATGACATAGAGAACTATAGCTGCCTCGCTGAAGTCACTGGAAAGACTAAAACTTATAGTATAATTATTAGTTAAAATAATTCAGTTTATTAAAATAAATTCATTCTCACTCGACACTGAACAGCGCTAGTAAATAAAAATAAACAAACACGCAATCAACTAAACGGTTCCATCCGAACTCATTGCACGTACACTTTTGTAAAGCTCAAATTCTAATGTAATTAAAATCACATTTTTATTAAATATCTTTGGATACAACCAAATAAAATTACCACATACCGTACAAAAATACAAAAAATATACAAGAATGTCAAATATAATTAAGGGAATTCGGGAAGTTTCCTACACATTGTTTGAACACACGTCGCGTTCGCGTCATCAATTACAACAGTTATTAGCTCTTCGTTAAGTCACAAAGTAATCAAATCACACAGACTAGACATTGAAAAAGGAAACGCGCTGCGAGCTCAAACAACTATACATGATATTTATTAGAGCTGTGAGCCCTACGTCGTTTCATCGTTAGCCGATGGCAAGATGGATGTCCACACATGTATAGTTCAGCCACTGTAGTGCGATGAGCAGGTTCAGTCTACCTTCCCGCAGCGAGATTGTTGTTGCAATAGCTGAGATTCATCGGTCACAGCAGGTCTTGGACGTGCGAAGTGTCCAAGTTCGTGATCAGGGTTTTGAGGAAGGTCATCTCTTTGCGGGCGTTCTCGAGTATGACGCGAGGGTCCTGCGAGGTGCAGCGCAAACAGTTCGGCGCGAAAACCATCGCCAAATTTGCCGAGTCCATTTTGGTTTGACTTACCACTTCTGGTGCGGTGAACTGTTGCAGGAAGCTTATTAGATACGTTAATACCTGTAAGAAGAATTCGTTTTACTACAGGCTCAGTAGATAGTCAGTTGCCAAGGTGAACAGAAGATCTTAACTACCGGAACTAACCTATAACGGAAGCAGCGCTATTTGTTAGGAAACACCCAAACCTTTTTACAATAAGAAAATAACTAAGATCACATGGGCAAAATAAATAGCAGATTAATGCTGAGGCCTGGGAAGTAGCCACTTGCTCTTCCAGCTGAGGCAGATATAATGTTTTTCTCAAACATTGAGAGGTAATTGAAATAGCATTTCTATGGTAATTTAATAGTAAATCGACAGTATCATTTTATTTATTTATTTATTTACTTTACAATATAATCTTTAACATTTAGAATTGTCATTGAACTGAATTGAATTAAATTGCTGTATTAATGTTATGTTTATTATAATTGACATGAAATATTTAATCCGTAATTAAGTAGGTAATGGTTGTAATGGTTTATTGTAAAACTTATAGTTTTATAGGCATTATATAAACTGACAGGGTGTCATATACCTACCACCCTAACACGTAACACCGATAATATTATTTATTGTATTGTACACCATAAGTTTGGTAGACTATAGATGGATCAAAATTTTATTGTATCACCTTATATTTTATACCTATAGTCGGACAATAAAGATTTTTGTATTTGTATTTGTAATAAATACAATACAATACAAATAATCTTTATTGAACACCACAAATCAGTACAAAACAATACAGAAACAAAGAACAAGGTAGACAATAGGCGGTCTTATCGCTCAATAGCAGATAACCAACATACAAATGAAAATGAACATGACTTAAAATGTGCATGAATAAATTAAATAAATGAAGTTTAAGGTGAGGTTGAACCAGAAAACATAAATTATTAACAGAAAACAGAATATTTTTTGCCAATACCATTGGCAAATGTCGGCATCCGCGTAAGCATTCCTATAAACATTTAACCGATTCCAGTGCATTCAGAAATAATTATCTGATCCAGTATTTCGTATCGCGTAATCGAAACCTGTTTGTATTTGCGTCAGGTTTTCCCTTTTAAGTGACGCAGACGCAACGTCACCTGGCTGGGAATTAAGAACACAACCGGTATCTGATGTCTTTGCCGTTTTACCAAGTCTGTCAACTGGCACGACGCGAGCTAAGGTCAGGCTACCTATTAAAGTCGACGTGACGTCGGACTGCACGCATTGCATACTAATTTATTCCGCTGTCCGTTGCAACCAAGAACCCTGTGTGAGATTGTACAGTCGTCAATTGGCATTGTTAATTTTTTTTTAGTGTGCTCCAATTCGAAAACCATTTCGAGGAAAACCATCAATTATCCGATTTATCTTGTCCAATTTCAAAAATACTTTATGATTGCAAATATTTTTGTAAAAGTACTTTGAACCTTTGTTTGACCGAACGACCGGGTTTTTAGACAGAATCCAGCATCGAATGTTTGCCACAAAAATGAAAAAAAAAGTTTGGCTACGGCAACTGTCACGTGTTACTGTCAAATCTACAAAACCATAGACAAAGCCGTTTTTTTTTATAGCCAGCCGAACGAAGGCGATTGGGATTCTGTCTAAATTCACGAATTATCAAACAGCGAAAAAATATTTATTATTAATTAACAAAGCTACGTAAAAGCATAATATTCAAATTAGTTGCTTGAAATAGTCCATTTTATCAAATAAAGGTGTTAAAAGCACAGCTTAAAAAAAATGAACAATGCCAATTGTAGAGATGTGTCGCTAACATGTCGTTTTAAGTATGTGATGGTACTTGCATGCCTTTACGGGTCAATGAAGGTTTTAGGAAGCAATGTTGACCTTTGAGTTTACAATTGGCAACATTTCATTTTTAAAATATCTGATCGATGCGATATGTTTATGTCGCTTATTATAAAAAATAATAAATAATGACAAAGATATCGTAATTTTACCGGTTTTACGTCAGGATAGGTGAAATGCCTTTGCTTTTTTCACGTAAATTAGCGATCATAATTACTTATTTTATCGTTTAGGTACAATGACATAAATATTGTTACGTCGTATGTGTATTAAGCTAGGTATTAGGTAGCTATATTGTCAAGCTTATACATTTCCGTTTTCTTTTGTTGTTTTATTTTTTCTTTTACTGTCTAGTTGCAGGCTAGCAACGTTGAAGTTCCTAAAACGTTCCCATAGTGAGCCTGTGGGGACGGAAGGGATACATGCCCTCGGTACCGCTCTGCTTTCAGAGCAGGACATGAGTGCGTGAGAGCCAGCATTGGGGGAGACAGACGTAAGCTTGCCTTTGGAATCCAAAAGCTTATCAGTTACTTACTTGACATAAAATGTTTATTTCATAATTTTGATTTTATTTTCTCTTCGACATTGAATAGAATAGAATATAATTTATTACCACAAATAGAGTATACATACATTTATCTGGAGTATTTACTTACAGTATTTACTTACGTACAAACTTAAAACTAAGCGTGGCATTGGAGATATCTCCAGTTAATTTATTTGACGGTGGAGGTAAAACGCCTCCACTGAAATTAATTTATTTTTATTGTATTTTTTCTTCTCTTTCTTTCTTCTCATACTTTGTTTTACATTGACTAGTAGAGAATTTAAAAATCTCTACTTTAGACTAATATAATTTAAGGCTCGAGGACCTTATACATCCCTTTTATAAATGTATTTAATTTAACTAGAATTTAAGTACTGTAGTAGCTTATTTTTAAAAAATGACTTTCTGCCAAGTTTCTTGCGGCGTATTCTACTTGGCAATGATGGTTTTTCCGAATGCGCTGGTAGTTTCAAAAAAGACATGTCAAAGAGCCATTGGCGGCCAATTTTAATAAATAAATTTTGAATTTTTGATTTTGTATTAGACTCACCAGCCTGTTGAGCGGCGGCAGGCGCTGCAGCGCGCGCGTGGCGGCCGTGTAGTCGCAGCCGGCGGCCACGCACGGCCCGTACAGCGCGTCCGGGATCAGCGGCTCGTACAGCTCGCGGTACCACAGCTTCAGCAGGCTCGCTGGCGCGTGCGCGTCTGTCACAACACACACATAATGCAGATGACAAAACAACTGTGAATATGTTTATAGGCCAAACCAAGTTGAATTGACATAACTTGATTTAAACATGCATACGTACAGTCAAGTGTAATAATATGTATCTAATCAACGTTTCAAAAATAAGTACCATACGCTCTTACACCAGCGTAATAAGGTCGTGGGGCATATTTTTGAGAAGTTCATATCGATACTTATTTTTGCACTTGACCGTACATAAATCACGTCATTATTTCTTACGGGTTAGACAGAGCCTAAGGTAACAAGGCCACGTTTAGCATGATTGTGGGCGTATAGGCGGAAAGGGAAATAAAATAGTGATGGGTTGCTAGCCACATCGCCTATAACATGATTCCTAAGATTTTCGCTCATTCCCTCAATGGGCTTTTATCATCTGCGCGGGTGGAGAAGCAACTGGTACATTTTATGTTTTTTCTTTGCTCCCAGACCAACTTGGAAGCAAACCAAATGGTAGTTGATTTAAAACTTTATGTACATTTGTCTTTAAATAGGCTCAGGAATGTCGGGTGGCTCCTACACAGGGTGTATGGATTGGATTAGTAGGTAATAAAAACTCATGCCGTATTCTAGCTACTTGTAAAACTCTTAAAACACAATAGCACAAAAAAGGTAGGTACAGAAGTGAATCACATGTATGTACTTCACTTTTCATACCTACGCTCAGCGGCCGCTCTAGGGTTGTCAACTATGGCTTATGCACAAAAAAACTATCATAGTAGTGGCACTTATATCTAGTTGTTTGATTTATTGTTGAGAATGAAATGGGAGGAATGGAAATATAAATTAATAATAACTAAAATATTTTAATTTTTATTATATAATTTTTGATATATTACAAATTTGTCATAGAAAATATTCGTCGATTTCGACATTGGCCAGTCCACTGTACAGTTATAACTTTTTTTTTGTTGTTCCATTATTGCTCAAAAAAGTTGGCAAGCGGATGGCACTCGCGCGCGCACTGGTCCCAGATATGGTGTCCGTGAACAGCGTCTATGTGTGCGTTGCTCGAGCGCACTTTGTATGTAGATTGACTTCTGTACCTATCTATTTTGTGACAATAGTGACACTACATTATCTTCGTACACGTGTTTTGATTGATGGAGATTGACGTAATTAACTTTTGATCTTAGAAAATTATCTTTCACATACAATATACAAACAAATGAACACACCTACAATTATACCCCTTTGACGAACTTTAATTTGACTTGTAATTATTAGGGTTGCCAACTGTGTTGAAAGGACAAAATCATAAAAGTTTTTACATGAAAAATCGAAGTTTGTTACAACAAGATAGTAGTAGTGACGTGCGAGCGAAGGATGCGTATAATTTTTAGAAAAACCGGAGAAATTGTGGTACCCCGGGACATAGGGAGATCAACCATTATTACCGGAGTCTCCCGGGCAATCCGGGAGGGTTGGGAAGCCTACTTGTAATGTATGTTTGTTTAGGTCAAATCTTGCGAGGTCAGATTTGATCCACTTTTACTGGTTTGACTTTGAAATTGTGTGTATAGTTCTAGGATAGACGACAATGGAAGTACAGTCAAGGGCATAAATATCGATACATGAAACATCTCAAATATATGTATCACCGACTTTATTATTTGTGACATAACGTTGTATAGATTTTTTTGGCATCTTGGTAACGTACATAGTTATTTCTTGACTATTCAAAAAAATAACCTAACATTTTTAACAAAATTTTATTCACCACAAATTTATCTACAGGAAAAATAACGCAATCTATTTATTCTGTTTAATTTGTTTACTAAAATTAATCCACAGCTGCTTCAACTCCGAAGGTATAAGTCATTTGCGTCAACTTTAACTATGCATGTATTCTAATAGTACTATTCTAGGAGAACGTTTCATTACGAAATATGTAACACGGAGATTATTTATTCACATATTTAATACATTAATGTCCCGGCCGTTAAAAGCGAGATCTTACACTATCCTCACCCTGTATACACACCTCCATTTTATTTGTATTCAACAGTCTAATCACTTACCAGTCAACGTGGAAGTATTAGTTCGCAGTTGCGTATGTCTGAAGCGCATTAACCTCGTCAAAATTTGCGGACACTTTAAATGCCTTCACTATCCCACCCATTAGAGCAATCACTTGCTGGGACAGCGCTAACTTGCACCCATGATAATTTACATTCACATTGCATGCCTCTATTAAATGAATGCTTAATCCCACTTACCAGTCAACGTGGAGGCATCAGGCAGCTCCCAGTTGTCTATTTTGGCTTTAAGCGCGTTGACCTCGTCGACATCTGCGGACACTCTGAATATGCCTTCAGTGTCCCGGCCATTCAGAGCAAGCACCTGCTGGGACAGCGCCACTTGGACCCACGGTAGCTGCCGGTTCGGGAAACGCTCCTTCTGCAGCGCCATAACTTCTGAGAGCGTGTTGCCGAACATTGACTGCCTGAATATTTGAATCTGTTGACAAAATGGTTAAATGAGGTTTTGAACTACTTTTTTTACTTGTCTCATAATTTAGTGAAGTAAATTGCACCACCTGCCGGGATCTGTTCTGTACTCCAGTCCATTATGTTTGCCTGGTAGAGATCGCTCTGTAGCGATAAGGCCGCCTATTGTTACCTTGTAATATTCTGTATACCTTTTTCTGTTTTGGTTGTTATATGTGGTGTTCAATAAAGAGTTATTGTATTGTATTGTGAAGCTCCTATTGGAAGTAGCAAATCATGAATAACTGTCAAAGTATATATATTTATTCGCTTGTAAATCATCTCTTCTATTTTTTGTATGCACCTAAATTCTATTTGTATTTTATTGAAGCAGGCGTTACTTTGCGGAGATCCATTTTAATGAACAAAAATATATACAAATAAAAGTAATCAATTTACCATTAACTATAATATTTTATTAAGCTTAAACCATTTCGAGAATCTTCTTATTTTTCTGTTACTAGCAAACTTAACTTAACTTAGTTCGCCTTTGTACTATTTTCTGTGTACTTCTGTATTTTTTGATTTTTATGTGCAATAAAGAGTTTACATAAATACATACTTAATTTTGCGTCTCATACCAAAAAGCAGACGTGTGTTGAACTCAACTAGTTTGCTTGGCGAAGTTTTGTTGAACTGGTGCGCTTGCTGTATCTAGTATGATGCGTTCTTTTCATTATTGTACGTCTCCATATTTACTTTTCATCAGGTCTTAGTTTTACGAATGGATAAGAATTATATATTTTTAATGTCTTACGACAATCGCATACTGAGACAGAGCCGTTGATGGTTTCTGTGTAGCATTTCAGTAAAGGATTTCGCAGTAAATTGTCTTCCGCTCCGACAAAAACGAGACTGCTATCTAAAAGCGTTGTCGTGATGGCCCCGAAAATATTCAAATAAATGTCTTCGTTATCCAACATAACACATTATGCGCTTACTTATTGTTTAAAATAAATGATTGGATTTTGACACGTTACCCTAGCCTGGTCAATGTCCTCTGTGGTAGGTTTCCTCGGCTGCCTCTTGCCCCCGAAGCCGATCCGCTCCAGCCGCTTGCAGGCCACGCCCGCGTAGTGGGACACTTGCACGTGAATCGGCCATTTACCAACCTGACAACAAAGCGGGAATGATCAACACGAAAAAAGCAAAAAAAATACTTTTCGCTTCTCATGCTCATAAATTATGTTAATGCTGTTTCTCGATAATTATTTTTGGCGGCACGCACGCCAGGCACACCGCCAGCAGCTCGCAGCCAGCAGCTGGCAGCCAGCAGCTCGTCCCGCAGCGGGCGTACCTCGGGGAAGGCGTCAGCGAAGGCCGGGTCGCGGTGCCGGTTGACGTAGTTGGTGAGCGCGGGCTGGAAGGCGGGCGACGGCGGCACGCACGCCAGGCACACCGCCAGCAGCTCGCAGCCAGCAGCTGGCAGCCAGCAGCTCGTCCCGCAGCGGGCGTACCTCGGGGAAGGCGTCAGCGAAGGCCGGGTCGCGGTGCCGGTTGACGTAGTTGGTGAGCGCGGGCTGGAAGGCGGGCGACGGCGGCACGCACGCCAGGCACACCGCCAGCAGCTCGCAGCCAGCAGCTGGCAGCCAGCAGCTCGTCCCGCAGCGGGCGTACCTCGGGGAAGGCGTCAGCGAAGGCCGGGTCGCGGTGCCGGTTGACGTAGTTGGTGAGCGCGGGCTGGAAGGCGGGCGACGGCGGCACGCACGCCAGGCACACCGCCAGCAGCTCGCAGCCAGCAGCTGGCAGCCAGCAGCTCGTCCCGCAGCGGGCGTACCTCGGGGAAGGCGTCAGCGAAGGCCGGGTCGCGGTGCCGGTTGACGTAGTTGGTGAGCGCGGGCTGGAAGGCGGGCGACGGCGGCACGCACGCCAGGCACACCGCCAGCAGCTCGCAGCCAGCAGCTGGCAGCCAGCAGCTCGTCCCGCAGCGGGCGTACCTCGGGGAAGGCGTCAGCGAAGGCCGGGTCGCGGTGCCGGTTGACGTAGTTGGTGAGCGCGGGCTGGAAGGCGGGCGACGGCGGCACGCACGCCAGGCACACCGCCAGCAGCTCCCAGCCGCGCAGCAGCGAGTCCCGCAGCGGGTTCTCCGTCGTCTGCCGGCACAGCTGCACGTACAGCTCGTCCCGGAGCCTGCACACCAAAACATCTACGTAACACCTTTTTCAGACTGAAGTCAGAGGCGTAACTATAAGAGTACGACCAGAGCGGACGCTTGAGCGGATCGTGCGGCGTCCATGTTAAGCACGAGCAAATGTATGCGAGCGTCCTGAATGCACGCTGCACAGAGCCCTTAGCCGCTGCCCGCCACGCTGCCTACCTAGCTGGACGCTCGCCACTCGGACCTTACACTAACGTCTGGGGCCCATGGCAAATCCAACAGATAGGGGTCCCTTCCTCACTATAAACAAGTGCGTCATCATCCCTTCTGTGCTCTAGGCCAAGCCAGGGTAGAGCAAGTAGGGGAGAGCAGAGTAGAGTAGAGCTAAGGGCCCGTGGTAATTTGCCAGTCCTGCCACCCTATGGTTAAGCCACCGGCCAGAGGGCCCCGAAGATTAAAAAGGCTCACGGCCCCATTGAAAACTGCAGCTGTGCTAAAGAGACCAGCACACTCTTCAGTGACAAATAAAGACGTATCAAGTCTATCTTGAAAGCTGAAAGTAAAGCTGGAGTGATTATTAAATTATGAAGCAGCAAGCAACTGGTATTCGATCAATTAAGCTATTTCACACAGGGCCCCCATCTCCTTCCTTAAGTAAGCCATACACGCTACGGTCTACTGGAGAGGTTACCTGCACAGGTCAGCCGAAAGTCTGTAGCGTGTATGGGGATGTTCCGGTGCGGTCTTCAGTTCTTTTTGCGATGGCATCAATTAAACACGATGACGCGCTAGCATTTTTAGACATTTGTCTACTAGCAGTTTATAGAAAACAACTGACGCGACCTGCGCAGGCGACCGGAGTACACGCACGCACGCAAGGTACACCGTAAGGTGTCACCCGAAAGAATTGATTTTCGATTTTGCTCCGATCGCCTGCTCGGGTCCCAAAAACTTCGCAGGCCTATTCCCCCCACACACGGTCTGTTAAACCTTCTTGTGTCCTATGCTAATAGTAAACACCCTGGCCACTTTTGATAACTATTGATTTATAATTTAGAATACGCTTTATTGTGTTCTATTGTGTCAATTACTTGTCTCTGTACTCTCTTGCATACCGTTACAACTATTATATATTATTTTTATCCCTGCTCTGCTTATTTTACTTCAAGACGGTCCGGTCTAGCTGCGCAGGCATACCAGCACAGGTAGACCTCTCCGGTATACCGTAGCGTTTATTGCCCCCATTAGCTTGCTAGACTGACGAAGGCATTAGCGTTTAAAAGCATTCAAACTTACTTTTCATTGGTGAAAGTCGCATGCAGTATGTCCTGCGCTACGGAGTTGAGCGTCATTCCTGGCCTGGCTTTCCTGTCGCCCATATATATTTGCACCAATCGGAACAAGTCGATAGCCGCCTTCTTATGCGCCTTGTCCCAATCCGCGCCCACCATTGGTGCGCTGATCGATGAGGAAGTCCAGGAGAGCATGTCGCGAACTGACGCCTGCGGGGATGTTTCTAATGTAAATTTAGATTTAGGGTGTGTTAAACTGCTCTTTGCTCTACAGGAGATTGAAGAGCTAGTAGCTTCCTCGCACAACGAACCGGTATTGAGATACAGCGAGGTAATGCTGCCTCTTAAGTTCTATGCCGCGGGGGAGCTTTTTTATAGACTTATTTTATTTAGCTCTAGTTCAATTCGTTTTAGTTGTATATTTTTCTGTAGTTGTTTTTTTCGTAATGATTTAATTTAACTTAGTTTTCTAGTATTTCGAGTATTAGATATTTATGATAGCGTCACTGTTTAAATTTTTGAAATGAAACTCTTTTATAAACTCTTATTTAAACAGAATTAGATAGAAATTCACATAGAGCAATCTCTAAGAATCTCAGACACTATTACAAAGCGTCCAGAGGCGACTCACCCACAAAACTCGTGGTCATGATCAGGAAATCGATCGGGAAAGTTATTCCCTGATTCAATAAATCAGAGAATGACCGCCCGCCGCTGCACTGCGAATCGACTGTACCTATAGCACGGCGGTGTACTGCGACTGCGAATCAACCTGTTAGACTACTGTGTGGTACGCTACGGGGCTGACCTTTTTCCTGAAGATGCCCTTGTTGAAGTTGAGATGGTCCTTGGCGAATATCTCGATGTCCTGCTCTAGCGGCGGGCGCGAGTGCGGCGCGGCGTGCGCGCGCACCGGGCTGTACAGCGCCGGCGCCTCCGCCCCCGCGCCCGCGCCCGCCCCCGCGCCCGCGCCCGCGCCGCCGCCTAGAGACGACGTCTGCGGAAACAAGCGGACACTTCAAGGCACTACACTATGACTCAACTAGGAACAAAATAAAATTTATTTGGAAGCTACACGGTAGTGTTCATAGAAGAATTAAAAAATGTTAAGTTCATTCAGCCACAATGCTTCGTTTGTCATCGCGGCTCGCGTACTTTTTTCCTTTTTCTCTTAAGTTTTCGATCCAAATTAGTGTCAATTGTTTTGTAAAGCAGTAAAACGAGATCTACGATGAAACATTTAATGAAAATACGACCGAGAAGACGGTTTAAAAAGTGGTATTATAATTGCTTCATAAAGTCATATTTCATAACGTGGAAATAAGTCTTGAAAGAAAATAACTTTCCTGAAACTGAAATTTCCCTTAGATGAAGACCGGTAAGTATTGCCTTTGTTACTTTTAGCCATATTTTAGTGCACCAGGCAATATAAAAAAATGAAGATATTTCATATCCATTTTCATTGTGTACTAGGGATGTATAACTATTATGCTTATTTGTTGTTATGAACTTCGTAACTTATTTGAGTTAAAGATTTTTAACTTTAATAAAATAATAAAAATATCTCTGTTTTAATGATAAAAAAAAGTTATTGGAAAAGAAGATTTAATATTATGTTTCAACATACCTACATTGAAATATATACGCAGTTCACTATCGCAAAATCATAATAAGAAAATGTAATCAGTTAATAAAGTTTATTTTTACTCAGGTTCCACATTTGAGTGTATTAAATGTCCGTTAATCTTAAGCCTGACTGGCTGTTGAGTTTCTTTCGGCGTTTCTTCTCAACAGTGTCTCCTTTTGCAAAATTCCAGTAGACTCATGACGTGTAAAAGTGCCTGTACGGCTTACTTACTGAATAAAGATCATTTATTTCATTTATCCAATATAATAATATACGACTTAAATTTACAATCGATGCTAACCGTATTTCCGATACAAAAATTGTCGACGTGAATCTATATTTTAACCCTCACCATTTCATCGATAACGTACATTCGCGCACAAAACTCACCCGATGTATCCCCGGCGAGGGCTGGCGGTCCCTATCGAACCCGACGAACGTGTTGTAATAGGCGACGCCGTGGTTCATGTACTCGACGTCCGGCGGGCGCTGCGCGTAGGCGTGCGGCAGGTACACGCCCGAGCCGTCGTCGTCGTCCGGCGTGCGCGCGCCGCCGTCCGACGACTCGTTGTCCGGCTCGTGCCCCGACAGCGAGCGCGACGACGAGCCGGAGCGTGAGCGCGACGAGCCCGACTCGTTGTCCGAGCCCGAGCCGCCGCCGTATCGGCTCCGACCTGGAATAGACGCAACGAATATTATACCGAGTAATAGACATTGATTCTTACAAATATTGTAAATGCGTAACTTTAGGAGTTAGGACGTGAGTGAATCGGGATTTGAATCTAATTTGGAACGGAGGCAGCTGGTTCCACAAATTAAAACATATGCTACTTTTTATCCCAAATAGTTGCAGTTCCCGTTGGTCAAAAGTCTTAGCTGTCTAGAGTCGCAATGTAAATAATTATTGCAGAATATACTATCAACATCAGTTCTTAAGTCTAATTTCTATGCGGACGAAGTCGCGGTCAACAGCTTGTTATTAATACGGGAGCTTTGTGTGTTGTGTTTGTTATTATCCTGGATCTTATCGTGACACATAGCTGAGTGACGGGCATTTGGCTGGTTAGAATAAGTAACCATGTTTGTGTTTCTGTATCACCTAATAAAGTTCTCTTATTCTTATTCTAGTACACATAAAACGCCTGTATTGCCATGCGCGCGCGCTTGATATATTCTAAAGTTGTTGCGCGGGAAAACGATTATTTTGTTAGTATAAAAAGAAATGGACGCGCCGACAGTGACCTCGGGAACTGTCCTGTCGCTGCGTCTCAGTAGCTCCGTTACCGTTACCGCCTTCCTCTCAGCGCACGTGCGAGTGCGATGGCAAATAATTACGTGGGAGCGACAGAGACGCATAGTCACACGGTACACAAAACGATTTGTGTTCCGTGACCCCATTTTCATTTTCATACGATTTCACAATAATTTCTTTGGCAGATTTTAAGTCATTATAACATTTTCATTCACATAACACATTCAGTTTCCTTCACTGTACGTATTAACATTAAGGTGCATTGGGGTAAATTCGAAAATCGTGGATATCCACTAAACGTGGACAATTCCATAATCTGGCAACGCTTATCTAGAAGCCAAAGACATTGCAGCTTCTAGGTAAACGGTGCTAGACTATGTAATTGTTCCCCGTTTAGTGGATATCCACGAGTTTCGAAATCCCCCCAATTTCGAATTGACCCCAATGCACTATACTCAAGAAAGAGCTACAAAGCTCCGCCGGGCGGAGCTCCTATTCCCAATGAATCAAAGCAGTACTGACTGGAGAGCTTGGCCTGCTGTATGATGTAGTCCTGCAGCGGCAGCAGATGCTGCATGCCGCGAAGGTCCCAGTTGCAGTACAGCGGGGAGCCCTCCTCGTCCTCCTCGTCGGCGTCCAAAGGAGACTCCTCCATGTCCCCGGGCCTCTTGTGACCTGAACAGAGTGCAAAAACATTCCTATAATAAAATTTCTAAACGAAACTGAAAATTAGAACAGAATAATCCGAAACGTAAAGCTATGGCCGAGAATCGAACCTGGATCCTCATCATTCCGTATGAGGCTATACCCCTACACCACCCATAGCAGGTCAATTCCTATAATACTCAGTGGCGTGCAGTTAGGGCTCGTCAAGGTAGCTAGCTCTGATATTTGAGGTGGAATCAAGCAGTATTTTTGGAAACTTAGTTGCTTTTATATATTTTTTTGTCTGACCTGTCTCAAACTCCTGAGCACGCCATGATTCTAACCACTCATTGTTCAGTAAATATTATCAATAACATAATACTAAAGGTCTGTTTCACCCCTCTCTATAAAGGTCCTGTTATAAATGCAAGTTATCTATGATTCCGTCTCTATTTATTACTACGAAACAGACAGAAACGATATCATACGTCGAATGCTCTAGTTTGTTACGTATCTACTGTGGTAACCTATAATTCGCCATGTAACTTTTTATCTAAGTGTACAACTGTAACTTAAATGAACAAAAAATTTACCTTGCTACTCCGCTACTCACAACTAAAATGAACACGCAATAAAGGGGGGGGGGGGGTTCATTTTGATGAATAAAAAATATTTTTGTAAAATACATAACCCTATTTGTTTTTACTGTAGTCGGAAATTTTTTTGAAGGTAGTTGTTAGTGTATAATAAAAAAAAAATCATAAATAATAGGGTAGTTTGGGAAAAAATATGAATGAAGGTACATTATGCTTATAAATACGGTTTCAGATCAGTACGACGTTGGTTTGCATGTGTAACAGTTGTGTTCATTAAACTTTGATAATGATCCCGTAGAGGGATCGAAACGCGTCAGTGTTTGTGTGGTGTAAGGGATAATTAAGTTTGTGGGACTTATGTGTGTTTTATTGGCAGCAGTGGAGGGAGGGTTTGCATGAAAAACATATATATTTCACAGAGGCTTGGTTATCTTGCACGTGAGTAGCGGAGTAGCAAGGTAAATTTTTTGTTCATTGAAATGGACCTCCGCAAAGTAACGCCTGATTCAATAAAACTGTAACTTAATTAAGGCTGGTTGGTTCCCTGAATAAATAAATAGATAACCGTTAATTAAAACATTAGGGTCTTAAGTTAGTGGCGAAACATGCCGCAAATATGATAAATCTGTGTTTATCTTACGTCGTGATTTAGTCCGATCCCGGGGCGCCGTGGACCGCTCCAGCCGCTGGTTATGTTTCTGGAGATTGGGCTCGGTCAGCGGCGGGTCCAGGTTGATGCATTTCATCTTGTAGTTCACTGCAACAAAAACATATAAACATGTAGTATAAATCAGTACAAAACAATACAGAATCAGAGTACAAATTAGACACTAGGCGGTCTTATCGCTTAATAGCGATCTCTACCAGACAACCAATGCGACAGAGAAATAAGTTGGAGACAGTTTAAGTAGGTGGCGGAAACAAATAGACAGGATAAACGCAGGGATAATAAAAACAACAATACCAACATAAATACCAACATAGCTAAATAAATAAAATAAAATAATACATACATACACACATAACATTACTGTATAATATTTAAGATAAAATAAATGTGAGAATGTAACAATGAAAAATAAGAAGGCCATATAACCGGAAAGGATTTGATCAGAAGCAAAAAGAAAAGATAAGGAAGGAAGGATAAGATAAATATCGATGATTATACAGAAAAAAAAACATGGGATTGAGAACTAAGTACCTTCTTTTTTGATGGCGCCAATTTTTTTAATTAGTTTCACATTTTCATCATAATTACACAAACGGACTCACGTATAAAATTCGACTGAAGCTCAACATGTTACGGACTCATTCGTAGTCCTTCCTCTTGGAGCGCTCGCCCCGGCGTTGTTCGTTCCGCCGCCACCGGGGCGAGCGCTCCAAGAGGAAAGACTACGTACTAGCCCGGACATCACTCGACTTTTATACGTAAGTTATCCATTTGTGTAATTAAAGTTTCACATTGACTGTCGTGACCAGGGATGTAACGGAGGTAGTTTTATCGGAACCGAAGGCGGAGTCGGAGTTTTTAAATTTGCTTTATCGGAGTCGGAATCAGAGTCGGAGGCAGAGTCGGATAATTGACGATAGAGTGCACGTAGTGGGAGTCGGGGGGGGGATTCCCCGCGCGACATGTATGAACCTGTTCATAACAGTCGACACAGGCCGCCGCCGCCGCTATGTTATGCTTCGACCTCCGATTAAAACCTTCGATTTAAAAGTGCCGGAGCCGAAGTCGGAACCGAAGGTGTAATAATAATCGGAAGTTCCGACTTAACTTGTGACAGCCTTTGTCCTGTAAGACATCCAGGCTTTTAAAAAAACTGTAGTATTACCGGCGGCCATGTTGTCCTGTTCGTTGGCGGAGGCGAGCCTCATGAAGGTGTGGTGCTCGTGGCGCTTGCTGCTGCCCGACGACACCGAGCTCTTGCTGGATGTATGCCGCTCCGGCTCGGCCACTTGCCGCCTGACAACCAACATACAGTACGTGAGCTCTTTTATCTTAAAATATTTTATTGAATCAGGCGTTACTTTGCGGAGGTCCATTTCAATGAACAAAAAATTTTTTACCTTGCTACTCCGCTACTCACGTGCAAGATAACCAAGCCTGTGTGAAATATATATGTTTTTCATGCAAACCCTCCCTCCACTGCTGCCAATAAAACACATATAAATCCCACAAACTTAATTATCCCTTACACCACACAAACACGACGCGTTTCGATGTACGACGTTGGTTTGCATGTGTAACAGTTGTGTTCATAAAACTTTGATAATGATCCCGTAGAGGGATCGAAACGCGTCGTGTTTGTGTGGTGTAAGGGATAATTAAGTTTGTGGGATTTATATGTGTTTTATTGGCAGCAGTGGAGGGAGGGTTTGCATGAAAAACATATATATTTCACACAGGCTTGGTTATCTTGCACGTGAGTAGCGGAGTAGCAAGGTAAAAAATTTTTTGTTCTTTTATCTTATCTTAGTCTAGGGGTCCCTACGGATACACTTCGACCCATTCGTGGATCTTTTGTGTAAACGTGAGCTCTTAGAATACACACACAAATACACGAATCACGTCACCCCCACGGAGTAGATTAGGTAAGCAACTAAATGCTTTTTGTACAAATATAAAGAAACAGATACAATTCACAAATAAAAATAACATTATTATATGCACAAAGGCGAATCCCTATAAGGGATCTCTACCAGTTAACCTTTGAGTAGATGAGAGGAGCATTAAACGAAGGATCGACAAAGTGTGAGTTTGAAATTCCAGATAGTGAAATAGGCGTGCCCATTGTCACTTCAACGAGCTAAATGTGTACTCGGCACGGATGTGTGTACAGACCTGGTGAACTCCCTCGGCGGGTGCCAGTTGGGCGCGTTGTGCCTCAGGTCGAGGCTGGTCTGCCGGAAGGGTTTGTCTACGCTGTACGCGGCTTGCTTCTCGAAGCGGTCGGCGCGCTCCGTCTCGCCTGCACGCTCCTTGTCTAAGTGCCTGTGGAATAAGTTATAAATAGCCGATTGCTGGAAGAGTGGTATTAAAAGGCCGAGGGAGACCGAGGCCGCCTATTACACAAGCCTAGCAAGTGCTTTTCATAAACATTGAAAATTGGAAAAAAAAATAGAAAGTAATTATTTAATACTAGCTTTTGCCCGCGGCTTCGCACGCGTGAACCATGAGCATTTCAAAGAAGCAAGCAATCAAGCAAGCGAGCAAGCGAACCTGCAAGCTTTCAAGCAAGCATGCAAGCATGTAAGTATGCAAGCAGGCATGCAAGCAGCAGGCATGAAAGCAGGCAAGTAAGCATGCAAGCAAGCATGAAAGCAAGCAAGTAAGCATGCAAGCAAGCATGAAAGCAAGCATGCAAGCAAGCATGCCAGCAAGCGTGCAAGCAAGCACTCAGCGAGAATGCATGAACCTGAACATGAAGCAATCAAGCAAGCGAGCAACCAAACCTGCAAGCTTTCAAGCATGTAAGTATGCAAGCAGGCATGCAAGCAGGCATGCAAGCGAGCAAGCGAACCTGCAATCTTTCAAGCAAGCATGCAAGCATGTAAGTATGCAAGCAGGCATGAAAGCAGGCAAGCAAGCATGCATGCAAGCAAGCATGCAAGCAAGCATGCAAGCAAGCGTGCAAGCAAGCACTCAGGGAGAATGCATGAACCTGAACATGAAGTAATCAAGCAAGCGAGCAACCAAACCTGCAAGCTTTCAAGCATGCATGCAAGCATGTAAATATGCAAGCAGGCATGCAAGCAGGCATGCAAACAGGCATGCAAGCGAGCGAGCGAACCTGCAAGCTTTCAAGCAAGCATGCAAGCATGTAAGTATGCAAGCAGGCATGCAAGCAGGCATGCAAGCAGGCATGAAAGCAGGCAAGCAAGCATGCAAGCAAGCGTGCAAGCAAGCACTCAGCGAGAATGCATGAACCTGAACATGAAGCAATCAAGCAAGCGAGCAACCAAACCTGCAAGCTTTCAAGCATGCATGGAAGCATGTAAGTATGCAAGCAGGCATGCAAGCCTTCAAGCAAGCAGGCATGCAAACAGGCATGCAAGCAGGCATGCAAGCAGGCATGCAAGCAGGCAAGCAAGCATGCAAGCAAGCGTGCAAGCAAGCATGCATGCAAGTAAGCACGCAAGCATGCAAGCAAGCCCCCGCATTGCCCCGCTGCCTTAATTTTTCTGAAACTGTAAATATTGCAGGATTTTTATAAAACAAACCTAACCTAACCTATAGGGCTGTCCTAAAATATACCCTAAATAGCTTTTTTCCGCGACTTCGTACGCGCTAAGGTGTAAAACGAAAAAATAAGTTTTTTCCCGTTCCCGTAGAAATTTTGGGGAGTGCTTTTGAAGTACACTTAAAGCCTTTAAACTAACACACGTTATAAATGTTAAGTCTCTTTCTTCCGCTGTTTCGTCTGGAAACATAAAATCCCGTTTTTGCTCGTCCCTGTGGGCGTTTAGTAAAATCCTTTCTTAGTGTTCCCCTACACTCCCGAATAAACCTACGTGACAAATTTCAACTTTCCCCCGCTTCCCGTTTATCCCGTTCCCGTAAGAACTGAATATATAAATCCCGTTTTTTTCCTTATCCCGTGGGAATGCAAGCATGTAAGTATGCAAGCAGGCATGCAAGCAGGCATGCAAGCAGGCAAGCAAGCATGCAAGCAAGCGTGCAAGCAAGCACGTAAGCATGCATGCATGCACGAAAGCACGCAAGCATGCATGCAAGCACGGAAGCACGCAAGCATGCATGCAAGCAAGCATGCAAAGCAAGGACTCAAGCAAACATGCAAGCAAGCCCCCCGCATTGCCCCGCTGCCTTAATTTTTCTGAAACTAAATATTGCAGGATTTTTATAAAACAAACCCAACCTAACCTATAGAGCTGTCCTAAAATATATCCTAAATAGCTTTATCTAGCTTTATCTTTATCGCTATCCCGCAGGAATTACGCAATTTTCCGGAATAAGAAAGAAAGAAATTAGCCATGTGTTATTCCAGATTATAATCTATCTATGTTCCAAATTTCATCCAGATCTGTCCGGCCGTTCTGGCGTGAAAGAGTAACAAATATCCAAACATCCATAAAAACTTTCACATTTATAATATTAGTAGGACATATTTTACTAATAATTTGATTTCTTATCTGCAATCACAAAAATCAACGTAATAGTAGTAATAGTACCCACTTAGTAGTAATATATTCATCACCATCATCATCATCATATATCCCTCGGGAACCGTTCATTTTTCCGGAATAAAAAGTAGCCTATGTGTTATTCCAGACTATAATCTATCTATGTTCCAAATTTCATCCAGATCTGTCCAGCCGTTCTGGCGTGAAAGAGTAACAAACATCCAAACTCACAAACTTTCACAATTATAATATTAGTAGGATAGTTTTCCTTGTTTGAGCATTAAACGCAAAAACATTCGTTTTATATATATATTTTACTTATCGCGACTAAAACTTCAAGCTAGCCTCACTTTTATTAGATTAGTTCTCGTGGTCCCACTGTTATAAAAATCCTCACAAGAGATAATAAAATTAAGCTAGGTTCGTTAGGTAATTTCAACCGAATAGAAATAGGAACCCCGCGAGAACTGTATTTCAACTTATTCGACATTATTATAGCAGTGGGACAAACAGTGGGATCACGAGCCCATAACGTTTTTTAATACTTCGACTTAAAAAGTTAAGCAAGCGGCCAAGAATGAATTTTCATACTTCCATTGCTAGCCGAGGCCGGCAAAGAACTGGTGTCTTTTTTTGCAAACAACGCGAATATTTATCGTGTATATAACAGAGATTATTTACGCTGTGTCAGTGTTGTGTGTGGGCAGCGTTACCTGTCAGAGTACCGTTCCCTGGCGTGCCGCGAGAGCGCGTGCGGTCTCTCCAGACTGTGCAGGACTCGCGCGCCCGCCGCGTCCGTGGCCAGAGAGATCGACGACACCAGCGACGGCCGGGCCGCTGACGTCTGCTCAACAAGAACAAACCTTTATGAAATTAAACATAACGGTCCAAAGAAGAAGCCAAATAGGGCCTTCAAGCCTGCAAATGTCTATGCAAGGGGTGTGATTCTCCAAAATAAACACAGCGCAAAGTGATCGCTACGCGTGGCACACAATTGTAACTTGGCCCGTTCTCTCATAAATATTTAGTACCTGTAGGCTTACCTAACTCGCTCGCAATCGCCATCATGTTCATTTTGACATTTTGTATGAATGTGACAGCTAGCTGATTCCGATGCCAAGTGTCAGCCCATACGCTGTCAAAATGAACGCGATAGCGATTGCGAGCGAGTTTAGGTAATAAGCCTACTGGATGACCGGGCTTTGCTCGGCATTTTTTTTGTGGAAACCTAGATCGATTTTCCCTTTGGTCAAAGTGGTCAACTTTTTTTCCGGTTGCGTTTAACTAATCGGACTATTGAACGACCCTGAACCCCTTGCATACTAAATTTCAAATCGTTGGAACCGTTTCCGAGAATCAGATTCTATACCTATATACAAGAATTGTTCGTTTAAAGGTATTAGACTAGATAATGCCCGTAAGAGATCCGGATAAGTTATGATTGAAAGTCAATTCCAGCGATAACTTTGCGGCCAAGTTAAGTAAAGAACAAAGTTTACTGACCCGTGTGTGAGAGAGCAAGTTTCAAGGCATACCGAACAATATAATAGTACATTACTGTCTAGGCCAGGAAGTAGGCAATTGCTGGCTGAGTATTGGTTTGAACGGACGAGCTTGCGAGTCCGTTTAATAATACGAAGCCAGCAATGCTATTCTGGCCGAGGCAAGTATAGTGCTTTTCTCAAAAATCGAAAATAGGTAACAACGACAAAAATAAATGAAAATAAAATAGTGAAAATTATTTTGCTTTGCCGCCTTTTTCTATCAATGGCATTTGAAGAGTGTATTTTTCTACCCAGAACACCTAAAGCTATTTCAGACACAGATAAACACGTTATCGTACTAGCTTTTTTTTTTAATTTGATGTTTTAAGTCTTGTGCCTTTCTTTTATAATGGTGATTTGCATTTTTAAAAAGTTAATAACTAGACAGTAATGGAATTTGTATGCAACATTACTGTCGAGTTTAGCGCGACAGTAATGTTTTTTTTTTTTAATTTTGGACTGACCGGCAACAATTAACTTCCTGTTCTGATATGTAGTTAACAATGACGACTTTACCGGAAATTTTTGAGAAAATAGTACATTGTTGTAGAGGCTGGAAAGTGAGCAATAGATGGACGAGTGAGTTCGAGGGCCGAGCCGCAGGTGAGGCCCTCGAAGAGAGACGAGTCCATCTATTGCACTTTTGGCCGAGACATTACATAGTGCTTTTCACGACTACTGCGAGGAAATAAAAAACATGAGCGTAAATACAACAGTAAAGTTTCACTCTCCCGCCATATTTTACTTAAAAAAAAAAACGAGAACGCTCTAGTGGCCAGTCACGCAAAGGCTTTTTTTGTTATGTTATTTTATTAAGCAAAGCGCTTCGAAGTGCTTATTAAACACACCCATAATCGCTTATAGTTTTAATATGACGTGACAAGGACGGACTGACGACTCTGACTTTAAGACAGGACTTAAACAGTAAAGACAAAACAATTTACGTCAGACGTGGCTGTATGGACCTAGTTTCCTTTGCATCTCCCTGATGGGGTAAACCTTGAAAAAATTTAATATGCAGCACACGACGTGTTCTGATTGGTCGATTTTGTGTAAAAGCGTCACAAATTGTGTTCTGATTGGTGGAATCAGGGGTCAGTATGCCGATGTGATTGGACGACTTTGGTCTTTGAAACTGTCCAACAATGTTATTGTTAGCCTGTTTGAATTCATAGTTGGCCTGTTCATTCAACCTACAACTATACTTTGTTTTGGGGCCCCATTACTGACCATCTTTTGCCACATTTCCGAGCAGTGGCGTGAAAAAGGTATTTGATTCGATAATGCCTGTAAGAGATCCGGATAAGTTATGATTGAAAGTCAATTCCAGCGATAACTTTGCGGCCAAGTTAAGTAAAGAACAAAGTTTACTGACCCGTATGTGAGACAGCTCTACATTCAAGGCATACCAAACTAGTTATTGATGTATTGTTGAGCGTTACACCGTACCTGCAGGAACGGGGTAGGCTGTGGTTTCTGCAGCGGACTGCTGGGGCTCTGCGGGGACGCCGACTCGCACGACGAGCCGCCCGCCGATTGTTGCTTCAGCTGCAACAACAAAAATATAGTTAACCAACTTTAAATACTGTTTTAATTCCTTCCCTGCTACTGGACCCACTAATGCACAATAACTCTTATTAAAAGACACTAAAGCATAGTCTTTCATTTTTCAACAGTCATTTTATAACCATATCATCTTTAAGTGAAGAATGAAGTGCCCATTACTGGTGCTTGTCAGCTTTAAGTGTCCAACACTGATGCCGTCACCCTATGGGAGCATAGAAGCACATAGAATGTACCATCTCTCTTCCCGCGCATACGGTTAAAGCCCATCGAGGGACTGGGCGAAAATCATAGAAATCATGTTATAGGCGACGCGGACAACCCATCACTAATTTGAATCCCTTAACTTGGATTCGTATTTGCAAAGCATAGGTCCCACAAAACAACAACACTACACGGAGCATTCTTTTCAATCATTTTTAATTCATGTAAGTATACTTTTTCATTGATATTTCAACTCAATACTCAAATTAGAAGTAGATCGAATTTGGCTTTAAGATTTGATTACATTATTACTTAGCTTCAAGTGAAGCTAATTATATCGAGTTAATTGGACCTTCCCGGCGCCTTCATAAAATGAAGAAATATTAATGAATATTACCTTCCGCTTCGTCAATGGCGTACTCTCCACAGATTTGAAATATTTCTCGTGCATCGAATCATCAGAAGCATCTTTTCTGGGTGATATAAAGCTGCCGCTTCGATTCAGACCTGTAATTAACATTTTTAACATTACAAAACTTTCTACATCGCTAATTACTTAAAAATATTTATAAGCCCAACACAGAGGCTTCTCTCGTCCCTGGTGAGCAGTAGATGTTCCGCGGGAGTTTGTAATTGTGTCGTGCAGACACATCATTCGAACAGATGACGCTTGACGACAAAGATACGCATAGTAACAAGGTCACGTGACAGCTAGTAACAGACAGAAAAATTCGAAGGCTTACCCACCTGCTGTGGGTGGTGTAGGGGTATAGCACGCGTCACGGAATGACGAGGATCCGGGTTCGATTCCTGGCCATAGCTTTACTTTTCGGATTTTTCTATGTGTTCTGATTATCAGTGTCGTTTAGAAAATTTTGTGACAGTGACTGTAAAAAACATTTGCTACCGATTAATAAAACCGGACCCGAAAGCTTCATAACATAGTGTTGCCAACTTTGATACTAAGAAACTAAATCCCCCTTTCTAGCAACTATACAACCTAAACATTAACATTGCCATATTATTGTAACAAACTAAATTTCAAAATCCACCCTAACACCATAATGCTGGCAGGTTAATAAAAGAGGCTAGCGCCCTATTTCATAGAAATTTCTAAAAATGCTTTCTTACTACGCTCAAGCCGTATGTGTGTCAAATGTCAACTTTCTCGCTCCGGTGGTTAAGGCTACACATTGTCAGTCAGTCAATCAATTAGACAAGCATTCAATCAGCCAGTCAGACAATTATTTAGTCAGCCAATCAACAATTCTAGTCAGTTATTAGTTAGTCAGTCCGTCAGTCACGTTGCTCTCTTACAGGCATAGACGTACCCGAGTGCGGCGACCACTTCTCTGCGTCGAGCTGCGGCGCCGCAGCGCTACTTCTCTTGCGGAGCTGCGGCGTGCACGCCGGCGCGCCACACGCCGCCGCTGCGGTTAGTTCCTGCCACAAAACAAAACAATAAGCCGTTGATTCGAAATTAGAAGTTCTTAAAGTGCCTTTCACTAATAGTCATCGATGTGAGAGTGAAAGGGACGGTATGATACGACCCTCTAATTTCGAAGTAGAACCCCTTTTCTAACATTACAGTCACATAACCATCGAAATTATCTGTACAACTGACTATTTTGAGGTCTCGAGGCGCTTATGACTGTAAAAAAGATTCAGGAGTGAAAAATAGGACGGTAATCTTGATCGTATTCCTTTGAAGTTTGCTTATAGAGACGTGATTAGCTAAAGCATGCTGTACAGAATTTAACGTCAAAAAGAACTCTTACTGCACTTTCCAAGCAAAGTTATTGCACTATACTGAGTACATTATAAAAATCGAACAAGACATAATAAGACAAGTTAGTTTTTCTTATGTACTTGTAGTTTTTTTTTATTGTTAATTTGTGTCTTACAAGTTCATACGTGGGCCACGCCGCTAAAATGATTGCTTCTCTTTTATTTCCAAAAAAAACTAATATTCATTCAGAAGGGTGTGTAATGATCGATATAAAAATATTTAATATATTTTCTATCGATATATCAACATTTGATATAATTTCAAAGGGTATAATCACTCATTGTGTATAATAAACGTTTGGTATAATTTTAAAATATATACATTTATTTCGTATATTTATCGTTCGGTATAACGCTTATTTCTTATAACGATTATATGGTATAACGCTCATTTTATATACAAATCATAATATATACTTTTGCACATTGTGTTTTATTTACCTAACCTAACCAACTTTTTTATAGCAGTTCGTTTTTGTTGGGGGACGCAGTTCAAACCTAACCTAACCTACTTTTTGATAGCAGTTCGTTTTGTGATTATACCATAAGTTCATTATAGCAAATAAGCATTATACTTAAAGAATGTTATATTAAATGATATTATATCAAATGATCATTATAAGAAATGATAATTATGTCATATGTAAATATATTAAGTGTTGTTATATGATTTAATAATTATATTAAATGAGCGTTATTGCTACTAATATTATACCAAAAAAAATTATAGCCATCGTTACGCACCCCATTCAGAAGTTCATAAAAAATCGTCTGTCTCCGTGGTTCCGAGCGTTTCACGCCATCGACTTCAAAAGCAGGTCAGGAGCACGAAATAAACAAGTGGGTCATATGCTAAGCATATGTAAATAGAAACTCGGCTTAATCCACAACGGGGTTGTTTAAGTACACCACATCACTTGAACGGATTATGTGAGCCGCATGACGCACTGCGTCTAGTCCACCAAGGGGGTACGTTTTTGCCTAATTTCTTAAAAATATTTTTTTTTTTTTCAAAGTATTCCGCATTCATTTTAAAACAGAGTTTACATTTATTTTGAGACCCTCGCCTTTTTTTTGACGACAGCAGAGCGGTACTGAATTCGAAACACAAGTAGATTGAAATAAAATTTTAACTCTAATAAACCTTACCAACCAGTCTAAACTTTAATTTGAGTTCTATTTTGGTAGCAATACACAGATTTTTACTATTCTTTTCTTAAAAGGCCGGCAACACACTTCACGCATTTGTTTTGAGTGTATACGGGCAATGGTGATTGCTATCCATCAAATGACACGCATTCTCGTTGGCCGTCTATCATATAAAAAAACGCGAGTGTTGCACTTTTAAAAATCGGGCTCTGTGTGTGTTCGGTCAGTAATGTTCTTAATCGTTGTCAGTACCGTCAGTCACCCACACCAAGACATTCTTTAAGCACAAGCTATACAGCACTATTACACTTCTATAATTATCAAAGGATAAGCGCGGTTCTGTATATTACACATGGTTTAAATCCCTTCAAACAAAGCGAATATTGCGTGACATATAGTAGGTATACCAAGTCTTAATTTAATCAAATTCGGCACCATTCAAGGGGCAAGCAAACACAAAACCAATCAGTCACCAAGGGCAAGGTAATTCAGTCCTAAAATAACAACCTTCACCCACGCCAATAATAAGTACTTTTGGGCTAAACGGAAACTGCCGATTCTATTACTTCATTTATGTATGTATGTATGTATGTATAACTCTTTATTGTACATAAAACACAAGAAAAAGGTGAATACAGGACAACACACATGTACAAAGGCGAACTTATCCCTAAAAGGGATCTCTTCCAGTTAACCTTTGAACGATTGACAGGACATGAGTATTAAGCAAGAGTAGACACACAGAAAAAGTAAAAGAACCGATCGAAACCTAAAATAATCCTAAATGTCTAAATTTTAAATAATGTAAGATATAATAATAAACTACACATAATAGATAAATACGATAAACTAATAAACAACAAATAAAATACAAATACATAAATATATTTATACTATAAATACGAAGGTAGCACAATCTGTCTGTTTGCTGCCTCTTCACGGTAAAAGCCAGGAGTCTGACTAAGTTATTAGGCACAATAAACTTAATATTACGAGTACATTTGTGGTGACACAAAAGGACACCTAAAAACGGTCTCCACACAGCATGTGTCGCTACACATCAAGTGCAGCAACGCTGGTTTTCTTTGGAGCCTGGAATAGAACTGCGCGACAGCAAGCGGGCAGGAAGACCTAATAGGATATTGTAGTAATAAGTCTACTTGGTAGTTTCGTGATAGTGTCACCACCATCCCGCGCTATATCTTGGCCACAATACACATTAGCAGTTTTAACAGTGACTACACCCAACAAGGCAGAAGAGGTCGCCATGCTGTATTACCTTACAGACACTACCTCATACTTATCCCAAGAGTACCAGTCACACCAACACTTAAGAAAAGGACCTGTTGCATGTGTGAGTAATGTGTGAAAATAGACTAATTGGCGTTCTATATTACTTTTTTTGTATTAGATACAACAGGTTCTTTGAAGCTTTGCGGCTGGCCCCGGCATTGTGCTGAGTGGGGGCCATTTCACACTATATCGGTACTATTCTTAGGTATATTCTTGAGTATATTGTATTTCTTCCGTTTATTTCTCTCCCTCGCTCTCTTTACCTATACCCTGCTGTACAACTAAAGAGATCTACTGAAAATGAAAATGAAATGAAAATGAAAATTTATTTTTGCAAATTGGCCGCCAAGGGCTCTTTTACATGTCTTTTTGAAACTACCAGCACATTCGGAAAGACCATCATTGCCAAGAAGAATGCGCCGCAAGAAACTTGGCAGAAAGTCATTTTTTCTTTACTGAACCAAGTGTGACCAGATCGAGGGTCAGGCGCCCCCTCCCCGCAGCCTAAGTCCTACCTAACTCCCAGATCAACGCCTCCACCTCCCTCCTCTTATCTTTCGTAGGGGAATCATTTGCAGTGTTACCTGTTTTCTCCGCTGGGCGCTACTGATGCTGCTATCAGAGGAACGTCCTGAATCCGTGTGGCGGCACATCTGAGTCGTCCCGTCTTCGCTCAGCCGACCGCGTCGACTGTCACCGCTGTTTCTGTATTCAAAAGGCAAAGATTACAATCCCACGGTACTTTCAAAATATACAATGTTCAATATAGTTTTTTAAGCTCAAGGGGTGATGAGAGTCCCGTGATTTAGACGAGGACAGTAGAAAAAGGAATCTACTTACGAGGTAAAAGGTTTCGCCAATTATACGGCCTCTGGCAAACTGAGACGTCATGAGATGGTTTTTAAAGTTTATCGTTATTAAAAAAAATGACACGTTATGCAAATGTTTATGTTACCAAAAACATGAAAAGTGCTGTTTTACAAACAATCTTTGTGACTTTATGAATGTGAAAAAAATATTTATATTCATTCTTCATTTTTAAGTAAACGAAAAACAAATAGCTAAAAGCTATCCAAGGTATCTTTTCCAGTTAATCCTACTAATATTATAAGCACTAAAGTTTGTAAGTATGGATGGATGGATGTTTGTTACTCTTTCACGTAAAAACTACTGAATAGATTTGGATAAAATTTGGAACGTAGATAGCCTATATTAACACAGGCTATTTTTATCCCGGAAAATTGCACAGTTCCCGCGGGATAGCGAAAAACAAATTAATTGCAGACAAAGTCACGGGCAACAGCTAGTTTTTAATATAATATGAAAGTGTTCGCAAATAAAAAAGATACTGCACGTATTATAGACACTGAATATTACCTGTGGTGATAGTGGGACCTCCTCGTCCGTACTGGGCTCGTTTGCTGAATGGAAACATTCTTGACGTTGGCGGGGGAAAGTTTGCTTATGCTCGCCACCATGCTGTTGCCATTGCTGCTCACTGGGTCTATCAGGGATGGAACCTGCGTGTTTTCCACTCATTAGTTAATTCATAAGAAAATTAGCTAAGCCTCGCTTTGCTGATAATATCTGTCTTTACTTTTCACTTGGTTTGAGATTGATATTATCAAGCAGGAATGTAACGGAGGTAGTTTTATCGGAACCGAAGGCGGACTAGGCGGAGTCGGAGTTTTTAAATTTGCTTTATCGGAGTCGGAGGCAGGGTCGGATAATTGACGATAGAGTGCACGTAGTGGGAGTCGGGGGGGATTCCCCGCGCGACATGTATGAACCTGTTCATAACAGTCGACACAGGCCGCCGCCGCCGCTATGTTATGCTTCGACCTCCGATTAAAACTTTTGATTTAAAAGTGTCGGAGCCGAAGTCGGAACCGAAGGTGTAATAATAATCGGAAGTTCCGACTTAACGGAACCGGAGTCGAAGCTCCGTAACATCTCTATTATCAAGCAACACTAATGGTTCTAAACTTCAATGCATGTGTTAAGAAGGACAATAAACACAATTAGATACATCAATTGGGTGGATCAACTATTTCTTGTTGTTATTCTGTCTCATCAGCAAGGGGACAAAGGTAGCACAGAATATTAGATGAAATGTTCGGTCACAAAACATCTTGGGGTAATTGACACATATTGACCTAGTCCCAAATTAAGCTAAGCTTGTAATATGGGTACTAAACAACGGCTAAACATACTTATACAGATAAATAAATTTTTCATACAAATATCTGACCCAACCGGGGCAGCCGGGGATCAAACCTGGGACCTCAAGCATCATAGTCAGGTTCTCTAACCACTAGGCCATCCGGTCGTCAACATTATACTAACATGCTTAGTAGATAACCAATTATGAGTGATGAGAAAAAATTCTTCAACCCAATTGCAACATAACCAACATAACATATATATTAACATTTCTGAATGCAACATTAAATAATGCCTAATTATAAAGGGTTGAATTGAGAAAAACACCAATCTACAATAAACAATTTAAAAACCACCAATCCTGCTAATATTATAAACGCGAAAGTTTGCAAGTATGGATGGATGGATGGATGTTTGTTACTCTTTCACGCCAAAAACGGCTGGACAGATCTGGATGAAATTTTGAACATAGATAGATTATAGTCTGGAATAACACATAGGCTATTTTTTATCCTAGCAAATTGCGAAATTCCTGCGGAATAGCGATAAACGAATTCTATGCAGACGAAGTTGCGGGCAACAGCTAGTCTACAATAAAAATGGCTTTTTTTGGGTATTGTTCTCACTATTTACCTGAGGTGCTGCTTGGTTGGTCTGTGTGGATGACTCCCTTCTTTTCTGAGGATCAGTATTTTGTTTCAAAGTCTGCAATTTCGCTAGAGGTATTATATCACAATCTGTAGGCCTATGCCATACAGTCGTCTGCAACAAATACAAATCATTATTCTAATTTAATTGTGGGTGACAATCTTAGGAATCATGTTATAAGTGATGTGGTTAACAACTCATCACTATTTTGATTCCCCTTTTCACCTATACATCCAAAACCATGCTAAATGTGGCATTTAGGTCTTGTTACCTCAGGTTCTGTCTACCCCGTAAGGGATGAAGATGTGACTTATGTATGTTTGTATTTTTTTTTGTATTCATGGTGGGCAATTCGATAACAAGCACCACAAATTAAAAGCAGTGTGGTTTATAAATGGGTTCAAAAGGCTGACAAGAGTGTGCAAGATTTTTAAAGACAAACATGGATGTATTTCAATCTCAATTAAAATATAGTTTCTAATCACTTAAGTAACAGTGAAAAATCTGTCTTAGTAACAGTGATGGAAAATGAGAGTGACAAATGTTTTTTTTTCTTATGTGTAAATGTTAATTATTGTAAACATACCTGAGTAGAAGCATTGTAGTAGTAAAACCTATGTGTGTTTATATCAAAAAGTTCCCACCATTGTGAGGAGTCAGTCCGCTTCACTTTTACTCCCTAGAAAAACAAATGAAAGTAAATGAATACTAGCATAAATTACTCAAGCACACAAAACAGAGTAACTTAGGAATACCATAATCCCTACTAGAATTATAAATGTGAAAGTAACCTGTCTGTTATGCTTTCACACCTAAACTATGAACCAATTTTAATGAAATTTGGTATAGAGATTGTTTGAGTCCTGGGGAAGGACATAGGATAGTTTTTATCCTGGAAAATCGCATAGTTCCCGCGTTACAGCGATAAGCGAATTCTATATCATTACAATTTCAAAATCATCACTTTTGGTTATAGTGTAATGAATGTACTAGTAATTATAAACCTAGAAAGAAGTGAAGTGAATAGCAGTGAAACTGCTATCAAATGATTTAACTGAGTCTAAATGATGATAACTGGACTACACTTCTATCTAAAATAGGACATAGTTTAGTCAATTAATTTGTTCCAATTCCAAAATAGTACCCATTTAAATCTAGCCAGATGATGTTCAGTCATTTGCAGCCCACGCAAATTTGGCCGAAATAACTACATTTCAAAGAGCTACAGGAATATCTCAGGATATTGAACCAAAAGTAGAGCATTACCTCAGGTGGGTCCCATACGCATTCCCCAGTGGTGAGGTTAGCATACATATGTTCCTTTGTCTTGGGCTCGATTATCTCCACCCATTCTACCCTGGAATAAAACATCACCAACTAATTAACTTTAGCCGCACTGGAACAACGCAAAACGACTCGGAAGGAAGAGTGCAGGGCGTGACATTAGCGATTTCCGCGTACTTTATTGATTTTGCAACTTTCAACTGAGGATATCGGAAGTAAATTTGACACTAATTTGTAAAAAGCACTAAAACACGAAATTACCTTTCCGAAGACATTTTACTGAAAAGAAACTCGCACTACTAAGGTTTCTTATACATCGTAAACAATCTAATCTACCTAAAATACGGACGAGGACGGTCAGAAACCATCATCCATGTTTACGATAAGTACGTTCCACTTGCTACTTGTGACGCGAGTTGCGACAGTTGCGTTTAGCAAGTTCAGTTTGCGACAGACTGAGCAAAACTGTTTCGTTCGTTAATTTGTTTCATATTTTTCCGCTTCAAGCAGTTATGTTGAGTCTTTAATGCAATACAGTCCAATTCCTTCCTGTCAGAAAATTAACGGTTATGTTTGTAAATGTAAAAACTGCAATTAAATTGAAGGTTAAAGAAATCGTATAAATAATTCGCATTGCAATCGAACCGGAATCGATAGTCACTCGAAAACGCAGTTTTTTTTTTAATTCAATAGCAACACTATTATGTCAGTGCTAAGGCCAAAGACAAGTGTAAACAACATTTACAAACAGCATAGAGTTTATTAGGTTGATCTTCTCTAACAAACATGGTTATAACGGGTTAGAAGTAGTAAGAGATATGTCACTCAGCCTTTTTTGTGGGGTGTCATGAACAATATTGACTTATGACTACCTTATTATATCTTGAATAAGGTTAATAATCGCATGCCGTGTGGTGACAGCCTAAGGAACTTGGTTTGGTTACTTTTTTATTGTCTGTTTATTCATTTTGTCTTGTCTTTTAGCTGCGTTTGTAGAGTCAGTTATAAAATTACATTACATAATTTTTCAAATTTTTGAAGTTGATAATTAGTATTAAGGTATATGCCAATACATTAACATATTTATATGTTTATTTTCACATTATTTATTGTATTTTTTTTCTAAAGTACAAGCTCAGTTAAGTTATTATTTGTTACGCTAGTAAATTTGTTTGGATTAAATAAATTATTACGGTTGTCAAAAAAAATTGTTTTCATTTTAGCACGTATCATTTTTCGTAAACACTATCACACTATCAGGTTAAATTGTAAAAAAAAAACTTTTGTCCCGTCACGCACGTCACTCGCGGAATACAGTTTCATGATTTTTGGCAAATAAATCTTATACTTTTTATAAAAGTTGTGTAACTTACAGTAAGTACGTAATCAGATACAGTAAATTGTTAAGTGTTCCACTGTTTCAGTCTCTCAAAATATAAATTCAATGTTGCGGACCCTGACTATTAACCTGACAAGATGCCGGCGTACTAGTATTGCTGATTCATTTTTTAGTAAATATTGTCGGCATTCTTCTGGAACATTTTATTCTAAACCTACGCAGCCAGTCAAAATAGTTAAGGGTCAGTAATTTTAATAATTGGGTTCATTAATACATTACGTTTTGAATTTTTAAAAGTCATTTATCTCATCTCGCATACCCTTTGTCTGCTATTAATTTCCAGCAAAAATAACCATTTCGTTATACTTTCGTACTTCCTTATACTGAAATTACTAAATCCACACCAATGAATATTTTCAATTTAAAAAAGCTTGGTACCATAAATTCCTTTCAAAACATAAATATTTAATTTAAAGTGACATTCATTTTAGCCATGGCCGTGGATAAGTCAAACTTCCTGTTGCCAAACAATCAAAGGTTTGTGGAGCTGGACAGCTCACAGGCCTTCAACAACTTGACTACCCAAGAAAAACTTTATGCTCATTATCTAAGCCAGGTAAGATTTATTGTATTTTTATCACTATTGTGACTCAAAGAGGAGTGTTGTACATAATGTACAACACTCCTCTTTGAGTCACAATAGTGATAAAAATACAAATACCTGTGATGACTGAAAGGCCCTGCACCCATGACCAGAAATAATTGAAAAAAAAAAGAAAACCTTTGGCTCTATTGTCTAACATGTTCAGAATCATAATAGCACTTCCCTTTTCTTTCTTTCAAACAGTATTGGATGAGTTAGAAAGAAATGGTGTATGCAATTAGACAATATTATAGCCCCCTTTTATTGTTTTTACATTTTTCATTTAGATACTTATTAAAATTAAATTAAATCTTTGTGATTCAAGGCGGCCTGGAATGGAGGGCTAATAGTCCTCATGCAGACGAGTCCCGAGTCTCCTCGGATCTTCTCTCTACTGCACAGGATTTTTGTTGCGGAGCCTCTGTCCCAGTTGAAAGAGTCTGCCTTAAAAGCTGGTGCCACCGAAGATGATTTTCAAGTAAGTTTTATAAAAATAGTATCTAACTAAAGTCTGTGTGTGTGAATAAATATTTTGAATATTAATTCTATTTCTTTTTTAAATAATATTGTCACAATAGACTGCCTGCTTAAATGAGTCTTTGCCAGCGCGGCATAGAAGCGCGGGGTAGGACGACGGCGGGGACCTCTCGGTGTGGGCGGGTAGTACGCCTGCCGCCCGCACCTCTCTCGGTCCCCTTTGTCGTCCAACCCCGCGCCCCTGCACCGCGCGGGCGAGGACTCATTTAAGTGGTCGGTCTATACACATGATTTTATGATAAATATAGTGAAAATGTGCATCCATAAAATTTGTTGAAAGGCTGCTCAACAGTATAAAAAACAAAACTAGATTGTTGTTGTGGCTGAATGGCGTACCAGTGTGGTGTGGAACCTTTTCATCGCAAGTGTCATATTGAGATAATACATAGCCCTCACATATGCCGAAAAAATTATTAAGTTATTTTCATTTCTACAGAAGTACCCGATTCAGTGTCTTTGACCTTACAAACACAATTGACGGTGTTTCATTGCCAGTATCTTTTTTCACACGACAGCTTTATCAGTAAAATTCCACATCCTGTAATTATTGTTCATATATTCATAGGATACCAACCGCATAACTATTTTTTATCTATTCCAGGCATTCTTGGTCTATGCTGGTGGTCTATTCGCCAACAGCGGCAACTACAAAGGCTTTGGCGATACAAAATTCATTCCGAACCTATCAAAGGAGTCTTTTGAACTTATCGTAAAGGCTTCAAAAGCGTACGATAATGATACTCTACATGTAACAAAGTTGTGGCAAAACACGCAGAATGCCATTTATAGCTTAGTGCCAAGACTGACTTGTCTGGGTTTGTCTGATAAGGTAAAAACGGCATCACATATATTGCATGTAATGAATATTTATTTGTACAAGCATGTTCACGCCGTAGATAAGCTAATACTTTCTGTGTACAAGATTTAATCAGTAGTTGGTATTCCCCACAGTTTGAAAATTTGTTTACTGACCCCTTATTCACCAACTGGACAACTATCGGTGACAAAAGTGACAATTCTGTCTACATTACAAACTCGACCAGAATCTACGCTGATTGGCTTCATATTGACTACGCCTAGCATGTCGAATTGTCACATATCGCCGATATTATTGTCAAATTGGTGAAATAGGCTCCGCTCAAGTGACTTTCTACAGTAAGGCCCTGTTTTACCACTCTCTGTTAAGTTCCAGTTATATTAAGTGTGAGTTATCTATTCCGTCTCTATTTATTACTACGTAACAGACACACGTCATCATAGATAACTGCAATGATATCAGGAGCTTAACAGAGAGTGGTGAAAGAGGCTCTAAATATTATTATGTGGATCCCATTTGATTAGACAAACAATATTTGCAATTAATAATGGGAGTTTACTATGGGTACAGTCCCAGGCCCCAGGTCCCAGGTCTCTGAAAAAAAAAATGTTTTTCAATTTTACGAACATCATTATCATCGTCATTTGTTTTAAATATAATAATTATTTTCAGGGTGTCACCACATACTTCTCAAGTAATTGCACAAAAGAAGATTCGGATTTGGTCAACGATTGGATGAAAACAAAGCGTATTGAAGCTTACATATGCAGGACATTCAAGAGCAAGGCTGATGATGACTGTTGGTATTGAAACAGCTTTTTCTTATTACACATACATACATGAATCACGTGTACTCAGTGGCGGATTAAAGGTCCAGAGCGCCCTAGGCAATCACTTTATCGGCGCCCCTGTACCCAGTGTACCCAGTGGCGGATTTACAAATTTTCAAGGTATAGGCTGAATTTTTGCCGCCCTTGCAAAATTTGTTGCACTTCAAAAAAAAAAAAAAAAAGGTCCCCCAAAATCCCGCTCGCGCGCCCCTCGTAACTACGCGCCCCTAGGCACGTGCCCAGTTTGCCTTATGGATAGTCCGCCTCTGCGTGTACTAAATTGAACTTACCATTTTCTGTCTACCCTTCGTTTGTGTGTAGTGTGTGCAGGTGATAATATTTGAAACTACTGAACCTGATTAAATAGGCTTCTTGTCTTGTAAAAGTGCAACAAGCTTGCAAATAATTTTGATCACATTTGGCTTAACACTTAATGGTCTGAGCTCCATGGATTAGGTAATTTATCTATGGCAAAAGCCTAAGACGGATGTCCTGTGAATTACCTAATTTAATTCAATTTAATTTTTATATATGTACTAGCTTCTGCCCGCGACTTCGTCTGCGTAGAATTATACATAAAAACCTTCCTCTTGAATCACTATCTATTAAAAAAAACCGCATCAAAATCCGTTGTGTAGTTTTGAAGATATAAGCATACATAGGGACATAAGGACATAGGGACAGAGAAAGCGACTTTGTTTTATACTATGTAGTGATATAGTTCCATCAATACTGACAATGATTCTGCAATGGCGAGGAAGCTTCGGCGTGCGGTACTCTGATGAGAATCTTGTTCTTCTTATTTGTGGCGTATCAAGTCGTTATAGCCAATATCAAAGTAACAAAAATATAATTCAAAATGTCGGCAACATTGTACGGTAACACGGTCAAAGACCTCCCTCCCCCCCTGTCGGGCTCTTAGCCAACGGCAATGATATTCCTCAGAAACTGCCAGGAAATCATTAGCCGATGCCCAGGGTGCACCGGAACAAGCACTGCTCTTCCCCCCGGACGGATCCAAAAACGAACCGCGGCTCTTGACCACACGTGGAGGTAACCCGACTCGTACACCCTGATGAGAATCTAAAAATAGACATCACACATAAATTGTTAGACTACCTACCTACAAATATAATTTGTTATTTTTTACAGTTATAAGGGAGGTGTGTACTAAAGAAGGAAATTTAGGTTAACATAGTAGGGACCCCTAGATTAAGGCGGATGCTCGCGTTAGCTCATTGAAGAAGTCCCGTTAGATGGCGCTGTAATCAATGATGTGTGTTTTTTGTAGTTTTTAGAAGATTCTTAGAACACTTATAGATTATCAATTGATTTGCGCACACAGTTTAATACGGCCGATTTTTTGAGACTACACTCAGAAGGTAACAATGCACCAATTCGGAGAATAGCTGCACAAACGCTGGTGTCACTAACGGCCCTATACAGATACTAGTCTTACACACACATGCAAATAGGAGGCGGCAACTGGCGGAAAAATATTGCAACACCTTGCTAAGCTGTTAGCGTAATTTTTCACGTTATATTTACGTTTTTATATCAACTTTACTTTTATCAGAAATTTTACAAATCTATACATATCTACAAAACTTAAATCGTATTATTTCAACCATTTATAACTTTGGAATGGCTGCACGGATTTTTATGATTTTTGATTTGTTAGCTTTCTCTCTTCCTCGAATAGCCAAATATCTTATCATAAATATGAAAAATGCGCAAAAAAAAAAACTTTAATTTTTCGTATGCAGCGCCATCTCTGACAAAAACTGACTTTAAGGCGGAATATTTTTTGGCAGCTCGGCTAGTTACAAATACAGAATAATATTATATATGAGTCTAGCAGATGCAAACATGTGAATCAATGCCACCTTCAACCCTTTTTGAATATTAGGGAGTAATTTTTTGTACTTTGTTAGATAGAGGGCTATCGTATTTGTACTCACTAGTTGGCGCCACTGTAGAGTAAGGTATATCATATCAGATTATTCAGGATTTCTTTTAATTTATCTTTAATAGCAAGCTATTTATTACCCACAGTGTTGCACAGTCCCGTTTATCCTCTAAATTAGCTGTCATTTTATTTGCCTTCTTAGTTTGGCTCCTACTTTTCATAGCTTTTCTTTTAACATTTTAATAAACCTGTCGTATGTCTGCGAAAATATTCGGAAACAATGTAAAGTAAAGCCGGAATATGCAACTTGTAGGTAGTACTAATTTTACGTTTATTTATTATACCTCAAGTTACAATAGCGCCTCTAGCGGCGAATTCATATGCCGTCATTGCTAGTATCTTGAAATGTCTTTGAGTATTTAGTATGTAGGAACCCGCGATTCCTATCTGATATTCGCTCACACGTAGAGACATCATCATCACCATGGTCTGACATTTTATTAATACTCCTATGCATTGCATTACAAACGTTTCGTCTGGGGCATCTAAACAACTAGCGCTGTACTATAGGTATTGTCGTTTCGCGTCATAGGCTTTCGTAAACAGGTAACTTGAGAATCAGCCTGCTTACAACAATGAGACGAAGTCATTCGTGCTACCCATTCGGATCCTTTTTCACCAAAATGCATTGGAGTATAGGATCACATAAAGGAAATTAAATAATAACGCATAGCGCGTAGGGACTACGTCTGACTGCTTTTTGGCTAGGGATTTCGATAGTCATCGGTCGTGGGCCACCTACCTAGTTCACCTGGGTGGACCACGGGCACATTTTCTTGCAGATGTTCCACCTCAGAACACCTAGGTGAACCACGGGCAAAATGACTATGGGTCATGGTCCAAAAAGTGCCCATGGTTCACCTAGGTGTACTGAAGTGGACCATTGGCAAGAAAAATTGCCCGTGGTCCACCCAGGTGAGCTAGACAGGTGGTTTTCGGTTAGATCTATTTGTTCCGGAGTTGCGACCTGCCTTTTTATGTATTGTTATGTCATCATAATTCATATCACTAATTCATGGTAGGTACATCGCATAAAAGGAAAAATAATATTAGATAATTATGATGACTTTGCAATAAGTAGGTACGACAAATAAATAATGACAACTCCAAAACAAATTGAATCCATCTGAACTCACTTTTACTTACTGATACTTACTTCCACAAAAGTCAAACTTCATCCATCGATGGTTTTGAGTAGCGTTACCAACAGTGGGATAAAGCAGATTCTCACGGTGTCTAGTCCACACGCGAAAAATAAAAATTGCAGCTCGACGCGAATTATATCAGCGCATGGACCAACTCTATATGCACAACTGGTTGTGCCAATAGGAATTTCGGGCTTATAAAAATAAAAATTCTCATTAGAGATAGTAAAATTAGGTTAGGTTCATTAGGCATCTTCAAATGCCCGAAGGGTAAACCGAATAGAAATAGGAACCCCGCCGTCAATCTTACGGTGGAGTGAAATTCCTAATGGCACAACTAGTAGTCCAGGAGAAAAGCGTCATACATTTAGGCACAAATCGTGTGCATAAAAATGACGTAGAATTTAGCTAGCGTCGTGCAGCAATAGCGCCTGTACTATACGCGTGTCGACCAGTGAAACAGGGAACAGAGACGTGCTAAACTACGAAACTCTCTAGATATTTTTTTCGGTCTGTAACCATGATCCACCTGCAGTTTGGCCACCTGGTTTTTGACAGAGCTCCGCTCCTGGGCGGAGCTCCTTTTTCTGGGTATTGAAATTTCAGTGGTTTTCTGGGTGGACAATTAGGTGGGCTACGGGTAGACTGCAAACAAACTGCACAGTCGATTTGCAGCTAGCTTGCAGTTCAAATGCTGACCGTCTAGTTTATTATAGGCGTTAGATAAGATCCCACAATAGCTAGGCCAATACGCCACGGAACACGTGGTATGCGCACATAAAGGTTGATTTATCAAAGCACTGATAGTTTAAAAAAACCTCGATATTTTTTAAATAAAAGTTAATACTTTTTTAATGAAAACTCTTTTATGATGTATGTAATCAATCATATTGGCAAAATTCAGGCCATTATTATCAGGGTATTTAAAAGAAAACATTGACATAACTACACACTTCAAAGTCAAGAACGTAAGTAAGAACGTAAGTTGTAATGATTAGATGTTTTCTATACCAGGCGTCAGGCTCCAAATGAAAGAGATGAGACGATCACTGACAAGTTAGTACTCTTCTCGGTGATTGTCAACGTCAAGAGATGAGCTTCGCTAGAATCAAAAACACGTCAGGCCATATTGAATCTTATGACGTGTTTATTTATTTTTCACTTGACACGAGATTAAATCTTATACCATTTAAAATAAAGCTCAGTTTTCTAGTGTGTTCCATACTTTTGGATACTTTGGCTACTACTACTACGCTACCAGTGGCGGTTTGGATGTTACGGTACCAATGTTGGCTTGAATGTTACTAAGTATTTGGCGATGTGCGTGCTCCAGTATATTTGTGCACGATGGATGTCCCGAACAATTTGACCGCTTTGGTTGAGTCACTGTTAATGACCATTTTGGGTGTTTCCAAGTAAATGAAGGTCTTGACTTCTACTTACTATATAACGCTGACTGTACATACACACATAAAACACGTCTTTATTCCTTGTGTAGTATATACAGTGTAGTTCTCACCTAAGAAAATAAGACGAAAAATACAAGCCTTTCCAAATACACGAGTATCTCGATACGAAACTCAAAATATTTATTAACTTATCAAAGGATGTCACGAAATTGTAGTTTGTAGATCACGCAACATACTCAATTCATAACTCAATTCATAACTGAATTGCATGTAATGGAAATTTGCCACTTATTTATTGTTCACAAAAAATATTTTTTTACATGCATACAAGAACAGTCATAACTTATTTTACTACTTAGAATTATATAGGCTGACTTTTTTTATCACCGTCAAAAGAAACAACACGACGAATACAAGCATTATCTTTAAGTTTGGTGTTAAAATATTGCAAATGGTATCATTAAATGATACCTGTCATCATTATCATCCTCATCATATCAGGTGTGTGACGTCCACTGTTGGATATAGGCCTTCAGATACCGCCCATAGAACTCCAGTTGCCTCGGTTGGAAGTGGCTTGCATCCACCATGAACCCGCGACTTACGGTACCTATACGGTTGCATATGATACCTAGGTCAACCTAAAACTTGGACGGTGATATTAATATCATTCTGTATCATACAGTTTCATTTTCCTTCTTTCTACCGATCATAGGTAATGGGAACATGAAAGACGGACTAAGAGTCTTCAAGTCTTCAGAACAGGGTTGACAAATCTCCGCTGTTGGACATCTGGAAATTCACGGTCTTGATAATTTCCCTAGTAACATAAAGTAATTAACCAATTAGAGTGGTAAAAATTTTGCAACACCGCACTATGGATACATACAAACATACATATCACGTCTTTATCCTTTACGGGGTAGACAGAGCCTAAGGTAACAAGACCTAAAGGCCACATTTAGCGTGATTTTGAACGTATAGATGGAAGAGAGGAATCAAAATAGTGATGGATTGCTAGCCACATCGCCTATAACATGATTCCTAAGATTTTCGCCCATTTCCTCGATGGGCTTTTACCATCTGCGCGGGAAGAGAAGCAACTGGTACATTCTAAGCTTTCTTTACTCCCAGACCAGCATGTAAGAACATATATTGATAGTTTGGATGAAACAAAAACAGACCATATCGATTAAATCGAGAATTTACTTCCCAATACTGTAATTAAGACTTTCTTAGGTTTTTCTATGACAGTTTTTGGGTCTCCTGTGCATATATAGATATGTATACATACATACTCAGTAAAGCATAACGAGGTTTTTACCTCGTAACGTTATTACAAATTACATCAATAAAAATCAGTGTTTTTAGACCCAACCAATTTTTTGTCATCACATCAGCAGTAAAGTTCTTGCTCTTCTTGCACAATAATAGCAAGTAAAATCTCGCGTCCAATGGATGTATGATTTATTTATTTCCTGTTAATGCACAAAAATTACCTTCCGAATTCAATGTGAATCTGAAAAATTAACGTACAGTCAGTACAACAAAAGGATAAATAGATATTTTTTAGGCTTGCATACTATGACATGATATTTCACTAAGAATTAAACTCAATTCAATCGTTTTCTGGATACAAAAATACTTGTTTTGCACATTTATACTAGTTAAGATGATTAACATAGACCAATTGAATGCTATCTCACTCGCAAAATAAAAATAAAACAATTGAAATAAAAATCAGTTCACAACATAGGAAACCAACAAACATACATACTGACACTCACAAACACAAACAGACCGCATAAACTTCCGCAAGTTAAATTCAAAGATTGTACAAATTTATCCCCACTTTATCACTCAGGAAAACGTAACCAAAAAAAGTTACATGATGATAAACTGCTCGGCCCGAAAATTCTTGAAAAAATCTTTAAAAATTAATTACTCGAAAACTACAAAAATCGGCCAACATACATGGGGTATATTCGGATAGCCCCGGGTGTTACTGGTACTTTCTATGTTTTTTCTTTACTTCCAGACCAGCATGAAAGGGAGTAGAAGATAGCTACCTAATATGGGTAAAAAAGCTATAGTTAAACAGACGGACAGATAGACGGACGGATTTGAACAATGTGGCCATAAAATAAACCACGATACAGCGTGAACTTGGTAATAGATAAGCTCCTTTGTGTTCCGAACACCAAAACCTGGCCAAGTGCGAGTCGGACTCTCGTACCAAGGGTTTCGTCCAAATTCGGCAAGTAAATATAAAATCCAGTGTTAGCAAAGCCCTGCCAACTAAGCAAATTGTAGGCTGTGTGAGGTCATTTTATATCGGTTACTTACATACTTAGACAGACAAAAATATTCTGTTTTTAGTATTTGATGTTAGAGCGGCAACAGAGAAACGTCATTTGTGAACTGTCGCCAAACAATCATGATAGCTGATAGCCATATTACGGTTCATAAGATACAGCTTGGTGACAGACAGACGGACAGTGGCTCCTAAATGAAAAAAATATTGCTACGTAATATGGGTAAAAAAGCTATAAAGTTAGGACAGACGGACAGATGAGACATAGACGGACGGATTTGAACAATGTGGCCATAAAATAAACCACGATACAGCGTGAACTTAGTAATACATAAGCTCCTCCATTGGTTACTTATATAGACAGATTGACAAAAATATTCTGTTTTAGTATCTGTATAGCGGCCACAGAAATACATCATCTGTGAAATTTTCCTTTATCACGGTTCACGAGATACAGCTTGGTGACAGACAGACGGACAGACAAACATATACACATACAGACGGACAGTGGAATCTTAGTAATAGAGTCCCGTTTTCACCCTTTGGGTACGGAACCCTAAAAAAGCTGGTCAATAGCAAGTTCGATTCGAGCACTAAAGATTCCTCTAAGTTCTAAGAGTTATAATTAGATGTAAGCGTAATGTATGGTTAGTTGTTACTCTTTCTGTTGATGAGTTTCCAACTGCGGAAGCGACCCTGGCTGGGTCACCAGAATTTCACTTCAAGATTACTGTATTGTCATCAGACTTATGCCAGATTTCACGTCAATCTGATCAATTAGAAATGGGTCAAAATTCACTTGCAAGATTTGATTACATGCAAACACCGGGACTGAGCACTTCAATTGCGTTTACAAAAATAATTTGTACCAATCACACAAACGTTGGAATGTTGTATCTTACAAAAATTTATTATGATTAATTGATAAGTACATACCTGTACGTGTACGTACAAATAAATGTCTACGCTGCGTCCAATATCCTAGCTTGTAACGTCTTTTACTTCCTTCCTTTGACTTCAATTAATTACGAATAAAATGAACAGATTATTTTTATTTTAAGACACCATGTTCTGTCAACCATTAGTTTATGACAATTCATATCATTGTTTTTTTTATTACCTGTCTAACCAGCCAGGTTTTTGACTCGCATGTTTTTTTTTAATTGTTCTGCAATTGAGAAAACCTATTTACTCGGCCTATTTTGTATTTAGCACTTGTCGGATTTCACGAATCATTGCCGTGGTATATATGGCCGTGATTTGATGCAGAGGGTTAGGGTTCGATTCTCGTGAGAAGCATTAGTGCAAAATTAACTGGAAGCCTTTTTTATTTTTAACTTTCTGTGGTAGAGTACTTTTTTTTTAATATATAAGGCAAAAGGTGTTTTTAAGGCGGCAATATGACTGGGGGGCGCCACCATCTATGCCAAATTAATAAGCACGTGTGATCCTAATACTAGAGAACTTACTAGGCATGAAAGCTTTGCCAAGCTTAGGACTGGCAATGCCACCCGCTAAACCATTTAAATTGGCGATGCCTCACTGCTACAAGGTTATACAAAAAAAAATACGAAACTATGTGTTAGTTTAAAAAAAAATCTTGGCTAGAATAAGTTTACCATCACAAGTGTATATTTTATTTTCAACTAATTGATGGTATAGACCATTTATCGTAAACAGTAAAATCTAACTAGGGTAAGCTTGTGGTTGTTTAAAAACCACTTAGGTAGTACTTTCTTTGGTTTGATTTGACAAGAAAAATATTGAATTTACCATAAAGTTTTCTACATCTCATCGAGATAGTATTACTAAGTAAGTAAGTTATTAAAAACAATGTTTATAAAATTAAAAAAGAATCGTTCACGGCCTCGAGATTCGAACTTGGTCTCTAACTATTCAGTCCTTTGAGTCACGACCACTGAGCCAGATTGGAGGTCACGTGACAGCTCGAAATAGCCGATTGGTTTTTACAACATGTTTTATTTGACACTAGCTACTCACACTATTGTAAAATGCATCGAAATTTACTGCATCATACTGCAATTTAGGTATGATAAATGCACTCTGTTTTGTAATTTGCGCAGACAATATATCCATAGCTAACTATGCTCAAAAAACCGCATTGAAATTAAGCCTGTGGACGAAATGCAGCTGCACGGAAGGTTTGTATGGAAGAGCAACCGCCTTAAGATAAGATAGGTTAAAATGGCGAAGAGTTAATTAATGTTTTATTTTTCTAGTGCCTCTATACACCATTCACTACGCTAGCGTGGATTCTACGCCCAAGCCTCCTCTCACAATGGAAAAAGAAAAATATAAGAACGCGTATTTCCAAGTGACGCGCGGCGACTATTCCCCGCTATTGGAACTCGCTTGCAACAACCTCAATGAAGCTATCAAGTACGCAGCCAATGACAACGAGAAGAATATGCTTAAACATTACGTGAACAGTTTCAAGGAGGGCAGCTTGGATGAGCATAAGGAAGGCAGCCGGTACTGGATCAAGAATAAGGGGCCTATTATTGAAACGTAAGTGTCTTTCAGATGACAGAAACGTTTGGTTATCGACTAAAAAGATTGTTAAACATACAGGCATTTTAAAATACTGAAGTTATAATATTAAGTCTTCCACGCTGGTCTGGGAGCAAAGAAAAAACTTAGAATTTACCAGTTGCTTCTCTTCCCGTGCATATGGTAAAATTCATCGAGGAAATGTGCGAAAAATGTTAGAAATCATGTTGTAGGCGATGCGGCTTGTTAGCCGCATTAAGGGATTAAAATTAGTGATGGGTTGTTACCCATCACTAATTTTAATCCCTTAACTTGGATTCGTATTTGCAAAGGTACCAGTTGCTTCTTTTCCCGCGCATATGGTAAAAGACCATCGAGGCAATGGGCGAAAATCTTAGGAATCTTGTTATGGGCGGTGCGGCTATCAACCTATGACTATTTTTATTCCCCATTCCACCTATACGCCCACAATAATTATGCTAAGCGTGGCCTTTAGGTCTTGTTACCTTAGGCTCCGTCTACCCCTTAAGTGATATAGACGTGATTTGTGTAGAGCCTCGCCTTTGTCAGTGGAGTGGTCGCAGGCCATTCCTGTCGTCTGACTGCTTAATTTTGCTGGTACGACACGACCTCGACCTCCTCCTTAATTTTCTGAATGCCTTCTCCCTGGTCTTCATAATACTCTTAACTTAAGGAAGTGTTCATGTCGTAGCAAATGTCCCATCATAAACCCTCTTCTGTTTTCTATGGACACCAGTTACCACCACGCAAAAACTACCAAACCTTTTTTTCTCCGATAGCGATATTCGAATTCTTCTACTAGAACTGCATTCTGATATCTCACATTTATTTTTCCTCTTAATTCCAGCTACCAGGGCTTCATAGAAACGTATCGCGACCCCAGCGGGCAGCGCGGCGAGTTCGAAGGTTTCGTGGCTATGGTCAACAAGGAGATGTCCAAGAAGTTTGGTAGCCTGGTCGAGGGTGCGGAGAACTTCATCAAGCTGCTGCCTTGGGGCAAGGACTTGGAGAAGGACACGTTCCTGAGACCTGACTTCACCAGCCTCGATGTGCTCACGTTCTCAGGGAGTGGCATCCCGGCGGGTATTAATATACCCAATTGTGAGTACTTTAAGATATAGTGACTAGGATAGGTAGATAGATATAGTTGGTTTGGTCACGTAGAGAAAATAGATGAATACTTTCGTAGAGAAAATAGATGAGTAACTAAACAGATCTACAGGGTGTCTCATTGAAATCGGTCAGTATGGGAAAGTCTGAAACTATAAGGCATACGAAGATCTGTTCTTAGGAACCATGTCATCGATTTTAATAACAAGAAAAACTGCATTCATACATTTAAAAAAACCTGTACTCAGCTCGGGAATCGAAGCCTGTATATGTAGCGTGTATTATCCCTTCTTAGTGCACCTCTAATATAGTTATGGAAAGTCTGCCAAATTCCAAGTCTGTACCTTTAGTGGTTTAGATTGTGTGTTACTCTTTTATATGTATAGATTTTAGTTGTAATGTAATTTCGTTTATCTCTGTTATTCTTCTTCAAATATTTGTATTTTTTAGATGATGATATCCGTCAGAACGAAGGTTTCAAGAATGTCTCCCTGGGCAACGTGATCCCGGCGGCCTACAAGGAATCCGTGATCCCCTTCCTCAACAACACTGACAAACAACTGCTCGAGAAATACAGGGTGCCCGCTTTTGAGGTAACAACATGTTGCACGAAGCATCTCTCATACATAAACTCACTCTTTTTCGGTCTCTAGTTTAATGGTCCTCTCGTCTACTCAACGGTTAAATGGTAGAAATCCCTATTGGTTTTGTTTATTTATATAATACTAGCTGACCCGGCGAACTTTGTTCCGCCTTAAATTTGAAAAATTACTTTGTAAGTGCATCTTTATACTAATCAAGGAATAATGTGTAGGCATGCTAAATTTAATGTCTGTAGCTTTATTAGTACAACAGTTCGGAATTTTTCAATCCCGTGGGAAAATCGGGATAAAAGTATCCTATGTCCGTCTCCTGGTTCTAAGCTACCTCCCTACCAATTTTCAGCCAAATCGGTTCAGCCGTTCTCGAGTTATAAATAGTGTAACAAACACGACTTTCTTTTATATATATAGATTACTAGCTTCTGCCCGCGACTTCGTCTGCGTAGAATTATACATAAAAACTTCCTCTTGAATCACTCTATCTATTAAAAAAACCGCATCAAAATCCGTTGTGTAGTTTTGAAGATATAAGCATACGTAGGGACATAGGGACAGAGAAAGCGACTTTGTTTTATACTATGTAGTGATTTTTGTACACTAAAGCATTCGCTCACTTTCTTACATATTTACATGTCTAATAAATAAATAGTTCAGCAAAGTCTAACTATAGCATAAAAAGTTACACACCAGTTTACAGTTGAGGGTGATTTTCCATCTCTAAAATATCTTTGTCCAATTTCTATATCCAATATTTAATCAAATTTCTTTGATGGAGGCCCATTCCACTTATCCAATGTGTTGGTTCAAGTTTGAATGCTCGCGTAGCCATTTTGAATTATGTGTCATTTGTAACGTTTGATCAAACGTCGGTGTTTCTAGTAAAATTGAAGAAGACGCCCGGTTTCATTGATCGATTGCGCATTGGACAAAGATATTGGACAGATGGAATACCACCCTAAACTCGTCGCAAAATAAAAGGCCCGTTTTGACAGTTCACGCCCATGAAGTTCTGTATTTTTTACCGATCGAAATGTTTTGAAGGTAATTACATTTTTCATTGATGGTTACCGCCCACTCCGCTAAGTGCTGTGAATAACGATTTTTTTCATACTGTCCACAGACTATTAATAATCGGTTAAGGAAAAAAATAAATCGATCAAAATATATTTTTAAGGCCGACTCGCACTTGGCCGGTTTTATTTCTTTAAACACTAGTGTTTGGACAAATAAATTACTGATTTCTTTTGGTGATTGAGTGAGTGTTATTGTAACAAAAATATTAAATGAAAGAAAGTTGACGTATCGTAACATTGTATCATTTCAAAATACTTACAATATCAGTTTAAGTTAAATTTTCTTATTAGAACTTTTATCCAATGCACTTTACAGTACATATTCAAATCGATCAAATACTCATCCAAACTGGAATCGATTTATCGTGAGTATCGATTACCGAGTCGTATGGTTACATCACTTGTTACGTCGCGAAGACAAATGTCAAAACGGGCCTCTTATTTTGCGACGAGTTTAAGTGATGTTATGTCGTGTAAAATTCGAATATCAAAATTTAACAAGTTAAGTAAAAATATCCAGTATAATTTTTTTTTGATTCCCCTTTCCACCTATACGCCCACAATCATGCTAAGCGTGGCCTTTGGATCTTGTCACCTTAGGCTCTGTCTACCCCGTAAGAGAGAAAGACGTGATTTATGTATGTATGTGTGTATAATTTTTTTTAAGGTGCAAGTTGGCCTACACGAGTTATTGGGCCACGGGAGCGGCAAGCTGCTGCGACAGGAGGCTGACGGGACGTTCAATTTCGACAAGGAGAAGGTCAAGAACCCACTCACTGGTGAATATTGCTGATATTTTTCCATTGCCTATTCAATCACTAATAATATTGCGGGTGGTAGGGCCTTGTGCAAGGTCCGTCCGGATCGCTACCACCATCTTACTTGCTAATCCTGCCGCTAAGTAGCAGTGCTTGCACTGCTGTGTTCCGGTGTGGAGAGTAAGACAGCCGGGGAAATTACGGGCACAAGATGCGTTTCATCTTAGTCCTCTAGGTTGGCAACGCATCTGCAATCCGTCCGGGTTGCGGGTGTCTATGGGCAGTGGTGATCACTTACCATCAGGTGACCCTCTTGCTCGTTTGCCTCCTATTCATATATATATATAAAAAAAAAAAAAAATACACATGCGGAAGTAATTGTTTGACTATCTGTTACGTTTTCACTTTAGTTGAAATTTGGTAAAGAGAAAGTTTTAGCCTCGGGGAAGGACGTTGGATAGTTTTTATTCCGGAAAATCGCATAATTCCTTCGAAATAGCGATAAACTAGTTCTGCGCAGAGTAGTTTATTATAACTGGCAGATACAATCCTCAAATCAAATGTTGAAGCAGTTGTTTGAATCGGGTGTTTTTACGGCGTAACTCTGCGGAATTCCATGTAAATCAAATTAAACAGTTTAACTTGCCACTTCGAAGTCTTGCCTATAAAACAGCTGCGAGCGTGTGTTGGAAAGATGCACGTGAGATATACAAATGTAGAGATAAAGTATGAAGATCGAGCGAAAACAGCCAAGGAATCTTTCCCCCCATAGGGTAATAACCCTATGCGCCTCCCTCAAAATTACGCAAAAATACTACGCCCCCCTTGGCCCAACTCAATTGCGATGGAAATAAAACAAACGATGAACATTTTAATAAATTAATTAATACCTAAGCCGCTCGTCTCCCCCCCCTTCAGTCACCCTACGCCCCCCAAGTGGGGCGCGCCCCAATGGTAGGGAACCCCTGCTGTAGCGTATGTTTCATATGCAACTGCGCGTGCGCGCAGGAGTCGCTTCGCGCGCGAGATAGGTAGATACCCGTCTTTTCTTACTGTTCGTTCTAGAAAGAGATGGTTAGACCGCCTATTGTCTACTTTGTTCTTTGTTTCTGTATTGTTTTGTACTGATTTGTGGTGTTCAATAAAGAGTATTTGTATTGTATTGTTAGTCTGTCTCGCGCGCTGCTGGCCGGGCTGTACACTTGATCATGATCATGTGCTATATAAATATTTTCCGTTTGTAGGAAAGCCAATCGAGTCTTGGTACAACGAAGGCGAGACATATGACAGCAAGTTTACTACGCTGGGCTCGGCCTTCGAGGAGTGCCGCGCCGAGGCCGTAGGGCTCTACCTATCTCTAGTGCCAGAAATACTGAAGTGAGTATATATAGATTTAAATAAAAATGTATATGTTGGTCCTCTATGCGCACTGAACTATTTAAATATAAACTATTATAATTATAACTATCACTGGTTCAAGTTTTTAAACTATTTTCGTAGCCATTTTTAATTATATGTCATCCGTGCTTCCATGCCGGTCTGGTAAAGAAAAAACATAGAATGTACCAGTTGCTTCTCTTCCCGCGCAAATGGTAAAAGCCCATAAGCATAGGAATCATGACTTATAGGCAATGCGGCTAGCAACCCATCACTATTTCTATTCCCCTTTCCACCTATACGCCCACAATCATGCTAAACGTGGCCTGTACGTCTTGTTACCTTAGGCTCTGTCTACCCCGTAAGGGATAAAGACGTGATTTGTGTGTCATTCGTAAATTTAATCACACACGTCATGTCGGTCCTCTATTAGTTTGTTGAAGTCACTCAATTTATTTGACAGACAATTAAGAAAACATTCAGTGTGCACGTCTGGCACGGGTGACCGATCTGCAGAGACTGCCCTAACTGAAGCACTCACTATGGCTGCTCACTCTCATATATACATATAGAAAGAGAAATAGAGATGTTTATATGTCGTTCACAGAGTATTCGGTTACGAGGGCGAGGAGGCAGAGAACGTGACGTACGTGAACTGGCTCAGCCTGCTGTGGAACGGTGCTGCCAAGGCCACCGAAATGTACCAGCCCTCCACCAAGACCTGGCTACAGGTGACTCACACAGTACACAAGAGTAAGCGATCTGCAAACAGAGGCGTCGCCGAGAATTCACATTCGCCGCACGCCCGCTATCCTCCAATGGTCAAGTTTTATCTGAGATTTTGCTGGTGCGGGAGCTCATTCGGCGCTTAGTTTGATGATCGCTTACGTGTTTGCACTGTGAAATACATAATCTTGGAAATAGGTGGAAGTAGTCCCCCCATGGTGTAAACTTTGTTACATCTTTACTATAGACTAATATACTTTTCTCAAACATGCTCGGAAATGTATGCGTTAATGTCCCGATATGAGGACATGAAGTTTCTCGTTTATGGCTCCCTACATTACTTCTTGGCTTAGGCCACAAAAGTTAGTATGAAAATCCATTTTTGTCCGCTGCTCTAATTTTTTAAATTTCTATACTAAAATTAAATTGGCAAAGGAAAAAATTACATACAGCCAACCACCACCACAATCTGTACCTAAGCATAATTGCGACATAAAAAAAAAATCTATGGTACTATATTTATGTGCGGTTAAACATGGTGCTCAAATAGCTGGATCAAATTAGTACATTTAAAAAATAAAAAAGGTGGCAAATCGAAAATATTTTTTTCTGCTTATGCGTATTTCGTAGTGATTGTTATTATAATTTAACAGAAATAAAACACCATTAATGTGCCCGGCAAAACAATACATTTCACGTTTAAAAACTGCCCTAATATGTCCAATATTACCTTCAACATGAATTAGTACCTATTTAAATTACTTTTTCCCTATAATAAACTATGATTTACTTGATTGTCTAGTAGTTATTTTAATTTTAATATTTCCTCACATTGTTTGAGAAAAGCACTATACAAGCTTTGGCCGGAACAGGGATTGCAGGACTCGTTCTATCTGGCCTCGTCTTCGACTCGGCCACCTACCCCAAACTCGTCCAGCAATCCCTTACTTCACGGCCTCTGCAGTAATGTACTATTAAGGCTCGGGGACCTTATACATCCCTTTTATAAATGTATTTGATTTAAGTAGAATTTACTTTTTGTAGTAGCTTAATTAACTTTATTTTGAAAAATATACTTTCTGCCAAGTTTCTTGCGGCGCATTCTTCTCGTCAATGCATGTAAAAGAGCCCTTGGCGGCCAATTTGAAAAAATAAAATTTTAATTTTGTTATATTTCCCATTATTTTTAGTGCCGAGCTATCATGACTCAATGTGGCCTTTAGGTCTCATTACCCTGGGCTCTTTCTATCCCGTAAAGGATAAAGACGTATGAGCTATAATGATTGGACTGCATCAGTTTTTAAGTTGGTTTCTTCCTCAGGCCCACGCGCGAGCTCGCTTCGTACTGATGAGACTGTTGGAGTTGGAAGGCGACGGAATCTTGACCGTAGCCGAGGCAGAGCCGGGCAAGAACCTACTGCTCACGCTGCAGAAGGATCGTCTGGCTACAGACGGCAAAAAGATAATAGGTAGGGGCAGAACAATGTATTTAACGCATTTAATGCGACAGACGCATTTTCGTGGCTTTCGTCCAGTGCCACTGTCATAATTTTACAGGCATTTGAACGCACATGTGCGTCAGTGACACCTGAAGAAGTCTCGGGTGTGGCAGCTGGCAGCGAATGCGTTAACCTAACTAGACTAACCCGTCTACTTCTTACTGTTTATTCTAGAAAGAGACTAGTCTATATCTTCTAGTAGTCACTTAATTGTTTCTAAATGTTAATGCTGTTTGCTGTTATTTTCTGTGCTACGTTTTATACGTGTACTGCTATAATTATGTGTATGAATTTCACAGTGCATTGGCTTGTCTGTAATGCTGTGTAATTATTTCAATGAATAAATAAATCTCGCACGCTGTCGTGCTAGCCGTGTCTATTGTCGGAGACGGATAGATCCGTGAGTGTAAAAGTGATCATCATGCATAGAAATCAGATTCAAATTAGCTTTGCCATTTGGCTAGGCTTAGCGTTGACACGTACGTTGGGTATTGAACCCAGTCCCTCGCTATTCCGTGACACGTACATCTCTAACTTCGAGATCGGTGGTTTGTAGGATTGTAGGAATTGTATTTGATTCCCAGCTCCAGCTTTATTGTTCTGTTGTGTCCAAATGGAAATTAAATCGGTTTCAAGCCGGAGACTAAAAAAACCGCCTTGAAAAATATCTTCGAATAGCATCGAAACTAGTCGGATCGTCCACGTTTTTACGAGTTGAACAGTTTATTTTGAAGTTTAAATTAAACATTTTCGATGTTGTTCGAAGATTACACTTGCTTATCACGGTATCGTAAAATGCGAGCATATTTTTTTTAATTTGAGCCATTATGGAACGATGTCGTATTGATATTGTCAAACTTTAGCAACGTGTCTTAAACACTAACAAGCAATCATATCACTATGACAACGTTCCATGTATCCTCAACAATCAAAGTTGACCGTACTAGGGTTGTCATCTATAAATACTCGTATGTATATGCTTATCACGAATCCTCGGTTCTGCTTACAGGCGACTTCTTAGTGAAGCTTCAGACGTTGAAAGCGACGGGCGACATCGCCGGCGCGGAGGAGCTCTTCGACAAGTATAGCCGGCTCGACGAGCCGTGGGGGCGCTGGCGGGACATCGTCATGATGCACAAACAGCCGCGGAACATATTCGTGCAGCCGAACACCGTGCATAAAGGTACGTCGTGGCAGACTCCGGTAAAATGACGACTACACATTTCGATAAAAAAAAAAATAGTGCAAGCTTTTTTACTGCATGTACTCCGAAATGTATACATTTCAAGTCATTCCGACCACTAGAAGTGGATCTTTGGCTTGCAGGCTTTGACCTTAACTAACATGCATTTGGTCATGTTTGATTTACGATCCGTTAAAAAATTTTTTTTGAATTGTCATGCAAGATCACTTCTACGCTGCTCTGGGAGCAAAGAAAAGACATAGAATGTGCCAGTTGCTTTTCGTGGGAATCATGCTATAGGCGATGCCGCTAGCTACCCACTGTTTTGATTCCCCTTTCCACTTATACGCCCACAATCATGCTAAACGTGGCTTTTAGGTATTGTTACCTTAAGCTCTGTACCCAGAAAGGGATAAGGACGTAATCTATGTATGTACAAGATGACAGCTATTCAGCTTCTCAAAGTGTGCGTGAGAGCGAAAGCGGGTATGGTAAGCATAAGAAATAGAGAAGTCTTGCTCGAAAATCGCTCCGTGAGAAACGCACACTTTGGCATGTACTCGCGCATTTGCAAGTGAAATATAGTTTCTTCTTTTTTTTATTAAATTCGTCAAACTAGCATGCGGTTCACCTGATGTTAAGTGATCATCGCCGCAGACACCTACAGTACGATTAGGACCGGTGCGTTGCCGGCCTTGCAAATAGTGGTACACTCGCCTTTTAAAGTCCCCCGTGTTATAGCAAGTTGGGAAAACCTCAGCCGTCCATTCTAAATCCTACACAATTGTTCTCTTCATTGTCAGAAGTTAATAGAGTCACTGTTTATTTCTAGGAGATGAGGTGGAGCTGAAGCGGTACCCGGCCAGCGCAGAGGGCATGGTCTCCTCGTGGGTGGAACGCTTCCCCAGCGCGTACGTGGACGACAAACTCGAACAGCTCGTCGAAGCCGACAAACCGCATTTCGCCGAACTACAGCCCCTTCTCGACGCATAATCGAATTATACCTTATCTAATGTAATGTTGCGAATACAGTGTATTTTCAATTTTCAACCAAAATATGTTTATTTACCTAAACCTAAACTCGTGGCTAAACGTGGCCTTTAGGTCTTGTTATCCTAGACGCTGTCTACCCCGTCACACTTTCAAACGGCTACTGTTATATCTTTAGAATAAAATAATAGATGCCGGCAGTAAGCCTTTTGAAATATGATCATTGCAAGCTAAACAGAGCTTATAAAATAATGGCAATGAGAGTAAACAAAATGGGTTCAATTTCATAACTAAAAACAAAGTATCTTTTCAACTATATAATTTATTCACATTCAATACAAAACGAGCGTGATAGTCATTTTAATATTCATAGTAATAATCACAGTTTCAATTTCACCATTACAGCAACTATTAGAAACAGGAAAATATTAAAAATCACCACACACCAAATAAATAAATTCATCAATACTAAGAAAATTAATAAATAGGATCAAGATTAAAGTAAAAAAAGTTGAAATCAATCGTCTTAAATTATTGCTTTTTCTAACACCATAGCAATCGACTGCGGTGAGCTAGGAGCGCGGCGCGCGGCACGCGGCACTAGCCGACCGAGAACCGCGGGCCCTAACATCAACTCGTTGCAACCTAAATATCAAATAAACTGAAAACGTAACTTATGCTTAAATACAGTTGATGTAAGTGATCTCATAAAACTTCTATAATACAAGTTATTTCCTAACAAAACCTCAACTAAGCACCATTCTATTCGATTATATCTTTAACGGCGTGACTTAGCAATCAAATACTTTAGCACTATAATAAACATTTTAACTTAAAATTGACTCAGGGTCTCATACAAATGTAAAATGAATGTAATTAAAATTAATATAGGTACAGAACATTGAATAAAACTTGTTTTGTGCAAACACACATAAAAACGTGTCATTTAAATTTCTTTAATAAAACGGATTATATCAAATCCAGTCATTTTATTATAGTATAAAGGCACATAAGAATCGATTTACAATAAATACCAACACAAGCTTATGCTCGCAAAATATTACACGACAATATAGCATATTGACTTTTAAGTAACTGTTTCCGATTGCTTCGCAAGCTTGAAAATTGGCTAGTAATTCTGAGTATGCTATAATAATACCCACACACGCGAACATTCGAGCCATATTTATTTCAGATCAGTTTCGACTTTCGAGTTATTCTTACAGATAAATAAATCACTGTATAATAATATATACTTCTAAAATCTTCTTCGTAGCGTCAGAATTTTGAGACTCCATTTAAATATAATTCAACAATCTCATGCAAATCTCTCAGTGTATTGGCAAGAATAATTTACAGTCTCGAATACGATAAAAGTAATATCCAACATTCTATTTACAAGTATTGTTATAAAAAAAATGTAATGGAAGGCAATTTGAGATTCTATTATATATTTTGTTAAGCTATTATCAGTGTGCTGTGGAACTCTGTAGACACAACGAATGAGTTATTAACAAATGCTTACAACCACAAACTATTCATCCAAGTTACGCAGATCTAGTAGTTTCGTTCAGTTAATTTTCTCAGAGCATTCTGCACCGTCGCCTTCGCCTTTAGGTGAGACATTGGATCTGAAAAAAACATGACATGGGGTTTTTATCAAGGAACGGAACACGATGCAAGGTGCAGTTGGTGTCTGTGTAGTGATCAATGTGAACTACATCTTATTAGGAATACATGAATCTGTTCTACCGAATGAATAACGTCAGTATAGTGATGTTTTTCACAGTAATACATATATAAAAACAGAAGTGAAAGACATAGATAAATTACATAATTATAATAACAGTTTCTACACATTTCTCTAAGTAGACCTACCTCACAAGTCGTTTTAGGTATCTTTGCTAAGACTTTGTAAAGCATTAGTGCTGTAAAATTTAATCGGAAAGCGTGAAGCGTGCACAGAGGAAAATCGTATTATATTCAAGTACGGGAAAGTTATTTCAATTATTTACGTAAAATGTAATTACAGGAATTATACACACCTTGGCGGGGTTTCCTTTTCTGGGTCCGGTTTTCGTGTGACGCTTATCGATATATTTTTCCTTTGCCTAATCCTTTCTAATATGTTCTCCGGGCTCGGCTCTTTTTCGCTCTCCTTCAGAATTATGGCGGAATTGCGCGTTCTCTTGGGTCTGTACGTCGCGTAGTTGCCCGGAGAGTACATCGAGATCGTTCTGTTGTATTTGAGAGGGTCCCTGAGGCTCGAAAGCGTCGCCTCCTCCGTACCATCACAGCTGTCCAGCAGCGACTTCGTCCTCGAGTACCTGTGACCCACGGTTCCGTAGGAGGGTGGCTGATCATAATCTAAGTAACTTCTACTGCCGGGGTACTTTCGGAATTCGTTTCTATCGAGAGATCGGTACGTGTCTACTTTATCATTCAGTCCGTAGGTATCAAATCTTATGTTATTCCTAGTACTAACAGGCAAATCAGTCAATAGAGATCGGTAGCGGTCGGTGGAGGGAGAGAGGTCAGAGGCGACGGAGTATCCGGGGGACAGGTCGTAGGACAGCGGGGAGGACGGCGCCTCGTGCGCGCGCTCCGTGCCATGCAACACCGCTAGCGGGTCGTACTCTGCCGCCCCCGGACCGACCAAGTTACTCTTTCGTCGTTGTTTCTTTTCGTTGAACCTAGAGTAAAAACTCTTCCTTCGTATTCTTTCCACTATGTCTTCCCTCTCCGGAGTGGTTGGCTCCGGATTGCGGCGAGGCGAGTGTACGCTATTCTCTTCTAGCGCGGCGTCTCGTGATTTAGTTTCACTACTATGATCAGACTTCGCCTCGGAATTGGAAACGGTCGACCGACTCCTCGATCGACTTCGGCTCTGCGTGTCGACGGCATCTGCGCTGTTCTCGAGTGTTCCATTCTTCTCGACTTCCTTCTTTTCAGACTCTTTGTCTACAGAGGTAACGTTCATAATTTGTGGTTCTATCACATTATCAGTAGGAACTATTTTTTTAACTCTTGGCAACCTGGAGAAATCCAGTTTTAGACTATTTCTTATATTTTTATTTTCGGTATCTTTCTTAAGTACGGTCTGGTCGTTATTTTCGTTCGTGTTAGCGGGAACGCTGTCACTCGCTACTTTTACGCTTTTAGTCTTTCGACCCAAACCATTGAGTAGCAATGACGTTGGTCGTTTAGGCTTTTCGTCTGCAGATTCTTCTGCCGCCTCGCTCTTAGTATCTACGGTTCCTGATTCTACGATTTCACTTTGGGCTTTCTCTAATGGTTTAACTACTTTTTCTTTCGGTTCGAATTTCTTGAAGAGACCTAACACTTTGGACACGGTGGTCTTGCTAGGAGCCGCGGCCTGATTTTCGAGAGTAGCCACATCTGTGATGGTCACAGCTCTTTTGATAAGATTAGATTCGGTGGGTGGCTCTACATTCGCTGGAACAGAGTGTTCTCTCTGTGTTCGGTTTAGCTTTGAACTGTCTTTTTTAGTCTCAATGGCAGATGTTTTGGTTTCACATACTTTTTCAGGTGAGTTGGACTTGGACGATGCAAATTTTTCTAGTTTATGTCCTATTGATTGCAACACCGATTTCTTTTTTGTGACAGTCGGTTTAGCACCATTCTCAGATTCCTTTTCTTTAACTTTCTTTGTGACTTTCTTCTTTTCGGTAGCGGGCTTACCATCTTTTTTGTCAGCATCTTGACTTCCTACATCAGTCTTTGATTTCGAGGAAACTTTCTTAATAATCTTCTTTTTGATGGTTCCTTTCTTTTCGCTTCCATCCACTTCGGAAGATTTCTGTGTGATTTCTTTTTTCGAAGCATTTGTCGCGACTTTGACTTTCGTTTCCTCTTTTAGTTCATCTTTTAAAGCATTACCATTCAAATTGCCATTTCCCACTGACAATCCATTTTCAACCTTCTGTTCCTTTGTTTCGTTTTTATCAACGGAATCTTTATTTACTATAACATATTTTTTCAGTACGAGATTAGTGCTTTGATTTTCTTTGACAGTTTCATCATTATCTTGGTTCGCATCGTTCGCATTTTCCGTTTTCACCGGTGCCACTGGTTTCGTCTTCTTAGGTAAACTAATACTGAAGCTGACTTCGACATCATTTTTACTATCAAGCGGGGGAGGGGGAGGAGTCTCCTCCTTTAATGAAGTCTTACTAACAGATCCATCTTTCTTGGAGCTGCGGCTCACGTAAACTTTCTCAGGAGACGGGCTACTCGTGGGATAACTCTTCGGCCGTATCAGCTTCGATTCCCTCGGCAGGGTCGCATCTCTGTTTTCTATTTCCTTGCTCGGAGTCACCGATACACCGTTCCGTGCTCGATCATCGAACTGATCCAAATCTTTAACCGGAAAGCTTTTCGGTCTAGTAAGTCTAGAGTCTCTATGCGAATCAGCATCGTCGACATTCCTCTGCCATCTGTCACCGGTTTCGGTACCGGCACTGGAATATTTAACTTTCTGGGAAACGTCCAAAGCGGTCTCCTTGATATTGTCCAACATGGGGAAGAAGGGCGTGTTGGATCTGCTGCGCTCCTTGGCCAACAGGATGCTCGGGGACACGCACTTGCGCGCGAGCACCGGCTCGTCGCGGAACAGGTGCTGCACGTCGCCGTACTCGGTCGGACTCCGCGGCGACGAGTCGAGGGAGCGGTTCTTCTTCTCCCTTATCTCCCGCAGGATCTTCTGCGTCTCGAGCTCCTTCTCCCGCTTCTGGCGCGCCAGGAGGCTCTCGTCGGGCGGCGCGTCGAAGAAGTCAGGCCGCAGGAAGCGGGACACGCGCTTGCGCGGCGCCTCGGGGGCGGCGCTCGGCCGGCGCGGCGGCGAGCCCGCCGGCGACCATGATTCGTCCAGCGACAGCGCGCGCTCCGGAGTCAGGTACTTGCTGAGCAGCGGCCTCGCTTCCCCGGGCGCGTCGCTCCGCTGCGGGCGCGGCTCGGGCGTCTCGGGCGGCTCGGGCGGCGGCTCGGCGTCGCGCGCGCGGCGCGGCAGGCGCGGCAGCGTGGAGTAGTGCGGCGCGCTATCGTCGTCCCTCTTGTCCTGGGTGCCGGCGTTCTCGTGGTGTTCGTCGGGCTGGGGGGGCTGGGGGGAGGCCTGCGCGTGCAGCGAGAGCGTGCGGCGCAGCTGGCGGGCGGCGGCGGGCGGCAGCTGCGCGAGCAGCTCGCGCTGCAGGCGGCGCGCGAGTGCGGGCGTGAGGCCGGACAGCGCGCGCGCCTCGCGCTCCGACAGCCGTATCGAGCCGAGGTCGAGCTCGTCCCCGCCCGCCTCCCGATCCGCGGTACGATTCTCGCTTTGGTGTTTACCGGATTTCTTACTATTACCTGAAATGTAATCGAAAAACACACGTTTCGATCATGCAGAATGCTCGCTCGGATGGTATATTTACAGTGCAACTTTTCGATTCGACAGAACCGTTCTGAACGGGGAGCCGGGAGAGCCGGGGAGACGCGCAGAGAGACGTCTAGAATAGATTCGTTTTCACAAACGAGGCAAACATAGATGCTTTCTGTTAAAAGTTAATGTAGACTAGAAGGGCTAGATGCGCACTAATCGTTTTAGAACGTAAAGAAAGCTCAAACAGAACACAGATTAAGATGCATTTAAATGTTGCTCTCGAGTAACTGACCAGTATGCGAACTAGATGACAACAGCGCGTGTCGCACACGACAAGGCATCTCTAGTGGCGGACAGCCGCGGCGCGATGCGAACACAGAACACATGAATGAACAAATAAATATAGTTGAATACCTATTGGTGTGTGGCGTTTGTGGCCGGTTTGCCGGCGCCGGCGGCGTGTGGGGCGTTGGGCGGGGCATGCAGGGTAACGCGCAACCCAACTGCAACCACAACACAACTCAGACAGCTCGGCCGCGCCCGGTGGCTGCAGCTAAGTTGTCGATCCCGACGATCGCCTCTACATAGGTGCTACCATATTACACTAGCTACACATTTATGCCATAACCGATATCCAAAACGTGTCGTTCGACTGTCAGTCCGTATCGTTCTGTACCGATAGCAAAACTGTTGAAACAAAATTTGGTTACAGATGAAATTGAGAAAAAAATTATATTCTACGTTCCAACTATATAGTGCGTCGCCGGAGCGGCGCGTGATATGCCTTTCGTACACTTCGTGCAATCTCGTTACGGTGCGAGCTGAACTTATAATATCGGAGCAACGCAACATTTTCCTGCTAATGTTAGCGAGTAGGGGAAACACCTGCACAAAGAATGCGATTTAAACAAATAAAAAAACACTACAATGCAAAAATCGTTAATGTCATTAAAAATGTTATGGAAAAATCTGAAAATTACAAACACTATATAATAGACTATAGACAACGACTACTGTGATGTGATGATAGTCTATTATATTACGATTAATGTTAATGGGAACTACTCGGCGGGCGGAAAACGTCGGCAGCGCTCGGCGCGGCGTCGGCCGAGTGGCTCGGCCGTACAGTGCGCGGGCGAGTCACTCGGCCGTCCAGTGAGCGGGCGAGCTGCTCGCTCTGTTAAGTGCTAGCTGCGTGTGCGGTGCTCTGTCCAAAACTACATGAATACATGATATTTGGTTAAGTGTGAGTTCCAAAATGCTTGCAAAATTTTGATTAACATTCTTCCTACGAAAAAAATTGTAGAGAAGGTGTTTTGTATTTGTCAGAATAATTAATTAAATTGAAACTGCAATAATACGGTTAATCTACTCACTATGCTCTTGATTAGAACATTTTCTCTCTGGTTGCCTTTTAAGGTCAACATTTGACAAGTAAACTCGGTACCAAAAAACGTACACACTACAAAGTTTCTAACTCTGGTAGATTTGAACCTTCTTGTATCAAGAATGGAAAGTTTTAATTAAAAAAAATAGTAGCTGTAATTCTACATACTGACACACATTTATTATTAGATAGCGACATGATGACGCCAAAACTAAGCGCAAGCATAGCAAATACTAGTTCAAATCTTATTGCATTAGAATTTGGAAAAACTTTTACAAAACCATATGGCTGTTTCAATTTATATTTTAAATTGAAATACAAGTCAACTTTACCATTACATCAAGTAAATATATATTTATTTTTTTAATAAGTTTTTTATATAATTGAACGGACTTTTATACGACTCGTGTGTATATTACAACATCTGTGTGCATGCCTGTACGCGTGTGAGAGCTGGCAACGTTTTCCCCGTGCGAGACAAGCGCGTGCACAAGCTGGCAACGTGGCACTCACCTCGCGGCATCTGCTGGCGGGATTTGTTGAACATCGAATCGAAGTCGGCGTGCAGATCGCGCGTGCCCCAACCCTCGCGCCTATAAAGCAAACGACACAGTTATAAACAGTCTATGTATCAACTAGTAGGACTCCAACCCACTGTGACGTCATCTGTGAGCTCATACAGTTTGACAACAAAAATAATGCTCCACGATGTACCTGCGCAGTATACCAATTTTAGTAGCGCGGGAAACTCTGGCGCTGTTATTGGTCGATCGATTTCGTACCAACAATGGCAAAATCGTGTAAGCGGGACAAAGCTAAGAATGCAAAGCAAGCAATACTCTGCCAGTTGCGCTTGCGAATAAAGTTCAATATAGATTATTTACACGTTCGGCTACCATCGGAAACTGGTCTGCGCTTCTCTGCGCAAACGAATACTGCCGATGCGCATTATATTTGTTGTCAAACTGTACCCCCTTATACATAAACGCTCTATAGGCTTCTGCTAATTTAGCAATCGTTCCTTATCTGTGAAAGGTAAATGTCAAAGTGACAGATAGGGACAAACGATTGCTAAGTTAGAAGAAGCCTACAGAGCGTTTATGAATAAGGGTGTTAGAATGCCATTCTCGTTTGTCTTGCTGTCTCACTCACTCATACATACATACTCGAATCGACCGATGGTACCCAAAACCCGACTGGCATTCTATACAGTTTCATGTCACATGATTTTGCTTCCTTTGTCGATTCACATCGACGTTTGCAATCGAGTTCGAATCGATTCTTAGCGACTTGATAGTGTTTAGATTAGACCAGGGGTTCCCAAAGTGTGCGCCGCGGCGCCCTGGTGCGCCGTGAGTTCTATCATTATCCGAAACCACAAATATTCGCGGGTACCTATTTGAACGCTCGCATCGGTAAATAATATAGCAACAATACGACTTAGCTATGGCAGGGCGCCGTTACAAAATACTGAACTTGTAACTGCGCCGCAGGTTGAAAAAGATTGGGAACCCCTGGATTAGACCCTTTTCGTAAGGTGGTTTGGTCGATACTGATGAAGATCCCACACATCTTTTAAAGCTTGAGTGAGGTTAATTAATGGATGCACTCACGTTTCCGATACGCTTCGTTTACTTTCCACATATCTATGAGTGCTGCATGAAACATAATAGCATGATATTAAAGGGACTGTCAATCGCCAAACAAAAAGCATCACCACGCGAACTTAGTAGGTACAAAAGTTCTCGATAGATGTCACTATAAGTTTCAATCAACAAATATATGAGGCGATGTACGTTATTCTAGTTTTTATTCGACTTTTCACGTAGCTGTCAAAATTGTCAATATTTCCAAAATGTTAATATTCACGAATCAAAAACCATTTCGAGAGAAACACTTGAAGAACACAAAAAAGTGGATTTTTTTGTACGGTCAAGTGCAAAAATAAGTATCGATAGGAACTTCTCAAAAATATGTCCCACGACCTTATTACGCTGGCGTAAGAGCGTATGGTACTTATTTTTGAAACTTTGTCTAAATACATATTATTACACTTGACTGTACAGTATTTTTTTGGAAAAATGAGCGAAATATGTAAAACGGGAAATGACGTCATACAGCCGGTCCAACTTTTTGTATATGGCAACCGGTTATACAAATACTTATAACTTCCGGGTTTCCATTTGACATTTCCGACGTTTTACATTTTGTTTTAAGTTTATAACGTTCATCGAGATTGACTGTTTAAGCACATAATCTTATATATAAAATTCTCGTGTCACAATGTTCGTTCCCGTACTCCTCCGAAACGGCTTGACCGATTCTTACCAAATTTTATATGCGTATTCAGTAGGTCTGAGAATCGGCTACTATCTATTTTTCATATTGAAATTTAGAAGAAAAAAAAAACGGGAGCGAAGCCGCGGGCAACAGCTAGTTTGACAGTAAATTTTTAAGTGTACGAAACACACTATGTGACGTCTCGTCACTTGACGTTTGTAACATACGCCCTTACTGCTCGGGCAACGATTTAAACGGATTTTTCCACTAATATACATTGGTCTGGGAGCAAGGAAAACATAGAATGTACCAGTTGCTTCTCTACCCGCGCAGATGGTAAAAGCCTATCGAGGGAATGGGCGAAAATCATACGAATCATGTTATAGGCAATGCGGCTAGCAACCCATCACTATTTTTATTCCCCTTTCCACCTACGCCCAGTCTTGCTAAACCTGGCCTGTATGTCTTGTTAACTTAGGCGCTTTTGTATGGCGACGGACAGTCCTGTGTTATTTCGTCCATGTTATGTATGACCAATGAAATGAAATAAAACTATTATACCGGTTAATACGTAAATTGTATACTTACAGCAAATGTCTCCGTGGTAAGTGGGGGCTGCATGCATAAATTTAAAATAATTAGTTGGTATTATTCAGCACAACAATATAGACAACATTTTTAAATCATGCTAGTTGTCGTCCGAGTTCAACAATATCAAATTTATTGAGTTTAAATGAAACAGGTAAACTTTACATACATTTCATTTCTTTAACGTTGACTACGTATCCCTTAAAGGAATAAGTCCGCCTTTGTGCATGTATCTCAGTGTTTGTCAATTGTATTTCTCTTGTTTATTTTGCACAATAAAGAGTTTACATACATACATACTACGACATCAACAAACAAACAAACAAACAGTATAAAATATCTATAGGTAAGTTATATATTAGCTGGCAACATTTCATAAATCATTGTTTAATTATTATAGCCATCCACCTCATTAGTATAGCATTAATTCGCAAAAGGACTGATACGTAAAAATGATTATTATCGATTGGTCTGGGAGCAAAGAAAAACATAGAATGTACCAGTTGCTTCTCCTCCCGCGCAGATGGTAAAAGTCCATCGAGGGAATGAGCGAAAATCTTAGGAATCATGTTATAGGCGATGTGGCTAGCAACCCATCACTAAATTTATTCCCCTTTCCACCCCACAATCATGCTAAAGGTGGCCTTTAGGTATGTTACCTTAGGCTCTGTCTAACCCGTAAGGGATAATGACGTGATTTATGTATGTATGTATGTATGTATATTTAATCTAAGACCAAAAACACGTCAACTATAACATCTCGGAAAATAATTCGAAGTTACAAAGATGAGCTATTCCTAAAAACGAAATACACTCAAATCAAAGACTGTTTCCATTTTTTATGTTCAATAGTTTTTGCAATAACTTAACAAGTTTATGTACCCGAAGTACTTTACAAGATGTCATTGGGTAACTACGGCTACTTTGAAATTCGAAATTCGCGTCACACCGTTCTTTTCACTCTCGTAATTGATGACCATTAGTGTAAGCGGATAGGCACGATGCGGACTTCGAATATCAAATCACTACATAGTATAAAACAAAGTAGCTTTCCGCTGTGTGCCCCTATCGCTTAGGCCAGGGGTTCCCAAAGTGTGCGCCGCGGCGCCCTAGTGCGCCGTAGAAAGTAAAGAGGGGCGCCGTGAGTTCCGAAACCACAAATATTCGCGGGTACCTATTTGAGCGCTCGCATCGGTAAATAATATAGCAACAATACAACTTAGCTAAGGCAGGACGCCGTTACAAAATACTAAACTTGTAACTGCGCCGCAGGTTGAAAAAGATTGGGAACCCCTGGCTTAGGCTTTTTAATAGATAGAGTGATCCAAGAGGAAAGTTTATAATATGTATAACTAGCTTCTGCCCGCGACTTTGTACGCGTAGAATTTGACTTAATAACTGGCGTTGAGAGTATATTCGGCAATAATTGTTTACGTTGCGTCACTAGGCAGCTACGACCTTTGACATGTTTATCGCTATCCTGCGGGAACAATGCAATTTTCCGGGATAAAACTAGCCTATGTTTCAATCTAGGGTATCAGCTTTTATCTAAATCCGTCCAGTGTGTACGAGCTACGCACGTTCATATAAAGCTAACGTTTCAGCGTGAGGAAGAAAGAATACATACATACATACATACCGTCACGCCTCTTTCCCACAGGGGTAGGCAGAGACTACTTTATTCCACTTGCTACGATCCTGACATATTTCTTTCGCTTCATCCACAGTCATCAATCTCTTCTTATATGCTCGTCGGTTTCGGGTACTCCTGACCTGACCTTTTTCCAAAACGTCTCCTATTTGGTCTCGGAACGTCCGTCTAGCTAGGCCTTCCCCTCCCAACGTAACCACTCACGCTCCCCATATAGATCTGTTCGGTTAGTCTACTTTCATCCATCCGCTCTACATGCCCAAACCAACTAAGCATACTTTTTTCTATCCTAGTCACTATATCCTCACACGAAACTCATCACTCTTTTTTTTATGTTAAGAAACAATCATCGTCACAAACTTTCGTATTTATAACATAAGTAGGATTCTACGCAGAAAGTCGCGGGCAGAAGCTAGTTGATTATAAGGCTGGGGTCCACTGAAGCCAAACAAGTATCGGGCCAGCTGCAAAGCCTACCTGTTAAAGAAGGGTGACTGGTGCAAGTTGTTGAAGAGCGAGTGCGGATGCTGCGGGAAGCCGGGGCCCTCCTCGCCGTTCAGGCGGTTGGTGAGAGCGCGGACCTGAAACATGAATACATGTTCATTAGACAAGGGGCAATGGAACGAAGTATTGTAGGTGTTTTGTTATTTAGTTATGTTCTGACAATGTTTTCACATTTCGTGGTTTTATATTTACTATTTGACATTTTAAATTGCTTTTAAAATAGGTTTTATTTAAATTATTATTATTTTACTCTTTTTATGTACCCATGACGATCTTTATTGACTTTTCATTGAGCTTTATTTTTGTTTGGTGTTATTTTGTTTTAATTTGATTTCAGTTATTATTATTATTACTATTTTATTACAATTGACGATCCCTTTGTGAATTACTTATGTTTGACATTTAATTGCACTTTTAAAAGGGTGATAAATAAATCAAATCTAATCTAATCTTTTGTGTCTTAGGTTAGCCATCTCCAGACTACATGTATAGGCATAAATATATGCACGTTACCAAGACGTCAAAAACATCTGTACACCTTTATGTCACATACAATAAGGTCGGTGACACATACATTTGACATGATGGTCGACATTTATGCCCGCGACTGTCAATTTTTGTACTCATTACCGACAGACAAGGAAAACAACTTTTTGCTGAAACAGCATTGAATTGCTTCGCAGATGTGTGCAGGTTTCCTCGCGATGTTTACCTTCACCGAAAAGCTTATGGTAAATTCCAAATGTAATTTCGCACATAAATTCCAAAAACTCAGAGGTGCGAGGGATTCGAACCAACGAACCTCTGCCTGAGAGGCCATTAGCCAAACAACTTCAAGCTTCAAAAGCGTCAGTAGACAAAAAATGTTTCTCATGACGTCCATCCAATTCCGAAAACGAACGCTACGAATGTTGCAAAGCAATCAAAATTCAAAGTTCTCTGACCTTTTTGAGCCGACGTTCATTTCTTTCTTTTCCCGTGTACCTTGAGCTTTCCTCGCGTTCCCCTGACTCAGAAAGTGGGAACCCTGAATGAGCTATAAACAATCAGAAGCCTCTTTACCCTGTGCAGGAGCGTGGAGAACAGATTCTCGGCCGTGAGAAGATGGAAGCCCTCGTCTTCTTCGTCTTCCTCGCCGGAGCTCACCGACTCGGCACGAGCCGCGCGCGAGGACCTGAACAAATGAACATCGCATTAAAACCCACATTTTACATCCATGCCGCATTGGGAGCAAAGAAAAACATAGAATGCACTAGTTGCTTCTCCTTCCGTGTAGGTAAAAGCCCATCGATGGTGTGGGCGATGCGGCTAGCAACCCATCACTATCTGGATTCCCATTTCCACCTATACTCTCATAATGATGCTTAACGTGGCCTTTAGTGTTGTTATTTTAGGCTCTGTCTATTTCGTATGGGATAAAGACGTGACTTATGTATGTATGTATGTACGAGTTAGCAACGTACATTGTGGAGTCAGCAATTTGCATACAACCTCATTCTCATTTGCGATTTCTAATAATTAATGTATTTTGTTAATTAGTTCGCAATGTGCTGTCAAGAACGCCGCGCGTAACTCATTATTCACCCTTCATTAGAATTAAATTACTTTGTGTTAAGTCAAGATTAATTCTATCTTATTGGGCATTGGTCCTTCGAGCCGGATGTGAACCAGCGACCTATGGATTTAGTAAATATGCAAGGCAATGCATATGCAAGGAAAGATCTACACAGTTTTATCGCGTCAATGTTACGCCTCACACAAGCCCTGTAAAACAGATCCCACACTGAGTGATAGTAATATACCACGCAAAGTTAGACAAGGGAACATGACTTGAAATTGGTAAAAATATTCTTTCATATATGTAAGGGATTGTGTACATTTCGATGGAGATAATTGTAGGCATACCTAAGACGATGCATGTGATTGTCGTCTTCTTCTTCGGACTCGCCACCGCTGACGATACTACTGTAAAACAAATGACATACGATCAATAAAATGACATCTTAACCTTGTACACTGTAACCCAATAATAGATGGCGATTATCGAATTACCCGATTTGTTTCGTTCAATGTGAAAATTTCGTGCCATACATTTTTTGAATCTCGAACATTACAATCGATTCGAGAATCGAAGTCGACTCAGGTCTAGATCGCCTATGAATTTTACAAAAAAATATAAACGACAGTTCGAACTCTCGAAGCACGAAAACAGAAAATAATGTATTATTTTGCTGTTCAAACTTACGACATGGATGTAGATAAAGTTAATTATGCGACCGTTCATGACTAGGTATCAACTCGTGTGATCATTACGAACCTCACTTAGTTCGTTTGATAAAACCGCAGTGGTACCTGATGCGCCGCGGCTTGGCGGCGCGCGGGCGGCGCGGCTGCGGCTCGGGCTCGAGGCTGCGCTGGCGCGGCGTGACGTAGCCTTTGCCCTCCACCGCGATGGGGATGATGAACTCGCGCGCAGACTTCTTGATGGGCTCGCCGGCGCTCGAGCACGACTCCGCCGCGCTCGCGTTCGACTCCGTCGACGTCAGCCGTCTACACATAGTACGTGGTGAGGGTCAGGAGGGCTATATATTTATAAATCTCATCTACGAAATATTAAGCTGGCAACTCTTGCAACGAAACGACTTCACTGACGTCGAACGTCGGTCTGAGAAATAAACGTATGAAGTTTTTATTTATCTTGCAATGTATTTGTTTAGACAGCAGACACTCTCCACCAAGAATATTACAGTACTCTGTGAAAAAACACATCGATAAACAGTGATGTCGCACACGTAACCGCTCGGCACCGGATCGGCGCCGCCTCATCTCGAGCCGTTCAGTATTCTTTGTAGGAAATTTCATACTGCAACGCACACATATCGGCATCGGAACAACATCGCCTCGCCTCGGCACAACGAGTTTACGTCGGGCTACCGCCGCGCTTGCGTCTCGCCGCCAGAATGGCGACGGCGTGCCGACCATCTTCCTTTCCTACATAGGGAATGACCATCATCGACCACCAGCTCTAGCCACCGTCTCACTTTAAGCGCGCTGTCCGCTCAGCCGTAAGCGCGACGTCACCTAGCGCAGCTGCTCGGACACATCGGGAGTGCCGAGCTGTTTCCGTTACGTGCTTTCGTATAGTTGACGCCTAATTGACGGCGAGCCGATGAGGCGCCAAGTGGGGTGTGCGTCAACCTTTAGTTGGAAGCATTAGTGTCAGTAGTAGAGTAACTTACCTGAGCGGCGGCGGCGCGGCGCGCGCCTGCAGAGCTGGCGTGGGCGGCGCGGGGGGCGTGGCCGGCGGCGCGGGGGGCGGGGCCTCCGCCACGCTGATGGGGATGATACGCTCCACTGACGTGCCCCTGACACAACACAATATTACACTATAGTATAGTTTGCACCAAGGATGGTAACAAGAGGATCGCTAACGAGTCTATCAGAAGTCCGACGCCGAGAGAATTTGCAGTTGTTTTAAAAGAACTGTTGAAGGTTTTAATTGAAATGGAATAAAGGTAAAAAGGTCGTCGATCGTTGGGGAGCATATACCTGGGCCGGTGGTCCGCGACGCGGTGCTGCGCCTCAGTGCGGAACACGCGCGGCGCGGGCGCGGCCGGCGAGCCGGGCGGGGACGCCAGCGCGGCCACGCCGGCCGACGCCGAGCCTTGGGGAGCATATACCTGGGCCGGTGGTCCGCGACGCGGTGCTGCGCCTCAGTGCGGAACACGCGCGGCGCGGGCGCGGCCGGCGAGCCGGGCGGGGACGCCAGCGCGGCCACGCCGGCCGACGCCGAGCCTTGGGGAGCATATACCTGGGCCGGTGGTCCGCGACGCGGTGCTGCGCCTCAGTGCGGAACACGCGCGGCGCGGGCGCGGCCGGCGAGCCGGGCGGGGACGCCAGCGCGGCCACGCCGGCCGACGCCGAGCCTTGGGGAGCATATACCTGGGCCGGTGGTCCGCGACGCGGTGCTGCGCCTCAGTGCGGAACACGCGCGGCGCGGGCGCGGCCGGCGAGCCGGGCGGGGACGCCAGCGCGGCCACGCCGGCCGACGCCGAGCCTTGGGGAGCATATACCTGGGCCGGTGGTCCGCGACGCGGTGCTGCGCCTCAGTGCGGAACACGCGCGGCGCGGGCGCGGCCGGCGAGCCGGGCGGGGACGCCAGCGCGGCCACGCCGGCCGACGCCGAGCCTTGGGGAGCATATACCTGGGCCGGTGGTCCGCGACGCGGTGCTGCGCCTCAGTGCGGAACACGCGCGGCGCGGGCGCGGCCGGCGAGCCGGGCGGGGACGCCAGCGCGGCCACGCCGGCCGACGCCGAGCCTTGGGGAGCATATACCTGGGCCGGTGGTCCGCGACGCGGTGCTGCGCCTCAGTGCGGAACACGCGCGGCGCGGGCGCGGCCGGCGAGCCGGGCGGGGACGCCAGCGCGGCCACGCCGGCCGACGCCGAGCCTTGGGGAGCATATACCTGGGCCGGTGGTCCGCGACGCGGTGCTGCGCCTCAGTGCGGAACACGCGCGGCGCGGGCGCGGCCGGCGAGCCGGGCGGGGACGCCAGCGCGGCCACGCCGGCCGACGCCGAGCCTTGGGGAGCATATACCTGGGCCGGTGGTCCGCGACGCGGTGCTGCGCCTCAGTGCGGAACACGCGCGGCGCGGGCGCGGCCGGCGAGCCGGGCGGGGACGCCAGCGCGGCCACGCCGGCCGACGCCGAGCCTTGGGGAGCATATACCTGGGCCGGTGGTCCGCGACGCGGTGCTGCGCCTCAGTGCGGAACACGCGCGGCGCGGGCGCGGCCGGCGAGCCGGGCGGGGACGCCAGCGCGGCCACGCCGGCCGACGCCGAGCCTTGGGGAGCATATACCTGGGCCGGTGGTCCGCGACGCGGTGCTGCGCCTCAGTGCGGAACACGCGCGGCGCGGGCGCGGCCGGCGAGCCGGGCGGGGACGCCAGCGCGGCCACGCCGGCCGACGCCGAGCCTTGGGGAGCATATACCTGGGCCGGTGGTCCGCGACGCGGTGCTGCGCCTCAGTGCGGAACACGCGCGGCGCGGGCGCGGCCGGCGAGCCGGGCGGGGACGCCAGCGCGGCCACGCCGGCCGACGCCGAGCCTTGGGGAGCATATACCTGGGCCGGTGGTCCGCGACGCGGTGCTGCGCCTCAGTGCGGAACACGCGCGGCGCGGGCGCGGCCGGCGAGCCGGGCGGGGACGCCAGCGCGGCCACGCCGGCCGACGCCGAGCCTTGGGGAGCATATACCTGGGCCGGTGGTCCGCGACGCGGTGCTGCGCCTCAGTGCGGAACACGCGCGGCGCGGGCGCGGCCGGCGAGCCGGGCGGGGACGCCAGCGCGGCCACGCCGGCCGACGCCGAGCCTTGGGGAGCATATACCTGGGCCGGTGGTCCGCGACGCGGTGCTGCGCCTCAGTGCGGAACACGCGCGGCGCGGGCGCGGCCGGCGAGCCGGGCGGGGACGCCAGCGCGGCCACGCCGGCCGACGCCGAGCCTTGGGGAGCATATACCTGGGCCGGTGGTCCGCGACGCGGTGCTGCGCCTCAGTGCGGAACACGCGCGGCGCGGGCGCGGCCGGCGAGCCGGGCGGGGACGCCAGCGCGGCCACGCCGGCCGACGCCGAGCCTTGGGGAGCATATACCTGGGCCGGTGGTCCGCGACGCGGTGCTGCGCCTCAGTGCGGAACACGCGCGGCGCGGGCGCGGCCGGCGAGCCGGGCGGGGACGCCAGCGCGGCCACGCCGGCCGACGCCGAGCCTTGGGGAGCATATACCTGGGCCGGTGGTCCGCGACGCGGTGCTGCGCCTCAGTGCGGAACACGCGCGGCGCGGGCGCGGCCGGCGAGCCGGGCGGGGACGCCAGCGCGGCCACGCCGGCCGACGCCGAGCCTTGGGGAGCATATACCTGGGCCGGTGGTCCGCGACGCGGTGCTGCGCCTCAGTGCGGAACACGCGCGGCGCGGGCGCGGCCGGCGAGCCGGGCGGGGACGCCAGCGCGGCCACGCCGGCCGACGACGAGCGCCCGTACGGCACCGGAGGCTTGCCTGCGCGGGACGAACATATTGCCATGGATTACGATCAATATTATCATGATAGCGGTATGTCAATCTGATACCTTTAAACGACCAATATATAGGTTTTATTTTTAAAAAACGAACCAAATAAAGAAATACCGAGGGAAGCTCGGTCGTCCAAATATTGCATCATAATGAAAAACAAAAAAACCGAGTATGGATTTATGATATAATATTCGAAATATAAAAATTATCATAATATCTACATACACACAAACCACGTCCTTATCCCTTACAGGGTAGACAGAGCCTTAGGTAACAAGACCTACAGGCCACATTTAGCAAAACTGTGGGCGTATAAGTGGAAAGTGGAAACAAAATAGTGATAAGTCGCTAGCCGCATCACCTATAACATGATTCCTATGACTTTCACCCATTGTCTCGATGGACTTTTACCATCTGCGCAGGAAGAGAAGCAACTGTAAATTCTATGTTTTTTCTTTTATAACATCTAATTTGATGTTATTATAAAAAAATCACAAATAAAAAATTTGTTGTAACAAAACCATTTATCTTTATCCTGATCGTAATTTGCAATCTTCTAACACATTATAGGGAGGATAAAACACTACAGTCGGCCAGGCAAGGCTACTGAAGTTCATAAGCTACAGCGCAACTCTGCAGACAAATAATCCCACACCAACCTGTGCGGATGGCGGTGGAGATGATGTCGCGCGCGGCGCGGCGGCGGTTCTCCTCGCCCACTTTCTCCTCGACCAACTTCGCCATCGAATTCTGGAGACTCCTGAAAGACGGCATCAATTTTATCGCCGCAGAAATTTCACGAGCCGCTATACAATGTTGTGGTTTCTCGTCCTAAATTAAATGAAGTAAAGATGTTTTTCAAGGCTAGAGTGATTATATTGAGCCATTATATAACACGTCCCAACTCGTCTAGGGGGTCTATTGTTGAACAGTTCGGAGTTACCTTCTAGCGTCCTGCAGTATGACTGACGCATCGACGGGTGTGCTGTGACTAGGTTCGCTTTCAGTTTTCTTGACGCCACCGCGATTAAGTTCTTCAACTGGTGCCTAAGAAAACATTAAACTTATAAACCTCAGAAATCCCTTCTTGGTTCTCGAGACAGAAGCCACATGGGCAACATAGTAAAGAAAGAAAGAAAGAAGACATTTATTTCTTTTTGCAAGACACACAAATATAAGATAATATACACAGTTTTATAGAAAATAAACAAGGTATAACAAAAAGAAACATAGACATGAAAAATAGATCATCAGCGTTGCGTGTCTTCGCAAAAGTGAAACGGTCGCTGGCTCAGCATTACGCTGAGGTGTTAGACACCTGCAGCACTGATTACTACTTTTTAGTACTGTGCTAAGCTAGGGTAGTGATGCATCTATATTATTATGAGCCTATTGTGTCCCACTGCCGAGCAAAGGTCCCCCCCCCCCCCCCCAACGCTTCCACTGCTCCCGGTCTGCTGCGGTACGTGTCCAGTCTCTCAAGGTGTCCAACTCGTCCCGCCATCGCCGTCTAGGTCTGCCGGGCCGCTTTGAGTTAGTGGGACTCCAATTAGTGGTTGTCTTGGCCCATAACTCATCCAGCATACGGCAAACATGACCAGCCCAGTGCCATTTCAGCAAGTTTTTTTTTAAAGATGGGGGTTTGCCGGCGAGCAATGGGACGCAGCATGCTAGGTGTAAAACTAGAGGCGGATTCGATCCACTCGAACACTGACCTGCGCTCCATGACTCAAGTCTCAGACGTTGGTAATGCATCCATACTTTAGTTTAAAGATTCCTGAATGACTTATAATTATCAACGCACAGTAAAAACTACTAAGCTTAGAAATCTAAAATTTGGACACATTTTACGCCGGTGTCTGAATTTCTTTTATTCGTTACCGCTTAAAGGTGCGACCACACCGGTGCGTAATAGTACATTACTGTCTAGGCCAGGAAACCAGCAATGCTATTCTGGCTGAGGCAAGTATAGTGCTTTTCTCAAAAATCGAAAATAAACAAGAACAAAAATAAAAGAAAACAAAATAGTGAAAATTGTTTTGCTTTGCCGCCTTTTTCTATCAATGGCATTTGAAGAGAGTATTTTTCTACCCAGAACACCTATTTCAGACACAGATAAACACGTTGTCGTACTAGTTTTTTTTTTTTAATTTGGTGTTTTAAGTCTTGTGGCTTTATTTTTTATAATGGTGATTTGCGTTTTTAAAAAGTTAATAACTAGACAGTAATGGAATTTGTATGCAACATTACTGGAGAGTTTAGCGCGACAGTAATGTTTTTTTTTTTTTTAATTTTGGACTGACCGGCAACAATTAACTTCCTGTTCTGATATGTAGTTAACAATGACGACTTTAACGGACATTTTTGAGAAAAAGACGTTGACGGTGACGCCTACGACACGTCACTGCGTATACGCGGCGGTGTGGTCGCTCCTTAAAACGCCTCATTTGCCCGTCCATTCAAAATCGGATTCTTACTAACTGTAACCAACTGTATAACCGGTTTCGTCTCGATCGTTCTCAGTAAATTTCTTACCGGTGACGGTTCAATCCCGATCTGTTGCAGTCTCACAGTACCGTTGTCCGGAGCCTTTGACTGTAGCTCGCGATCCTCGCTCTGCGCTTTCGGCTTGGCTATCTTCGACACAACTGGACAAAAAGGATTAGATTTTATTGTTATTTGCATGTCACCAAGAACTTTACAAGTATTCTAGCTTTATATTTACCGGGTTTAGAAACGTTGCGTTTGATTTCAGGTGCGGCCGTGAGGGATGCCCTCCTTTCGAACTGTTCCTTGAAACTACCGACGTTTCCGCCTACAACAAAATCATAGCATGAGGGCAAAGTTGTGAGTATCTGTATATATACATATATACACTCAGCGGCAAAAAATGTGGCCTTATATGTATGCAATATAGGCAGTTTTGTGCCACTGGGCCAAATTTTGTGCCTTTGTGTATATTTCAAACAATGAAGTCAATAAATAAACATACATACATAAATATATCATGTCTTATCCCTAACGGGGTAGACAGAGCCTAAGGTAACAAAACCTTAAGGCCACGTTTAGCATGATTAATGGCGTTTAGCTGGAAAGGAAATTCAATATAGTGATGGGTTGCTAGCCGCATCGCCTATAACATGATTCCTAAGACTTTCACCCATTCCCTCGATGGGCTTTTACCATCTGCGCGGAAGAGAAGCAACGGGTAAATTCTGTTTTTTCTTTACTCCCAGACCAGCATGGAATAAAAGTTGCCTTAAAATTCTACTAGAATATTTCAACAGATGGTTGGGTCAGTTAGAGTACTGTAAAGATTTCATCATAATTTTTGATTCAAAACTAAGTCACTCCTGAGTCTTTGAACATCGAAAAATGTATGGGAAGATAATGTCAACCACAATAAAAACCCCGTACCTAAAACATTCACAGGGCTATTCAGTCAGATTTGACACATAATAACAAATGTTCGAAATCCTAGCTTTAGCTAAAATGTAATATTATTGTGTAAGACTGTTTGTTTCTAAATAAATGAAATGATGAAATAAATGAAATGAATGATGATGATGAGTAAGACAGCCGGGGAAATTACAGGCACAAGAGGCATTTCATCTTAGTCCTCTAGGTTGGCAACGCATCTGCAATCCCTCCGGGGTTGCGGGTGTCTATGGGCCGTGGTGATCACTTACCATCAGGTGACCCACTTGCTCGTTTGCCTTCCTATTCACATAAAAAAAAAAAAAAAAAAAAAAAAAAAATGTTTAGCCCATGAGCTCTTAGAATGTCATTTGTGTTTGTCTCGCTATCTTACTTACAGTTTGATATTTGAATCGGCCCAGTGGGTGAGACAGTAAAACATACCCGAACGGCATTCTAAGATGACACGGACTGTACTCTACATCATGTTTCGAAAAAGAACGCGGTGCAAATCCGGCTCAAAAGTGCCGGGTTTTATTTCGGGCTGATGATCAGTGGGCGGATGACGGATGCAATTTACGTCAAAAACATGTCGAACGATATACGTAATACGGATATGACTACTGGTTTAAAAAAATAAAAATTGATTGAAAAATAGTAAGATAATTTTACTGTTGTAGTACTCGTAAATAATCATATTTTTTCTATTCTATATTACATATTTTCAGGGCATTTCTTTTATGGTTCACTATCCGCTTTCATAAGGAACATGACCTCTCTTCACATGAACATGAATGACATCTACAGATGTGAAAGGTGCTTATTCGTAAAGTGATACTTCACCAATGATGCTTAGTGATATACGTATGAAACGAGCTTCCCGCTAGGGCCTTCCCATCGAGTTACGACCTGGTTGCCTTTAAAAGGCGAGTGTACAATTTTCTACAGGGCCGACGACGCACCGGCATCGCGTAAAGCGCTGCGGGTGTCTATGGACAGTGGTGATCATTTAACATCAGGTGACCCACTAGTTCGTTTGTCTCTCTAACATAAAAAAAAACTGCGTATGTTTTATCAACAAATTACTCGATTTTTAATAAGTCTTATCCATCTTATGCTTTCGTCTCCATATTGCATCCATCGTCCCTTTATTAATGGCATACCTGGCATAGACAGCTTCTTGGGTTTCTGCGCCGGCGCAGGCGCGGCGGCAGGCGGCGGCGCGATGGCCAGGCTGTTGAGCTTGTCAGCAGCGCCGGCGACGCTCGGCTTCTCATCTTCGGTCTTTTCCGCCTTCTCATCGGCTTTCGGCGGCGTCTTTTTCTTGACTGTGACGCGTTTCGCTGGCGTTTTGGGCTCTTCGGGGGTGGGGTCTTTGACTATCTCTCGGGTGGCGTCTTTGGCGAGCTCGGCGGGGGCGGGGGCGGGGGCGAGGGCGGGCGCGGGCGCGGGCGCGGGGGCGGGCGCGGGGGATATGGTCATGGTGGCTGACGACACTAGGCATGGTTGGACCGCCTGTGGACAATTTCATATTTAGAAAATACGCCTTGCGAGGGAACTCTCAATCGTCGTGTTTCTATTTGTCAACGATCCACGTTATTTAATAGATCGTCAATGAGAAGTATTCTAGCTAGATAGCTAGAGGCTAGTAGAGGTGTAATTTATAAGATGACATTTGAGGCAGCATTGATAGTGTTTGAGAATTTAGCGTATGCCTTTTTCGCAAGCTTTCATTTGACTTGCGTAGCTGAGATGTATTGTATTTTGAGAGTAAAATTTAACCCACTTATAGTGATCGAATTTACTTGAAATTCGGTACACATTGTGCAGGAACACAACACAAGTCCAGTCAGCAAAAAAAAACTAACACTTTTTTTTTTTATTCAAAGTATAATCTTTCGCGAATAATTATACCGTCCGAGTACAGAGAGTGGATCTAAAGTAAAATTTAAATATAGTCTCACCCCTTCAGGGTCTGGGGAGTGGGCGGCGGGCTGCGGCGGCGACTCGGGCGGCGTCGGTGCCTCTTCGGGCGCTGCCGCCACACTCGCTGAACTGCAATACACTTACAATTAAAAAACACACAAAATCACAAAACAAAAAAGTAACGCGACTTCTTGACTGACTGACAGTTTACACTTGACTTAGTTTGCACTTGAAATTTGGCAGACATATTCCTAGAGTATCATAGAGGTGCACTAAGAAGGGATTTTTCAAAATTCCCACGGGATATGGAATAAACGGGATTTATATGAGTCCCGGTCTCCGTAACTACAAGAACTAGTCTCAAAATTTGGCCACCTTGTAGGGAATGATAACTACTAAAAAACAATTTCAGGACTTTTCTAAATTCTCGCGGGATGGCGATTAAAAAAATATATTATTATGAAATGGTCCCATCTCCGTAATAATTAATTCTGTGCGGACGAAGCCTTGGGCAACAGCTAGTTGAATAAGGTTACCTGGCAGCGCGGTCCTTCTTGCGCTGCATGCCGCTGGCCGAGGCCGCCAGCTCGAGCTTGCGCTTGTCGCCGGCCGCCACGATGGTCCGCGTGGGCGACGGCTTGATGGCGTCCTCGCCGCCCTCTACACCATCAAAATATATCGATAAAAAAAATAGCCCAAACGCTTTCCATTCGACGCGCGCCACGTCGCGAATTTTCGGTGGTTCCCTTTTCCAAGCAAAGTCTAATTTTGGTTGTATGTATGTATGTAAACTCTTTATTGCACATAAAAATTTAAAAAATACAGAAATTCAGACAAAAAAGTACACAGGCGAACTTATCCCTAAGAAGGGATCTCTTCCAGCTAACCAACTTATTGGATTTCAAATCTAGTGTCATACATGTAAAATTCGTTTTTTTTTTCGACAGTTATTCGTTAGGACATTGGGCGGCATGAGGATAGCGACCACGTAAATGTACACAAGTATTCGAGCATGCCACATATTGCTACATTTACAATATGCTACGAAATCTATTGAAGTCATTAAAAATTATAATCTTCTACTATATAAAAATAAGTCGGGTTTTCCCTCCTGACGCTATAACTCCAGAACGCACGAACCGATTTCCACGGTTTTGCATTCGTTGGAAAGGTCCTGGGCTCCGTGAGGTTTATAGCAGCCATCTGGTGGCGAAACGGAGTTCGCCGGGTTTGCTAGTTGTTTTTAAATTAATCGCCTCATAGATAAAAAACATAAAACTTTGATTCATTTTGTTGTAGCTTACCTTACTACTGGCAATTTTTGGTCAGACGAAGCGGCAACTGTTAGGGAATTACGCTTCTAGTTGAACTAAGCTAAGATTAACTAGCCACGTCTGCAAACAATACCTGCAACTAAATCGAGGATCCTCTTTTCGGCGGAGTTGCTGGGCTCGACCGTAGCCATTGAGGCGGAGGTCGTCAGGTCTGTGCCGCTCTCCTCCGGGCCCAGTTCGCCCTGGACCAAACGTCATAGTTTACTACATGAGGCAAAGAGGAAGTGACGACTAACCTCCTTATTCACAAACGCTCTATAGGCTTCTGCTAACTTAGCAATCGTTTGTCCTTATCTGTGAAAGGTAAATGTTAAAGTGACAGATAAGGACAGACGATTGCTAACTTAGCAGAAGCCTCCAGAGCTAGGACGAGTAGTGAGGTCACCAGGGTAGATAACACATACAAATTGTGTTAAGTCACCTTCCCGCTGCCTACCCTGTTCCCACCCCTCTGCACGCCACTGACCACCCGGTACATAGGGAACATTACAAGGGGGGTGGGTTGAAGCTTTGGTTTGGGCCTCCGCTCCGCCAGCAGGCGCGTGTTACCTCGTTAGGCACGACGACGGAGTTGTTGGGCGCTTTGGGCGCGAGCGACAGCAGCAGGTCAAGCCGCACCGGCGTCTCCGCCGCCAGCATCTCCGACATCTCCAGGCACGACGTCTCGCAGCCAGTGTTCACCCACCTAAGATAACGGTGACACCATGTATATAACCTTGAAATTATTTTACATAGAAAATTCAAGCAGGTGGTTGGGTTAAAAAAAAATGAAAATTTAACTGCCAGCGCTTTCGGAAAAACTATCATTGCCAACAAGAATGCGTCGCAAGAAACTTCGCAGTTTCTTTTTTTCATAACTTCCCTAGTCTTCTTTTTCTTTTCTTCCTTTAGTCTCTCAACTCGCCAACTCATCTTTGAAAATCATTTTTAAATATCTCAAGCCTTTTTGTATTTCGAATGACCATTTCTTTCAATTCAGTGATGGATACTATAAGAGAAAGCCGTAACAATATTTGAACGTCGCAATACTTACGAATGATCACAGATGTAAGCGATGTCAGCACGCTTTAGGGGATCAACTGTCAGCATATCACGGATCAGGGGTGATGCGGCTGTAAACATGAATCCACAATAACATATCACCACCATCATCACTATCACTACATAGTATAAAACAAAGACGCTTTCTCTGTCCCTATGTATGCTTATATCTTCAAAACTACACAACGGATTTTGATGCGGTTTTTTTTAATAGATAGAGTGATTGAAGAGGAAGGTTTATATGTATAATACATGTATTATATACCGTGCGAAGCCGGGGCGGGTCGCTAGTATATGAGTACGTCCTACTGCTGGGTCAAGGGCTTCTTTTAGACCGAGGATTCGGGATGTAGTTTCTCACGCAATTCCAGCGTAGATTGGCAATTGGCATTGTTCATTTTTTTTAGTATGCTCCAATTCGAAAACCATTTCGAGGAAAAGCATCATTTATCCGATTTATCTTGTCCGATTTCAAAAATACTTTATGATTGCAGATATTTTTGTAAAAGTACTTTGAACCTTTGTTTGACCGAACGACCCGGTTTTTAGACAGAATCCAGCATCGAATGTTTGCCACAAAAATTAAAAAAAAAGTTTAGCTAAGGCAACTGTCACGTGTCACTGTCAAATCGACAAAAACCATAGACAAAGCCGTTTTTTTTATAGCCAACCGAACGAAGGCGATTGGGATTCTGTCTAAATTCACGAATTATCAAACAGCGAAAAAATATTTATTATTAATTAACAAAGCTACGTAAAAGCATAATATTCAAATTAGTTGCTTGAAATAATCCATTTTATCAAATAAAGGTGTTAAAGGCACAGCTTAAAAAAAATGAACAATGCCAATTGGGAATGGAATATCAGACAGGTAAAATATTATTCCATAGCGGACAAGCTCATGAATAGCCATTAGCCATCAACATTCTCATAGAAATTATATTATTATTTATTATCATTATGAAGACCCTATAATGCTGAGCAAAGACATCCGAACGCTTTTTGTATAATAGAAAAAAGGATTTTCTATTGTCAATTGTTTCAAAAACATAGGGGTTCCTCTTTCTAGTAGCATCAATAATTCCGAAAATTCTTTCTTAAATATAATAAACAATAACCAACTGGAATTGTATACATTCTAACCTCCTGCGGCCCAAAGTCAAATCTTTGTTGTTGGATTTCAAATCTAGTTTCATTCATGTAAAATTCAATTTTTCTTTGACAGTTGTCCTCGTTTATATAGGACATTGGGCGGCAGCAGGTTAAAACGACTAAACTGATTTTAACACTAGGTTCTTTTTCAGGCAAGTGGCGGTAAGTATCGAGAATATCTTACTTGATGGATTTTTGGGTTCATAATAATCTCCGTTGCTGATTTGGCGGACCAAGCGTTTAAAGTTAGAGCCATCGAAAGGCATGGCACCGTAGACTAGAGTGTAGAGAAGGACGCCCAGCGACCAGCAGTCGACCTAAAATCATCAAAAAAAATTTTTTTTATTTTTTTATTTATTTATAAATTTGCTACACGGCATTACAGTAACAACTAATACACTGTGAAAAAATAACTTACACTATCATCATCATCAGCCAAAAGACATCCACATACATACATACACATACACAAATCACGTCTTTATCCCTTACGGGGTAGACAGAGCCTAAGGTAACAGGTACCTACAGGCCACGTTCAGCAAGATTGTGGGCGTATAGGTGGAAAATGGAATCAAAATAGTGATGGGTTGCTAGCCTCGTTATAACATGACTTCTATGATTTTCGCCCATTCCCTCGACGGGCTTTTACAATCTGCGCGGGTAGAGCAGCAATTGGTACATTCTTTGTGTACTCCACCTCCTGTGTAAAGACGTCCACTGCTGAACATATACAAAGAGCGCCATAAAGACCGGACTTGCAGGCCTTCATCCATCAAAATCCCGCCACTTACACTAAAATTATTACTCTAAATTCACTGTAATGGGATAACTGAAACTTCTAGTTTGATACAATCACGCAGCGAAACTAAAATAGTCCTCTCCATTGCTCTTTGAGTGACTTTGAGCACATTACACAACCGTAGCTAAAATGTAGATATTTTTTCAAGTTTGTTTACATACCTACTTCACAATTCCTGTATGAGCCTTCTACCTACATAGCCAACTGATATGAATAACGGAATTATTATCACACCACCAGGGACATAGATATCTAGTGTCCGATTTCAATGAATTGAACTATACTACAATCGTAAACTTTTACCCCCCTTTTTCATAAAAGCTCTGTAGGCTTCTGCTAACTTAGCAATCGTTTGTCCTTATCTGTCACTTTGATATTCACCTTTTACAGATAAGGAACGATTGCTAAGTTAGCAGAAGCCTATAGAGCGTTTATGAATATGGGGATAAGTTTACATCGATAAAAGAGACAAACAGCTTGAACAGGGAATCAAAGCCGAGATATTCGAAAAACAATTTCTCGGCTGCTTGCCAATCTACACTACTACTCGTAATAAACAAACTAATAATGAACACTAATAAATAAAGTAATTGCAGTAGATTATAGTCATTACCTACCTATAAATATACATACATACATAAATCACGTCTTTATCCGTTACGGGGTAGACAGAGCCTAAGGTAACAACCTAAAGACCACGTTTAGCATGATTGTGGGCGTATAGCTGGAAAGGGGAATCAAAATATTGATGGGTCGCTAACCGCATCACCTACAACATGTTTTCTAAGATTTTCGCCCATTTCCTCGATGGCCTTCTACAATATGCGCGGGAAGAGAAGCAACTGGTACATTCTGTTTTTTCTTTGCTCCCAGTTCAGCATTGAAGTATAAATATGTATAAAATAAATACAACTTTACCACTTTCAACATGAAACTACCGTGAGACTTAATCATCATTACACATAAACGGATAGCTCACGTATAAAAAGTCGAGTGATGCTCGACATGTTTCAGACTATTTCGTAGTCCTTTTGGCTGGCGCGCAGTGTTCGTGTCGCTGCCGCCGGGGCACAGTAAATAAATAGACCAGTATGGAAGCTAGGCATACTTTTTGAAATAAATACCTACGCTCCGTTAGAGCGTTAGGGTTGTCGATTTAATTTATATAAAATTGTAAAGATTTTTGTTTAGTTAACGCTATAATACCAGCTAGTAACGCCTGTTTTAAAGTAACTAGCTACACTTAATTAAGAGTATTAGGGTTGGCACCCTTTATTTGTCTAAAAAAAAAGACAAACGTTTATTTGGTTTCTATGATGGACACGGCACTATAAAACTGTTTTTTTCTAATTCTTTGTAAATTAATAAAGCTACTTTGCACTTTATATGTTGTCTCTGACAACAACATCGAAAAGATCCAATAGGTAATTAAAAAGTTAAAAATGGCGGCTACTTTTTTTCATTTCGTTAACGGATTCGATGTCGGAGATCAACCATATCCCAAGATATCGATTTTGAAAGCAATCGGTCGAATAATTAAAAAGTTCAAAATGGCGGCAATTTTTTCTCATTCCGTCCACGGATTCGATGTCGGAGACCAACCGGATACCCAGATATCGATTTTGAAAACAATCGGTCGAATAACTAAAAAGTTCAAGATGGCGGCTACTTTTTCTCATTCCGTTAACGGATTCGATGTCTGAGACTAACCATATCCCCAGATATCGATTTTGAAAGCAATCGGTCGAATAATTAAAAAGTTCAAAATGGCGGCTACTTTTTCTCATTCCGTCCGTCCACGGATTCGATGTCGGAGACCAACCGGATACCCAGATATCGATTTTGAAAACAATCGGTCGAATAACTAAAAAGTTCAAGATGGCGGCTACTTTTTCTCATTCCGTTAAGAAAAAGCATTTTATTTAATAATAATGTATTCTTATCTTTCAACATCAGCAGGGAGTTTAAAAAGCTCCGGTTGAAAAAGTCGAGTTCAAGCAGCCGTACACTGCGCAATACGCTCTTGGCATGTTTAAATACGAAAAAGATCGCGGACTGTCTGGGCGCACGTAACAAACAACCGCTCGACTCAACGCAGCACTCGCGACTGACGGCACCTCGAGGTCCCCTGAGGGGCCGTGTAAAGCGCGCGCCTGTGTGCGTGTTTCGTTTCAACCGATTTGTTCGTAGTTTCCTTACTGCTTTAGCTTATATATATACTGTGGCCGGGGCGAGCGCTCTTGAAAAAAGGACTACGAAATAGTCCGAAACATGTCGAGCATCACTCGACTTTTTATACGTGAGTTATCCGTTTATGTGTAATGACAACTTTACCAGTTTGTATCTAATCCTTGTTGGTTGTACCTGTTAGTATGTTGTTGTATGTATCTATGTGGTTGCTTACCTCTGGTCCAATGTAAGGCGTTCCTTTAACTATTTCTGGCGAAGCGTACAATGGCGAACCGCAGAACGTCGACAGCAAAGATGTCTCTTTGAAGACGTTAGAAAGACCGAAATCAGCAATCTGTTAACAAAACAATCACAAATTAAATCACCGAGGTCATCTCCAGCCCCACGTTCCACTGCTGAGCATAGGCTTCCTAGAATAAGAGGACCAGGTGCCTTACCATGACGTCATGTGATTCAATTCCGATTCAGTTCAAGTTCGCTCGCTGTCAGATACTAAAAATGACAGCTAAAACCTGAACTGAGTCGGAATTGGATCGCGTTAAGGGATGCGAGTCGGGTTACCTCCGCGTGTGGTCAAGAGCTGCGGTTCGTTTTTGTATCCGTCCGTGGGGAAGAGCAGTGCTTGGTCCGGTGCACCCTGGGCATCGGTTAATGATTTCCTGGCAGATTCTGAGGAGTGTCATTATCCGTTGTCTAAGAGCCCGACAAGGGGGGCGGGGGTCCCATGACCGTGTTTTACCGTACAACGTTGCCGACATTTTTGAATACTGTATTTATTACTTTGACATTTGACAAAAGAAGAAGAAAAAGAAGAATCGCGTTAAGACGTCATGGTAAGGCCCCTAGGATGTAGTTCTCACGCGAGCACAGTTGCGTATTGGGAACTCCACACACACCATAGAATATCTTCACATGTATGTGCAGATGTTTTACCCTTCACCAAATAGCTCATGGTAAATTTTAAATGTAGTTTCGCACATAAATTTCAAATTCGAACCCACAACCCTGCTTGATACCATGGGACAAACCATTCAGCTACCACGGCTTTTATATTCAATACCGGATATTCTTTATAATGGCTGTGAAAGCGAAAGTACTCACCTTGGCACTACCGGTGTCGTCCAGCAAAACATTCTCCAATTTCAAATCCCTATGGCAGATTTTATGTATATGGCAATAATAAACAGCGGTTGCGATCTGACGAAATAACCTGAAATCACACGAATCGGTTAGAAAGTTTAATGGCGAGTTAACAAATAATTTTTATTGTCATACAATTTTTATGAGCAAGTTTTTTTATTGTGTCATAAACATAAAGCCCCTCACCTCCGCGCTTCGTCCTCCTGTAATACTTTCTTTTGGCTGAGGTAGTCGTACAGTTCACCTCCGGAGCAGTACTCCATAACGAGGATCATCTTTTCACTATTTTCAAATACTGCAACAGATGTTGGAACGCTTTAGTGTTTTCAGTTGTAATTAATTACTTATTCAAGTGTCACTATACGGTCCTATTTACTGCTCGAACAACGTCAAGTTAAGGCAGAGTTTCGGAACAAGCGTCAGTCGCGTCAGTAACGCAACATTGACGCCACAATAAAGCGATGTCAATGTAGGTAAAATCATTCATAATACTAAGGAACGGATTACGTTTCCGTTATGCATTTCCGCACAGCCTTTGGTTGTATGCCTGTCTTTAACCTTTTCGGCGCCACAGACGTCATATCAAGTTAATACAGTTGCGAGTGACACTAGAACTGCTTGGCGAAAAGGCTTGAGTAATTGAGTGAATACACTGCTACTACACCAATGAATTACACCGTTGGCCTCATCCAAGGGCGTCGCCAAGGGGAGGGGGCAGGGGAGCTCCTAAAAACAATTTTAATCCTATTTACTATCTACGTTTAAATGCAAGTACCGCCATACTGTCTGACCTACCGATAGACGCTATACTTCTACTACCCCTCTCCCCCTCTTGAACATCGGCTGACGACGCCCTTAGCCTCATTCGCACGTTCCCTCAATCCAAAAGGGGTTAATATTCACTGGTCATTCAAGTCTCTTGTAAAAAATCCATGGAACGCCTTTCGAGCACAACGACAGCTACGACGCGTAATTGTCATACCTACATTATCTAGTTCTATAAAGCCGTTGCTTTCGCCCAGCCCCTTCGCTAGCTCCACCTGATGACATTAACTTTAAAAAAAACGTGTTTCTAACGCTTACCTTCATAAATATGTACAATATTGGGATGCCTGACAGAAGACATGATCTGCACTTCGCGCCTGATTCGCACAAGGTCGGCCTCCGATTCGATCTTGCATTTCTTAATAGTTTTTATGGCTACTTCCTGACCAGTTTTCTTGTTGATACCCAACTGCACCTTGCCGTACGTGCCTTGGCCTAATTTTCTTACTATGTCGAATCTGAAATAAAAAGCAAATGTTCAGGTCTTCAAGATGTTACATACAATGCCTTTTGAACTGATACAGGGTTGTCCACGTTAATTAGAGCGCAACGGAGTTTAGTTTCATTCTGTTTCAAGTCAAATTTGAGTATATTTGTGATATAGTACATACATATAAGAGTATAGGAATTATGAGTAACACGCGGTGCCTAACAGCGGTAACAATAGAATTTAAACACAGCTCTACAAAGGGTCTTCCTCAATACATGCATCAATTGTTTGACAAAATATAAACAAACTAGCTTTTGCCCGCGGCTTCGCACGCGTGAACCATGAGCATTTCAAAGAAGCTAGCAATTTAGCAAGCGAGCAACCAAACCTGCAAGCTTTCAAGCATGCATGCAAGTATGCAAGCAGGCATGCAAGCCTTCAAGAATGTAAGTATGCAAGCAAGCATGCAAGCAGGCATGCAAGCAGGCAAGCAAGTATATAGAAGCAAGCATGCAAGCAAGCGTGCAAGCAAGCATGCATGCAAGTAAGCACCCATGCAAGCTAGCATGCAAGTAAGCACCCATGCAAGCAAGCATGCAAGCATGCATGCATGCAAGCGTGCAAGCAAGCATGCATGCAAGTAAGCACCCATGCAAGCTAGCATGCAAGTAAGCACCCATGCAAGCAAGCATGCAAGCATGCATGCATGCAAGCGTGCAAGCAAGCATGCATGCAAGTAAGCACCCATGCAAAGCAAGGACTCAAGCAAGCATGCAAGCCAGCCCCCGCATTGCCCCGCTGCCTTAATTTTTCTGAAGCTGTAAATATTGCAGGATTTTTATAAAACAAACCTAACCTAACCTATAGGGCTGTCCTAAAATATATCCTAAATAGCTTTTGCCCGCGACTTCGTACGCGCTAAGATGTAAAATGAAAAAATAAGTTTTTTCCCGTTCCCGTGGAAATTTTGGGGAGTGCTTTCGGAGTACACTTAAAGCCTTTAAAGAAACACACGTTATAAATGTTAATTCTCTTTCTTCCGCTGTTTTGTTTGGAAACGTAAAATCCCGTTGTTTCCCGTCCCTGTGGGCGTTTCGGAAAATCCTTTCTTAGTGTTCCCCTACACTCCCGAATAAACCTACGTGACAAATTTCAACTTTCCCCGCTTCTCTTTTTTCCCGTTCCCGTAAGAATTTCGCCAAATAAAGCATTTCCCGAAATTCTTACGGGAACGAAGAAGAAGAATTTTGGGAAAATATCTCATAATGCTCCCCTACACTCCCCAAGGAACCCACTTGCCAAATTTCAGCTTTCTACGACCAGTAAAACGTAAATTCCTGTTTTTTCCCGTTCTCGTGGGAATTTTGGAAAGTACTCTCTTAATGCTCCCCCACACTCCCGAAGCAACCTACATGCCGAATTTCAGCTTTCTGCAGCCAGTAAAACGAAAAGTCCCGTTTTCTCGTTCCCGTGGGAATTTCGGGAAATCCTTTTGTAGCGCTCCCCTACACTCCCCAAGGGAAATTGAAGGCCAAATTTCAATTTTATACGACCAGTAAAACGAAAAATCGATCCCGTAGAACTGAACACATAAATCCCGTTTTTCTCCCGTGGGAATTTCCAAAAAGCATTAGAACATTATTTTACTATTATAATCACCTACTTCTATGCCAAATTTGAAGAGTCTAGTAATTATAGTTCATAGGATTTCGTTAAACTGAATATATAAATCCCGTTTTTTTCCTTATCCCGTGGGAATTTCCAAAAATCCTGAAATTAGTTTCTTCGTTTTGTAATCACCTACTTTTGTATCAAATTTGAAGAGTCTAGTTATTATAGTTACTGAGATAGCGTCACTCGGAGTCAAATATATAATTCCCGTTTTTTCCTTATCCCGTGGGAATTTCCAAAAATCCTTCCTTAGTGGATGCCTACATTGTATAAGGTATCTATGTGCAAAATTTCAAGTCTCTAAGTCCAGTGGTTTGGGCTGTGCGTTGATATATAGTTAAGTCAGTCAGTCAGTCAGTCAGTCAGTCAGGACTTTGAATTTTATATGTATAGATGACATTAAGACATCACTCGCACAAGTCTATCAGATATATAACCTGAAGACTTTAGAATCCTTAGGAAAAGGGACATTTTCCGCACCTTTTGTCATCAGAACATCCACCGGTTCACATTTTCCGTCTCATTTGGAAAACCGTGTCACCATAGAAATTCGAAATTTCATATCATTTCAGTGCTTAACAGAAGAATATAGGGATGGTACTAATCTTACGAGTAGGGTACCCCAGTGACATTTTTTTTTTAAATTTTGAAACTGTTTTTTTTGCCGAAACCGAAAGTTCGGTTTTGATTATAGATTCGGCCGAGACCGTAACCGAACCTTTAATAAATGTGATTAAAACGTTGAATAAAATGTCAGTGAGCCGTTCTTTCCAGATATATGAATAATTAAACTTCTAGCTGGTCCAATATTACAAGGTTCTACGTTTCACTTTTCTCGGATTGAAATGTCAACATTATTACAGTTTGACAACAAATATAATGCGCATCGGCAGTATTCGTTTGCGCAGAGAAGCGCAGACCAGTTTCCGATGGTAGCCGAACGTGTAAATAATCTATATTGAACTTTATTTGCAAGCGCAACTGGCAGAGTATTGCTTGCTTTGCATTCTTAGCTCTGTCCCGCTTACACGATTTTGCCATTGTTGGTACGAAATCGATCGACCAATAACAGCGCCAGAGTTTCCCGCGCTACTAAAGTTGGTATACTGCGCAGGTACGGTCAAGTGCAAAAATAAGTATCGATAGGAACTTCTCAAAAATATGTCCCACAACCTTATTACGCTGGCTTAAGAGCGTATGGTACTTATTTTTGAAACTTTGTCTAGATACATATTATAACACTTGACTGTACATCGTGGAGCATTATTTTTGTTGTCAAACTACTGTATCTAAATTAAACTACTAAAAGGGGAAAATTCCGCGGTGGCCGAGAGAGGTGCGGGCTGCAGGCGCACTGCCCGCCCGCACCTCACTCGGTCCCCTATGTCGTCCTACCCCACGCCCGTGCCACGCGGCCAAGGACTCATTTAAACGGTCGGTCTATAGCGGTACTAATTTATCGCATAATCGCTTTCTTACTCGGCTTTTAAATAAGGGTAGCTGTTAAAATCAGAGCCTTGGTCACTAACACCTATTCCCAGAAGTTCGTACGAGTGCAGCATAATTTTCTAAAAGAATAGCATGAACGTCGTGAAACGTGAGCCAAGCTCGAAGCTAAAACCCGTTAACATACACGCATAATCGACTTGTGCCGAGCTAAACCGATGCGTCACGCTGTACGAAAGCTATTCCGCTTCAACATTAAGAACTACTTGAAAATAATAATAGTGTTGTTCCTTTTTAATGGAAAAGATATTCCAGTCGCGCTTGCCGAGCTCCTGCAATATACACTCAGCGACACAAAATTTGGCCCACAACATACATACATACATAAATCACGTCTTTATCCCTTACGGGGTAGACAAAGCCTAAGGTAACAAGACCTAAAGACCACGTTTAGCATGATTGTGGGCGTGTGGATGGAAAGGGGAATCAAAACAGTGATGGGTTGCTACCCACATCGCCTATATAACATGATCCCAATCCCTCGATGGGCTTTTACCATCTGCAACTGGTACATTCTATGTTTTTTCTCTGCTCCCAGACCAGCATAGAAGAACAAACCACAAAATTACCTATATTGCATACACTAGCTGTTCGCAACTTCGTCTGCATAGAATTCGTTTATCGCTATCCCGCAGGAATTACGCAATTTTCCGGGATAAAAAGTAGCCTATGTGTTATTCCAGACTATAATCTATCTATGTAACAAATTTCATGCAGATCTGTTCAGCCGTTCTGGCGTGAAAGAGTAACAAACATCCATCAATCCATACTTACAAACTTTCGCGTTTATAATATTAGTAGGAAGTAGGATAACTCAAAACTCAAACTAATTGAGATATTATGTGGGACGCATTTTTTCCGCTTATCTATACATATGCAGATGGTAAAAGCCCATCGAGGGAATGGGCGAAAATAATAGGAATAATGTTATAGGCGATGAGGCTAGCAAGCTAGCAACCCATCACTATTTTGATTTGTTCATTTTTTTAAAGAAAAATACTTTAATTTATAACAATAACCCAGCATTGATTTGTAATACTTGAGCAATGTCTTGTACATTAAGCTTTATTCGCAGAGAGCGAGGGCATCGATCACGGCCCACGCGCCCGCGCCGCTCTATGCAAACGGTATTTCACTTTGCACTCGCAGCCCCACGACTATGTGCGACCGACGAGCGATTTTATAATTTCTAATACATTGCGTGTATTGCCAGTTAACCACTATGATGTCAACGTCTCAATGCGCAATGGATAGAGAATTCGCTTTCGGCGCCGCCGTTAGCGTGTGGTCGCGACAGGGCCGTTATTATTGGGTGCAAAAGCGTTCGACTAAATGCGACCTCGCTGCAAACACTGAATAATATTCTTGCGAAATTAAATGCTTAGACGTCTGTAACTAATTGCCGTAAATTACCAGTTAATAATTTTCCATGGCGGTCTGGAAGCAAAGAAAAAACATAGAATGTTGCAGTTGCTTTCCGCGCTGGGAACAGGGAAAAAATTTAGGAATCATGTTATAGGCGTTGCGGCTAGCAACCCATCACTATTTTGATTCCCCTTTCCACCTATACGCGCACAATCATGCTAAACGTGGCCTTTAGGTCTTGTTACTTTGGCTCTGGCGACCCCGTAAGGAACATAGACGCGATTTTGTGTAGGTATGCATGCATGTATATTTCAGCATCCGCTTTTTCGAGGTTATTCACCTTGTATTTCTTTTCTCCTATCTAGAAGGGCTATTTCTTGTTTTTGATAACTCCGTAAATGAAAAGAGATACATAGTCACTCACTAAGGACACAACTCGAGGAATTTGGCCGCTAAAACTTTTCTGCGAAAGCAGACATCCACAACGTGGCTCAACAATAAAACCACTGGAGGGCAGCTCTCAAATGCATAACAATAGCATTGTCAGCCTAAACTGTGTCAATATTGATTCTAGATTTAATTGATTGTCAAAACTGGCAATGACGCAAAGTGACGCAAGTCAATAGCAGTAATATCAGCCTTACCACCCACGGGCATAAAGGGCGTAGGATGTACTTCAAGCCCAATCACTAGGCGAATGACGTATCCGTAAGGGATTATTTACATCACCTACATAGCAGCAGCGAGTTGTTAGCAACTCGCTGCTGCTAGTTGGCTTAGGCCAACCCACACAATCAAGACCGGTGAACAACCTAGCAAAAAAAACTAAAGCAGCTGCGATTTGGCATTTTGAGTCATGAAATATGTATCGAAACAATAAAACTTTTTTGATAAATTTTACGGCTTCTATACTTTTTCATGTCTAGCAGTTCTGCTATAAACCTAAGTTGTAAAATAAGAATACGGGTAAAGATAGAAATTAGAAAATGGAATGCCATCACGAACGTGGTTTTATATCGCAAAGACTAAACTTAAACTAACCATTCTTACACCTTGTCACATCATATTGCTGTCCATAGATAAACATCTTCTTAAAACTAAAATTAAAACAGATTGATTCATGTATTATCGCCTAGCCTAAGCCCTTGGATTGAACATAGAAAGCTAAAAATCTGCATAAACATTCCGTTCATGACGTAGAGAAGGAATGAGGAAAAACTTTTCAAATTTCCCTATGTTTTAAAACGACACATCGTATTAACTGGATCCGGGAAAAGGTTTTATGCCCTAGGGCGGTAATGGATCAGCTTACTGGTTCTTAGAGTTTTGTACCTCTGTTTGAGCCGCAGCCGATGGTCGTGCAGACGGACGTCACCGGTGTTCTCGATGCCGTCCATGATGTTGGACCGCTTGTTCTCTCCGACCACCATTGTGACTGCAACAAACAATAGTAGTTATTGTTACATTAAATCAATATTTTTATAAAACGCGCAATCAACTTCGCATGTGGAAACATAGCGATTGATACTTCCGATAGAACATGGTTTACCATCATTTGCTAAACAACTTTTCACAAATGCATCATTTCACTACGAGGGTCAAACTGAAAGTTCTTAGAAAATCAAAAACTGAGCAAACTAGCAAGTTATTAATTTTATTATATCTTTTCAAAATAGTGTCCATTCACATCAATACACCGCTGCATCCGATGGAACCACTGAGAAAAGCACTTAGCCCACTCGTCCTTAGGGGTCTCTTCGACGGCCTTTTGAAACGCACCCACTGCTTCCTCGGTGTTCATAAAAAGTTTTCCTCGAAGTTTTTCTTTTATTTTCGGGAATAAATAAAAATCGCAAGGTGCGAGGTCGGGGCTATACGGCGGGTGACCCAGTAATTCCACGTCTGATGTCACTAAATAGTCGATCGTTCGCCTGGCGGTGTGCGACGAGGCGTTGTCGTGGTGAAGAAGGATCCTACTTCGAGGTCATTTCTCCCGAACTTTTTCCAATACAAGTGGCAAACAATTGTTACTGTACCACTCGGCAGTAACTATTTTTTGATCCTCTAAAACAATTGTCGCATAGTGACCTGTCTTCCCGAAGAACGAGGCCACCATCTTTTTTCCCACGCTTCGACCTCTCTTCACTTTAGTTGGCAACTCCTCGAAAGGAAACACCCATTGAGCAGACTGTCTCTTGGTTTCTGGATCATAACAGTAAATCCAGCTTTCATCACCCGTAAGTATGTCGAACACAGCATTTGAGTCACCTCCGTTAAATCTTTGAATCATTTCACGGCACCAATCAACCCGACGGAGTTTTTGGGCCTCCGTCAAATTATGAGGTATCCATCGGGCGCAAAGCTTCCTGACCGCTAAATGTTCATGGAGGATTTTATGCACTTGACTCATACCGATGCCTAAGCTTGTCCAAATCTGCTGATACGTCACTCTTTTGTCAGTCTCTATCATACGCCGCACAACACTGATGTTATTTTCAGTCGTCGCCGTAGAAGGCCGTCCCTCACGCAGATCATCGGTGAGATTAGTGCGACCACGTATAAACTCACTAAACCAGGTGTAAATAGTCGCACGAGATGGGGCTTCATCATGAAAGGCTAATCGAAGTCTATCATAGCTTTCTTGTTGACTTAAATGACATCGAAAGTCATAAAAAATCATTGCACGAAAATTTTCTCGCGTTACATTCATGTTGACGTGACACAGACAATTTTCAATTTGCCGCCAAATCATAAAACAAATGAAAAATGAAAGAAATATATACTCAATAATATTGGTAAAGAGTTCCATTTTCAAAATTTAAACTTACTTTTTTATTATATTGTTTACAAGAGGCCAGTTCTAAAAACTTTCAGTGTCGCCCTCGTACCTCATCATTTGACAACCTTTTATTTTCTACTAAAACATTGACTATTTGGAAAACTTACAAAACAAACCAATTTTTTAAAAAAGTTTACGTTTTATCAGATATTAAAGAGTTGCCAAATGATGAGTTTGTGAAATGTCCCCACTATTGAAATTATCTTTAAGTTTTCTTGCAGCAACTAATTAGTTACAGGCACGATTAGGTGTTAGCCTATTTACGCGAAGAAGCGAATACTTTATGTATCTAGAACATGAAAACAGCATGATATTAATTCTGTATTCAAATGTGACACTCTTGCGTGTATAACGGTGTTGTTACCACGTGTCGTCATCTTCTAACTCTAGCGTCTACAATTTGTAGTCATATCTTACAGATATTCGCTTCAGTGGATTCATGGATCCAGGTTTGTCACTTGGGAGGAGTTGGACTAAAAAAGCACTCATTTCTCTCTGTCACTTTAAAACTCTGATGGTTTCAGGTTTCAGCTCTTTAGCTATCCCCCTGGTTCCCTACTAATTATCAACATATCAAAGAAACGCTTCGCTTCCCATACACACTCGTAACTAAATCATGAATTACGTGTAATTGATTACGTATATTCGATTGAATAACAACATCAAGCAAACGTTACACCACATTGCCAGATCTTATCACAAGTGCGTTCTTCCTTAATAACATAAAAAAACAAACTGGCGTACCCGCAGATAATTTGGGGAAACACCTACAAATCGTCATCTGGCTCTCTGAACTGACAATCTGGACTCGTTAGCGCTGGATGTCATCGCATGCCTGCCACGCTCGCTTATAAGTTGGCATAGAGAGTAGTTTTCCCGCCTCGGGACATGATTTATGCACGCTGGCACTCGACGAATGTTAATAAGCTAATGTAATGAAGCAAGGGTGCTAGGCGCCATGGCGCGTAACGTACGCTTTGGGCTTCTGTGCATGTAATTTCCAGACACGATTCAATCATTCGGCAGGCGAAATCGATTCGGATAGACTGTTACTCGTATCAGTTAGTCAGCCGCTCAGTGCCTATCGAGATATAAACCGACCGTTTGAATGAGTCCTCGCCCGCGCGGTGCAGGGGCGCGGGGTGGGACGACCGCGAGGCCCGAAAGAGGTGCGGGCGGATAGCGCGCCTGCCGCCCGCATCTGTCTCGGTCCCCTTTGCCGTCCTACACCGCGCCCCTGTGACGCGCGGGCGAGGACTCTTTAAGCGGTTGATCTATAGTTCAAGCATTTGCCAAACGAAGGCGCCACGCCATGCTTTAAAATTGAAACGCCTATTTAATGTTTTGTCAGAGATGAGCCCTTACCGAATTGCTTTTTCACCCCCAAAAAATCATATGTAGCGAAAATCAACTAATTCAGAAGAGGTGATAGTCTAGTGATTTGAACTTGAACTATAGCCTGTAAAGAAGAGCATAGTGGATTCGAAACCGGGATGGCACTCCCGAGTTTTTTTAATATATGTGTGCAATTTCATTTGTAACCGCGGTACCGATCTTGATGATTCCATCTTATTCAGGAAAGTTGCCGCGGGATAACGATGAACATTACTCAAGACTTAGTTGTCCTTTGTGTAACACTTTATTAGTAAAAGTTGCATTGGAAAACTGGCATAGTTTGTGATAATTACAAATTCTGCTTCAGTCATCTCGAGATACAAACTATCTTGTAAATATTTCAATGCCATTTCTTTTACCGCCACCTACAACGAGGTGGCAGTGATAAAAGATTGAGGTCAAGACACTAAAACTTGCTCACTGCAGTAAAATAAACACCTGCAATGCTACACATCGCTATACACAGCACTTTGCAGTGCCAACACGTCCTCCCTACAGCTTTCCCATGGACCAGGGCATGTGGTGCGAGAAAGTATTCAATATTCATTACATTACCATTGATAGGTAAGCCCCTGGCATATGAATAAAGAAGACTAGAAGCGAAACTGGTTGACACTAGTGAAGGAATTGATAGCGATAACTCGAGTAGTCAGTTCCAAAATGCCGAATACTAGTCTGTTAGTAAATTTTATTTATCTACATACCCGTACTAAAGCGTCATATTATATATGCTCTATTTTCGTATGATAATAACAAGTGGTAATTTTTACCGAACTGTTTCCCCGGCTAGATGATATGTAGTGTAGATGAGATGATTTCTAGTCATCACATAGAGACCTTTGGGATACATTACAGTTGAAAAATTTGAAGAGTCCCGATCGGGTTCTAATGATATAACGTGAAACATTAAATATGAACTAACGATTTGGATATGCCATGCGGGCAAACTTGAATGGGATGGTCAACTTCACAGGCATTAACAAGTGTTACAGAAGATATGTATTAAATTTTTTAAAGATCTAACGGATACTTGTTTCGCCGGATAACTGAGAGGAAAGCTGTGAGGACGGACAGCCAATTTTACGCCCTGTTGTCCTGTAGTGTAGCATAATTATTGCAATAAGTTTAGCAGAGTGCAAGTATTAGGTACGTAAATTCTATTGTTTTGACACACAAAATGTCTCGAACAAAATTGATTAACTATGGCAACGGAAAGTACCCTATAGGTTTTGATATACATTCAGACAGGCAGACGACGGAATGATCCTCTAAAGTTTAAAGCTTGCAAATTTATCCGACCGATATTCTTGCTCGTGAGTATAGTAGTAATTTTCCACTGTAGTGATTAATACATTATAATACGTAAATACTTTGGCTTTAATAAATATTGTCAACAAATAGCGACTCCACGGATTCTAGAACCACGGCGAGCTACCCAATGCCCTAGCCCTAGACATTGGATTAAGGTTCCCAGCTGAAACTCACTTTCCATATTTAGCTTATGTAGTCGTATCTAAGTTAAAATAAAGGTGTCGTTCGAGCGTAAGTTAACACATTTTGTAAATATTTGTGTCAGGCAGTTCACGCCCCTACCTGCGTGTTAATTTTCATTAACAAGTGATTAATGTTATCGTTAACCCTCCATTACCTTCCCTACACAGAGTTTATTTATTTAACACTCGTTAACATGCAAATATTTCCTATACGAGCCCCGAAAAGTGTGGAAATAGTGAATTTGTTCAAATCGAATAGTATTAATTTCTGGTTGCATTCGATTGCTAAGACTTTTTCCTGTTTATTATTTTGTTGTGTGCCTCACATCAGTAACGCACACAACACATTGCAAATAAATGGGTAAATTATATCTATACTAATACTATTAAGCTGAAGAACTTGTTTTTTTGGTGTGACGCGCGTCAATCTTCCACTGGAGGGCTATACGTTGATAAGACGACTAATAAAAGCAGAATATCAATAAAATTGTTGCAAAAATGTGGGGAGAATATTCTTTTTGCGAACTTTGCGTACGCCGTAAGCGGTTAAAGATTTACAAAAATCATGTAGGACATTTTTTTTCCCCTATAAAGATAACCAAAACTTTCGAGGCAGGATATGTCTTGTCAGTCTTTCAAATGCTACTCAAGCGTGACTTTGTCTGCGTCTAATTTGGCTATCATTATCTCGTAGTATTTATGCATTTCTTCGGTACGATCCGATATACGAAAACTATCTTCTTGCCAAATTTCGTCAAGATCATGTCAGGGATGCAACTATTATCGTGAAAATTTATGTGTTTATTTCGCATTTTTAACTTCTTTTACTTTACTATCACGATTTCACTAGACAGAAATCAGTCGTAAGTACATCTCAGATAATTAACGGTGCTGAAATAACGAGGATTTGCACGTGTTAGCTCAAGTGTGGACCGAGCGGTGATCGCGTTAACGACGTATCTGGGCCAGTTATAAGATAGGTGTCAATGCCTGTCGGTCGGAAGCCCCACGGTCACGCAATGACATTGACGTATTAACAGTCACGTCCAGAAAAATGCGGCGCAAGTAGCCAATTAATATGTGGAATAGTGTGGGGCTGGCGTCTCGGCGGCTCTATAAATACCGCATATCATTCCCCTAGTACGCTTACACGTCTGCGCTCTCTTTCCCTCGCGAGTTTGTCGTTTACTTGAGGAAATGTGTAATTCTGTCCCATGCACCTATGTCGCGACCCCATCCTCCGAAGCCGCCGCCGTCTCCGGCCGGCACCAAAGGCACAAAAAACCCGCGTCGTAAATCTTAACATCATTCTTGACGTCACAATATGTTGATGCCGTCAACCCACGATCGGTTTTACTGTCTACAAATTCTGTTTCGCAAACCATTTCAAACGAATTCGAAAATAAATGATTCGGTTTACGACAAAATCTAGTCTTTCGACACAATGCAGCCTAGTTACTACCCGTCTATTTATACTAATGTGAATTTATAAACGTAGGTAGCCATTTTTAACATCAGAGATACCTATTGCCTTTGTCTTTTAGAAATATAGACGATAAATAAAGAATTAGTTTTTGAGTTTTTTGACTGAACCAGGTACTCTTTGTATGCAAATACGCTGTTTCTACATCTGACCATTGACATCTCCGCAGTACGTGAACTGAATAAGTACAGTATCCGCATACTAATGTTCTAACTGTTCCAATGACGCAGATCCACCTACTCGCAACAGTTGAACAAAACGCACGACACCATTAGAACGTCAATTCGCGGCTGTCTGATTGGGACAGTGGGCCAATTCCGAGTGAATCCCGGAAGCTAGGCGGGCCGGGTGTGCTCCAACGTCAGAGCCGACGGACTCGGCATACTCGGTAGAAGCCACGAGCGATCGCGCTATTTTAGTCCTCCCACCAGTTGAATAACCTCCAATCAACTATTCGCACTTGCCTAAGAATCCCACTAGTACCCACACAGCTATCAGTCATCGGTACGTTTTTTCTATAAATACATTTCACCATTATTCTCGGGGAATCGTATTGTTAATTTGGGCCGTTACTAAACTGAGACGGGTAAGTGTAAGTGGGAGCAAGTCACTCTTGAGCACGAACGATGGCCCTGTGCTGACAGCGGCGAAAGCTAAAACAAGGCTGAGACGCGGATTTTACAAGCTCGTCCATCGTCGGCCGTTCCACTTCTTCCGTCGGCGGGAGACACTTATAAAACATACATGGGAACAGTTTAAAATGGGTAACAGGTTTGAACAGCATTCATAAATCAGATACTGATATCCAGGAAGTTTATGTCTATAATTGAATAAGTCTAATAAAGTGGCACACAGCGCGATAGGTAGTATACATGATCTCATAAAATAGTTCCGGGATATTTAAAAAGTTGTTGGGATAGTTTCTTTCTTCAGGATTTTTGAATGATGCTTAGTTCTTTGACAAATGTTTCCATACACTGAGCGATGTTCCAAAGTGAACCGCTTCCAAAGCGGGACTAAATTTTAAATCAAAATAAACGAAAAATCTTTGTAGCGGTGCCCAGACTGTCCAGTCAAACTGACTCAACCACTAGCAGAAATATACCGGAATCATTCTTCTTCTTCTTCTTCTTCTTATTTGTGGCGTATCAAGTCGTTATAGCGACGACAACTTTGCCAATGTCAAAGTAACAAAAATATCATCCAAAAATCTTGTGACAAAATGTCGGCAACGTTGTACGGTAACACGGTCAAAGCCCCCCCCTCCCCCTGTCGGGCTCTTAGCCAACGGTCAATGATATCCCTCAGGAACTGCCAGGAAATCATTAGCCGTTGCCCAGGGTGCACCGGACCAAGCACTGCTCTTCCCCCCGGACGGATCCAAAAACGAACCGCAGCTCTTGACCACACGTGGAGGTAACCCGACTCGCACGCTGGAATAATTCTTAGATGCCTTGTTATGTAGATTAGATACTATCAGGAACCGGAAATAGTAGTAGGGGGTTACTGATATTTCGAGCTCTCTAGCATCATTAGTATCCCCTATATTAAACCGAAAAGCGCGGCTCTGATTTAAACCTACATCTCATCATGTGCATATTGCACTCTCACAATTGCAATCATGCTGCGATCTACGCACACGCGCACGAAGTGAGGTGTAGTTGAAACTGGCTACACTCCGCCGTTTGCAGTACTCCGTACCAAGTTACCAACTCATACTCAAGCGAGCTAAACCATAACCCTTTGCAGTTTGAGGATGCCTTGTCGAGGTTGGCGTACAAAGTTTTCTGGAACAGTTAATGCTAAATACAAGATTTAATTTAGAAGCTATTACTGAAAGATTATTGGGTCATCGGCAGTTTGTCTGTAGTCGGTATATAATATATGGCTACTATTATAAACATAGAAGCGCAATGACGCAGTTCTATGCATATTTTTGACGTAAATCTTTATAATTTGGCAAAGAGTCCCGACCCGAGTTAGAATTTAAGCCGATGAATGTAACAAGAATAGAACATAATTCCTTACCGCTGACTCAACCGCGCTAAATGTCCATAATGTGGGTAATTGCGTCGGCAGCGATGAGAGACAGTTATTTGTTTGTTTAAAAAAGTTTGTTAAAGATATAAATGTCTATGCTGAAAGTGTGGCCTACTTGGTTTTATTTTTGTTTTGAACAGTGAGGTGAGTTAGGTAGCTGTCGTTTTATCATTCAGAAGCAAGCTCAAGACATGCTTTGGGGTTGATAGTTGGCGTAGGCATACTAATTATTTACTTGTATAATAAATCCTACATAATATTATAAATGCGAATGCGAGTTTGATACGCTTTCACGTGTAAACTACTCTACCGATTGTAAGAAAATATGGTATGGAGATAGCTTAAATCCCTGTGTAGGACATAGAATAGTGCGCGCGCGCCTTAAACGAATTCTCCGCCGAGGAAATCGCGGGTAACAAGTATTGTTGTACATTGACGACATCTTAGACCTCGGTCGTTTTCTTTCACCCGCCACCCGCGGTGGGCATCGGCCCCTCGCCCGCGGCGTCTATTTGCTGCGTTCATCAGTGCACGGGAGCGGACGTTTTCGCCCGCTGTGTGCGTTAAAAAACACGGCGGGTGAGAACGGCCGCTCCGGAACATTTACGAACACAGCATAACGACGCGAGTGCCGGGTGAGTACGACAGAGGACTTAAATGTGTGTATACCTATTAGCATGCTCAGTTTACCTGTCTTGGGCTCAAATATAGCAAACAATTAGAAGTAAATATTTAAGGCTCTACGCACATCTATTCAATAGCCATTTGTAATAGGAGTAGAGAAAGAGAAAAATAATTTTAGCTGCTTTTGAGTGAAATCTTAGTGTGATAACAAATATCGACCATGGAATCGGCAGCTTAAACTGCTGGAACTGGTACGGTTGGCCAAATAAGTGGTCTATAACTTTTCATCCCACTACCTATCAAGTCGCTATAGTTGAACTTTCAAGTTGACAGCGAATCTTGTCGACATTATATATTTTAAAGGATTTTCGACCTTAGGGTAGCAGACCACACAAATATTGCTGGGGCCTTATCATGACGTCTTAGTGCGATTCAATTCCGATTCAGTTTAGAATCGCTCGCTGTGCAAATATTGCAGCTAAAACCTGAACTGAGTTAGAATTGAATCGCATTAAGACGTCATGGTATGGCCCCTGATGGTAGATACACACATAAAAACCGTCAATTTCACTAATGTTGATAATATGACAATGCTAAGTTGAAAATGATGTCTCTACTACTTCACACACATTTTAACTGCTTTCGCGTGGGATTTTCACTGATGTAATTTAAAAATATCGGCCCTCAACTCGCCGGCATAATGTATCGGCGGGTCGGCGACTTGTGTGCAGAGCCCTAAAGGGTCGCCTCAGACACGGCGAGACGAGCAGACTCACACATTCCGGTATGTCTAGTCTAGACTAGTCTCGCTGAGATACCTGATCTACTACTTCGTACAAATAGCACGCGAGTGCATCATTTTAGGTATTTTGACCATTTGGTATTTCAAATGTTGGTGTTTTAAACATTAGACATTTAATTTCTAAATGTCTGTGAAAATCAGAACACATAGAAAAATCCGAAAAGTAAAGCTATGGCCGGGAATCGAACCCGGATCCTCGTCATTCCGTGACGCGTGCTATACCACTACACCACCCATAGCAGGTGGGTAGTCTCCGAATTTTTCTACCTGTTACCGACCGTCACGTGACCTTTGTTACTATGCGAATTTTTAAAAAACCGTAAAACCGTAAAAGTAAAACATAAAAATCAAGAAATAAAAATTTCTTGATTCATTTGATAGTACCTATTAGACATTTAGTCCAATAGGTATTTTAAACTTAGGTAATTCGTACGTAGGTTAGGTGCTTAGGTTTTTAAATGTAAGGTATTTAAGATTTTAGGGATTCTGAACGTAGGGTTTATTTTACGTTAGGTTTTTTAATTTTAGGTATTGTAATACGTACCCGTTCTGGACATCACAAATATCACTAACTAGCTATTCATTACCCGCGACTTCGCCGACATATAATTAAAAATAGCCTACGTTACTTAGGGATAATGTAGCATTATTTGTATAAAGATGATAGTTTTTTTTAAATAGTTCCAGCCGTTTTTGAGTTTATTCGTTAGAAACAAAAATACAAATGCTCTTTATACTATTCAATGTAGTTAAACAGCAAGGGTGAAACCCACTATCGAAAAAAAAGTCGACATTAGGTAGATATACATACCTACATCTTTAACTGCACAGACTGGGTTTTACCACTACATCACATCAGGTAAAAACAAAATTTTAAGGAAAAAACCTATGAATCACAAATCCAAATCATTTCCTTACTGCAGTTCTCAGTTCAGGGTAAGTATTATTGATAGCTACTGGTACTGGACTGAATAAAGAGTAAATGGACGATGATAGAAACGCCTAAACATATTAATATTTAATTATTTAAAGGCAAAAGTATATGACAGTAATTCAACACAATGGTGGCACAAGGCCGACTGACTGAAGCTATAATATACATTGACACATATCAAAAGGTAAAATAGGCCGCAAACCAGCCAGTAGCCAACAGTTATCCTCACTCCTATTTGGTCATTTTCTTACTTGTACATATTAATCTATACTAATATTATAAAGAGGAAAAATTTGATTGTTTGTTTGTTTGTTTGCATTGAACAGGCTCCGAAACTACTGGACCGATTTTAAAAATTCTTTTGCCTTTAGAAAACTACATTATCACTGAGTGACATAGGCTACTTTTTACCGTGGGAAAATACTTATTCCTACGGGAAAATTAATTTATCGCGGGCGAAGCTGCGGATGGAAGGCTAGTTAGTTATAAGCAGGATGTTAAGAACCTTTTTTTTTAGAATTTATCAAACTAAAATTCTAAAAAGAAAGCTTATGGAAAATGTAATATAAAATATGTATTGCTTTGAATAACGATTAAGTTTTTTTTTTTTGATTAGGTATTCATATTATTTTTTTTATTGTAGAACAAAAATCTCTGATAATTCCAGTTACAGAGCTATTTATGATCAGTTACAATGTTATTTAGGGCCAATGGTACCCAAAACCTGAGCGACATTCTAAGAGGTCAGTAATCTTCTATCAGGGATAGGGGAGGAACTGTACACTTTTAACTACTTTCCAAAATACAAAATTAATTTAATAACCTTACATTCCTGTTTAAGTCTCAGGAACGCATATTCCTGGTCTATCACTTTTATCCTACCCTACTTCCTATCAAATGTAGTGCTAAAGTCGAACTTTCAAGATGACAGGTACCTACTCCTTTTCGACATTATATTTTATGATGTGCAAAGAATTTTCAACCATAGGGTGGCAGAGCATATCTTTGCCGATTGATGCACTTACCATGGTATCTGAAATTATTCTAACTATAATATTCCTATCCTTTATCCTTAGCTAAAAGGATAGATAGAATTCGAAACACTACACTGCACTCAAAAACATGCATAGCTGACATGGGGAAAACTGCTAAGCGCAAACAGTACTGGGCTGGACATATCTAGCATGCATGCACAACGGTATGCCTACTCTGCCGGTTGGTGGGTGCTGGACAATGGGCAACGACAACGAGGGAGACCAAGAAGGCGATGGCGGGACGATTTGGACGTGTCTATGGAGGACTGGCCTGACATTGTATTGGACCAACAGTTGTGGTGGTTGAGAGGAGAGGCCTTTGCTCAGCAGTGGGATGTTACACCATCATAGGCAAATTAATTAAAAACCTAAATATTCACATATTATTATTAATTGCTAAGGCTCCCCACTCAGACCGTTTGGAGAGCCTTGGGGGAGGCCTATATCCAGCAGTGGACGTCATTCCACTGACATAACAATGATGATGATGATGATGATGATGATGATTAATTGCTAACGGAAGCAGACAGACCAAATGAGGAAATAAACAAAGTAGGTAATTCAGTCCCAATTATAAATTATTCATAAAATATGTTTGCATCTTTGTTTAAACAATAATAAATATTAGATTGCATGTATGTAGGTATACCTCAAGAAGTCCAAGTGTGAATGCCAAGCCAATCACAATGAATCAGTCAATATTTACATTCACTATCTAATCTTACTGCAAACAAATCCATTTACCTGCAGATAACTATGTTATGAAAAATGCAAAAGATAAGCTTTGTAAGTAAATAAATAAAGATAATTCAGTTTTGTTTTATTGAATTAAACTGTCCTTTAAAGTTTGGTGTTTTGAGAAACTAATGTTGTACAGTTTTGAGAAATACGTGCATAATAAAATCCGGCAAATCGGAACGAATGTAGCGTTATAGAAATCGTAAATGAATCATGCCACTGTTTACAGCACCATGCCTGCTGATGTCATGCAAGCACCCAATAAATAAGAAACTGAGTAGGCACAAGTCCCAATAAAGACTCGAGACGAGAATTAAGCACGTACTGTACTTCCGAGAACTTCACATTTATTAATAAACATATGCTACCAAAAAGAAGGCCACCTCATGAAAATCACTCTACCAAGAAAGTGAATTTGCACTGGAGTTTTGACATTCTTATGTAATATTTGCTTGTTATTTTACTACTACTTCTAAATAACAATTTCTTAAGATATATGTGCAAAGTTTGGCACATTAAATTTGATGAATAAGGTGTAAATTTAGGAAAATACCTTGATTTTATGTGTAATCCAATATCCAGATGAAAGTCGCAGTCCTGTTTACACACGTTTATCACTGTCATTCATTTAAACCAACACACCATCACAATGTAGCACTACACAAATTTTCACTTATAATTATTAAAACTTGTGAAAATATCAGATAATACGCCATTTTTGCAATATATCCGAAGGACAGCGGTCGGCAATCGCTGCCATCTTTTTTGTCATATGTCTTCTAATTATAGCGCTAAAACGAACTCTGGTGTTATTTTTAGAAACTAGAAACATTTTGACTACAAACTGGAGAGCAGTGACATCTAGCAGTCACATGGGATATCTCACAACAAACTTGCCAGGTTACAATGTATTTTGCACGCTACTACTATTCGCCGCTAGATGCCGTTGAAATTAAATAAATTGAAGTCATAACTTCAAAGTATTACTACCCGCCGCTAGCTGTCGTGATGAACAACAGTGAATTTAATAGTGGAAGAGTCAGTGGCGGATTTACAAATTTTCAAGGTATAGGCTGAATTTTTGCCGCCCTTGCAAAATCTGTTGCAGACTTCTTAGAATTTTTATTTTATTTCTATGAGGTAAAAAAAAAAGCCCCAAATTTGCCGCCCCCAAAATCTGCCGCCCTAGGCTCGAGCCTTCTCAGCCTTATGGTAAATCCGCCACTGGGAAGAGTCGAATTACATCTAGTTTACTTTGAGATTTCAAAAGTGTTTGATAGAAATATAACATTGTAGTATATTGTCTGTTATTAATAACGACTTCAAATGAAGATTTCATATTATCAAGTTAGAGAACTAGAAAATGCGTTAAGCCCAGGTGAGATGGGCTACGTAAGGTCGAACAATTACAACATCCAGATAGCTATGCTACAAACATCCAGTTAGATAGGCTTGTTCACGCCCTTTATTCTTGACTACTATTCCTAATCATAATCGAGGCTATCAGTGGCGGATTTACCATAAGGCTGAGTAGGCTCGAGCCTAGGGCGGCAGATTTTGGGGGCGGCAAATTAAGCTATCCAGAAATTAGATCCAGCTTGTTGGTATAAAACTTCCCATAAATTACGCACTCAACTCAGTGAAATTAGACATTCAACAAGATGCGAAGGCAACGGCAACAAGTAAAATTACCGGGGTAACTACCTTCGCGTGTGGTCAAGAGCTGCGGTTCCGGGGGAAGACCGGTGCTGGTTATTAAAGATAAAGAGAGATATCACCGATGGCGAAAAGCCCGACAGAGGGGGAGGGGGATTTATGACCATGTTATACTGCAACGGTCAATGTTTTAAAACTATCTTTTTATCCAATGAGGAACGCCATTTTTTAAATAATTATTGTAACTGCGCGCTTTGATTATCAATCGTTTTTTTTAAGACGTAGTCACAAAACATTTGAAAATAATGACCGTTTTCATAAGCATTTAGATAAAATGTCAGGAAAATTTAAAAGTAAAGGAAATCATTGGGATATCTCGTCGTTGAACGTAAACCTACAAAATGCCGGAACAGTTGGGAACAGCGCGACCTCGCTACATTTTTCGCTGATTGCAAAATTGTCTTGAATGCGCGACCGAAATCCGGTTGACGTCATTTCTTTTGAGATCATATCCTTTTACTTTCTGCTTCGTTAGACACAAATTACGCCTCGTTGAAATTCAACGTTTAATTAGGTAATTTTATAATTTTCGGTAGTAAAACGGTCCCAGAAGGTAGTAACTTAAGTTTTGATATAATATTATTAAGTTACCAACAGTTTTTTTTTCATTAGACCATAATGATTACCTCCATCGCAGTCCTCGCGAGAGGTCAGGCGGCTACGATTCTTTGGACACATTTGACATAGATTTTAATGCTATTAAAATAAACGAGTATGATCAATATGACCTAGGCAACGATGTTATGATATGGTATAATATAGGTAAAGCTGCAGAAAATAGTGGCTAAATAATTTTGCAGTTAAGTTCATATGCATGAAGTAAAAGCGTGCTAAATGCTCTAATTGTGACGTGAATTTGTACTTCGTACAGTACACCACCAAGTACTTACTCAATATTATTGTCGTGGTAGTATGGCGACTATTGTAATGCCATGGTGTATAGTTTTGATTCAAATTAAAAAAAATGTTTTTATTCCTTTGTAAAAAATATAATGTAAAAGCTTTGAATGCGTTCATTATACGTAATGGTTTATGGTTAATGAAACACGGAAAACGGTACAATGATACAGTCATTTTACAAGCTATTAGAGTATAAAATATGACCTGAGCAGATTAGAACAGTTTAGAAAATATGTGAACCACAGCAGTACTGTAAACTATTGCAACTTTGCCCGAGCTCTAACATTGCCACAACTGGATCAGAAAGAAATTATACGAAAAGATAACAGTTAAAAAACCTCTACGAAATTTCTTCCTTAACCGGTTAAGGCAATGTTGGAACTGGCAAAGTTGCAGCAGAAGGTAAGGAGAACTAAGGAGTATTGGGATAGGTAGAGATTCGCGGAAACAGTCAGCAGCTCCTCTTGTATTGGGTAACTTAACCTACTTTGAAGAAAAACATGACACCAAGCCAATACATCTAACATGGCCGTCAGTTGGTCAGGTCGGGAACAAACAATCACGTCCCTCAATGAGGGCGCCACTGCGTACCAACTGTCTGGAATACCGTACGCAGTGACGTTAGTTCCAGTTTTCGCCACCGGAACAGATGAGTTTGTGGCTTAGGAGCGCCACGAAAGAGAAGCATGCGTTCACGATCTTATTGCGGTGGGTTAAAGTAGGTTTTTAATAATTCTCTAGTTTTGTTTACGTAGTTTTATGAGCCATACGTAACACACGTAGTGTTTGCGGTGCCAGTTAGCGGCGAGGGACGGTGAAAGTGGTTGCGCAATGGTGCAAGCAGTCTGCAAATCGAAACAACGGACTGCGCGATCTAAATTGTTTGTTAAAAGTCACCGGCTTTGAAACTGAGCGAAGCTAAAGCGAATATTTTAATGCGGCTCCTCATTACTTCAAGTTTCAAGTTTCCAGTGTCAATCAATGACACTTACTGGCCGACTCCAATGTTTAATAGCGATAGAGTTACCAAAATTGTAAGTTGAAAGTGTCCGTAGCCACAGAAAATTAAAGTCTTCCGCAGTGGTGTAACTACATATAACATCTGGAGCCTGTGGTAAATTCATCAGATGGGGGGTCCTTCTTCACTATAAAGAAGTGCATCGTCGCCCCTTCTGTGCTCTAGGCCCAGCCAGTCTGGAGGCCGTGGCCAGTCCTGACACCCTACAGTTACGCCACTGTACATCCAGTACAAAAAAAGGATCTCGATGCACATCACTACATCTGCAAATAAAATATGTAGATATATACGCTATAACCTGTACAACATTATCCAACAAGGAAATCGCTTACTTCACGAGGCCGACGCAAAAACACCAACCTAACCGATTCCTATTTGTCTTATTATCCAATCAGGTTATCCAAATATCAAAATACGTAATCATTCACGAACTACCCGACTTTAGTCTCGTTACGTATCGGAAAGCGGAAGTGGCGCCAAGCATTACTATTAAATTTAATCTTCGCTGTATTGCCAACTCTATAAGTTCAAAAGTCGCCAGAGAAGCGCTATTTCTAAGAAAAAGGTTAAGAGGCGGGAGGTTGGCAGAACATGTCAATCAATAAGCTCCCTACGTAATGACTAGTAATTAATATTACGTTTTTCCGCAGACACAAAAATTATGTCAGCACAAAACCTGACGAATGAGGATTTCAACTAAAGGTTGGTATTAAAAAAACGTGGCTATCTAGTCTGAAACTGTAAAAAATTACTGAAGTGAAGTGACCTTTTGTCGCTAAAACTGTTTTACCTACATTGAATCTTCATCTTTGGTCTTCATTCCGTTTTTAAAGTTGCCTGGTAGAGATCGCTCTGAAGCGATAATACCTTTCTTACTTACCTAGTAATTTTTTCTTTGTTTCTGTTTATTATGTGGTGTTTTATAGAATCAGGCGAGGCGCTACTTTGTGGAGGTCCATTTCAATGAACAAAAAACAATTTACCTAGCTACTCCGCTACTCAAGCAAATAGCAAGCAGAGTAGCAAGGTAATTTTTTTTGTTCATTTTTATCTTGTGTTTATTATAGAGTCATTTTATTAATCTAATATCGCTAAGATAAGTCGGCATATTCAGCGACCAAGACACTGGCAACACTGTTTTTGTCTTAGAGTGCAGCAGCCACAATACCAGCGACAAGAGCGTTGATGTAACTGGTTGCAGCTGCTGCGGGGGACACTCGCCACTTTTCTCTAGAGTTTCTCTGCACCGGCGACTCACGCGCAGCCAACAGTCGAATGAGCGACGCGGAAAAACGCGCGCGTGCCCAAGAAATAACTCTACGTTCCGTGATCACGTTAAATAACTTGTGAACGCACCGTAGGATCTCGGTGCATTTACGTGTGAAACCCTCGTTTGAGTAAAAAAAAACATTGTGTCTGTGTAGAAAGTTGTGTTGGCTTGAACAAACGTTAACGGCGGACGGCATCGGAATAACTGTAAGTTTTATATTATTTTTATTCGATGTTAACTCCGACTTACTAGTGTTGTATGATAATCGCTTAATTCGGTGGCGTTATTACTTTCAATTGATTTAACACCTGTTTATGTTCGGATGAGTTTGTCAGACATGATTCGCATTTTAATTTAGTTGCGATTAAAAACGCGAATTAATATTTTTTAAAGTAATTTTAGTATCAAAAACTTGTAAAATTTACTAACTAAGCTTGTCTTCTACGCCCTGCAAGTTTATAGTGCGGTAATAAGGTGAACTGGATAACCTTTCTTATAGTGAGATACAAGTCCGAACTGAAGCTGGTTCCACAACTTATTCAACCCTGCGCTCAAAGGAAAATATAAAAGTTAAATCACATAATATAGCACCAACGTGCAACATGGGTGTGCAGGGCATTGAATCAATAAATATCTAACAAAGCAACAAACCGTTACTGTATATAAAGGCAGAAAACAATGGTTCAACCTAATTATCTCGCGAAGGGAACTACGTAAAACGATCTAGATAATTGCATCAAACACGAACCTCTTGACAATGGGAACAATACTAATCTAACGAGAAAAATATAAAGAATAGGTCGATTACTGAGCTTCATAAATATTTATTCGATATAACCGAACGGCCTCTGTTTCTTTCGTGTCAACTTCGGCAGAAACAATTGACAATCGGCGGCGGCAACCTCCCACGGCACTTCGCGTTCGCCCTACTGGCACAGGTTGGCTATTTTTTGGGGCATTCTGCATTCCACAGAAGTTTATCAGGTTTATTGCTATACTTAATTCGAGATAACGATAGCCAAAATTGAAACTGGCTGATGACAGACTTGTAATCTCACCTGTAAAAAATATTGAGTTCTGTCAACAAGCAAAGTGAAGTGACAAAAGCTTATGGAAGCGTGTCTGGAAGCCGAAAGTGTTGCCTATTTAGTAATTATTGAGCTTGAATTGACATTCGTATATTCCTTATGGGGTCACGTCTCCATCTAGACTCCTAATTGTTATCTATCAACTGACATTGGATAATCCAAATATTCTTTACTAAAACACACTCCTTCCAAATCCTTAAATTAAATGGAAACCGACATAATGAATATTCAAATATATCTAGCGGGAGTTCCTTGTCCTGCTGGACCGAAGGTACTGCGAATCTATAATTCTATAATAATATTACAAAGAGGTAATGTTTTTGAATTTGGATTTAGGAACTACTCGACCAATTTAACAAAAAAAAATGACATTTTACGTTATCATTAAACAACATAGACATATAAATAGATTATAGACATAGATAAAGTAAAGGTCCTTTAAGAGACAGACGAAATTTGGGCAGTAGCTAATAGCTTACAAGATCTAATATTATCTGGAATGCAGTATAGTCAATCGTAGGGTCCCACATTGTAATGCGCCGCGTTAAGCAATTGCTAGACCGTACCAGCGAAATGATGAAACCGTGTATGGATACGTGATATATTTACTAAGCGGGTTTAAGTTTTACGAAAGTGCACCGGCCGGGCCGAGGTAACGGTTGACGGATTCTGCCCCTGATTGGAATTGGTACGTATTGAATATAATTATCTTAAAATACAGTAAAATACTGTAGTTAACGGTACGTGACGTTCTAGCGTAGATTTTTGCACATTTGTGTGTATTTGTTTATATTAGCCAGCCAGGTTGTAGTGGGTGTGGGAACTGGTTTGTTTTTTTATTGTTGAACTTGGATTTTTAGTGATATCAGTAATTGATCAAGAAATGGGTGATTTGAGTCTGCAGAGGTTATACTTAGTGTGTGTACTGTAAACTATTGCAACTTTGCCATCGCCAACATTGCCTCAACAGGGGCCCGATTTTTGAAAGCACATGTGTGAAAATACCACTCGAAAGTGGTGAAAAATTGTGCTCAATTTGAAATACGAATAGCATAGAAGACAATCACAGCTCTCATTAATCTTGTGAACTAGTCAAAACTTTGATTAGAGCTGTAGTTTTGGAGATATAAGCTGATTTATACCACTTTCGAGGGGTACTTTCGAGTGATGTGCTTTCAAAAATCGGGCCCCTGGATCCGAAAGAAATTTACCCGAAAAGATAAAGGTTAAAAAAACCTCTATTACTGATTATTACTTCAACCTTAACAAGGTTAGGCAATGTTGGAGTCAAATGGCAAAGTTGCGGTAGTTTATGATATTTTTTAATTGAAAGGGTGACTTCAGATGTGAAATAAATTATGATTGTTGAACCGGTAATGACAACATTGAGTAACTAAATTAATTGGACTAACTATGAGACGAATACTATCGAACGATAAAAGTCTAATAATACACGCAATACGTGTGAAGTAAAAATAAATTGATGAAGACCGGATAGCCTGGTGGTTAGAGAACCTGACTATGAAACTGGAGGCCCCGGGTTCGATCCCCGGTCGGGGCAGATTTTTGTATGAAAAATACGAATGTTTGTTCTCGAGTCTTGGATGTTTATTTGTACCCATTTTACAAGCTTTGCTTAGCTTGCGACTAGGTCAGTTGGTAGATTTTTTTTTTATTTATTTAATTATAGCTTTCATTCATTTCAACTATTAGTCCTACCACTAGTAGATTTAATTTGAACTGTAGTTCTATAGGTATCAGATATTTACCACTTTCAATAATCGGACGCGGATCATTGATTCATGTAATTAGTTCAATAAATTAACAAGCAATAGAAAACACTATAACCTGAATAATATCGCAAGACTGTCTAATTACACGAATCAGTGATCTGGTTCGAAGGACCACGCGTTTTTAAAGAGCCGCACAAGAAAACCGGTAATAAAGAAATTCATTACCTCTTTTTACGCAGACGTTATTTAGTACGGTATCAAGTGTAACGTGCTATAGTTACAATTTTAACATTAATTTATTTTAATTCGCTAGTAAAGGTGTTAATGTTGAACTGGTTAGCCGAGCGTAGCGAGTATAGACATGAATACCTGTTTAATGAGTTCAATATTAAATTCAAACTATCTTGTTCGGGTGGATTAATAGTCACCCCAACCAAACAAGTCGTAGTTCTACACATGTGCTTAAAAAATATACTTACAACAAACTTGCAAATGATATAACAGATATTTCCCTTTACTAAATTTAGGAGAGAATTGTTTGTATGGCTGTCTGAATTATTATTTTGAAATGTTAATGATTTTTTAATAAAAAAAATGTAAAATCGATGACCTACACTTTAAATTTAATTACTTTTTTATTTGCACGATAAATAACGTTACCAGCAAATTAGAGGAAGAAATCATTGCATGCTTATTTAGGCAAATACTTATGGTAAGCCCGTTTTCATATATAAAGTTTTTTTAAAGAGAACTAACGTAAGTATTTAAACAATTGCCTGCTTACCCATCGCTTGAGTGGTCATTAGATTTATAATAAAAGGGGGCTATTAGGTCAAGACAGCGAAAACGATCTCCAAATCTCATGTTAAGTACATACTTTATATGTCGTGACGTGTTTAATTGATAACGTGTGATAGCCACTTAACTTTCTAAAGGAATCTTTAATTATTCAATTTAATGCCGGCTGTACACACTCGCCGAGAGTCTCGAGCAAGAAGCTCTCGACGAGAGCTCACCATGTACACACTCGTTGCGTTTTGAACAGCGGATACCTGGCACGATGGACCTAGACTGCTGCTGCCGTTTGTCTATGTGCTGTTAGAAAATCAATGAATTATGCATATGTATATCATTAAAAAAAATACTAAACCATGGCGAAAACGAAGATGGTGGATGATTAGTATGCAGCGCAAGAGGACCCAATAAGTATTTACTTGATCAAGATTTTTAGCTAATTAGTAACTAAATGAACATGCTTGATCTCGATTGCTCGCGAGAGCGAACGAGACCTTTTGACTCGGAAGCAAAAACCGACACGCGACCGATGCGTACCGAGGCGAGATCCGAGCGGGCGAGACACGGTGAGACCATCATGTACAAACTCGTTCTCGACCTGCCTTGGGGCGTCTCGACGAGTGTGTACAGCCGGCATAAGAGTTACAAAATTATATCCAATCCTATTCCAGTGGTAAGCTTAGTTTAGTTGACAAACCGTTAATTTAGCTAAACTGATTAAAATGCAAAATTCGATCCTCTTTAGATCTGATCCTTGGAAAGCTTGAATTTGAATTTGATGAACGAAAAATTAACCAACAAAACTATGTCATTTTATTACGATTTCATATGAAATGAAGCCCACATAGAACACGAATCATACAATTCCAATTTCATTGTGTAAAAAATTTAATGAATATGATTGTGAACAAAACAAACTAGAGAGTACGAGTATATTGACTAACACTTGATACTATATTTTATTTGCTGCAAGAGAAGTTGCATTGTTTCGTTGACATTAAATCATAAAATATGGCAAAAATTAAAGCCTCGTCAGTAAAGAAATCCGAAAATCACAGATCATAACAATTTCGCAAGTTGACAATGCAGTTGGACCTCGAATTGAGATGAATATTGGAAAGTGACGAATTAACCGGTAGACCTATTACGCCAGCACCGACGTTGTGTAATAATTACCGAAGAAATGAGTATCTAGCATATATCGCCGATTCTGTTTACAAATAAATCACGGAAACAGATGGAGATATGTCTAGGTTGTACTCAGCATTTCTGGATTTAGATGAGTCAAATGTAGGTCAAGTTATATTATCAACTAGTCCAGAAAAATAATTAGATCAGTTTTTTTCTATTTACCTATCTTTTAAATGAAACATAGATTTGGAATAGTTTCAAATGGTATTTTCACAGACATTTGTCTTAAGTAGACCGCTAGATTCATGTAATTTAGACATTCATTTCTGACTCTTCTTAAATTAATGATTATTTCGTATCCAATATAAAATGCGAAGTATGAAATAAATGTTAAATAAAACTACTTAGGTACGTATAAATCTGGATTTAAATTGGCGGCGTAATAATTGCATGCAGTTAAACTTGTTTCAAATTAAATTTCGCAGATTCCGGCAATACTTATAATTAAATAAAGTCCACTTGATATTTCAGGTCGCCATCGGAGTAAAACGTTTAACCGCGACAACATTCACAAAAACCTATTTAAATATCTCGAACAAAGAAAAAACTATTTAACGGCAGTAAATACTCCATACACGGAAAGCAAATTGTACAAAATGACCAAGGAAGTTAGCATTGTAATACAGAAATACGCGTGGTCTCAAGTAGTCTCTCAATGGTTACCAACAAAGATGGCAGCAAATCGAGGCAACCATTAAAATACTATAAGGTCAAAAGCCATTGTATCACGTGCGCTTTCACTATGCCGTCAGCTGTCCCGAACAAGCCAGGCTTGTCGTGCCATTACGCTCACACTAGTAAACATTATTGTAAGAGTGAGAGGGGTGATACTGTCTTCGAATTTCGGAGTAGCCCCCCTGGCCCGAGGTCGGATCGAGATGCATTCGAGTTCGAGTGAAAGTAGATGCCACGACAGCCTAATTCTCTGTTACCTTGAACAAATTAGGTAAATATCAGAATGAACTTGAGGTACTCGTGCATCTGTTTCTGTCGCGTACTGCCTGTTGCAATTTACCAGCTATATTTCTTAAATATAATCAAGAATACTTCAGCAGGCAATATTTAAATTGATTGAACACTTTTATCTAGGTATTTTTTTTTACTGGCACCCTATCTTATATATTTTGAGGTGCATATGTCAGTTAAGACAAAGAACGTAGTAACACTTACTACTGTCATATCTACTGTCTAACTAATTCAAAGTCACCGTGAATAAGTTTGTTTAAAAATTACAACTCTAATTAGGTACCTTGTTCAATAGTCAAAAATTTAAATAGAGCTCTACTTTTGTAGCCATCTACAGATTTTTCCCACTTTCGAATATCGTTTTCGAGTGATGTGGTTTTTGCTGACGGTACTTTTTGCTGACTGACTTGCATTTTCATCCGTCCTACAATGTGTACCAAATTGCAAGACAATCGAACCAACCGTTGAAGTTTTCCTTCCTGCGGAGACGGTCCTGACCAGGCAAACAGAATTCTACTAGGTACCAGATTATTGTATTGTTATCTGACTTCCAATATTATGCAAAAATTAAGTTTAATCGGTTAAAGATAACTAATTCAAAATTAAGTTGCTAGATTCCACCCGGACGAACATACTTACATACATTATAAGTTAGATAAAAGCTCATAATAAAAAGCATCCACGTAATAAGGAAAAACATCTTTAGTGCAGTTTTATTGTTATATAAAATAATGACGATGTTGATAAAATACTTACGAGTAATATATCCCTCGTTAGCGGCGCCGATGTCTATATAACAAAACAAAATAATGCCATGCCATTCTCTTGCAAAACAGCTTATTTGGCGCCAACTAATTTAAAATAACTTAGCTAGACTAGGCTTAATGTAATGATATAACCTACCATGTAACAGATTACCTGGTATAGTATTGTTTCACGTTTTTGCCAACAACTAAGCTCAGCTGACCATGAAAGTGCTTCGATTTTGCAGAATCAGACCGTCTCTGATGGTTCCCCACGGTGGCCGAGTAATGAAAGCTATCACGGCGCTATTTATATAACACAACAACGAAAGTACAAAAACTCCTGAAAAAGTAACACTGATGGTGCCGGCCTTCCAAAAAATGGTACAGTCGTCTTTTAAAGGCAAGCCTATAAATCCTCTGCCGTCAGTTCATTCCAAATTTTGCACGTACGTGGTTTCAAAAACCACACAATGGAGGAGCACAATCCATCGAGTTGATGAATACTACTTCTCCATCAAATAGCATAATGGTAGAACTTGACAGCAAGTTTTTAAGTTTAAGTGTTCTTTAGATACCCCCATTGTAGATCTTGTAAAATACGCAAAGACTGGTCGGCTACTCAGAAATTCTATTTCCGAAATGAAACTCTCACACCCAAATTAATAACTATCAGTATGAGCGGAACGGCACCAAACGAAGTTCGAAAATCGAATTTCACAGCTTGGGGTCTGATGTCTCTGCGAAGACCTAGAGGATAAAGTTTCTTATAGGGTAGCTTTGTTGAAAAGCCTAATGGGAATAGTAGGTGTGTCACGCATCACAAAAACTCATTTTGCCTCTCACTCAGCTTTAGGAATCGAATTCGTATACTGATATAAGATATAAACCTTACATAAATTCGATGAAACAGTTCAAACTTGCATGGAATATTTTGGTGCCTAACATGACGTTCGGTCCTTTGAACCGGATTCATTATTCAGTTAACAAGTTTTGTTTTTCTCGGATAAACAATCATAAACCGAAATTTTTAGTATGAATATATTGCCATTGTTTTCCTGTCAAATGTCAATAGCGTTTGAATTTTAATGAATGCCTCAAGTTTTTTGTTAAGGTTTTTCTAGGTTACTGCAACGCCAACTTGGTATTATTTTGGAGGCATTGGCGAACTCAACTGCAAAGTAACCAATTCGTTTAATTTAGAAAAACGGCTGTTGTTAGGTTAGGCCATACTTAACAGACACTTTGCACCGGAAACGGATTTGCTGATAATTAAGCTTAAGCACGAGTAACTTCCCGTCAACTACCAGTCGATCCTCCTAGGTTTAATAGCTAGTTAAATTATAGACGCCATCTTGAATTGTCAACCTTCCCTACGTACTAACTATAGACTGACCGCTTAAATGAGTCCTCGCCCGTGCGGTGACGGGACGTGGGGTGGGACGACAAAGCGAGCCAAGAGGTCCGCTCTCTCTGGTCGGTCCCCTTTGACGTCCTACCCCGCGCCCCTGTGCCAAAACCATACCGTCGATGTTGTTATTACTGGTTATGGTGTAATATTATTTTTAAAGTACCTACTTAAGGAGTGGGAAATACCAGAACTTGAGCATTAGTAGATCATGAGCGCAAATGTACAGGTTGTACAATCTACCACAGAAACTCAACGGCTCCTTAGCTCTTCCGTACTCGTGGAACAAAGTCGAAGTAATTTCCTTTAGCGAGTTCTCAACCGTTGTTACCAGCTTACGGTACTTAAGTAACTTGGTTCAATTCACACTAAGTTATTATAATGAAATAGAGTTAAGACATACAACCGCTCGATCATCGATATAGATCAAAACAATGGCTACCACGATCTTTTACATAAAATGAGGGCCAAAAGAGGAATCAATTATTTGTCAATCATCATTTCGTAACGGTTATTAAGTAACTTATGTTAACCTTAAAGAGAACTTTTCGTATAAACTGTAGGGTTTTTTGCCGTAAAGTGGCCATTGTCAAATAAAACATACAAACATGCATAAATCACATCTTTATCCCTTACGGGGTAGACAGAGCCAAGGGTATAACAAGACCTAAAAACCAGACCGGCATGGAAGATAATATATTTACAAAACGTCCAACACTTCTATTGTTCGAAAACAGAATGCTTATTTGCGATTTTTGAAGATTTGCTTCTCATGTCCGTTAAAATGTTAGCACAGACGATTTTTTCACATCATTAATTGATTTCAGAGGAAGTCTCTTGAATTGAGCAAAATCATTTCAATCTCCGATTAAAGAAAGAGACGTACTCAGGATGTCATTAATCAAATAAAAAAAAGAAATTAGTTTTTTTAAACTAGTACACGTTTGCGTTTCACATTTATTATAGGCAAAGGAATCTTTTAGATATTATTGAGATACAGTTGGGACAGAAAAAATAATGACGGGCTCTGTCACATCAAGTTTCATTCTTAATGTGTGAGCACATGTTATGAAACAACATACATACACAAATCACGTCTTTATCCCTTACGGGGTAGACAGAGCCTAAGGTAACAAGACCTACAGGGCACGTTTAGCAAGACACTGAGGGCGTAGAGGTGGAAAGTGGAATCAAAATAGTGATGGGTTGCTAGCCGCATCGCCTATAACATGATTCCTATGATTTTCGGCCATTCCCTCGATGGGTTTTTACCATTTACGCGGGAAGAGAAGCAACTGGTACATTCTATGTTTTATCTTTGTCTCAAGTACTCGTACCATAGGCAAACTGGTAGCGCAGCGTCACTAGCAGCGCGGCGTGGCAACAAAACAAACTGTTCTCATAATACAGTCCGAGGGCTTGCTGTCTCACTTACTTTTATGGATTTGATACTCATGCCCATGGTACCCAAAACCCGAATGGCATTCTAATAACTCACGGACTGTATGTGTAAGTGACATTTTACCGCAATCCATTCGCGGCATTTTCGGGGGACGAAAACAATAAATTGTAAGTGCTACTTGCACAGCACCTATTTTTATATCATTAAAATTAATAGTCTTGTTATAAACGATGCGGCTAGCACATCACTGTTTTGATTTTCCTTTCCAGCTATACGCCCTTAATCATGCTAAACGTGGCCTTAAGGTTTTGTTACTTTAGGCTCGGTCTACCCCGTAAGGGATAAAGACGTGATATATATAACGCTTCACTTTAAAATACTTAATATTTACAAGTATTTTATTCGAATCGGCGATCTGAATAATCAGCGGAACGTGAAATTTATTTTCGATTACCGATACAATGTTTCAGGTCAATAACTTGGTGTTTTACACTCGAAATGCAATAAACAAAAGCGAATGTGCCTTGGTTTGTATGTCAAAGTTATAACCGATCAAATCGAAATGAACGAGAACAATCACAACTCTCTTACTTACTATTCTCCAACTCTACATGCCATAAACTGCCACAACTTTGCCATTTTATTCCAACATTGCCTTAACTGGTTTAGGAAGGATTATAAGTTTTCATTGAGGTTTTTCGAAGCGAAGCTCTACCTATCCCAATACTCGTTCTTAGTTCTCCTTACCATCTGCTGCAACTTTGCCAATTCCAACATTGCCTTAACCGGTTAAGGAAGAAATTTCATAGAGGTTTTTTAACTTTTATCTTTTCGGGTAATTTCTTTCCGATCCAGTTGAGGCAATGTTACAGCTCGGGCAAAGTTGCAAATAGTTTACAGTATACCTAATGAGGGAAATTTAATTCATCTCCATTTTTTACTCTACGCTCATGTAAAACGAGTCCAACTGTGTTTTTAACTCTGATGAAACTGATTCCTAGTTTCAATGTTCCCATATTTCAAAAGAAAGAAACGTAACCCTTTTAGGATCATCTCAATGATCCATCTGTGTTTTTAAATCGGAAAGAGATATTTTCCCTCTCACTTCGCTTCTTTCGTCGTTTTTAGAGTACCATGCGCCAGGAAAAACTTAACTATTATAGAATAACTTTGTAGTCTTATTTAGTCTATTAAATTTAGTGTTGATACTCCATCATCGCGTGTAGGCTCGCTTCTCGAATATAAACTCAATTTAAGCTAATCAATTGCCTATATTTAAAAAGATAATTCACGTTTATTGCAATAAAATTATAGTGCATCTACACGTCTATTAAACAAGTATTTATACCTATGTAACTAGTAAGCGAATCGTGCAAACACCCGGGAAAGCCTTTACGAACACTTATAACCGTTAGAAATTAACTAAATTAACTTACGCTGTAGTTAGAAAGGCTATCGTTGCTCGGGTTTCAAGAATCAAGAACGATTTTGGTATTGAGTTCAAATAATGGTGTATTGCTGGCAGCGTGTAATTTTAGCGAAAGGTGCGCGCGCGCCGCGGTATCGCACGATCGAGGCCGGCCCGCGCAGGCCACGGCGTTAATAATGGAATATTCGGAAAGGAATAAGTGTCTCATTAAAATAATCCCACAGAAAAACAGTCTTTATACGTAGGGGCACGTTTGGGCGCTCGCGGTCTCTTGTATTTTTTAATTGCTGACTGTCGACACTTTATCCTTGTGTACAAACTTACATGGTAGCCGTATGGTGTAATCCCAAAAATCATCAGATATTTTATAAAAAAAATTAACGACGAGCATCGAATGTCTTTGCCAATAGAGACGTGTTCACATGTTTTTTAGTTTTGTATTTTTTACGTCTTCGGCTAATGCTTTTAGCCTTATAATTTACTTTTCTGCTTACGGTAGGATTCGATTGGATTCCTATAACGTTTCATTAACTGGAATATTTCTGTAGGTGGTTGGATGAATTTAATTGAATACCTACTTCTGTAAAACGTTTTCCTCCTTGTTTTTCCAAATTATGTCACTTCGTACACGTTTAAAAAATCCTGTTTTTACTTTTGTACACTACAGTCAAGGGCATAAATATATGTCAGTAAGACGTCAAAACATCTATACACCTTTATGCCACCAACAATATGGCGACGGCTATAGATATTTATGCCCTCGACTCGACTCTACATGATTATTATTAAACAGAAAACCTACCTACCCATTGGTTTTTTCAGAACGCAAATCTGGAAACAATGGAATGTACACAACGGCGGAAGTTGCCTACCTCATAATTATACACACCTAGTCTTATTTGCTTTTTTTTATCGTAAACATCCCATATTGTTTAAATGACTAGGTCGTCACCACGCCACCGCTGATGCCATGATGGCAACGACTCAAAGTGCTTTAAAATTGAAAAAAGCAATAAGCATATTTTGTTCCAACAAAGAATATTGCCCTAAAGTTCTTCTTCTTTTTTTTTATATGACCCCATCGATCGATGCGATGATTTCGCCAGTGTCAAGGTAATAAATAAAGTACTCAAAAATCTTGTGACAAAAATGTCGGCAACGTTGTACGGTAGAACACGGTCAAAATACCCCCTCGCCCCCTGTCGGGCTCTTAGCCAACGGATAATGATATCCCTCGGAGACCGCCAGGAAATCATTAACCGAAGCCCAGGGTGCACCGGACCAAGCACTGCTCTTCCCTTCGGACGGATCCAAAAACGAACCGCAGTTCTTTATCACACGCGGAGGTAACCCGACTCGCACCCGACCCCTATAGTTATTTGTTATGCAAGGCTGCAAAGGGCTTGTTTGGCGCGAGTGCCTGAATTGAAACCCGAGCAAGCGAAGGATTCTATGATTGAACCACGAGCGAAGCGAGTGGTTCAAAAGAAGAATCCTGAGCGTCGCGAGTTCAAAGTTCAAAGTTACGAACAATAAAGAAACATACGAAGTTCAAAGTTCTAATTTCTGAGTATATGAGTAGGTGGGCAATGGCGGTCATCGTCACGTTCGAATTTCAAAAACCTTTTCCACGCAAGCGTGGAAAAAGCAATTTTCCACGCAGATTTTGAAGGAGAAAGACAGCCTTTTCGAGCAAGTGAGGTGAAAAAGTTATTTTTCATAATATCACCTGTCAGAAGACGTCCACTGTTGTCAAAGGCCTCCTAATCAAACGCCACAACAAACGACAACTTGTCACCTGTTGCCCGCAAATCTTGCGACGTCATCGTTCCATCTAGTAGGAGGCCTGCCAACGCAACATTTTCATCTTTGTAGTGGCCATTCGAGTGATCGTTTCTGCTCCAACGAGGCGAAGTGGCCTGTCTATAGCCACGCTAACCTACAATATTCTTCAAGCGTTGTCGAGAACCATTTCCATAAACCGTTGCGGCACGTCTCTATCCGAAATGACAGTCTTTTTAAAATGCTAACAATCAAGGACAACTATTTCTCGGAGCTAGAGCTATCACTGACAGGCAACACACTGGTTGAAGACTCGTCTTCGCGGGCACTGCGTAATTTCTAATGCAAGACCGTACAAACAACCTCACTCTACTCTGGTCAAAGGCCAGTGCCAGCGATGAAACCTAGTCTAGCAAAATAATATCATCAATGTAAAGGTATTTAAAATTGTATATTTGTTTTCTAAAGCCCAATAAATCCCGGCTTTATTCGGCAACGTGATTGCTGCCGTTAGCATTCAACCAACACCTGAGTACGACCCAGAATCCGTGGCGTAACTTATTATTATGCCACACAGCACTCGAAGAAGTGCTGGCCTATAAGCAGTAGAGAACCAGGAAATTCATGTTTAATGACATAATTATTAGGAAGTTCGACCCACTATTACACAATGTGATGTTCCTTACCTAATGAGAATAGCATTATAATTATCGCATTGTGCTTATGCGATGTTTAATAATAGATTCGAATAATAAACCTATCAACTTTTGACTTTTATGATTATCTAACCATGTTTGAGGTTCCGCTCAGACTATATGGTTTCGTCATAACTTGACATGATCGTTCATACTTCGTGGGCATCAGCTAAACTGAACCGGAATTTTGTTAAGACGACGGATACCCCAGTTAGAGCCCTGAGTAGGTACGAAGTTGGAGGTTCCGTGTTCGAATTCTGGTATGTACAGGCATTTTTATGTCCGTGTAAGCCTGAATAATACTCTAGTGTTGGCAGGTAATATGGTGGCTTGTTTACCATCGGATGACCCACTTGTTCGTCTGCCAACCTATTTCATTAAAGAGTTTCGTGCGCGTTGAAGTTATTAACGACCGAAGCGTTTCGATAATGACCACCTTGGCACAACAGTTATTCTTTACCAGTTTGACACGCGACTTATTCTGCACAGAATTCGTAATAATTAATAAAGTTTACTACCACTTAGGGACGTCCAACGTCCATTAACATATTTCTATCTGTCCGATTACTTGCGGCTTAGTTTAGAGATTCTCAGTACTTTTATGTCTTTCTTAAATAACTGTAATTTGCGTTGGGTGCCCAATTGTTACGTAATAGTTATGTACAGTCAAGGGCATAAATATATGTACGCTACCAAGACGTCAAAAACATCTAATACACCTTTTTCAACTACTGGAATTTTAAACTCACACTTTGTCGGTCCCTCGTTTAATGCTCCTGTCATTTACTCAAAGGTTAAATGGTAGAGATCCCTTATAGGGATAAGTTTGTCTTTGTGTATAAATTATATCTATTTCTTTATATTTGTACACTAAAGCATTTACTTACTTACTCACTTACTTTATGCCACAAACTATGGTCGGTGACACATATATTTGACATGATGGCTGGATCGATATTTATGCCCTCGACTGTACGTACGCCTTTAAAGCGATAGATTAGAATTTTGTTTTGAATTTGAATAAACTTTCAAAAATTGGATCCTAAATGCTATTGCGACAAGGATTGCCAAAAATTTTTTCGTATTTAATGTGACAATATGTCTTCTTCTATTCTGTAAAAAAGAACCGCAAATGTAGTCAACCAATCAATGTTTTCTATCATAGAATAACGTGAGAATGGCAAAATATCGTTTTAATTGATTTTGAGCGATGTTCTATTTAAAATTAAAGGCTATTTTCGTATCAAAGCCGTACGCGTAACAAACCCAAAGAGTCTATTCTCAAAATCGAAAATCGAAGTTCACATCGTCCTTTCCTCTCACTCCTCTATTAACGCTATTAGTGTGAACAAAACGGCACGATACGAACTCCACACTAACTTCGGTGTAATAGGCTAGGTCTAGTTAGTTTCGCTTTGTACTCTTTGTAACACCTAATTATGATCTCGTAGCTCAAAGTACTTGTAACAGGATATGACAAGAAGCGATTTCCTTTTTGCCAAAAATTTGACAGACATTTTTTGGTCAGGGGAAATCTATAAGTTTTGTGGGTGCGTCGCATTGTGACAATTCTGTTTCAGTATAAAGTAGCAGGAGAGCATTTTTCTGAAAATAAATCCACTTATGCCCTTTTCCCCAAATTATACTACTTCGATGGCAGTTTTTAACTAACTTTTGAAAGGGCGTTCAGTAAAAGGAACCTATGACAACTATCTCGTGAATTTTGAGAGAAAGTGTAAAGGAGGGTAGGGCATTTAGGTGTTAGCCGCAACGGTCGACAACAGACTGCGCTCCGTTTGCGGACCGCGAAAGGTCAGACCTCGGACCGCCAAACATTGTAATGTAAAGTATGAATTAGTAACAGTTTAATACGTAGATAAGGCAGGCAGATTGTTTTTTCTGGATCTCGATAAAATTTTCTCACATACCCGGACCCCACCTAGAACAACTTGCCGTCCCGTGCTTACGCTCTGTCGACCCCGAAAGGGATATAGACATGATTTATGTAGGTATGTGTATAAAACAAAGGCTACTCCCGAACTAGGTGCTGTGTCTCGTTTGTTTTACCAAGGTGTATACAAGGCAATCATGTTTCGCAGGTCGTGAATGCCGCGCCGTATGGATGGCGGCACAAGCCTGGCGATCGCTCGCCTTTATCATAACCGCGGCATCGCTCGTAGTAGCTAAATGTAAGTACCACTCACGTAAGGTAATCGATATGCGCGCATTGACATATAAACCCTCACGTTGCATTTCTGCGACAAAATTGTCGCACGACAAAAAATCGTGGTGCGCGCTTAGCCTTACTGCTGTCTGTGCAACACATCGCCCCTAGCAAGACTGCGACACCTGAGATGTACGAGAAAAGACTACCAATGGGAAAGCAGCGCTGAGTGAAGATAGAAAAATTAATATACTTCAACTTGACCTTATTAGTACTTTTTTCCTCGAATACCTCTCTACGTGTGATCCTCTAAAAAAATATCTAAAATGATCGTTGATTTGTTGCGCTCGGTAACAACCACAAGTTGACCCGTTCCCTCGTAGACAAACATTATGGAGTCAGGGTCTTCTTGTATTTTACCGTCAGTGGTGTAACACCAAATTACAAGAGATCTGATTTCGTGTAATGCCTGCCAGTGAATGGGTCAAGATAATAATATGATTGTCTATCAAGTGCAGCTATTACTTCACGGAATTTTCGTCCATGCTTCCTCGCACATCTCTGGTAGGTCTTACCGAAACTAACCATTTTTGCTGATTTACCAGGGGCCCAATTTTTGAAAGCACACGTGTGAAAATACCACTCGCAAGTGGGGAAAAATTGTGCTGAATTTTAAATACGAGTAGCTTAAAAGATAGTACGGCTCTCATTAATCTTGTGACCTAGTCAAAAATTGGATAAGAGCTGTAGCTTTGAAGATATAAACAGATTTATACCACTTTCGAGTGGTACTTTCGAGCGATGAGCTTTCAAAAATCGGGCCCCGGACAGGATTTGGTTTGGCTCTAATCTTAGCTAGGGCTAGATTATTTTAATTTAGACCCTAAATTGTTTAGAATAAATTTGTGTTCCCATTCCCACAAAAATGTTTGACGGGAAGCATTGTGATCAAATATTTTAACATTAATTTTGCACTTGCCCCAATTTTTGCATTCATGTTACTTACTACCTTCCGCATTCCTTGATATTCGCGTGTTTTTTAATACACTAGGAAGATTATTCAGTTACTTGGCATTGATATATTTTATGTAGGTAACTAATGTAGGTGCTAATTTGTACTTCCTTCCTCCTGAATCGACAATTATTCAGATTTTAGCAGTGTTGCCGTTTGGTTCCGTTTCTTCCGTTTTTCGGAACTTTTGACACCCCCGCGGAACTTCGGAACTTTTAAGGTCCCGGCAAAAGATAATTTTTTCCTGTTATTAACACTATAAACAAAAATATTATGCTGTAATAAACACAACGCGGCACGACAACAGTTGCTACCAACTTAAAAAGTTACCGCTAGATGGCGCTGTCTCCTGTACAAACATGCTAACGTTTGGTCGCCGCGGAACATTTAAGTTAGTATGTAAGATTTGCTTTGATTATCTAAATTCAACAAATAAGTAAGTGTACTAAATCGATCCTGGACCTCCGGGTTGATTAAGGACCTTGCTATCATAATTACATGTAAACAAATCGCTGTAATAAATTACTTTCTCGAAGAATATTGGTTTCAATCACCGAGCGCTGCGCTCCTGCACTACACTGGCGCCCAACGTGGGGCCCGATCGAACTCCGACGCATGGGAGGAGGCGTTTGAAACGATTGAAACTCGTATGAAGGAAGAAACATCTACACCAATCAAGTCCGAACGGCGGAAATCTTCGGGGCCAAAATTACTGACGGCTGGCGGAAAACGCGCGTCTAAACCTCGGAAGCCACGTAAGACGGACGCTATGGCGGTATCGTTTTCGGAGGAACAGTTTGAGCGCATGCTATCGGCAATGGCACCGAAAAGTGGATCCTTCACTACTTGCTCCATAACCTACGATGGTCGCAAGGAATCCGATGTCCTCGAGGCGTTTTTGGCAGCCATCAATATTTTCAAGAGCTCAGAGAGAATAAGTGATAGTGACGCGCTAGCAGGTCTCCCGCTCCTCCTCAAAGATGAAGCCGCCACCTGGTGGCAGGGAATGAAAAATAAAATCAACACCTGGGCGGAATTTCAGTCTCGCATACGGAAATCTTTTGCTCCGAAGAAACCGGCATATGTTATTTACCAAGATATCATGTCACTACCGCAAAAACCTGGCATTACAACGGAATCCTTCGTAGCTCAGAAGAGAATGCTTTTTTCACTACTGCCGAGTCCTGAGCTGCTGGAGTCACAACAACTCGACATGCTTTTTGGGTTACTCAGCCTGGAGATCCGCGAAAGGGTGTCACGTGACTCTTTTACCACGTATGACGGATTGCTGGAAGCTGCTGAGGGAGCCGAACAACTCCTGCGGAATCTTAAGACCACAACCAAAGTAAATGCTCCAAGTACCTCGAGTAATGCGGAGTTGCCGCCCAAGCCCACGAAAATGCGGTGTAGGTACTGCCGCTTAACGAATCACACCATCGAGACTTGCTCAAAGAAGGCCAACGCAGATGCAAAACGTGCAACACACGCCCCCCCTGTGACCACTGCAGCTACAGTGTCCGAGGCACCTGCACCCAAGTTAGCATCCCCATCTGTTCGCAAGTTCTCCTGCTACGGTTGTGGTGCCCCTGGTGTCGTGCGCAGCAACTGTACTACTTGTCACGAAACTCGGAAATCCAACGGAGTCCCGAGGGAGATTGAGTTTTGTGCCGTTGGGATTAAAACCGATGCTAGGGCCAGGCCGGTCGTTTTTGTCTCAATCCAAGGAAAAACCGGAACAGCATTCATCGACACCGGTGCAAAGTCAAATGTAGCTTCGTACGAATTATACGTGCACCTGCGCGCGGCTGGATGCGCATTCGCTGAAGAGCGCGTCGTAGTAACTTTAGCAGACGGCATAAGGAGGAATCAGAAGATACTTAGCACCGTGACAAATGTCGTCATATGCGATCGCACGGTACCAACCACCTTCATAGTTCTGCCAGAATCCCGTGAGAACCGCACTCTACTAGGCGTCAGCTTTCTTCAGGATGCTTTGATTATATTGAATTTACCGCAATTCACCTGGAATTTCCTCGGAGAAGAGGCAAACCCGCAGGAACTATACACGGAAGATTTTGCGTCATTCGAATGTCACGACGATATAACCATCGCACGTCTGGAGAAGGCGGAAGTGGCAGCACTGCCTGAAGCCAGTCGAACCGCCGACTTGCCTGGCGAAGGACGATCGTATGGTCCGCTAATTCGTATAGCGCTCTCCCCGGCAAAGCGAAAAGGAATACCGTTCGATGGCGACACGTCATATATGGATTACCTATACGACGACGCGTGCGCTGCGATTGAAAACCAGGATTTCCAACTGTCCCCGGAGTCTGCAAGCCTGTTTCCTAGCGTGGACTTAGCAACCATTGAAATAGCGGCCATAAACACAGAACCGGATACGGCAAAAATCTCAATCGATAAGTTATTGCAAGCAAACGAGTCTGTCTTCGTCTCTAATGGAAAACCGACAACTGAGACCGAACATGCAATCGATACTGGAACTCACCAGCCAATTGCAGTTCCGCCTTACCGGCTGTCTCCTGTTAAAAGGCAGATTTTACAAAACGAGGTTACCAAAATGTTGTCAGAAGGAGTAATTGAACCATGTATCTCGCCCTGGGCTGCACCCGTGGTTCTAGTACCCAAAAAAGACGGCACCACGCGTGTCTGCATTGACTACCGGCGATTAAATGCTATTACCACTCCGGATGTCTACCCACTCCCTCGAATTGACGATCTCCTCCATAACGCAAGGCGAACACCCTTCATGACGACCCTGGACCTACGAGCCGGATATTGGCAAATTAAAGTCAAAGATGAGGACCAGATTAAAACCGCTTTCGTGACTCCATTCGGAATGTTCGCATTCAAGAGAATGCCTTTTGGACTGAGGAACGCCCCGGCCACCTTTCAGCGCCTAATGGACCGATTCCGGATAAGGCTAAGCCACATCAAGTTAATAGTTTATCTGGATGACCTAATCATTCTGTCAGGCAGCCTTCAGGATCACCTAAAAGACCTACAAGAAGTTTTTGACTTGCTGAAAGAATTTAACCTTACGGTTAATAAGGCGAAGTGCCGATTCTGCTGCTCCAAAATAAAATATTTGGGTCACTACATAACACCGAATGGTCTGGAAATGGATAGAGAGAAAGTCGAAGCGATATCCGGCATGCCTATGCCATCTAACATCAAGCATCTACTTTCTTTTCTTCAAATGTGCTCGTGGTACAGGAGGTTCATTCCCCACTTTGCCAAAGTAGCTGAACCCCTTACCCGCCTCACGAAAAAGAACCAGAAATGGGAATGGGGTGATGAACAATGCACCGCTTTCAATAGACTACGTGAGCTGCTGACAGCTGCACCCGTCCTCGCACAGGCCGATGAAAAGAAACCCTATACAATAAAGGCTGACGCTAGTAGCTACGCCATTGGGGCTGTTTTGGTGCAGGGGGAGAAGGATGAAGAACATCCGGTGGAATACGCAAGCCGCCTATTAAAACCTGCAGAGCGGAACTACTCCACCACGGAACGAGAAGCACTTGCCCTTGTATGGGCCGTAAACAAGTTCCGCGGTTATATTGAAGGAACACCTGTAACCGTGTTGACGGATCACCAAGCACTCAAGTGGCTTATGTCCCTAAAATCCCCGACAGGGCGGCTTGCGAGATGGGCTTTACAACTACAGGCTTACGACCTAAACATTAAATATATAACAGGTCGAAGCAATGTGGTAGCAGACGCCCTGTCACGTCCAAGTTGTGACCCCGAGAGCAAGGATAATTGTGGCATCTGCACCATCACCGTCGATATACCTACCGTTACGTCAGACGAAATAAGAAGCAAGCAGCTAGCCGACGAAGACGTCAAAAGGATAATACACGCGCTAGAAAGCGACGATGAAGAGAATGCTGCTTATTGGAGCAGAAAGGGTTATCTTTTGAACAGCGGATTACTCTATCGCTACGATGTCAATGTGGAAAACGAGGACAGCCAATTGGTTGTACCAAAAGCAGAGCAGTTAGCTATCATTTCCATCTACCACGATCAGCCCACAGCGGGTCACTACGGAGCTCAGAAAACGTTGGACCGAATAGTGAGACGCTATTACTGGAAAGGAATGAGAGCCCAAATAGAGGCTTATATTCGTTGCTGCGTGAAATGCCAACGATATAAGCCCTCGAACACAAAACCGGCTGGACTACTACAAACCACCGCTGCCAGGCAGCGTTTCGAAATAATCTCCTTCGACTTGTTTGGCCCCTTGCCCCAAACCAAGAGCGGGCACAACTGGATATTTGTTATTGAAGATGTGGCCACAAGATGGGTTGAATTATTCCCCCTAACACAAGCCAGTGCTGAAGAATGCGCCAAGATTCTAATCAACGAAATCTTCTTGCGATATGGTACTCCACGTAGGATGATCAGTGACAATGGCACTCAATTCGTCAGTAGTGTGATGCAGAAACTGGCATACTGCCTGAACATTAATCATGGTCTCACACCGGTGTACCACCCAGAAACGAACCCCGTAGAAAGAAAAAACAGGGATCTGAAGGTGCAATTGGCCATATTAGTTGAAGACGACCACACTAGCTGGGCAGAAATGTTGCCCAGTATACGCTTTGCCATGAACACGGCTTGTTCCAGCGCGACCAGTTTCACCCCTGCGTATCTAACTTTTGGGCGAGAGCTACGCACACCGGATGAAGTAAAGCATGACATAAGGGCTATAATTCAGAGCGAAACTTTCATACCCGAAATCACCCCCAAACTGCTGCTGATGGCTGATACCCTCGCCCGAGCTAGAGAAGTGCAGGAGATGACGGAAGAAAAACGGAAGCAGTATGTGGATGCAAAACGCAAACCCTGCCCCGCTTACCAGCCTGGGGATTTGGTGATGGTAGACTTACACCCATTGAGCAAAGCTACTGCGGGATATAGCGCCAAATTTGCACCACGACGAGATGGCCCATACGTCATTAAGCAAAAACACGGCCCCAGCTCATTTCAGATTGCCGAACAACAACGGCAGGATAAAATAGTTGGCGTATATCATGCTTCTGCATTGAGGCCTTACCAAGGAGGAGACAGGCCGCTTCCAGATCCCGTACGACCCCTAAGGAAGAGAGGTAGACCGCGTAAAGCACCCTAAAGTCAAGATGATCCTGTCCTCCTCGCCGGGGCGTCTTCAGGGACAGAGGGGGAGCCTGTAATAAACACAACGCGGCACGACAACAGTTGCTACCAACTTAAAAAGTTACCGCTAGATGGCGCTGTCTCCTGTACAAACATGCTAACGTTTGGTCGCCGCGGAACATTTAAGTTAGTATGTAAGATTTGCTTTGATTATCTAAATTCAACAAATAAGTAAGTGTACTAAATCGATCCTGGACCTCCGGGTTGATTAAGGACCTTGCTATCATAATTACATGTAAACAAATCGCTGTAATAAATTACTTTCTCGAAGAATATTGGTTTCAATCACCGAGCGCTGCGCTCCTGCACTACAATGCCTAATTCCTATGATGAGCTAAAAAAAAAAGCTCGTTCCCGAAGATTTAAATGAAAATGGAACTTTTCTACAAAAAATGAAACTTTTTAGGGATGCCAATGTGATTTTCAAGGGAAGCGACTTGGCAACATTGGATTTTAGTGATATCGACCCTATTTTTTGGAACTATCGTGTGTGATCTATGTTTATTATTGCTTATTTAAGAACTAGCTGTTGCCCGCGACTTCGTCCGCGTGTGTTTTTGTGATACTTACGGCTTTTCTCGATATCAAAATTATTATTATTATGACTATTAACTTCGTCACATGAACCACTGAAAGTATGTACGAAACTATACTTTTAGAATTACGTCATGAAAATAATAATTTGCGACACGGAATCTTGAAAAAAAAATCAAGTGCAAACTGGTTAATGACTCATCACATTTATTTATACTTTATTTTACAAATAGTTTTATTTATAGTTTTGTTTATAGTTTCTTTATTCAAAAAAGCTAAGTACAGTTTTAATTACATCACTATTAATTTCGCCAAACTATGACGCTTATTGGCGAATACTGCGCTCACTTTAACGATATTTGTACCCTGATTAATTTAAAAAATTAAATCTATTCTAACCAAATAATACATAAATGTTTACCTGTTTTTTCCCTTACAACTAACAATTCATTTACTAATCCGTTTTAATTAATATTTTGCGACTCATTTTTTTCTAGCAGAAGCTTTTTTAATTTATTTTTCAACACAGTTGCTCGTAAATTGAGTCTTATTGCACCGCATTTAAACTCATAATACAGCTTATTACGCACGAGTGCTGTAATAATATTACCGCACGAGTGCGGTAATATAAACTTTTTTTAATCTCAGCAAACGGTTCAGTATCAATAGGAACAAAGAATATTTTCGTGAATATTAAACTATTTTAGGGAAAAGATGACAAATAAACATTTAATTTCGACAAATTATTCATTTTTATCTAAAACTGAACATAATTTGCAATCTCAGGCATTGATTAATTATTTTTTATTATAATTTTAATATTAGGCTGTTTAGGAGTCTGTGTCAGTGTCTTCGTCACGCGCGTGCTAAGTGCACAGCGCGCATGCGCGAGTGCTGCGCGCGGATTGGCGCGGAGAAATAATATCTGCCGCCATTTTTCACTGATATTGTTGATTCAGACTTTGTTATTTTATTACTTTAAAAATTACGAGTTCAAGTAATAAAGAAATGTAGTGTCCGTCGCTGGAAATACTAAAATATATTCGGACAATGTTCGGACAGTTATATCAGTAAAAAATCCAAGGTGTTAATTACCAAATGATAAAGTAAAGTTCTAAAGCAGCTCCAGGTAAGCAATGTCTGGTAACAAAGGTAAACTAAAGTTCTTAAAGTCCTTTTATTAACTAAATTTTATTTATTTTTCCTCGCAAATGTGTTGAAAAACGTCGTATGCGACGCGTGTGCTTTGGTAATTACACATCTCGGCTCTCTTACCCGCGCTCGCTGTCGCTCGCGCGTACAATACGCCTCGTGTGTAATTACCAACATAGCACACTTGTATCATAATGTACTATTCTTGGTTTAAGTAGGTACGTAATTACAGATTATTAACACTTATTATCATTCTACAAATTAATTACCTACAGGGGCCTTGCCATAGTTGCCATGATGTCTTAATGCGATTCAGTTTAGGTTCGCTCGCTGTCAGACTAAAAGCACCAACTTTTCACAATAAAATTCTGACATGTTCGTAGCGCAGGCGTAAACGCGCCCTTTGATTTTGCTTTTTATAGGCAAAGGTACCAAGAACATACAGCCAAGCGTTTCACGCCGCCCTCATATTAATATCCGGTTTTCAAATAAGAGTGCGTTCAAAAACCGAACAGGTTGTTAATAATGGCGCAATAAATAAAAACAAAAGTAACGGTATTGCATATTGAACTTTAGGTGTTAGGTAAAGAACACAATTTAGGACGCCAATTTAGGTTGATTTAGGATCGACAAAAATCTCTTCGTTGAAAAAATGCCTGTACAGCATGTAATTATTATATTAATGTTTTTTCAAAATTGACACGCTTTTCCGGCTATTATGTCTTATGTACATTTATATCTATCTATTTTCTTCGTAGTATTATTTTGTTTGTAACTATTACCAACTACTTATACCGAGGAAGCTGATTTTCTTGAGTTCCGCTATTTTGTGCGTAATCACCTCAAAAATCAAATTTCAAGAAAACTGAGAAATTATATTTACCTGTATTAAATTGGAAGTATTATTTAGCAATTTCAAAAGGTTACGCTTCATTGGTTTTCATTGTATAGGTGTATGAAGTTAATTAATTTTAAACACAAAACCCTCTTTTTTGAGCCTCTGGATGAGATTAAAAAAAAATGCTAAAACAGGTATTTCTTTATTTTTATTACTAAGTATTTATTCTGAGTTTCATGATTCTAAAACAATCTAATTTTCTTTTTTCATACAAACTTTAACCCCCCTTTTCACCCCCTTTTTCCAAAATTTTCCACAATTTCTGTAGCCTATATCCTATTCTGAATTTATTGGAATCGATTTGTGAACATTTCATTAATATCCGTTCAGTAGTTTTTACGTGATGCTCAGTCAAACAAACAAACAAACAAACAAACAAACAAAAATTTTAAAAATGGTTTTAATATGTTCAGTTACCGATTTTAAGTCACCCTGGTCGGTTTTTTTTTTTAAATCTTCAATGTACAGATTTTTTGGTCTCAACGATTTTATTATATGTATAGACTAGCTGGCACTGGCACTTCTAACATTTTAGGGAAACAATTTCGGCTGAAGGGCTATGCACCCAGCGCCAGAAATAAATAAATAAAAAAAAAAGGGAAACAATTCAAAACTAGAGTAACTTGAACCAACAGCAGCTTTGTTTAAAGCAGAAATATTTGAGAAAAACTACTCAAGGAGTTTTCCTTGGGTAGTTTTTCTCAAATATTTCTGAGTACGAACAAATTTTTCTCTAAGTACTATTTTATTATGTGTAGGTAGATAATTAGGTATGTATATAGGTAGATGTAAATGTTAGTTTATAAATTACATTTTACGCACCTACTATCTTCAAATGTTCAAGGTTTTTAGGTTTCCAGGCACACGATTATGTTCTTAGTTTTCTGTTTCTACAATATCGTCATGATAGTTCGCCTTGACATTTCATTTTTTTTTCATTATTTATTTACTCAGTAAGTACAGAAACAGGTTTTCCTTCGAATATTACATTTGCAACCCAGTCGATGGTCGTGGTCCACCTGCTTAGTTCACCTGGGTGGACCACGGGCACTTTTTCTTGCCGATGGTCCACCTCACCCCACCTAGGTGAACTTTTAACTCGAAACACTAAATCGAGATTTAATTTTGACTTTTTCCAACAAGACTGCCTCAGACACACATTTGGACATTACGTGCCTAATGGGGACTATTGACTGCACGTTGTTTTCTCTCCATGGAATGCTAGCGTACTCCACTGACGCAATTCCTGTCGCCTCTTTAGAGCACAAAATCTTTAGACGAAACGCCTTTCCGTTCAACAATAGATGTCATCACTAGTTACACAACACATCTGTTGAAGAGGTTTAATTCCACACAATGCGCTTCTCAGAGCTAGGGCTCCGTAGCTAACGTGGTTGTCACGGTATGTTGCAACAGAAAATTTGGTGCGGGACTTTGTTTTGGGTTTCTACTTACAACGAGAGAAATTTCATCTTAAGACACTCCGATACCAAATTGCACCTCTCTCCAAATCGACATTGATTCCGTAGAACACCATCACGATTCCAAGCTTGCGTTTATAATCCATTCTACCGTGAAGTAGCTCTCCAAGTTTCCCACCATCGTTGGGAGCGGCCTGCTTTCGTCCACAGTAGGCCAGTATGTGAGCCACATACGGCCCTTTGAGTTGACATATCAAGGCCAATTTGAGAAGCAAAAAGTGCACCCAGTGTCTGCCGCCGGCAACAACCAGGTTACCTACAGACCCTACAGTTTACTATGTAATACGCGGAGACAGAAAACGACCGCTTTTCTTGGCGTCTAGAATGATTGAAGAACCCATTGTTTAAAGATAACGTTTCTAGCTTCAAAGCTGTTAAAAGTGCAACACTTGCAATAGTGTGTGGCTAACTGCCTATTACCAAACTCACAAGCTATTAATGGGATAGCTATTATTACTAAACGATCCTGAAACTAAACTACATAGAAAAATCTGAAATTAAGCTATGACCGGGAATCGAATCCGGATCGTCATCAATTCGTTGATGCGTGCTATACCTTAAGCTCTACAGGTACCTAGGTACTATAAACCATAACCGAAATTCTTCTTTGTGTTTTAGATCAGTACGCTTATTACCTAACTCGCTCGCAATCGCCATCGCGTTCATTTTGACAGTTCATGTATAGGCTGACAATTGGCATCGGAATCAGCTAGCTGTCACATTCATACAAGAACTGTCAAAATGAACACGATGGCGATTGCGAGCGAGTTAGGTAATAAGCCTACAGTATCACATACTATAGCATAATTTCTAACGAATTAAAATCGAGAAGTAAAGTCAATACTTACTTAATAATACATTAAGTAATAAGTTTCTTTTCGGAATCAGTTAAATATTTATGCGAGATAAAAATGAGAAAGTAATTTAGTCTTAACAGAGAGAAAATACTCTTAGTACAAAATATTTTGATAATCAATGTGAAAAATGCAGAGTTGGCGTGATATTGTGTTCTATGCGCAGCATACCAAGGAATATTTTAAACCTCTTTTTTTTAAACTACCAGCGTTTTTGGAAGCACTACCTCTGCCAAGAAGAATGCGCCGCATGAACTTGGCAGAAACCCAAGCTCAACCTAAAACCTTTGCTCTGGTTGAAACCTCGATCCAAAAATGATAATTTCCTCGCGCATATTTCAACCCACACTCCATACCAAAGCAGTAATGACGAGCGTTAATTTTGGTCACGGTCTTGAATAGAAATTACTTGAACGCACCGGAAACTGGTTTTACCACAAATTTGGCTTGAAGCTCGTCTTCTCAGTCAATACGTCTTAAAAGCAAACTACATAACGCGTGATTAATTGATTTGCATATAGTTAACGCCTGCTTATGCTAATCGAATGGTTTCTCTGAAAATGGTTTCCACACAAAACTTACACTAATGCTGTGTTAATAAAATGGTGAATTACATAAGACTGGTTTAATGAGCAATTATCAAATTACCATAAACCTAACCTAAGTACCTGCTTAATTAAAGGAACGGGGCACGCACCTTCCGGCGTTGCCAACCGGTCAGAAATCAGAATAGCTGAACAATCTGTAGAACATCTGGACTGGAAAGTCTGTAGAATATTTCATGGCTCTTCTCAGGAAGGCCCCAAGCAGTTTAGCTGCGGCGACAGCGACAATCCGAGGGAAGCTGCTTCTAGTAGTTCATTCTCCGCCAAGTAGACTTTGACTTACATCTTTTGTTAAGATTCTGCTGTAACCATGGCGGAAATGTAACCCTTACGTTTCGCCAAGTCAAGTCAGATATTAAAAAACGCAACGTAAAATGTGGAATCCCTTTTTTCTCTCGTCTATCTTGTGGTGTCGTTGGAAAGATCTTTCGGGAATAGGGTTTGGGAAAACTACTCTTCAAATCAACGATCCGTTTGCAAAATTACGCTTTAAATTACTAACTACGATTAGCGTCGAGTGTTCCCAATTAATGAAAATGAATTAATGACTAGTTCATAATGACTTCGATGGTCTAGTTCTATCTAGGGCTCTACATCTAGTTCTAGTTCACAATCGTAATAATTACGGGGAATAGCTGATGTAATTAGGACGACAGCGCACGTCATAAAGTTGCAATTTTATTGAAAAAAAAAAAAAAATTTACCTCGTACGATTGTGAACTAGACCATTGTTAAGCCGGGTACTAAATTACGGTTAGGTACAGCTCGCAGATGAGTCGGGTACGGCTTTAATTGTATCATTGTGTCCATCAGATGCTGAGATCGAGTCATGGCGCGGCGCGGGGCGGCTGGCGACGGCGGCGCAGGAGGCAGAAGACGAGCAGCACGACGCGGAGCTGCTCGCGGCAGTGAGAGACTCCATGGAGCAGTGGGAGCAGAAGAGAGCTCGCACTAGGTGTGTTAAGTTTGTAGCGCCATCTAGTTTCGGAAAGCGGACCTACATGGTCACGTGACTTGTTTACTCGTGGTGAGGAGTCTGGTGACGCCGACGCAGGAGGCAGAAGACGAGCAGCACGACGCGGATCTGCTCGCGGCAGTGAGAGACTCATGAAGCAGTGGGAGCAGAAGAGAGCTCGCACTAGGTGTGTTAAGTTTGTAGCGCCATCTAGTTTCGGAGACCGAACCTACATGTTCACGTGACTTGTTTACTCGTGGTGAGGAGTCTGGTGACGCCGGCGCAGGAGACAGAAGACGAGCAGCACGACGTGGAGCTGCTTGCGGCAGTGAGAGACTCAGAAGCAGTGGGAACAGAAGAGAGTTCGCACAAGGTGTGTTAAGTTTGTAGCGCCACCTAGTTTCGGAGAGTGGACCTACATGGTTACGTAACTTTTGTTTATTCATTGCAAGGGGTCTGGCGGCGCCGGCGCATAACGGACCGCCAATGAAAACCAAATGGCATCTTGTTAAACCGATGTACTGTTGCTAGACGGAGTATAACCCTTTACAGTAAGAACTTGACATGCTCACAATTCGGCGTTTCTACAGCGTTTTTATTTCGAAACTATCCTCTAACCAAATATTGATACCTAAAGGAAAGTGTGTACTGATGTTGAGTCCGGTTTAATGGAAGTGGTTGAACCTTGTCCACTTTCGTTGGGGCAATAATCTTGGGAGGATAATCACGTTTGAACCGAGCAGTCAAGAGATATTCAATACACACACCTGACAAATAGAATCGTGCTCTTCATCCATAAGAACCAGTACGAAGTGTCTCCAATTTAATTGAAATCAAAAGGGATGATTCCATTTCGTTTCAAAGACGTAAAAAATAATTAAAAGCGTATTACTTTCACCCGTTTCGCTCAGCCGGAACTTTCTATAGCGCAAATTCATTAATTTCGCAACAACGCGATATGCACTTACAATCACGGTTGACAATTCTCATGTCACGGAAATCTTGCGTTCACATGATTCTTGTCAACATTGCTTGGCACTAAGTATTTGTACAGGGATTATTGTGAAGACAAAGATACCTAATTGTTGGGAGTGATGAAAGCGATCTCAGTTCATTTCCTTGACATTTTCTTGCAAATATTTTATGTTTTGCCTCTTCTAAAACCTGTCTATTTTCGCTTCCTGGTAGAAACTAATTAATTAAATATTTTATACAGTCGATATTTATATCGCATGTCATAAATGTCGTATGACAAGGTTCTGTAGTGGCCTAGGACTCGAATTGGTTGACTGTTTGTAGGATATGTTTAACCTTTATTTTAACAACGTTTGAACCGAGCAATGATCTTGAGTTCGGAACTTTTACCTACCATACTATGTTTGTTAGGTACAAGAATTTTATTAGCATAACACAAAACATATACCTACATAAATGACGTTAGCAGAAAATCCATTTCGGGGTCAAGTTTGGTTAGAAACAAAACAACCCCGTAATTGTTTACTTGGTATGGCTTGAATCATAAATGTTAATGAAACATATCTTTACAAAAAACATGCGTCATCATATTTTTCAAATCTTCATAATATTCCGTCACTATATACGTCCGTCTGTCGGTTCAAATTTTCGGGATAAAAAAAATCTAAGTGCTATCACTAGGTACATAGTATAAAACAAAGTCGCTTTCCGCTGTCTGTCCGTCCCTATGTATGCTTAGATCTTAAAAACTACGCAACGGATTTTGATGCGGTTTTTATCAATGGCTAGAGTGATTCAAGAGGAAGGTTTATATGTATAATTCTACGCAAACGAAGTCGCGGGCAGAAGCTAGTTTCAGATAAAATATAATCTATCTCTAGGCAAATCTCATTGATCCATCTAAACTTTCGCATTTGTATTAGTAGAAAGATTTTACATAATTTATGTGAAAGACAGTGGAGAGATGACTGGTGCAGTCGAGGGCATAAAATATCGATAAAGCCATCATGTCGAATTTATGTGTCACCAGCCTTACTGTTTGTTTATAAAGGTGTACAGATGTTTTTGACGCCTTGGTAACGTACTTACATATACATATTTATGCCCTGAATGTACATGGGCGGATTCTTTATGATGACTTAAGCAAATCACTACTCTTATTCCTTCGAAAGAATACGAGACTTTTAAAGTCTGAAGTCGATCGTATGAATGCGTATGAGTAGTAACATTTATATAATTTACTAGCTTCTGCCCGCGACTTCGTCTGCGTAGAATCTATACATATAATAAAATCGTTGAGACCAAAAAATCTGTACATTGAAGATTTAAAAAAAAAAACCGACCAGGGTGACTTAAAATCGGTAACTGAACATATTAAAACCATTTTTAAAATTTTTGTTTGTTTGTTTGTTTGTTTGACTGAGCATCACGTAAAAACTACTGAACGGATATTAATGAAATGTTCACAAATCGATTCCAATTAATTCAGAATAGGATATAGGCTACAGAAATTTTGGAAATTTTTGGAAAAAGGGGGTGAAAAGGGGGGTTAAAGTTTGTATGAAAAAAGAAAATTAGATTGTTCTAGAATCATGAAACTCAGAATAAATGCTTAGTAATAAAAATAAAGAAATACCTGTTTTAGCATTTTTTTAAAATCTCATCCAGAGATGCAAAAAAGAGGGTTTTGTGTTTAAAATTAATTAACTTCATACACCTATACAATAAAAGCCAATGAAGTGTAACCTTCTAAAGTTACTACATAATACTTCCAATTTAATACAGGTAAATATAATTTCTCAGTTTTCTTGAAATTTGATTTTTGAGGTGATTACGCACAAAATAGCGGAACTCAAGAAAATCAGCTTTCCTCGGTATAAGTAGTTGGTAATAGTTACAAACATAATAATACTACGAAGAAAATAGATAGATACAAATGTACATACGACATATAGTCGGAAAAGCGTGTCAATTGTGAAAAAACATTAATATAATAATTACATGCTGTACAGGCATTTTTTCAACGAAGAGATTTTTGTCAAACCTAAATCAACCTAAATTGGCGTCCTAAATTGTGTTCTTTACCTAACACCTAAAGTTCAATATGCAATACCGTTAGTTTTGTTTTTATTTATTGCGCAATTATTCACAACGCGTTCGGTTTTTGAACGCACTCTTATTTGATAGCCTGATATTAATATGAAGGCGGCGTGAAACGCTTGGCTGTATGTTCTTGGTACCTTTGCCTATAAAAAGCAAAATCAAAGGGCGCGTTTACGCCTGCGCTACGAACATGTCAGAATTTTATTGTGAAAAGTTGGTGCTTTTAGTATGAATCTGACAGCGAGCGAACCTAAACTGAATCGCATTAAGACATCATAGCAACTATGGCAAGGCCCCTGTAGGTAATTAATTTGTAGAATGATAATAAGTGTTAATAATCTGTAATTACGTACCTACTTAAACCAAGAAAATAAATTAAAAAGCTTCTGCTTGAAAAAATTGAGTCGCAAAATATTAATTAAAACGGATTAGTAAATGAATTGTTAGTCGTAAGGTAAAAACAGGTAAACATTTATGTATTATTTGGTTAGAATAGATTTAATTTTTTAAATTAATCAGGGTACAAATATCGTTAAAGTGAGCGCAGTATTCGCCAATAAGCGTCATAGTTTGGCGAAATTAATAGTGATGTAATTAAAACTGTACTTAGCTTTTTTGAATAAAGAAACTATAAACAAAACTATAAATAAAACTATTTGTAAAATAAAGTATAAATAAATATGTCGAGTCATTAACCAGTTTGCACTTGATTTTTTTTCAAGATTCCGTGTCGCAAATTATTATTTTCATGACATAATTCTAAAAGTATAGTTTCGTACATACTTTCAGTGGTTCATGTGACGAAGTTAATAGTCATAATAATAATAATTTTGATATCGAGAAAAGCCGTAAGTATCACAAAAACACACGCGGACGAAGTCGCGGGCAACAGCTAGTCATACATAAAAACCTTCCTCTTGAATCAATCTATCTATTAAAAAAACCGCATCAAAATTCGCTGTGTAGTTTTGAAGATATAAGCATACAAAGGGACATAGGGACATAGGGACAGAGAAAGTGACTTTGTTTTATACTATGTAGTGATGTAAAAGACGGCGGAGATGCCAGGTACCGACATGGGCAGACTCCTGTGTGGACTTTATTAACATTCTTATGCCTTCTAAAAATTATGAGACATATACAGCCTCTCTGGTCGTACGGATCGTTTGAGTAGAGAATGTAATCGTGTCGTAAAATGCTTTGATGTTTTCTAGTGCGTGTCAATGTCTATTAGTACAGTTATTACTGCGAAATGTCACGTTCATTGTGCCTCTACGTGTACAGCCGAGGCCATAAATATCGATACAGCCGTCAAGCCAAATATATGTGTCACCGACCTTATTGTTTGTGTTGTGTACACAGCATGTTTTTGACGTCTTGATAACGCACACATATATTTATATGCCGTTGACTGTACACACAGCACCAGCCTTTCTTGTTTACTGTGCTTGCTGTCCCTTGTCCTGCCCTGGGGCCCGATTTTTTAAAGCACAGGTGTGAAAATACCACTCGAAAGTGGTGAAAAATTGTGCTGAATTTGAAATACGAGTAGCATAGAAGACAAGCTCAGCTCTCATTAATCTTGTGAACTAGTCAAAACTTTGATTAGAGCTGTAGTTTTGGAGATATAAACTGATTTATACCACTTTCGAGTGGTACATTCGAGTGATGTGGTTTCAAAAATCGGGCCCCTGTGCAATCTGGGAGACTGTACCCTCCGCAGAGATAATAATAATAATAATAATAATAATATTTATTTGCATAAACAAGGGTAAAAACAGGTGTTACAATTCAATAATTCTTTCCTTTCCTTATTCTACCAGATGTCGGTTATCTCTACGTACGTTACTGGATTTACAATGGGGAGTGTTCTGATGGTACTTTTTAGCCTTGCCCCAGCTGCCACGCTTCATTATCGTTGCGTAGGTACTTGTTGACGGAAAAGTAGCTAAAAAAGATTTTTGCAAGGTCGGCAACGCACCAGCTGTCCTAATGGTACTACTGTAGGGGTCTATGAGAGGCGGTGATGACTTACCTAAGTAAGATCAAGTGAACCGCATGCCCGTTTGTCGGCTTTAATATAAGTTTACCGTATTTGACATATATTATTATATTAAAATCTTAGGGACCATGTTATATAGGCGATGTGGCTAGCAACCCATCACTGTTTTGATGCTCCTTTCCATCCATACGCCCACAATCACGCTAAACGTGGTCTTTAGGTCTTGTTACCTTAGGGTCTGTCTACCCCGTAAGGGATAAAGACGTGACTTATGTATGTATGTGTATGTATTATTATTATTATTCTTTACCAGGAGCAAGAGGTCTCAAGGCAGCGTGTGTTATGGCGACTTCGGCTGTTTCGAGGATTCGGGCCCGTTCGCGTACCTCGAGACATTACCAAGCCCTCCACATGAAGTCGGCACGCATTTCCTGCTCTATTCTACTGTTAGCAGGTAAAAACTCTTTCTTTTTAAGCCACTTCTGAAAAGTATCTTACAAAAATAGTTCCGCTACTCAACAGCAGATGGCGCTGTAAGTTACAATGTTTAGTTCGTTGAACCAGACAATTAGAAACGATCACATTGAACTGAATCTGTATGTTCTGATGGGTATGGTGCTTGCATGTAGAAGTTATCTTCTTGCGTAAAACCACTACTGTTAAGGTATTCGCAAACCATACAAGCTTTTATTTAACTTAGCTTAGCCGCGTTAATGTGTCAGTCAAATCTTGCATGTCAAAAACCTATTTCCAGTGGTTGGATTGATTTGGATGACATTGCAAGTACAGTCAGCAAATAAAGATTGTGTTCAAAATACAACCAAAGCTCATGTACAAAAGCCCATCGAGGGAATGGGCGAAATTTTTAGGCATCATACTATAGGTAATGCGCTCGCAACCCATCACTATTTTGATTCCCCTTTCCACCTATACGCCCACAACCGTGCTAAAAAAGTGGCCTTTGGGTATTGTTACCTTAGGCTCTGTCTACCCCGTAAGGCATAAAGACGTGATTTATGTATGTATGTATGTATACTGTAAATACAACTTCCAACTCTTTTGGGAGTTGTCCCCGGGATAGAGATCTCTCTATTGTGGCCTCTCCCCACAAAATACATGTCAAAAACTGGTAACTTGCAGAGGCGACCAGCCGCTGCTAGCCGTGTCTGCCAGCAACATGTCCGCGGCGTGGGGCTGGGCGGCGCGCGCATTCGACGCGGCGCGGCCCACGCGCGTCATCGTGCACGGCTTCGGCTCAAACTGCGACAACGTGTGGGTGTACGAGATGCGCTCCGCTTTGATGGCTGTTGTGAGTAGACTGTTGTAACTTGTAGAGGCAACCAGCTAGCTATGTCGGCTAGCAACAAGTCAGCGGCACGCGGCAATACTTAGCTTAAAACAAGCCTCAGTTACCCAGCGGGTGGTAGGGCATTGTGCAAGGTCCGTCCGGATCGCTACCACCATCTTACTCGCTAATCCTGCCGCTAAGTAGCAGTGCTTGCACAGCTGTGTTCCGGTGTGGAGAGTAAGACAGCCGGGAAAATTACGGGCACAAGAGGCATTTCATCTTAGTCCTCTAGGTAGGCAACGCAACCTTCGGGGTTGCGGGTGTCTATGGGCAGTGGTGATCACTTACCATCAGGTGACCCACTAGCTCGTTTGCCTTCCTATTCATATAAAAAAAAAGAAAACCAGTCAGTAGGCTGTTTCTAAGACGCTGATGACCGCCTTGGTTTTAGTTGACGCAGTTACGGACCTCCGCAAAGTACCTCACACCAAAATCAATTAATGACGGACTCACACTCATTTCATTACTTTCCTCGAGTTAACGTTACAAAACGAACTCTATTTGTCAGTTGCTTCCCGGTTCCGCTGTGTTCTAATTATGCGATTGTCATTTGTTTGTCAGGAGGAATGCAACGTGGTCTGCGTGGACTGGGAAGGCGGCGCGACCATGCCCAATTACTTGCGAGCCGCCGCCAACACGCGGCTCGTGGGCAAGCAGCTCGCCATGCTGCTACAAGGTACACTTACGAGTTCACCGTACCATAAAGTCAGCGTTAGAAATAACAAAGCGGGGAAAGTCCAAATATATCAGAACAAGGTTATGTCAAAAGCTAAGTGTTGTTCCAATATATTTGGCCACTTAGATCGCTACCTACATATATTTGACACTGATTGTACAATGACGGTATTAGTCACCACTGTCACATTAACTGCTGTCTGACGGGTTCACGCGTATTTGTACACCGTCGAAACCCGTAGGTATTGAGTCTCTAGCATGGCCGATTCAAAAACGTCTTGAATGTCTTGATTACTGTTGGATTATAATGCAAACTATTCTCACAGTATTTGGCCTTTTGTTTTCCGGACATTTCCATGCCAGGCCACTTTGGTGGGCGGACATAAGGACCTTTTAATCCAGTCTAGTGGATACACTTACTGCTTCCAATACGCTTCAGGTTGTTTCAATAAGTGTTTGTCTCATTGCAGGCTTCGCGAAGCACATAGATCTGCGGTACGAAGACGTCCATTTGATCGGGTTCAGTTTGGGCGCCCACGTGGCTGGCTTCGCGGGGTCGGAACTGCACAATATCAGCCGAATTACAGGTAGAACATATACATTTTATTTACCAACACGAAAAGCATAACACTAAAATACTCCTAACAAAAAGCCATGGTAGTCCGGTGGTTTGACTTATGGGCATCTCAAGTCGTGCGTTCGAGATCGAGCGCAAACTCTCACCTCTTGAGTTTTTCGGAATTTAAAGAGAAATTACATTTGATACTTATAATGAGCTTTTCGGTGAAGGGAAACATCGTGCAGGTATGTGGGGCGATTCAAGTATTTCGTAAGCAGATTTTTTACAATTATTTACCATCCCCACCTTCCCCTTGTCACCAAAAGTAAGCAAACCTCTTACCCCTCCTCCCATGCTTACGTAATCATTGGTACCTATATGCCTTTTTCTTTTAATGGAATTAATGGATTAACTGTTTTTTATTGATTGGTGAGCAGCAGTTCCAATCGAAACTGCTGACGTAATCACCATATCGACCCCCCACCCACCATGTCATCAAAAATAAGCAAAGCAATGACCCCCCGCCCCCCTCAAGCGCTTACGTAATACTTGAACGCCCACTGTACTGCAGACACCTACAATCACAATGATGTGTGAGAGGCTCCCAATCCGCACTGGGTCGGCGTGGGAACTAACAGCCCAAGCTCGTCCTAAAGTTGTGACATTAAAAAAAGGTGGTGTTAATGCTGCAGAAAAAGACCTGACCATAACCGTATATTAAATATTTACAATTAAAATTGTATACCATCCGTTGCAGGTCTAGACCCGGCCGGGCCGCTCTTCGAGTTTCAAGACCCGCGCGCGCGGCTCGACCGCGGGGACGCCAAGTTTGTGGACGTGATCCACTCCAACGGGGAGACCCTGATCCTGGGCGGGCTGGGCGCCGCGCAGCCGCTGGGGCACGTGGACTTCTACCCCAACGGCGGCCGCGTGCAGCACGGCTGCTCCAACTTGTAAGTCACACTACAATGGCCAATTACCGTCTAAAGCAGGCTAGAGCGTCGTTTGGGAGTCTTAAGTCCAAACTGTCCAGCGAGCCCGCCCCAAACTAAGTAAATCTTGGTATTATTCATGCAACTCCTATAGTTTTCAAGATTACTTATAGTTAGGGTTGCCATACTTCCCTCTTCCCTGTAACCGTATTTAAGTATCACTTTCGTATTGGGACTTGTCCCGTTTTTGTCCCCGTATCAATATTTCAGTATACACGTACTAAAAGCTCGAAGCCGACGGCTTGCGTGAGACGCGCGGGGGCGCGCGGTTGCAAGAGGTGAGGGAGGGGCGGTGCGGACCGCTGCTCGCCCATTCGGTCACTATAAATTCAATAAGTCCCGTATCAGTTCTCAACAATAATGGCAATCCTACCTATAGCCAACTTAGGCGCGTAAAATAAAATAAAAATAAATTGCTTTTCGTGAGCGATTGGGTGTTAATCAATAAGGCTAGAAAAAAATATGGCGCAGCATAAGCGGAAACTGGTTATGCGGATAAAATATTTCTGATTTTGGGGGTGTGGTGCTCGATTAAATAAATAATACCTACCATTGGATTGGCCATGGGCCTCAAACTTTAAGCGGCCCCGAACTGGATGAGCATAAAGTAGGTACAGACGACGGAGCATTGATGCACTTCTTTACTCGTATATCCGAAGGAGAAAGAACTCCATCTGATGAATTTGAGACTCTCCCCAGAGGTATACTTTATAGTTACGCCACTGATACCTCGTGACATTTACGAGTGAAAAGTAATGTTAAACTAACCCCCTATTCCCTCAGGTTCGTGGGTGCAGTGTCAGACCTGGTGCTCCCTTGGGCGGCCGCGTCCATCGAAGGCCGGTCGTTGTGCAATCACAGACGAGCTTACAAGTTCTTTACGGACTCTGTGTCGCCTAAATGCCACTTCCCCGCCTTCCCGTGTGCCGACTATGACGGTTTCCTTGAGGTAACAACAACAATCCTAATTTGTAAATCTTTCTCTCTGTCTCCCTTTAATCCCTCTAAGCGGACCATCAGTAATCACTGCTCTTGACAAATTGGCAGACCCATCATAACTTGACCCGTTAACTCGAATATATTACACGGAGTCAGGTGTCTTCCGTACCTTGCCATCACTTGACATCTAGCTAATTCCGTGTAATGTCTGCGAGCAGTGGCGGATTTACCATAAGGCTGAGTAGGCTCGAGCCTAGGGCGGCAGATTTTGGGGGCGGCAAATTTGGGGCACGAGCTTATTTTTTTTTTACCTCACAGAAATAAAAGAAAAAATTCTTAGAAGTCTGCAACAAATTTTGCAAGGGCGGCAAAAATTCAGCCTATACCTTGAAAATTTTTAATCCGCCACTGCCAGCGAGTAATCCCGACAGTTCTTTTAGAAAATCACAAAACTGCTCAGACCGATCTCTGGGCGCGCATTCGCTGACGGATCTAGGCTCCCTAAGAACGCTATATGTTCTAAATAGCAAGTTTTAAGACACCTTAGTATAGTGGCGCCGCTCTCTAGTATTTGTCGTTTATTGACAACTTTGTCGATACTAGCGACATCTAGTACCGAGTAGGATTCGAGAAACTAACTAAATTGACTCATGTGGTACATCTTTCAGGGTCGTTGCTTCCCGTGCGGCGGCGACCAGCGCTGCGGTAATATGGGATACTACGCGGATCGGTCCCTCGGGCGAGGCCAGCTGTACCTGCTAACCAGGGAAGAAGAACCCTTCTGTGGTAAGATCTTGTGGAAGGAACTTGCAATTATCAATCTCTTAATAGTGGTAGTGTTACACCTAACGCCCGCTCTACACGTTGGCACAGAATAAGTAATAGTTGGCGCTAGAAGTCGTGACCACACTCGTTCTTTTGTAACAGTTCATCTATTCGATACTAGGTGGCGCTAATGCTACAATTTAAAGTAAAAAGGCTTTTCCGCCTCGGTAGTTAACTTGTTTGTGTCCAGCTCACCAGTACCATGTGTCGGTGTGGGGCGAGAGCGAGGCAGGCGCGAAGAACTACGGCCGCGTCACGCTCACGCTGCACGGCGACTCCGGGCTCAACGAAACCTTCCCCATGACCAAGTAAGTCAACCAGGGATTATTCATGATTTTTTCATGGCTTTCATTAACCCCTCGTATGCTTGACACAAATCTGTGCTAAGTTTAAGGCTATTTTTTGTCTTTTTATATTTAGCCGATTTACAGCAGAATTTGTACATATTAAAATAGATGAGTCTAGAATGCGATTTTTTTAGCTCCGACATACGAGGGGTTATAACCTCATTTATATATTTATATATATATATATATATATATATATATATGTTTTTTTTATATGAATAGGAAGGCAAACGAGCAAGTGGGTCACCTGATGTTAAGTGATTACCACTGCCCATAGACACCCGCAACCCCGGAGGGATTGCAGATGCGTTGCCAACCTAGAGGACTAAGATGATATGCCTCTTGTGCCCGTAATTTCCCCGGCTGTCTTACTCTCCACACGGGAACACAGCAGTGCAAGCACTGCTACTTAGCGGCAGGATTGGCGAGTAAGATGGTGGTAGCGATCCGGACGGACTTTGCACAAGGCCCTACCACCATCATAAATAGTGAACAATATTAAAAAAAAGCAAAAAAACTATAAAAATTACAGAGATAGAAGCTATAAAAGCTGTCTCTTTCCTTTCTAGAAAAACGGAATTTTAATATGGAGTTTATATGGGCGTTGTGACGAATGACGTCACATGTCTTCATGGCCTGGGCCCCGATTTTTGAAAGCACACGTGTGAAAAGCGTTAGTATTTAAAATAAGTAATTGATTATTTGATGTTCGGGCATCTGTTTTGCTTCTCTGTTTCAGTTTGTTTGTTAGTAATTAATAACTAGGCACTATTACTTTGTTTTTTTTTTTAATTTTTGAGCATAAGATTTCATTCGGAATTAACTACAGGTGGACTGTTTTGGCTGATGAGTTAACTGAATTTGTCTATATCTTAAGTTTTAATTTTAAGCTGTTTGTTTCCCAATAATAATAAATAATAAAAAAAAACCACTCGAAAGTGGTGAAAAATTGTGCCGAATTTGAAATACGAGTAGCTAATCTTGTGAACTAGTCAAAAATTGGATTCAAGCTGTAGTTTTGAAGGTATAAACAAATTTTTACCACTTTCGAGTGATGTGCTTTCAAAAATCCCCTGTGCCCAGCAGTCGGAAGTATATAGGTTGGAAATGATGATGATGATGATGATGATGAATAAGAAGTGAAAGCGGTATAACTTGTCCCGCCAGACGCGAGGTGGCGGGGGGGGCGGCCCGCTTCACGCACATGATCGTCCCGCACCCCGCGCTGGGCGTCCCGCTGCGCGCCACGCTGCACTACGCCGCGTACTCGGGCTGGCTCAGCGCCGGCGCCAAGGCCATCCGGCTCGACAAGCTGCTCATCGCCGACAGCTTCGGCAAGACGTCAGTATCGAGCCATAGACCCAACTATTGGTTATTTCTTCCATGTATCTAGTCTTACCACGCGTAACGAGTAACGAGGGGTACCTACGTACTCGATGCCTCAGACCAGTCATCAATAATTATCAATGAACAAAAAATTTACCTTGCTACTCCGCTACTCACGTGCAAGATAACCAAGCCTGTGTGAAATATATGTTTTTCGTACACAAACGACGTACGACGTTGGTTTGCATGTGTAACAGTTGTGCTCATTAAACTTTGATAATGATCCCGTAGAGGGATCGAAACGCGTCAGTGTTTGTGTGATGTAAAGGATAATTAAGTTTGTGGGATTTATGTGTTTTATTGGCAGTAGTGGAGGGAGGGATTGCATGAAAATCATATATATTTCACAAAGGCTTGGTTATCTTGCACGTGAGTAGCGGAGTAGCAAGGTAAATTTTTTGTTCATTGAAACGGACCTCCGCAAAGTAACGCCTGATTCAATAAAATAATTATCATTTACATACTTATACTTACATAAATCACGTCTTTATCCCTTACGGGGTAGACAGAGCCTAATGGCCACGCTTAGCATGTTTGTGGGTGTATAGGTGGAACGAGGAATCAAAATAGAGATGGATTGCTGGCTGCATCGCCTATAACATGATTCCTAAGATTTTCTCATCCCCCGATGAGCTTTTAAAAAAATCACACCATAAACATAACTAGGAACAACCTTGCGGTGAACTGGCTTTTCCACGTCAAACTTATAGCACCCCTCTTTGCGTTGGGGGTTTGTTGTAAAGTTACTGTTCGTTTCATAAATTGAAATATCAATCAAGAACATTGAAAAACAGTATGCTTAGGGTGCGGCTCCACTGAGGCGGAGACGAGCGGAGCGGAGAGGAGACGTGTGGGGATCGACCAATCATATTACATTCATATTACATGAAATCCACATCTCGTCTCCGATCTGTAATATGATTGGTCGATCCCCACACGTCTCCTCTCCGCTCCGCTCGTCTCCGCCTCAGTGGAGCCGCAGCCTTAGTGTAGGTTTTGGGTCACAAAATACATCTCGAACGCGTTGGCGTTAAAACGTCAAATACTTTGATAACAGTGTTGCCGTTTCGATCCGCAAGTGGCGCTGCCAATTATTCCATAGTAATTGAGACGTTTACGTGAACACGTTCGAGACGTTTTTTATATGCGAAAACCTACACTAGAGGCGCTGTTAGACCTACCACTTCACTTTCAGTGTTTCGTGCATCTTAAGAACGCCTAAGAATTTTGCACGTTTTTCGAACATATTTTAGGGGTCACATTTTTGTATGGCGATTTTCAGTCTTGTCTTATTCCATGTCTGTAATAAGGTATAGTAGAAAATGAAACAGTAATTAAGTTACCTACTTCGATTCAGGTCGTCTTTCTGCAAGAAAGGACTGCAACTATTGTCAGATGAAGCAGTTGACCTGCCACTGTATCCCGGAGACTGCCAAGTGCAAGAGGTAACTACTATATTTTATTCTTAATTTCTTTATACAGTGTTTCTTAACCTGTGGTCCGCGGACATCTGGCGGTCCGTGAGTTGACGTATGAGGGTCCGCAGTCTCAGCACGGACCATTTGACAATACAAATGAATGCCACCAAAAGTGTTGTAATCGCTACTCTTCAATCTCTTTAGGGGTCCGTAACTGAAAAAAATTAAGAACCGCTTTCTACTATTAAAATACCTACTAACATAGCATCTCTTTCCCTCAGACTGATGTGAACGCAAACTCAACAAACGAAGAGCTAATAAAGAGAGAAGCGTCAACCAAAGCAGTTCCCATAGACTTGCGTGATAACGAGCTGAGTGACGACACACCACAAGGACCATTCCAACTCGTCGACAATTCCGAATGGACCGGCGCCGACTCCGGCAGGGCTTTCGGAATGACCAATACCAAAACAGCACCAAGCGGCGCTGTAGAAATAGCGGAGCCTGTCCTCAGACCTAGACAGCACAAAACATCAAGACAGCGAGCCGACTCCGATCACCAGCCGGAGATCTCCGAGCCTCTCCTCCGAGCCACGCCCCCGCCGCGCCCCGCCACGCCCCCGCCCGCCCGCAAACCCAAACACTACGACATCTCCACCACACCCACATACGAACCGCAAGCCGACCAACCAGAGAAAGAAACCAGCTTCGCCGTACAATACCTACCATCGCGACTGGCATCCTTCATATCGAGAGCGGAAAGATACGCAAGAGACACCCTCCTGCCTCTCGTTTCAGCATACGCGCCTCGCCTACCCATATTCGGGTCGCGAGAACTGCCGAAACCGACCGCGAGGTACATACCCATGGATACGAACGTGACCAGTTCCGTGCCGATCCCGACGCCTACTTTGGAGATGAAGATCGAGTCCTTGAAAGGCATGAGGCCGCCGGGGGAGAAGCGAGAGATAGAGTCCCCAGATGATCCCGAGATCCCGTTCATGTCGTCAACGACACCGTCTCCGGAGGCTGAAAAGATCCGTGCCGCGCCTTCGGAGATGCTACAAGTTGTGTCGGGTCCCACAGTGTCAACGAGCACAGCGTTACCGCCTGTGGCGCTACGGAGTGACGGAGAGAAGATTCTAATAGTGTATCCGAGTAACGCTAGGGACGAGAGGAAGATACGCTCACACTCCTACCCAGAGGAACTCCAGTTTGAAGCGTTGTACAGACACACGGCCGCGCCAGCAGTGAGGGTGGACTTGCCCACTTTCACGCCGCCAGTAACGTCTCCCACTCCGCCGCCAGCTCGCGAGCCCGACTCCAAATCCGACCGATACATTCCCGTACCGTTCCCAAAATCACAAGAAAAAGCTTTAAACAACGCAACGTGAGAATTTAGTCATGTTTTAATAAGTGTTAGTATAAATTTAAGGTGGTGCTTAGTGATACCTACATTCCATTGTCTATGGCTACGTTAGAATTGCCCTTGGCTGGAGTCGTAAATGCGTGCAAATAATCATAAAAGAATATCAAGTCTATGTAAAAGCACGCACGGTTTCGTGTTTGCACTAAGTTGAATGTTTTTCTAATTTATTAATTTGATTAACTAATTATTAGGATCTCTAATCAGGCCACTGCATTGACGAGCGAAGCAGACTTACCCGGTTTGTTAAAGTGTGCCTTTACTAAGTATTAAAAATTGCCTATTGAAAGAACTGTTGTGTACATACATTTAGGTTATAGTAGAATAAGAAACGATTTATTTACTTAATATAAAATCTTATTTATTTGTCGTTTTTTACTTTTAACACAAGCATCAGTACAGCGAGTGCAAAGACGATTGGACACTTCTAAATGTTCTTAATGTGAAACGTTCTTGCACTAATTATAACGATGCCTGTTTACAGCACCTATTAAAAAACATGAATAGAAGACAGAATGCACTTTAAAACTAAACAAATCACTCGCCGTTTATAAAGAAAAAAAAACTTACTTCACTGTAAGAGAAAATTATATCACAATAACAGTGCAAAACTAATACGAGAAAATGAAAAGCTATCTTCTTCCAAATAATATTTACACTTGTGTAACACTAAACAATGCACACGTGAAATCTAATACTATGATCATCATAATCATCATTACAATTATTTAAGGTACTCACCGAAGCTCAAAATCAGCTGACGCTCAGTTTGCTGCGTCAAAATCGTCAAAAATAATGCCTCTCTATGAAACACGTGATCGTATCGGCTGGCGGCAAAATCGCGACGTATTAGCCGCGTCAACGTTGCCCCAGCGTATTTTAAGCTTCGGTGTGATGGATTTTAAGGCGGCATATGAAACGAATGTATGTATAAACGTAAACGTCTTCAATCAATCAACGCAAACAAATTATAACAGTTCTAAAAGTAAATCCACCACTTGGAAATCACATATCATAAACGGAACCGGCATTAATATACTTAACTGGTCTCAAGTTTCATGTTAACCTGCCAAGACACAAATTTTTGGTAGTCGTGAATGGAAACATTTCTCGCAGAACTGTGCTTGGAAGTGCAGCGTCGTACGTTGAAAAAAATAATAATAGGAGAGCAGCGACGAGCGAGCCCAGAAAATGTAGTAATCTTACTGGTGGTTTTTTTTACATATCTTTGGCCAACGCCAGAGCGCAATAGCGTTTCATTTTACACTGCCCCCATTATTTACCGTTCACCACTGAAACCTCGATTTTTTTCCAAATAATCTACTTCATGTACTTGTCAGAGTGTTGCGTGAGAATGCGCGCAGATGACTTGGCGTCAAGGAAGAGCGCGTGGACAGCAGTGATGTGTCCGGGGGTGATGCGCGCCGAGCCGTCAGCGCGCGCTGTCAGAGCCGCCGGCGTCAACAACTGCGCAGCGTATCTGACACAAATTAAATAAATAAAAATAAAAACTAAATTTTAATATATACTTTTTGGCCGACTGTACTTGTATTGTCATGTGTCAACCGATGTTTGATTTTTGAGCATGCTACTTGAGGCGCGGGTAGAAGGGGGCGTGCTCCGAGCGTGTCTGAACAGGTTTGCTTATTTACGAATGCGCTTAAAACAAGCATGCTTATCCCTGTCAAACGTGAACAGTTGCAGAGCATGCTAATTTTAAGCAAGCTTAGATAAGCTTGCTTAAAATTAGTAACTGGTAGTTGGTTGGTTAACTGGTAGAGATCCCTTATAGGGATAAGTTCGCCTTTGTGCATATATTAATGTTATTTTTTTGTGAATTGTATCTGTTTCTTTATATTTGTACAATAAAGCATTTACTTACTTACTTTTTTACTTACTTACATATAAGCATGCTTTTTTTGAGCACGTCTGTCCATACCTTTATGCCTTTCCCGGAAATCGAACCCGGGACCTAAAGTTTCATAGTCACGTTCTCTAATGTTGTCGTAGGGTAATATTTACCTGAGCGTACTGTTGGCGCCCACTTCGGCGAGCGCGGAAAGCGCATCCTCGTCGATAGCAATGCCTTCAGTGGTCGCTCGCAACTTCAATATCTGAAACAAAATTAAACATGTCACAAGAAACCGAAATTATAATTTACTAGCGACCCGCCCCGGCTTCGCACGGTATATTATGCATGTATTATACATATAAACCTTCTTCTTGAATCACTCTATCTATTAAAAAAAACCGCATCAAAATCCGTTGTGTAGTTTTGAAGATATAAGCATACATACGGACATGAGGACAGAAAAACCGACTTTATTTTATACTATGTAGTGATTGTGTAGTTTTGAAGATATAAGCATACATACGGACATGAGGACAGAAAAAGCGACTTTATTTTATACTATGTAGTGATAATCTATACATATAAAAAAATAAAAAACGAAACTCCTCCGTTTTTGAAGTCGGTTAAAAATGAATCCCTATTTTCCTTGATCACGGCATCACGCGTGAACGGCTGGACCGAATCCGCTAATATTTTTTGTTGTGTTTGTTATTGTCAGGACAAGGTTCTTATGTAACAATATTTTGAAAAAAAAAACTGGTACGGAGGCGATGCTGCGGGTAAAACGACGTCTCTTTCTTGAACGAACAGTAAGAAAAAGACGAGTAGTCTATCTCGCGCGCAGTTGTGCTTAAAGATCACAAATTTAACTCACTAAATATTACCGTAAAAAACTCTTTTATAAAAAAAAATACGGTAATAATGTAATAATTAAATTATTATAATTGTCATCGGACCTTTATACATTAAAGTACCAAACTTCAAGTCAATACAACTGCTGAAAGTTACGGCAAAACTTACTTGCAAGATTACACAAAAAAATATGGAGTGAAGAATAAAATTTCACATGAAGACACTTAAAATTAAAACTAGAGTGTACTTTCTACATGTAATAATATATACCTGCAAAAGTTCAGCCTTGTTGTATGGCAGCGTGCGGATAATCAGTAATCTATCCAAGAGATCCAGCGGTATACCATGAGGCGAGATTATGTCTTCGGTCCCTCTGAAAATGATACACAAATATTGATATACAAATATACTGTAAATTTCTAAATGTCAGTGAAAATTAGAACACATAGAAAAATCCGAAAAGTAAAGCTATGGCCGGGAATCGAACCCGGATCCTCGTCATTCCGTGACGCGTGCTATACCCCTACACCACCCATAGCATGTGGGTAGTCTTCGAATTTTTCTACCTGTTACTAGATGTCACGTGACCTTTGTTACTATGCGATTTTTTTGTCGCTAAGCGTCATCTGTTTGAATGATGTGTCTGTACGACACAATTACAAACTCCCGTGGAACATCTACTGCTCACCAGGGAAGAGAGAAGGCGCTGTTTTTCAAATGATAGGTAGGTACTATATCAAATGAATCAAGAATGTTTATTTCTTGATTTTTATGTTTACTTTTACTGTTTTACATAATAATAAAATGATAATAGTAATAGTAATAATAATAAGGCTCTCGCTAGGTGGTTGGGTCAAGGGCCAGATACAGAAGGCGGTACTCCTGGACACGGCTCGGATAGTCAGGAGATTCCTCTCTCTGTCGCCCTGACCACCGGTAGCCTAGGCCTCGCCTTGCTGCCGGCGGCACCCTAGGTTAGGTTTTTATAATGTTTTTATATTTTGTATTAATATTGTTTTATTACTTTTTATATGAATATTGTAAAAACCTACCTAAGATGAAAATAAATATACAAATAATAATAATAATAATAGTTTGGGTCTGGAAACTTATTTTGTATTTTACACTCTCAAAACCAGTTTTTTATAATAACCTCCATTTTCCATTACTCCATTCCTATTACTGTTTGAAACAACTGCCTCTAAAAATACTATTTATTGTCATTCACTATTTTGACAAACGCCCTTAAGGTCTTCGCACATTAAAACAACTCAACGGCGACTCTACTCTATGCTAGACATTGAAACTTAAGCCCTGTGTCATATGTTCTAGGTTTAATTTCATAAAATGATTATAAAGTAGTGTACAACGAGTGGCCTACGCATCGTACACTAAAGGTCAACCCCGACACGTTTGTCACGCAATGACCACACGTCGTCCACGCAACGACCACACGTCGTCCACGCAACGACCACACGTTGTCCACGCAACGACTATGCGTTTGCGACTGACGCGTGACGGGCAACCATTTGGTTAGACACCTCGTTGTCCACTGTTGACACCGCGTTGTCCACTCGTTGACAACGCACCACTAGTGACCATTGGGTGGATCAACTAGTTGACTACTCATCGAGAGTGTGAGTTGAGTTGGTGTCGGATGTGCGTGGAGTTGGTCTAATGTGCGAAGACCTTTAAGCTGCGTTAGAGAGATGGCGCTACTGTCGTGCACGGTGCCAGTAGTACCCGACCATAATGATTGCACTTCGGTCTTCGGAAAGAGACAACGCTCTACGAAACAGAAATTAGCCGAGAAGACCGATATGCAATCTATATGGTCGGCTCCTGTAGAAAGAGAAATACGATAAATACCTTATCAGACAGCGCCCTCTGTTGGTAGCGAAAATGACAATAGGTGCAATCGCCGATTCCAATGCGCGATGGAGATAAGTAAATGTTTCAATATCCAACATGTGTACCTAAAATAAACATTTTATATGAAATAGAGTGGCAAAGAAACTAGTGGTAATTGAAAAGGTAAATGACAGCAGCGATGGATGATGAAAAACTTGAGACTGACCTCATCAATGAAAAGCACTCCGGGGACCAATTCAGCGATCCCTTGATCAATATATTTGTTGACAACTTTGTTGATCTCTTTCCTTAGTTTATCTGAAAGTGAAAACATTGCATACATTATTTTATCAAAATAATAATTTTAAAATAGTCCCTACTATGATGATATCCGCAGTAGAACTAAGGTTACCGACATAGCCCGAAGAATTGGGAAACTGAAGTGGCAGTGGGCGGGGCACATTGCTCGCAGGACCGATGGCCGGTGGGGTCAGAAGGTTCTCGAGTGGCGTCCGCGGACCGGGAGACGAGCAGTCGGTAGGCCTCCAACAAGATGAAGCGACGACCTGATTAAGATCGCAGGATCGCGGTGGACGCGGAAGGCACAGGACCGGTCCGAGTGGAGAGCTTTGAGGAGGCCTATGTCCAGCAGTGGTCTTTCACTGACATGATGATGAGTCCCTACTAATATTACAAATGCGAAAGTAACTCTGTCTGTCTGTTACCTTTTCACGCTTAAACCGCTGGACTGAATTAGTTGAAATTTGGTATGCATATAGTTTGAGTCCCGAGCAAGGACATAGGATAGTTTTTATCCCGGAAAATCGTATAGTTCCCGCGGGATAGCGACAAGCGAATTCTGCGCAGACGGAGTCGCGGGCAACAGCTAGTTAAAAATAACTTTAAACTTTCGCCAACAACAAAAGTAAATTAATTTATACAGTATTGAAGTAATTATAATAACATACATGTGGGTCCATCTTACATACATAAATAACGTCTTTATCCCTTACAGGGTAAACAGCCTAAAGTATCAAAACTACGTTTAGGATGATTGTGGGCGTATTAGGTGGAAAGAGGAATCATGAACACGCAACACCATGTAATTTATCTATGTTGGACAAATAACCCCCTTATTCATAAACGCTCTGTAGGCTTCTGCTAACTTAGCGTTTGTCCTTATCTGTCACTTTGACATTTACCTTTCACAGATAAGGACAAACGATTGCTAAGTTAGCAGAAGCCTATAGAGCGTTTATGAAAATGGGGGTAAATCTTTGAATCTTTGAATGAAAAGGGTATGGAACAAACCTGGACGCTCGGTCGCGATTCGGAGACACGACGTAGATAGATCACGAAGCATTTGCAACTATGGTATACCTAGAGAAGAGTAGGTACGCACCAGTGATTTCAGTCTTCTTTGGCTTCATGAGCTGGCCCATCATGGACATGATGTCGTGGCCGCCCTGGGGACGCGCGTTGGCGCAGTCCAGGTCGTGCAGCGTCACGTCCTGAACGACTTCCTTCTTCTTGTGGACGTCGCCTTTCGGCAGAGGAACGTATTCTTCAGCCTGCACATAGAAATGATTATGACTTCTATTTGCTATTAAATTGTTGTTCTTATTGACGAAGTCCAGTGCTGATATTTAGTTAAGTTTTATAATTAATCTAACACTATTAATACTTTGTCAGGTGCCGCAATGTGCGTTCAAATGAATCCTAAATTATAACGTTATGCGTTCCCGGCAGTGAATGGGCTAAAATTATTAATATTATTGCTAAATCGGAAAAGTCGCGGGAAAATTAAATATTGAATTTGACTTAGTCTTTCTAAATTTAAAAATGTATACTATCCTAACTAAATGGGGGCTATCCCGTGAGAATTTGCCACTAGAGGCGCTAGTGTCGCGTGAGGACCAATAACAATCACTTTCACTGGTTTTGGCGGGCTTCGTGACGTAAACTATAATTTCTTTATTTCTTGAATCTTCGTGAAATTATCGCAAATATGGATTATTTGGCGATGAATCTGAACGCTTTGAAAGCGGATTTATTACTTCCGAACAAAACGGAACTGCACAACATTGCGGCATAGCTACTCGATATGATAGTTATTTATAATTAATAAACTTAATGAGATTCAAAATTTTAAACTTTGTTTCAGCGGCGATCTTATAAAGTCGCCTTTGACAGCTATACGTCTGAAGCTTAGTTAACAGTGGCGCCAACTGGTGAGCAAAGAAACGATAGTCCCCATTACACTAAACTAAAATATTAAGTATCATTTATCAATGTAATGATTGTGAACAACTCAGTCACATAGGAGTCGTTTACAAAAAAATTTACATAGTTAACCTTGTTGAAGCGACCTATATGTACGTCCATTACTTCAATGTAAAAGCAACCTTCATTTTATTGGGTTTAGGATCAACTAAAGGCATCACAATAAAAGAAGTCTGGCGTATGGGTGAGGTCTCTTGTGTTTGACGTGGTGCCGAAAATGTTAAGGGCTTAATTACAATAAAAGCTAATTGATTTCTTTGTGTAACGGCCTTAACTTTTGTTTTAATTAAAGCACTTAACTATGTACAGTTTTTTTTTTTTTTAACTAGGTATCTCCTGAATCTAGGTAAGAGTAGCTTAAGAATATTAACTGGCATCATCACAGGCCATAATACTCTAAACAGGCACTTAAGCATTATAGGTATAACAAGCGACCCCTCCTGCCCGCACTGCGGGAAAGAGGAGACGAGCAGGCACGTCCTCACGGAGTGCGTCATGTACGCGGCAGCGCGGCGCGAAGCATTCGGGAGCGACGAACTGGAGGAGAACGAGCTTAGTGACATCCAACTAAAAGATGTCCTTAAGTTCGGCAGGAAAACCCGAAGATTCGGGGAGAGTTGCGGTGTGGGAGCGCTGCTGGGACAGTAACCGGCGGCTTCAGCCAAGGGGAACTGGGCTGAATGATCGCCATAGAGGATCGACAGCCCGCCTGATCCAGCCAGGCGTCCCCACATCATCATCATCATCATCATCATGTACAGTTTTTTGAAAACGACTAGTAGTATAATACAAGGGACTAGATATAAAAGATGCTAATCTGAACATTTGTTGCACAAGTGGCCAGGTATTGGCCTCGCCAGGTCCTAGTTTTAAAAGCGAAATTTGAATTCAACGCCCTCACCTCCAGATCAAACTCCGTGGCGAAAGTGTCACTCCTCCCCTGTCGTTTCACAGCTCCAGAGTTGGCTTCAATGTAGATAACATCCCCGACTTCCACTTTCTCCTTCTGAAGCGCCTCGTAGATGGTTGGGTCGAGCTTCAATTGTTTTGTGCCCTTTGCTGTCTTCAGCCCTATGATCACGTGGGAGACAGTTTTGCCATACCCTAAGGAACATAAACAACATGATATAAGTCTGGATCTGGATGCTAGGAATGTGTATAATGGAGGTGTTAATGTTATCCTTACTCGCCCTTTGTCAGATGACGCAGTACTATTGTATAAATTTGTAAGACACACCTTTGGCTCCAGAGCCTCAGACTCTGGACAAGGCAGAGTTTAAACAAGGTACCTGTGGTTTCCCATGAGGATGACATAGTCACCGTTGGTGTACCCAAGCCTCGCCCAAATTTTAGATACAAAAAACCCCCGACACTAAAGGGGGTGTTATATGTTCCACCACCATGTTTGTCTCTGTCTGTCGCACCGTAACTCTTAAACGGGTACCGAACCGATTTGGATGTGGTTTCTTTGTTACAAAGCATTTTTTCTAGCAGTGTTTTTTACATATATTATCTAAATCAGTGCAAGTGGTTTAAGGTCTTCAGCTTTTTAGTTTTTTTTTTTAATGTTTTCCGTTCACAAAAAACCTCAACAAACATACTATTATAGTTATTCTTACCGCCAGCAGGATTTTCTGTCTCAACTGGAGTGAACTCTGTGACTTCACCCTCATACACCTCTTTGGTCTCCCGGATTCGCAGACCAATGGCACGACGGAAGTTCTCCATCAGGACTTCAGTCTTTTTTATTTCTGTGCTGTACACTTCACTGCCTACCATCGGACAAAACGGAACCTGTAATAAATTTGTTTTTTAATAACATTAGCTATTGCTAGTAACTTTGTTCTTGGGATGTGAAACGAAGTTGCTGGCAACTATTGATGGGTCAATAAAAAACATTAATGATATGATATTCCATAACCTACTGACAGTCATATCAGGATAGTCAATTTAAATACACCGGCAAAGTTCCATACCACAGATTATATCATTGACATTCTAGCTAACAAATAAATATAAATATACATATTATGGAACAATTCAATTAAAGCTTGTTTAACTTATGATTAAGCTAGTAAATTCACAAATATGTGTAAGTAGCATCACGCAACCTCTTCCTTGCATGTTACATTCGTTTTTTCCAGACTTAATGTCTATTGACTAACGCTTACTTTATTTCCGAGTTCCTGTGCTATGGCCAAGGCAATGGCAGTTTTTCCTGTCCCTGGGGGACCAGCCAGGAGTAAAGCCCGACCGGCCATTTTCTTGCTCCTGATCATGTCCACCACCACTCCAGCTGCCTGTGAATGCCCGTAATAATCAGTTACAAGGACTTAGATAGAGAGAGTGAACCAACATTTCTTGGAAAAAACCAATAAGCATTTTTTTCTTCAAGATTTTGAAGAAAGAACAATGAGAGTATATTATATTATGACCATCTGCATGGGAAGAGAAGCAACTGGTACATTCTACATTTTTTCATTGCTCCCAGACCAGTATGAAAGCAAAAAGTATATAAATACATAATGATAAATAGTCAGTTAAATTGGCTGTCTGTTCCCTCTTCATTTGAAAATGGTTAGAGAAAATTTGTTCATATACCAAGTGATTGGTGGTATGGACCTTGTTTCCTTTGTTTTTCCTAAAAGGAATGAATAAATTAAAAAAACAATTGTAGTAGGCATGTGCTCATTTGCATGAAAGAAAACTGAGCTATCATTCATACCAACCATAACTAAATTATGATTTTATTGTATTCTAGCATCAATTTGTCTAGACAATCTGAACATATTGTGAGTTTTGGCCAATTATCTGAACTCAAATAACTTTTTAATTTGTAAAATTACTATTTCCCAATTATCTTACTGCTATTGAAAATCAAATAATGGTTTCATCTCATGCTCTCTACAATAGCAATTCCTCACAATCATTGTGTTCATTTTATGATTAAAGTGACTATACTTTCTACAAAGATGCATAAAATTCTACAAATTAACATTACTGTTTTTTAATCATTTGTTTCAAGCTTTTTAAAGGGAAATTCTGCTACAAAATGTCTCATAACGTGCCAGTCACAAAGAGCCTTATCCATGCCCATTTTATACCTTTCCTTGGTCCATCGCCCATCAATAACAAAACCATTATTTACTATAGCTCCATGGTAACCAAAAAAATTAACCTCAAAATTAAAGTTTGATCAATACTTTGCACATCTTGCCCAATTCCATTTTTAACAAATACAAGTTGGGCAAACAAATATTCCGGAACTAATTTAGAGTATTACTGGAAAATTACCTCTCTTGCGTTTTCCTGGCCCACGAGACCGGCTGCCATTTGAATAGGGACGCCATTCTCGTCTAATCCCAGGCCCTTGATGTGGGTGTGCGCTGATATTCTTTGGGTTTTAGCGGTGCTCTTGACTTCTTCGATCTTCATTTTAAAGCTTTGTGATTAATATAACTTTAGTTGCGGCGAAATTCACAAGCGGTACTAAGACGCGTTTATTCGTTCAGCGTGAGCGTAGCGCTAGCGAGAATAAACGCTTTGTTTTTGACTTGACTTGACAATTCTGTCAATTTTGACAAATGCAGTGCTGCCAGCTCTGAGTTCAGTCTTAATTTAGTTTAATTTAATGGCTCTTTTTTAACCGACTGCTTCGAAGCCAAATGGAGAGTTATGGTTTTAGCCGATAAAGTAAATGTGTTTTTATTATGTTGTATCTACTGTTGATGTAATTGATTGATATAAAAATATAGATTATTTGCGAATTTATTTAGAGCACCGACTCAAACTGCTAATAGAGAAAGCTAACTGGATGCACTGCTGCTCTCTATACCACTATACAACAGTACGTATGCACGTCTGTTCACGTCTAAACTACTCATTCTAATTCGTTAAATCAGGTATCGTTGACGTAGTTTATTTATATAAATGTATTTTATTTTATTGAATCGGGTGTTACTTTGCGGAGGTCCATTTTAATGAACAAAAAACATTTGCCTTGCTACTCCGCTACTCACGTGCAAGATAACCAAGCCTGTGCGAAATATGTATGTTTTTCATGCAATCCCTCCCTCCACTACTGCCACATAAAACACATATAAATCCCACAAACTTAATTATCTCTTACACCACACAAACACTGACGCGTTTTGACCCCTTTGTATGTAAGTAGGTAAAAAAGATATGGTTTGGTGAGCGTTATTTTTTGCAAATGGCTTTAATTTTATTTCAAATCATTATTTCCAATATTATCCTTCTTATCGACAGGAGTTCAAAATTTTAGTTTAGTTTTAGCTTAATTTTGGACTAAAAAACAGTGGGACTGAAGGTGAATAATAATTTCGTAAGTTCCATTTATGAATTTAATGAAATTGAGAACAATTGAGCTCTCGGATGCCGCGACGCAACGTCGAATTTAAGGCAATCTTTTTCAATATTTATTTTAGTATGTAAAATTGGTTTTATTTTATTTGAAACGAATGAGACTAGAATGCACTTTTTTTATTTCCTGCTTACAAGAGCTTAACTCTCGTTCATTTACGATCTATGTATTTTGCTTTTCAGCTTCTGTTTCGATACCAAGTATTGATATTTAATTAGATATTCGTGGCCAAATGAGTAGAAATTTTTACAAACTATTTCGAACAACTTAAGCCGGCAACCCTAGCCAAGTTAAATGTCATTGTTTATAAAAAAACTGTTTTGCATGTAAAATGTGCCAATTACACTCCGTTAGACTTCATTTTTCGTAGAGCTTTTTGTGTGCGGTAGGGATATTTTAACCTATGCCTAGTTATTGACAAAGCAGCGTTTACTATCAAAGATGTCATATTTAATAAAAAAAATACAGTCTGGGTTGATATTTTCATTGATCAACTTCTAGTTTATTTTCATGCCTTTTAGGCAGTTTTCATTAGTAGCTCAAATAAACTTTCTGTTGGCGACTGACTGACATTTTCGTGTCAATTCTGACAAAACGCTAATCCAAAAAGCGCTAATCGCTTTCGGCCAGGCCAGTCAAGAGTTAATTTTTACACTTTTAGGTTTTCTTCACATTTCAATATCGTTTTGGTCAAAACTTTAAAAATGATAGCTCTATTTCTTCTGTAAATATCTAATCTCTGCATTATCTCCTTCATTAATTTTTCACAATGGATGGTATGTTTTTGATGATTTTAATCATTTAGTGTTTTGTCTTTGAATATAGTAAAACACAACTTTCCTGTTGTTCCAGGCCCTTCTGCTAAGAAATCCAACTCGCTCGAAACCCTGGTCATTCAGAACATTACCAATGTGAACGATTTAAAAGCGAAATTGAAAGACATTATCAAGGTAGGAAAAGACTACGAGTACGATGTTTCAAACTGTCTCACGGCGTTACTTAACAACAGTGATCAAGAAATTATAACACTTGCGGTGCAAGCGATATCCGAATTAGCCAAATGCGAGGATAAACGAGAGACATTCGCCAAAAAGGAAGTTATAGAGGCAATTCTAAACATTCTCCGTAAAGAAGTAACTGCGGATAGAACAGAGCTGGTTAAGCAGTGCTGCAGGGCGCTTGGCAACTTGTGCTGTGACTGCGACGCATCTAGGAAGCTGCTTCTTGACCAAGACGGTGTAATTGTCCTCACTAAGCTATTAAAAACAACTCTGGATGACCCAGCCTTAAATGAAATAAAAATATTTACGAGTAAAATATTGTTGAACTATGGCATCGGTGGGCAAGAGTTCACTGAATCTCTAGTTGAGAATGGAGTGATTGAGCTCATGCGAAGGATCTTGGCTGCAGAGCTTGATAACGATGACATGAATGATGACTTTGTGTCAACAGCTTTGTTGGTGTTGAGTGTGATCAACGACAACACACCAGAGGTGCTGTTTGAGCCTGAGGTCAATACAGCAGTACTGAATGTTTTACAAGAGACCACCAACATTGAGATTTCGGAGCTCTGCCTTGAGCATTTGCATGCACAGGCTGAACATGGTAAGTAACATTATGAATTAAAAACAGAAACAAAATGGTGCTTGGGATATTTATTGCTTTGTGCATATATATCACCATTCTTTAATTAGTTCCTGATGTCATAAATGTTAGTATGTTCAACTCGAACTCTTCATTTTGTTAGAATACCAGTTATGATATAGGAACATAACAAAAAGCATAATTTTCTAGGTAGGTTTGGGCGAACCTGTTACTTTTTGAAATAAACAATACATTCAACATTGTTGGAAATATGTATAAAATATTATGGCTTATTAATTTGTAGATAAAATATTTAAAATACCAGTCATATTTGAAATATCAAATACAAAAGTAAATACAATATTTCAAACTTTTTATTAAAACATAAAATACATAAAAAAACTCTAAAAACAATGTGTCCAAGCTTGCTGTAGATCGAAGGGAACAACTCTACTATCGAAAATGGATAATCTATCAAATGTATCATTCTCAGAATCCGTAAAAACTCTGCTGGCAAAACAAGATGGCGTCCAGCTGGTGTGTTCTCGGCTGGAGCAGCTGGTGCGGCGGCAGGCTGCGCGCGCGCTGCGGGCCGACGACGCCGACGTGGAAGCGCTCATCAAGCAGGCTTGCGATCTGATCATCATTGTGCTTACGGGCGGTGAGAACAACTAGCTTCTTTCTCACTATTAGGCAGTGGCGTAACTATAACGTCTGGTGCCCGTGGCAAATCCGTCAGGACCTTCCTCAATGTAAAGAAGTGCATCAGCATCCCTTCTGTGCTCTAAACCTATCCAGTTCGGGGCCCTATAGTTATGCCACTGCTATTAGGGTTCCATACTTCAAAAGGAAAAAATAGAACTCTTATAGGATCACTTTGTAGTCCGTCTGTCTGTCTGTCTGTCTGTCAAGACCCCTTTTCTCAGGAAAGCGTTAAGGTATAAAGTTGAAATTAATACCAAATACCTAAGTATCTAAGTATGCGGCGTCTTGAGCTGTGAAAAAATCAACCGTCAAAGTTAATAAATAAAAAGATACAGTCATTGGAAAAGTTGTTTCCAAAAATAGTAGGTATTGCCAGTAAAGTTGCTCTATCAATTTCTAAGTAACTTCAACTTCACTCTTAACCACTAGATGATTAGATGGTAAGTAAGGAGGTAGCTTGAGCTTTGGGGAAGAACTATCATATGTTAATATATGCGGGAGAGCGATAAACGAATTCTTCTCGGACGTAGTCGCGGGTAACAGTATCTATATTGTCGACATTTTAAATTTATAATTGTAGTGGTAAATTATTATTGTATGCGTGCGCGAGAGAGCTGTGTCGCGCGCGATGTATACTACCCATATTATTCTAGAACGAACAGAAAAATATGGGTTACTGAGAAAGACTCGTGCTAGCCGTCCTGATAAATTTGTGACCATGATGACGATGACGATTAACTTGTCCTCAGACGAAGCAATGCATCTTTTGTACGACAACGGCGCGGGCGCAGTGTACCAAACGACGGTCCGTTGGCTCCAGTCGCCCAATCCGCATTTACTGAGCACGGGCGTTCTGGCTGCTGGCAATTTCGCAAGGCAGGACGATTACTGTACTAGCATGATGCAGGCGCAGATCTTTGACAAGCTTCTCGGTAAGTAGCTATTTAATTGTATTGCCATAGCGTAGTAGGTACAAACTAGTGAGGTAACTCGGCAGTTGGCGACAGCAGCTACGCGGTTCTGTGCGCGCCAACGCTAATTCGCCCGGTTGTCCTTCAGTGCGTGGCGGGAATCGGCCGATTGGAGGCAGTTAACACCAAGACAAAGAAGTGAGCTCACTAGCAATTGTTACGCTATGTTGCTGCCGTCAGATGCATGTATTTAAAATTGTTATATGTATATCTTATCTATCTAGTCATAAAACGCATATTACACCTTAAAAATTACTAGTTCCCAACCCTGTGTGATTTTTGATAAATTTCTTAGTACAACTGTATGATATTGAAAAGGTATCATGGCTACTAAATTTCAAGTCTCTATCTCCAGTAGTTTTATTAAATGATGCTTTGTCAGTGTCAGTTAGTCAGTCAGGGTACTGTTTTTAAGGTATAGATGAAACAGTACTTCAAAGCGAGTTATATAAAAAACGTTTAGATAGAATGCGGTATCTTCCGCGCTTCCCCGCACCTCGCCTCTTGATCGAATACCTAGTACCGGTAGCAACAAGCGCATACATACGTCTGCAAATCAGATTTTTATGTGGTATGTTAGCTTTCTCTACACTCACTATGACGGCACAAAGTCAGGTGCACAATTTCCCTCGATGTTTCTTTGTCTTTTAGCTCAGATGTCTTGAATGACAAATTATAGAGTAGTAACATAATGGTCAATTATATCGACCTTCATAAAGCAACGCCTGCTTGGAACTAAATGGAGCTTTTACGTGCATAAATAATTGTGTTGCTAGATAAATCAATACTTCCCCGTTCATACGACTCGTCACTACATAGTATAAAACAAAGTCGCTTTCTCTGTCCTTATGTCCCTATGTCCCTTTGTATGCGTATATCTTCAAAACTACACAACGGATTTTGATGCGGTTTTTTTAGTAGATAGAGGAGAGGAAGGTTTTTATGTATAATTCTACGCAGACGAAGTCGCGGGCAGAAGCTAGTAATATATATAAGTATCTAATAGATATAATAACATAAGTTAACTGTGGTTTTGTCTTGGTATTAAATAAAATAGTTTGTAATAATTTGTTTCTTTTTCAACCGCCATTTTAAATCCAAAATATAATGACAACTTTAAGCTCGCCGTGGCCAAATTACTTACGTGAAAGTTACATCTATTAAGTAATAAGTAATTTAATTGCGTTAAAAATGTATAAAAATATATATCATCCGTTTTGGATTAGGAAAATTATGCTAAATCCGAACTTAAATTATCCAAATTACGTGAAATCAACACCAATGTGAATTTATTACGTACGACATTATTTAGTAGGTACTTATTTTTAGATTGTCAATTTAGCAGTGTCATCTGGTGGGGCTATTGCACATATGGGGGCGAATCAGTGAATATACTAGGGTGAATGCATTTTTAGGGTTCCATTCCTCGAAAGAGAAAAAAGAACCTTTATAAGGTCACTTTGTGGTCCGTCTGTCCGTTTGTCTGTCTGAAAAGAAACGAACAACAACTCCTGTCCTCGCTTTTGAAAGTATAGGGTAATTTTGCTATAAGCAAATCTGTTGCATAAAGTAAGGTATTTGGAACGAGAAGTTCTTCGACAACTTTCCACATTAGCACAACTTTTCACGGTTGAAAGCTAAATTTAACTAAACAGTCTCTCAAAGTAACTTCATAAATCTGCAGACATATTCGAACACCACCACAAACTGGTTCTTCAACTGAAGAAGGACTCGGGCGACATTTCGGTCTCGACCAAGATCCAGCACGCGGCGTTGTCAGCTCTCCGCAACCTGATCGTGCCCGTCGCGAACAAGCAAGTGGCGGCGCGCAGCGGCCGCGCTGCGCCTGCGCTACTAGCGGCGTTGCCAGCTGTCGAAGACCATCAAGTGGCGTATAAGTTGCTGGCCGCTCTAAGGATGCTCGTCGATGGACAGGGTGAGTGTGGAAATTTGAAGCCTTCGAGAAATTTCAATATTTCAAGTCGCTACATGAGAGACGGCCTGGCGTCCATAGAACTCGACTCCTACCGGCTCGCTTAAATCAGGACAATATGAGCGTTTCTTGCTTTTACTGGCAAAAAATAGCCATTATTACACATAAACGGATAACTCACGTATAAAAAGTCGAGTGATGCTCGACATGTTTCGGACTATTCCGTAGTCCTTCTTCCTGGAGCGCTCGCCCCGGCGGCAGCGAAACGAACACTGCCAGTGCCAGTGTTGTGTGCTGCCCTACATTTGACAGTAATAAAAATGACGATGAAAACGAGGGTAGTTGTGCGCCGCTGTCAGTTGCGTCGAGCAGCCGCGCGAACAGAGCGCTGGCGCGCAGTGTTCGTTTCGCTGCCGCCGGGGCGAGCGCTCCAGGAAGAAGGACTACGGAATAGTCCGAAACATGTCGAGCATCACTCGACTTTTTTATACGTGAGTTATCCGTTTATGTGTAATAATGATTAAGTCTCACGGTAGTTTCATGTTGAAAAAATAGCGACATTAGCTTTGGCTCGCTTAGAGTTATATCTGTCGAAATGCCACTGATAAGCGGTCTTAAGTTATGATCAGTTACGATATTAGTGTCAAATTGCCTTCGCCATTTCCTTTTAAAAGGTAGTATGAAGCGTGTTTGGTGTGTGCAGAATGCGTGGCGCTCTCGCTGGCGGCGGACCGCGCGGCGCTGGCGGGGGTGGCGCGCTGGGGGGCGGCGGGGCACGCGGGGGCGGCGGGGGAGGCGCCGCGCCTGCTGGCCTGGAGCGTCAAGCAGCTCGCCCGGGACCCCGCGCTCTGGCGGAACTATCTGGAGGTGCGCCGCCACTGCTGGCCCACGAGGGCACGCGAGAATACACTACGCGTCTCTTTCTAGAACGAACAGTAAGAAAAAGACTCGTAGTCTATGTCGCGCGCTCTCGTGCTACCCGTTCTGGCAGTATGGGAAACTATACAGCCTGTAACATACTATTTCAGCGTGTAACAAACTCTGTAACAGTGTAACAGACAAGCTCTTCTAGGCTCAAACTTCTGACTTAAAGGAGCGACCACACCGCCGTGTATACGCAGTAACGTGTCGTAGGCGTCACGTTTGCTCACCGTTTTTTCATACATTTTGTTGCGTAAACGCACCGTCAACGTCTTTTACGCACCGGTGTGGTCTTTACTCAAACTAGACGCTAGATTTAATATTTTTTTTCAGATCTAATCACTCACCTGAATAATGAGCTCTTGCAATTCATGATGGCGTGTGAGCTTTATTGGTGGCAAACATGTATGTGTATGCGTGTGTTACCGAGCGATATTCGAGCGGAATTTCTCTTTATTTTAACTTACTATACCAGCTTTCGTTCTCACCGCTGTACCCAATTTAACTAAATTTTTTACTTCGCAGGTCGACGGCTGCGTGTCGAGCCTCGTGAACATGTTAGTGGCGTCTCACTCGGTCATGCAGAACGAAGCTATCCTCGCTCTCACTCTGCTCGCTATACACTCGCTCAAAAACAAACCGGTAGACCCGGATTTTGACTACGAGAAGAAATACATCGCCCACCTCTTGAAGTCGGAAATCGGTAAGCACGTGTCAGTTCTTATTGAGACCAACTGCGCTAAAATGCCGATAGAGGTCGTTGAAAATCTACTGGCGTTTCTCGATATCACGTGCAAAATTAACCAACTGGCCGTGGATTATAAAGATGCTAAAGTACAGGATTCTCTACGAAAACTGATGGAAACCAGGAGCGACCTAAGTGATGATTTGAAGAGCTGCGTTCTAGCTGTTTTGGGGGTTATATCTGATAAGACCGAATAAGGCTGTCATGTGAGTATGCAGGGTCGTTTTGTCCCATAAAATTGATGTTCCGAAGTATAGTTTGACATAATTTACGTTAGTCATAAAGCGTTCTATTTCTGAAACAGGATTTTTTTAAATAGTCAACTAATCTAATCTTCTAAATTCTGATTACTTCCAAAATTCTTGAAAGTGCACGATATTAAGTTTGTTTGGAAAAAAATTATGTCAAACGAATATTATGACTTTTATGACTATTAAAAATTATGGGACAAATAGGGACCTGGATTATACATGTAGTTTTTTCCAAGACATTTTTTAAGTTTCGAAAGATGATTTAATAACTAGGAGCAAATTATCCTAACTTCGAACTTCGTTATTAGAAACAAAGCTTGACAAAATGTCTTAAATTTTGCATTACTTTGATGGTAATTTTGTCACTGCCTAGCAAAAATTTCGTTGCTTCGTGTCGTCAAAGTTTGCGTGGTATGTTGTTTTGATCTTTAAAAACTTTGAGAAACTTACAGCACCAAAGCGTTCGTTGAGTTACGGACACTATTTATAAAGTATACAAATTGAATAGTTGTATACACAACAATCTAGTCATATTTTAGAATTACTAGTATTTTGTTACACATATTACTATGTAACTTAATTATTTAAGAACACGAACACACCCACACACTGGCGTAGCTAGGTAACCAAGGCTGGTGCAAATTTTAAAAGTGGGGCCCCACTACCATCTAAACTGGTTAGTTTTATCAAGCAAAAATATTAAATATTCTGGTAAGGATTCGAGGGTCCCCTGAGCTTGAGGGCCCCGGAGCACTGCACCGCCTTGCCCCTAAGTAGCTACGCCGCTGCCCACACATAATGTAACACGCACTATGATAAACCCCTTATTCATAAAAGATATAAATATAATTTGGCTAACATTAATTTGTTTTCTCTTTGAAATAAAATGCAAAAACAAGTAACTTACAATATTTGTAAATAAGGGGTTAGCTATTTAGTATTTTGCCTAACTCGACACCTAGCCGAATGTTATACTATAGAAAAATCATGATTTACGCTTGAATATAATATCATTCCTTTAATATCGTGCTCTAAATCAAGATTAATTCGATTTTTAGTTGTAAGAAACTAATGTGTAAGGTAAGGAACAATTATTTTATGTAAGTCTTAGGTCATTCCGCTTTAACTATTTTACTTATATATTTGACTCTCTTCAACTACACTTCTACTATATATAATAGTAATTATTAATAGTACATCTCAAGGATATAGTCGTGATTAAATTTGTGTGAAACGAAAATGATTCCATATTCATTGATCGAGCTTGTCCGCAAATAACAGCAATATTGAAGAAATACTCAAAGTACAATATTATTAAATAATACATTGTATTTAAATAGGTATTAGTGTACTTGTAAAGTATTGCCGCTTAATATTAATAATTGTTTCAATTATTATTACATTATAGAGTTTAGTAGTGTAATTAAAAATAGTTCTTGTATGAAATTTGAAAAGAATCGCGCCTCTTTTCAATCTTATTGATACTACATATACATATATGTAATTTAATTCAATGCGGCCAGTTGCCAGAAGATCCTCATTGTGTGAGGATGAAAGCAGTCACAGAGTTCAAAGTATATTGATCCCATGATCCCCACTTGACTTACTATTTAGTATTACACCAGTAAATTGACCTGTACAATATTCACATGCTATTTACTAGAAGTTCGGATCGTGCCGTTCAGCTTTCTAGTAATGTTCAATCGAGGAGTGAGAGGAACTGCATGACACGAATTTCGAATTTGAGAGTATACAACTCAACCCAGATATGTTTGCACCTTCCTGAAAAGCGGCGCCCCGCCCACTTCCCCGCGCACTTTCCCGCGATCGCTCTGTCTTGTCAGTACGGTTAGCATCTTAGTCGCCGATACGCATCTTACGAATTTTCGTCTCGTTAAGATACAAGGTGCAAAGTTAGCTCGGTTGAGTTGTAGTCCCCAGGGCTATATACTTCAATACAATACAATACAATACAAATACTCTTTATTGAACACCACAAATCAGTACAAAACAATACAGAAACAGAGAACAAAGTAGACAATAGGCGGTACTTCATGTGTTGTATTGACCTTTAGTATTAACAACATAATAATCAGAGGTGCGGTTTTTTCCAAATTGTCGGTATACAAGATGTATATGAATATATGCGACTTAAAAAGCCCCGCGTCCAAAGTACCTTTTCATTATACAATATTCATTAACAACTTGTATACGCATAGGTAGTGTTAAGTATAAGTAAACGTCAAAATTGGTGATGTCTGAAATAGACTTTGCTTCGTCCTACAAATAGCACTTCACTTGGCGTTGCGTGTTTGCGTATTTGCCTTATTCGGCCAAAAACGACCATGTGAGGATTTATTTGTCTATATTTGCCATAATTGCACGAATAAGCCAAACACGCGTATCCGCCCGCTTGTCGGTTATTGGTCACACATCGAAGGACGCTCAATTTTAGACTTTGCGTATTTGGTATATTTTCTGTTGGCATTGCAAGTGTGGATGTCGTGTTTGTGATGTTTGGACTTCATACGAATATTTAGACAAACACGGCAAATACGCTACGCGAACACGCAACGCCAAGTGAAGTGCCACCACAAGGGATCGAACCCGTAACCTCGAGCTGCATAGTCTGCTCTATAGACCGTCCGTTTAAATGAGTCCTTGCCCGCGCGAGGGGGGACGACAAAGGGGGGACCTCTCTCGGCCTCCGCAGTCGTCCCACCCCGCGTCCCTGCACCGCATGGGCGAGGACTCACTTAAGCGGTCGGGGATATAAGCTGTACTATAATTGCATACCTGCAGGTGTCATTATATTGCATTGCAGTGCATTTATAAAGTGCTGTTTCATATTAATCACCATTTTGTATGTTTGCTATAAAAATCCCGATAGTGCACTTATACTTTGAAACGAAGCTTCGATATACACTAGTTATTAATTCTTAGACAGTCATTGTAATAATATTAATAATCAAACAAATACACTGTTAAAAAATGTGTAGAGATCCAAGGAGTACGAAAATTCGGTTCACCAATGTTTCACCGACAAACCAAACGTTTGATCGAATGCATCGTTTGACAAACACTTCATTTGACAACCCCTTATTTCCTACCTACCGTAATGTGAGGCACGGAAGATTTTAAGATTATTAAAAATGTTTACAGTTTATCAAATAATAAAGCGTTGTCAAATGAATTGTTTGGCAAAAGATACATTTGTCAAACGTTTGTTTGATTGAACCGTTGCCACTTGCTGTTATACCTACACGTAGTCGCAGGGGTGGGGCAAGACCTTGTATACTTTCCAAATTCAAATAAGAACTTCGAATCGTGCCGTCTTGCTCTCACTAATAAACTTTAATATTAGAGTAACGGGGAAGGTATGATTCGAACTTTAGGAGTAGACCATTGAAACGCCTGACTTAGGCTGCGCTTTCATTAAGACGGAGCAAAGGCGGTGTGCAGAATCGAACATCGTCGCGTACCGCTCGCGAGCCAGGTCCACACTAGGGTTTTTGGTTACTGTAACGTGCAACAGTTACAGTAACAGCTCGCAGATGCATACGTAACATCTTGCCGCGCTTCTGTGCTACTGGTTTTTGAGGTCACGTAATATTAAAAAGTATCTGGGAGCAAGGTGTTCAAAATTATCTAACAGACGCCAATTCCATTTATAATACGTACAGGGAGGTTACGTCTAAATGCGATTCAATTCCCATTCAGTTTAGGTTCGCTCGCTGTCAGATCCATATTAAAAATTACAGCTAAAACCTGAACTGATTCGGAATTGAATCGCATTAAAGTGGGTGACGGACGGGCGAGTAAGTTCGCGTACTTACGGCTCGACGACTACTCGCCTGTAGGTACTTTACTCTAAAAGTACGCGTACTTAGACTGGCACACAGGCGAGTCAAGTCGTCGAGTCGTGAGCACGCAACTTACTAGCCCGTCTGTCACCAACTTAAGACGTCATGGTAAGCCCCCTGATAGTTTTGATACTTTTGAGCACCTGCCGCTCGGTTATGGTTTGTGAAACTCAAATTTAAATATAATTAAAATAGTTCAAATATTATTTTTAAGGATCTTTGGATAATTATCACGATTTCACAACGTTCACCGGTAATGTTATAATGCGATTGAGAGCAACATAAATCGTGTACAGTCAAGTGTAATAATATGTATCTAGTCAAAGTTTCAAAAATAAGTACCATGCGCTCTTACATCGGCGTAATAAGGTCGTGGGACATATTTTTGAGAAGTTCGTATCGATACTTATTTTTGCACTTGACCGTACCTACTTGTAAAATTTCTGTAATTGTGCGATATTTTAAGGCTTGTAATCGCCGTTCAAGTATTACGTAAATAGAATTTTAGTAATTTTTAACCCCTCCCATTTTTAGCAACAGTAAGCAAAACGCTTACCCGGCCTCGGTCCTCGGTCTAGGCTTACGTACCAGATTAATCAGTTTCTACGACTATATTCGTCGTTTTTTATCGCGGATGGTTTAACTCTATAGTCAGGCATTCCAGCCCCCCCCCCCCCCACTTCCTCATGTCATCAATAATAATTAGCAACCCCCACCAGCTGCTTACATTATACTTGAGCGAGTGATTATAGAAAAAAGAAATTGCGCAAGTACGGTATGAAAAAACTTGGCCCAACAACACCTTGTTTGGAGGCATTTATTAAGCCGGGTACTCGTCTGCGTGCCGTAACCGTAACTATTGCGCGTTATAGTTAGCAAAAACCCTAGTGTGGCATAGCGTTTTGGTTAGGTACTGTAGGTCTATCGACCGATCATCGATCGACGGTAGAATGGAACAGTCAACGTCGATCGATAGTTTCTACTAGACCACACCAATCGCTCGATGTCGATCGATGGTATCGAACAACGTTTATCCGTCGATCAACCAAAGCTACCACACTAATCGATCGTAATCGGTTGATGTTGATCGATGATCGATCGATTGGCGTGGTAACACCCTAACGTGCAACAGTTGCGGTTACGGTTGGCAGGTGTGTTATGAGATGGGCTACCCGGTTTTATTGAAATAGGTACTAACAAAAACAAAATTGTGTATCACTGAAACAACGTAACGGTACCTAAGTAAGGTGAGCTTCACATAGTTTGATAGTTAAAAGTTTTTATTCTTGTTAAAATGCACTTTTATTGTAGTTAAATGGACCAACATCCCTAGTATAGGTAACTTGCGAGATTTCAACAATTCGTACGATTGTTTCAATGTTTATGCCAAAATTAAACGCCTAAGAATCCCAAAATTGATATTACCGCTTCAAGAGAACTAGCAAGTCTTGATAATGTTTACGAAGATAAATGCATTGTTCTAGAATAGTTGCCCGCTGAAATAAAACCATTCTAAAGGTAGTGTTGTTTCATTTCGTTAACCCTCTACCACAGAATCACAGATACCCAGCTCAGTAGGTCTTTGCAACAAACTGATTCCTGAACTGTGGAACCGTCTCACAGTAAATATTGTAGTGACGGTAATTTTGAATTGACAAATAAACAAACCGCGGTATTATTATTTGACAATGTCAAGTGAGTTGACGTATTTTTTTTAATGTTAAGCTAGTTCTAGGCACGAAGCTTATCAGCCATTAAATCTCACAAATGCCATAGCGACCACTTACATTTTTTTTTTACTAATACATAATATAAAATAACAATAAAAGAGCTGCAGTTCCTCGATTATTAAGACCAAAAATTAAGACTTCGTCCGTCGAAAAAAATAAGTGCACCTCTTTAAAAAAACTAAGCCAATTCTTTGTTTACAAAAGCGTTAAAATGGATTGGAATGGACTATAGAAGGAAAAGCGCGTGTTAGCTTGTCATTTGTTCGCTGCTGCTGTGGTTTATTGAGATAGAAACTAGTAATAAAATACACGCATTTGTCATAAAAATAGCTTTTACTTGTACTATGTGATCACATTTGGTAATATGGAATATTTTTCCTTTATCAAATCAAATGGGTAAAGTCTACTCAGACAAATTGTGGACAATGTAAAGAAACCTTTCTATCGATAGTCGATAACGCTGAATCTTCATAAACTATTAAATTTGAATAGGTATTCATGATACATTAATTAAATATACCTAGGTGAAATCTGAATGTGCCCAGCAATGGGGCATACATATATCTATACTAAAACTAGAGATGATGTTTATACGTGTATAAACCATTATTGTGTTTTTCAATAAGCGATTTTGATTCATCATGTTTGACCTTTCAACAGTTTAGTTCACAACTTTGATCTGTGTAGTCTTTAGCCGAGAACGTCGAATTTAGTCACTATCATCCAAGTTCATCATAGAGCCCTGTATCATAGTGGAGTGAGTGTTCAGCGACATCTGGAACTTCAGTTCTTCATCGCTGATCAGCTGATTGGGCACTATTGGGTTCCTATTGCCGCAACCGGCCACTGAAAAAAAAAAACACATTTTTAGTCCTATAAAAATTGTTATATTGCTCTTGGTTGGTCTACTACTCTATGGTCATCTAGTGATGAGTTGATTTCGTATAATTTATAACCTTTAACCTTTTCGACGGCAGGTTCAACGCCAACGACTTATTTATACATCCATTACTTCAATGCAAAAGCAACCTTCATTAAATTTAGGTTTAGGTTCAATTTAAGGCATCGCTATAAAGAAGTGTGGCGTATGGGTGAAGACTCTTTCTTGTATTTGATGTGACGGCGAAAAGGTATAATTTTCTATTTAATTGAAGTACTTGACGCTCTATGAACCAGTTAATTCAAAAATAAAAAATAAAAACTTTTTGCAAATTGGCCGCCAAGGGCTCTTTTACATGTCTTTCTTTAAACCTCCAGCGCATTCGGAAAGACCACCATAGCCAAGAAGAATGCGCCGCATGAAACTTGGCAGAAAGTCATTTTTTCAATACTTAAATACTACTTAAATTAAATACATCTATAAAAGGGATGTAGAAGGTCCCCAAGCCTTAATTTATATTAGTTTATAGTAGAGATGTATAAAGTCTCTACTAGCCAAAGTTTAGTTGCCCTTTCTAAACTGCAGAGTTACCTACCTCATCAGTTACTATTCCTATGATGTGACAATAGCTAAAGCTATGCTAACACACTGTACTTTAATTAAACCTTCATACCTGGACATTTAATTTTCTTCTTCATGTTAAGCAGGTTCATAATGGCCTCTCTATCGTACACATGTCCGCATACGGTGTTCTTGACAGGGTCTTCTATAGGCCTCTTTGTTATTGGATCAATCTGGAAGGAAACGGATCTAAGTGAGGTTTTATTCATAAATAGTACAGACAATGCAATAATCCCTACTAATATTATAAATGCGAAAGTAACTCTGACAGTCTGACTGTCTGCAGTCTGTCTGTTTCCTTTTCATGCTAAAACCGCTGAATTGAGTTAGTTGAAATTTGGTATACAGATAGTTTCAGTCCCAGGGAAGGATATAGGGTAGTTTTTTTCCAGAAAATAGCATAGTTCCGGGCTGACGGAGTCATAGGCAACAGCTAGAGTACCATAAACAGAAAAAGTGTATTATAAAGAAAATTACAAAAAAAAAACATTATTTTGGGTAGGTATATGGGTCAAATTATTTTAATCAACGCAGCTCTAGGGCACCCACAATATCCAAGAAATAAGTAATACATTATGAAACGTGAAAGTTTTACTTTCGCAGAAAAATAAAGATATTTTATCCCACTTACCGGTCTATTATCAGATTCTGTTATTGCCATGTCTGATTGGTCCAAATTGTCTGCAAAAAGTGTTAATTTTTAATGCAATATTTAAGTTAAAAATTGTTTTGATTGCCAAATTAAAACTGGGCCTGAGACATGGATTTTGTTCAACCGAGGTGTTGTAGTGTTTACATAGTATATGTTTAAAATATATTTTTTTAAGGGAATGCAGTCAATGTAGCACTAGGAATTAAATGTCTGGAATGGACGAGCTTGATAGTTGGTGTACAGTACAGGATTTAAAAGGGGGACAGAAATGATCAGGTTTTAAAATCTATAGTATTTACTTACGTCTAGTCTGCATTCCCCTTTGGATCCGTTTAGTGATTTCAATCATATATGGATGATTGTTCACATTCAAGTGATTATTTGCTAGACTCTGCAGGTCGGCATCAAACCTATCTTGCAAGGTGTCCACATTGGAGGCATCTGTTTCTCTCTGAAGACAAGTTATGGAAAATATTATAATAAGTTAATTCGGAAATCTCTTGTTCTGTTAGCAACAGTAAGAACTATTCTAGGCTTGATTGTTTTCCAAATGTATGTATTCGTTACATTTTTTGGACTCTGAAAGTACGACCACTTCTGCACGCAGCTTAACTGGTTGCCTGTCAGAGATGGTAGGAACATCCACATTCTGCCATTGCTCTTCAACATTTTTTTCAATCCTTCTGCTCCTATGTATCTTCGAGCGATTTTGCTACTTGGCTGCCGGTAGCCAGCATCGATTATGATCTAATACTACTCTCCTTTTGGCCTATCATTTTTCATCTTCCAAAACTTACTCCAAATCCTTCAGAGTTCACTCAGGCAGTAGAATCGGTTACCGACCTCCATCAGGCAATCTGCCTCCGTGGCATTGTTCAAGGAGGGCTTGACGAAGATGTGGCTCACACTATCTCCTTAAATATTGTATGTGTGTACTCATATCATATGTAGTGTGTATGTATGCATGTGTGTAATGATATTGAGTAGTTTATTTATGAATTGTTTGTTGTATTTTGAGATGTACACTCTATTGTGGCTTCACTATGGATATTTTAAACAGTCTTTGTCAGTCTCTCACTTAATGCTCCTGTCATTTACTCAAAGATTAACTGGTAGAGATCCATTGATTTGTCTCTGTTTCTTTATATTTGTACAATAAAGCATTTACTTACTTACTTACTATTAATACTCACTTTGGCCCTTGCTACAGCTTGTTTTACAACTTCTTGCCTGGATTCCAAATTGCAGTAATCTTCTACGTAAGACTTTAGTTTAGCGAACTCTGCTTCTTTATCGTCGTCTAAATATTTGGAGATATTATCGGAGCAAAGGTAGAGGCTAGTAATGCACTGTTTCCTGAGATCTGCGAGGTTCGTTTCTGCCATTGTAGATTTTCTTACGGCAAATAATCTTAAAGCTAATCGTTTTAATCAATTACCATTTATTTTTAGTCCGGCAAAAAATTAGATTAAACATTTACAAACACCGCGAAAGAACTTTGCAACCTACCTGTCGAATTCACTCGTTTCGTTTGGTAATGAATGTCAGTCAGTCAGTGACAATTCGAACTTTTCTCTTTAAAAAAGCCAAAAGAGTATAGCCCGACATAAAAGTCAAGAAATTAATAGGGGCGCCACTGTCGCACCTGTAGCAACACCATATAGTACGACGAAAAAATATTGATACTTTACTTAATGTACTAGCTTTTGTTTTGCCCGTGACTACGCTCACTTGGATAAAGCCCCTCTTTAAGGGATATGAGTGTTATGTTTTAATAAATCCTATACCCACCAAATTTCAAGTCAATCTGATCACTAGAAGTGGGACAAACTTAACTTGCAAACAAAATAGCATACATTTTTAACAAATAAAACGACATTTTTGTCAAATAACTTATTTTATTCATCATCAGCGTATAAAAAACAGCATTATTCTGCACCCCTTCTTTAACAATTCTCCTCACTGAACTGGCCGATTTACCTGAATATCACATAAAACACCATAAAATATTTTAAAAGTCAATATGTAGCTATCTAAGTGTATACAATTACAAATTAATCGAAATATTTCCGTAATACATTGTATCACATAGCAAGTATCAACACATCTCACAAACGTCAAGTGCACCCTACGTATTTTGTAAACAAAATTATAACCTCAACTTTTTCAAATTTAACCACCAGAAACAACACTGAATTACTGAAAATTTTATATTTGTAACTACATAGACTATTTCAAAAACATCTAATTCTACTCAAAATACTAAAAATAAACCGTTACCACCCTGTCATATCGGACGTTCTTCGGTAAACATCGTCAAGTGAGGTCAAGATAGTTTTTGCTTCGCTTTCTGCGAGACAACATCTATATACGCTATAAATTACCTCTCTAGCACCACTACGAAGCGTTTTGCTCATTTTCACACACTATTCGATGAAAAAACACTATTAAGATGCAAAAATAATAACGAAATGAGTTTCAACCCTCAACTTTGACATTTCTTGTACCGGCACTGACAGCTAGTAGTGTGTTGCAAGGAAAAAATAAAGTTAGTTCCATTTCTTGACTTTTATGTCGGGCTATACATTCATGAAGCCGTTTCAGCGAATCATGAGAAAAGCATCGATCGAAATAAAATATCATTTGAAAAAATAAACATATCATAAGGCAATTTTATTGCGTAAAAGTAACTGAAGAGGCTAAATGATTATGTGTACTTGCCCTGAAGCTCGATTTTCTAAACATAAAATGTAGTTTTGGTTCTGATATAACGGTAAGGACTAAAATCCTTTTGCCTTTTTTGGAGGGGGATAACCTAAAAATACGTCAGTATCTCTTAGTAGTCTGTGCTAAAAATCATCAGAGTTGAGAAACAAAAAAATATATACAAAAACAAAAACAGCAAAGAAGAAAATGTGGCGCAGAAACTTAATACGCTTAGCCAAAAATAGGCTTATTGTGTTAGAGCAGTCAGCAAATAGAACCTACGGTAACTCGCCTCCAGAAGCGAAATGCACAACTAATGGTGTATTGAAGCACAAGAATCTTAACCCAAACAAAACTCATGTAAGTTATAAAAATGTACCCAATCGAGACCAGTTCACTTTAGAAAACAATGATTCTAAGCATTACAATTCATTTTCTTATAGGAGTCATACTTGTGGAGAACTAAGATCTGCACAAGTAGGTGAATATGTAACAATTTGCGGTTGGGTGCAATACTTACGTCTATCCAAATTTCTACTCCTCCGAGATGCGTATGGTGTCATACAGTGTACTGTTAATGAAGAGGACATTGATTTCTCTAATATACCACTCGAGTCTGTCGTCAAAGTCGATGGAAAAGTAAGTCTCAGACCAAAAAATGCGATCAACTCCCAAATGTCAACCGGTGAAATCGAGGTTATTATACAAAGACTCGAAGTAATGAATACAGCTGAAAACCTCCCATTTAATCTAAGAGACTACCAGAAGCCAAAAGAGCAGATTAGAATGCAGCACCGTTACATAGATCTACGATTTCCAGAAATGCAAAGTATTTTAAGGCTGCGGTCACAAATGCTGCATAACATGAGGAGATTTCTGGTGGAGCAGCATGGGTTTGTTGAAGTGGAGACTCCAACATTGTTTTGTCAGACACCTGGAGGAGCTAGAGAGTTTGTAGTTCCAACGCATCATGCTGGATTGTTCTATTCCCTTGTGCAAAGTCCGCAGCAGTTTAAGCAAATGTTAATGTCTGGTGGAGTAGACAGGTATTTCCAAATTGCAAGATGTTACCGTGATGAGACTACCCGTCCGGACAGACAACCTGAATTCACACAATTGGATATTGAAATGTCTTTTGCGGACCTAGGAGGAGTGCTGTCAATGATTGAATCACTATTAACCTATACATTTCCTAACCTTAAGCAAGAGCCACCATTTAAAAGAATGACTTATAAATATGCATTGGAACATTATGGCACAGATAAACCCAATGTACAGTATGGTTTAGAGTTCAAAAATGTAAAACAGTTATTCCCAGAAAAATTAAGCAATCCTCTGTTTGATGCCTATGCTTTGCCATATCCAGCAGAGCTGGGAAAAGTAACAGCTAAGAATAAGGAAAAAATAAAGCAAATAACAAAAAAATACAATGTCAAAGTGGTGCTAGACCATGACATTCACAAAGAATTTGGGAAAGACATTGAGAGTAATCTCAAAAATATTGTTGGTGAACAGAATTCAGCAATCATTTCAATGGGTGATTATGAAAATGCTTGCTTATGTTTGGGTGAAATTAGGGAGCTCATTGCATTATTATTGAGAAGCAAGGACCTTTTAAAGACTGAAGAACATATTGAATTGTTGTGGGTCGTTGATTTTCCATTATTTACAAAGGGAGAAAATGGGCTGGAGACTTGTCATCATCCATTTACGTCTCCGCATCCGGATGATGTCCATCTTTTGGATTCCGATCCACTTAAAGTGAGAGCTCTGGCCTATGATTTAGTTATGAATGGTAATGAAATTGGAGGGGGATCTGTGCGAGTTCACAATGTTAGATTGCAAGAAAAAATATTAGCTATGTTAGGTATGGATGCAGAAAAGTTAAGGCATTTCTTGAATGCTTTGAGAAGTGGTTGCCCGCCTCATGCTGGCATTGCTCTAGGGATAGATAGGTTAGTATCTATTGTATGCAATACTGAATCTATTCGAGATGTAATAGCGTTCCCTAAGACTCATGAAGGTAAGGACCCGTTATCAGGTGCTCCTAATACTATTTCTGAACAAGATAAACAGTATTATCATATAAGGACTTGTTAGATTGTGAATAAAGATTTAGAAAGTATGTTGAAATTTTGTTTTTATTTGCATGCTCCTGAAATTTGAACTCCATAGCCTTTTGTCGTAGCTACTTTCTATTACACAAAAATTTAATATAAATAAAAATTAGGTATAATCTTTTTGTAACTTAGCTTAGCACAGTGACTCCATAATTTACCAAGTAAGTTTTCGTGTGATGTTTTGTAGCGCCATCTTTGGCCGAATAGCTAAACTACAAGACAGTTCTGAACTAATAACGCTATCTCTCGGCAAATAACTACACTACAAGATAGTCATGAACTAATAGCGTCATCTCTCGACAAGAAACTGTACTACATTAGTAATAACACCTTGATAACAGATGGCACTGCCCTAAAACACGTGGTACGAATAAGTTCCGTTGCAGCCTTCTGTACATCATCCTCTGTTCTTCCACATAGTATAGTCGAATTAACGAAAAGTATGGAAGTAATTCGTGTAGTTGTGTTTTTTTGTGGAATCGTTAGAGGGCACGACTAGATGGCTTCCCTCGGTTTGCACCGTTTCTATCATGTACGGAACACACGGAACGGTATTAGGCGCAAGTTTAGCCACGTGAAGGGTCCCCTTTGGTACACAATGTACCTATTTTATTTAATATTCTTGTCCCGCATAAGGCACCTTGTCGTAGTCTGCTAAAAACAAATAAAACTGGCTTCAGTAAACACAGTTGTCGTTTACAAAGAACACTTTTTATCATCATACCTATGCAATTTATAACAAAACACCATTGTTCAACTCATTACTCAGTATAAAAAACAATATTTTTCAACAAAAGTATTTTATAAAAAAACCGGCAAAGCGTGATTGAGACTTGTGGCTGAAGGGTTTCATTCCACCATGTTCATTGCCTACTATTATTAAAATCAAGGGAAAACACTTCTCTTCTACGGCGAGAACTGCCGGGTGCTGACTGCTGACTGAGCGAGCCGCCTCGCAAGGTAAAGGCAGCCATTGGTTTAATTTTGAGCCTCGTGTCAAACGAAATCATGCCTGCAACGCAACGCTGTCTAGAAGTTTTTTTACCGCAAATTCCTTTGTTTCTATTCACCCTCAGATTCGGTAAATACTTACGTAGCAAATTGGTTGGTCTAAAGTTGTGACAGAGCAACAGACATTACTCGTACACAAGTAAAGGACCGACCACATCAGTGCGTGAAAAACGACGGTGCGTTTACGCAACAAAATGTATGAAGAAACGTGGAGAAAACCTGACGCTTAAGTGAGGTACTCATTTGCAGTAACCGTAACTAGGTAACTCTTGCATATTAGGCCTAAAACAGGACGGCGCAACGGGACTGCAACGAAACTGCAACCTCTAACTACAGGACTTGTGTTGTACAGACACATCATTCAAACAGATGACGCTTGGCGACAAAAATTCGCATAGTTACAAGGTCACGTGACAGCTAGTAACAGTTAGAAAAATTCGAAGGCTTATAGCCACCTGCTATGGGTTATGTAGGGGTATAGCACGCGTCACGGAATGACGAGAATCCGGGTTCATTTCCCGGCCATAGCTTGACATCTCGGGTTTTTCTATGTGTTCTAATTATCAGTGACATTTAGAAAACTAATTAACTTACTTTAGAGTTTCATTTGAATTGCTGCCTATTGAATTCCTAAGCGACTCCGCACATGGCGCGACCAGTTTGAAACCGGTTTGGAACGCATTGCAAATCAGTTGCGTTGAAACCGGGGTGCAGGAAACTTGTTTGCGTTTCATAGCTTTGGCGTCGTTTTCGGTACAACAAAATGGCCGACGACGAAAATATAAACACTGAAATGATTGTGAGGTTGCGATGAGTGTGGTAACAGATTGAAACTGGTTTCAAACTAATAACTTCAAAATGGTTTCGTCGCAGTTACGATGCGCCGTCTGTTCGTTCTGGGCCTTACCTGTAATATAAAGGCGTGGACGTCAGACGCGTTCATCCCTTACAGGCATATAAGCGTGCTTGTAAGCATACGTAAATGTGCCCGACACGCTTCGTACCAATACGGATTTTGTTGGCAATATGCCTACCCTCTGTCAAAATCCACTGCACGCCCCTAGTGGACGTGGCATTGCGCTCGCGTCAGGCTCGCGAGCTACGTTTACACCAGGGTTTTTGGTTACTGTAACGTGCAACAGTTACGATTACAGCTCGCAGATGACTACCTGGCTTTACCGCACGTCACTGCGTTTAATGCGGCGGTGTGGTCGCTCGTTAATTCTGTAATTTTTCCGTTTTTCCTTCTAGGTAAGTACGTACCTCTAAAAACCGTATTGTTTATTCTTAATTGCATAGCTTTAACAAGGGAAATATAAAGTAAAGTTCTACTGTTTGGTGGCCATACATTGCTTTGCAGTCAGAGGCTTATCAACAAAATGACGTGTAAAATCCTAGTTATTTTTTTAATTGCATTATTCTGTGTTTTCTTTGAGGTTTCTGCGGCAGGTGAGTAAATGAGAGAAGTAACTTAATTTATTTGTATGTTGTGTGAAGTTTTTATTATTTAGGTACATGTTATTATTATGTACAAATACACTACACGATTGACTTTGAATTAGTATACAGAATCGATTTACTTATCTTACTTTCTGGGCAAAATTAAATCTAATGATGCGAGTTTTAATATAATTAACTATATATTGATTATGTACCTATTAATTGTATTGTCATTGGACATCCTACATTTCTTGAGATGCTTACATCCAGTGGTGTGTCGCCCTAACACGTATCTACGTGTATCGAATGTGTTTAAATAAATGTTTCTCTCTCTCTCTCTCTCTCTCTCTCTCTCTCTCTCTAACAACTCGATTCCCATCGGATTTCTCTACCAAACTTGTCTCTCGCTCTTTCTTCATTCGCCGCTTTACATAGGTGTTTTTTGCTCTTGGTTGCCTTATGAAAACTTTCACAGTACCACCGCTTACATCAGTTAAGACAAAGAACATAGTAACCAGACACATAAGGTGTCAATAATTTCGTTTTAAAATTTCCTAAACAAAAAAAATCTTAACATCATGTCTGTTAGGTACTTGAACTTCTCATTTAAATATTTTTGCCATCGAAAACGGAATAAGAAAAAATCCTGTATGCTACCTACTATTTTAGTCACGTCACCGCGTATTCCGCACATTTTTCAGGAACAACTTGCGACGGCCCTCACGAATCCTACAGGTGTGTTGGTTGTCCACCTGAGGGGACCTGTGACACTCGCGACGTGCAATATGACTGTCCGAAACCGACCAGTTGCGAGTTTAAATGTGCGTGCGACGTGGGTTACTACAGGACCCTTAGCGGGGACTGCTTTGACTACGAGGAGTGCCGTAAGTAACTAACGATTCTTCATCAAAACAGCCCTAAGACTTCCACTGTTGGACATAAGCCGCCCCCATAGACCTCCAGTTGCCTCGGTTGGAAGCGGCCTGCGACTTTTACCAGTAGGCTTATTACCATCTTGTTCATTTTGACAGTTCATGTATGGGCTGACAATTGGCATCGGAATCAGCTAGCTGTCACATTCATACAAGAACTGTCAAAATGAACACGATGGTGATTGCGAGCGAGTTAGGTAATAAAGCCTACAGGTCTTTCGTCCACCTCAGTAGTGGACGTGCTACGCTGCGCTTTTCGATCTGCGGTCTCTACTCGAGAAGCATTCGCCCCCATCGAACGATTCTTAATCAATACGTATTATAAAATTACCTAACCTAAAAAAATAATTTTCGATACATGATTTTTCTGCTGACTTTACTTGCATTGCCATCCGTCCTACACTATGTGTACCAAATTTCAAGTCAATCGGACCAACCGTTGCAGAGTTCCTTTCTGCGGAGACGGTCGTGGCTGGGTCACCAGAATTTCATTACAAGATTATTGTATTGTCACCGGACTTAGGTAGGTACTTATATAAAATGAAGGTCCCACTTTACGAACAAACACATTTTTGATGTATGGTAAAGCCGGGGTAATGTGTAACAGTGACGGTTAGATACAGCTCGCTGGTTGTGAGCCCCTGGCTTAAGGGAACACGAACCTGCGAAGTTTCCAGAAAAGTACGGAAAGATATCAGATAATTCTCAAAAAATGTGTGAGGTCGAAATTTTTCATTTCCAATACTAACAAGTAAAACTTCCTTCATTTATTATGATTTAGCTTAGAAGATAACTTTTCCGACTTTTTGAAACTTTTCGCAAATTGCACATCGCCACGGGGTATTTTTTAGATTTAATTCTTATTTGGTTAATGAATTGATTGTGAATTTAATTCAATAAAATTCATTTCACTTATTCATTAATAGCCTAAACATAATCGAGTTCAATATCACATTAGAAATAACTCTATGTAGGTACTAAAAGTGATGTATGTTCTTTCTTCTCTTTCAGAATGGCCCTGAATCTAGGAACTGAGGACGCAAACCACGAAATGCAGTTTCAAAAATAGTCTTAATAAATGGCATTAATGAGAGTTGCAACATTCCAATAAATCATTTTAAACCAATGTTTTTATTTATTTCTTGTTATTGTATATGTTTGGTTGCTTCAAGCGCATGCGCTTACACACACATGTATTACATGCCGTGGCGTAACTATAACGTCTGAGGCCCGTGGCAAATTCATCACATGAGGGATCGTCCTCAATATAAAGAAGTGCATCATCGTCTCTTCTGTCCTCGAGGCCAGCCCAGTTTGGGGCCCCGTTAGAGCTAGAGGCTCGTGGCAGTTTGTCTTTTCTGCCACAGTTACGCCACGATTTACTTACCTATACGTCATTTTATTTACGTAATAAATTATGTAAGCAATTTATGTAACTGATAATGTCCATCCCGAGATGAACTAGAAGAGATAAACTATTTTATTATAGTATGTAAGTACTTTGTTCCCTATTCCAACATCAAAGTCAACACAGTTATAAAGACTGCCTCTGAGTCCCATAGGACCTATAGCTTCAGAGATCGCCCGTTTAGGGAACTCCCAGTATTCAAGACCACCATTGGGACCCAGTACTTCTAGTATTGGAGAGCGCTCCAGCATCAGGAGACTACGTTTGGGCCCAGTACCTTTTTTTTTTTTTTTTTTTAACGTGTGGAAAATGCGCCTTATGCATCTCCGCGCTCGGGGCAGTATACGAACGGAGGTATGACGGGCTCTCCATCTCGCCGCTGCCTTCCCTATGGAAGAAGGGGAGAGGCCTACCGTCTAAAAACACACACGTTCCCTCCAGGCCTTGAACTGCGGGCGTTGCGGGCGCACACGGTGACCACCGCAACGTCCACTGGCCGCCCCGGGATGGGGCAGGTGGCGACGGCACCGTTGAATGCGGGTTCCGGAATCCCCGCCCTCCCCCGCCGGTGACCGTCTGTTTTTTTAAAGAGGTTAACTCCTCGTAGCCCCCTCAGCGGCCCACGTTCCCAGCGCCTGCGGGCCGGGGTTACGTGACGGCCGACATGGCCGAGATCACGCCGCCCTGTTGATTTTTATAGAGGTTTACTCCTCGCGGCCCCCCTATCTTGAAAAAGACGAGGCGGCCCACGGTCCCGGCCCTACGGACCAGGTTTACGTGGCGTCCGACCGTGACCGAGGTCACGTCGCTCCTCCGGATTTTTATAGAGGTTTTCTCCTCGCGGCCCCCTTATCTTGAAAAAGACGAGGCGGCCCACGGTCCCGGCCCTACGGACCAGGTTACGTGCCGACCGAAAATGACCGAAGTCACTCCGCTCCGCGATCGCGTCCCTTGCGGAACGCACCGCTTCGACGGCAGGCTTTCGCCCGCCGCCAGCATGAGGCTCGCCCTTCCGTTCCCCGCCCGGGGCGAACAGCAGGTACAAGGTTGGACTCGCCCCCGTCCCTCCCCGTACGAGGCGTTTGGCGCCTCCAGGTTTGGTGCAGAGCTGCGCTACCTTTCAACCTCCTGGCACCGTCCCACGGCACCAGTGGCTACTCGGCCGCAGATGCAGTGCAGCTCCCCGGCAGCTACCGCCCGCCCCGTCCCCCCTAGGCTCCCCCCCCTCAGAGAACGAAGGGCCTGCCGGTAACTAACCGCAAAGCAATACCTACTTTTCGCCAGCTCCAGGCCGAGTGACCAGCTCGGCGGGAGGGGCTACTCAGTAGGCAGCTCAGCTCGGCCCGACAGTACCCAACGCTTCTGTCCCTCGTCTCCCCAAGGCTCCCCTTCCCTCCCAAAAGGCGTTTGGTGCCTTCAGGCCTGGTGCAGAGCTACGCCTCCTTTCACCATCTGGCACCGGCCCCCCGACCTGCACCAGTGGCTACTCGGCCGCAGATGCAGAGCAGCTTCCCGTCAGCTACCGCCCGCCTTTCCCCACCTAATCACAATCCCTCCCTTGATAAAAAGGGGCTTTCGCCCCAGCCCTCGCCAAAAAATATATACATATACATAATAATTCGATTGGGCCCAGTACCTACACCCAATATAAGGGACCGTTTCTGACTCCCAGTACTCCCAGTGCTAAGGACCACCTCCAGGTCCCAATACTTCCAGTATCAGAGACTACGTTTGCGTCCAGTACTCCCAGTAATTTGTTGTAGGGAACGCTTTTGGGTCCTATAGTACAGTATTCGAGAGCACCCGTGAATCCAAGTGCAGTATCAGAGATTAAGTTTGGGCCTAGTACTCCCAGTATTAAGGACAGCGTCTAGGTCCAGTAATCCCAGTCCCATTGAAGTATCAGGGACTATGGTTGGGTCCCTATATTAGAGATCGTCTGTGTTAGAGACCGCCCCAGGACCCTCGGGAGAAGTCATTCTAATCCCGTAGTATTAATCACCCCGTCTTCAGGTTTCTGTATTCCTTAAAAGGGTAAACGGAATTCTTGTACAATTACCCGTGTCTATGTATCTATGTACGTTTGCACTAGAACAACCAATTAGAAACCAAGTTATATACTCAAAAAAATTACCTCGCGTTGTTGAATTTAAAAAGCAAAAAATAATTTGTTACGCGTGGTGTTTGTTTACACAAATAAAATGATTACAAAAGAAAAGAACTATTTTTTTTATTTCATCACAAAGTCGGTATAGAATACGGCTTCACCTGTATAAAACATGTGGTTAAATAATAGGAATGGAAAAAAACACATCAAAAACTATTTATCTAATTGGGTAGCTCGTTCAAATTTAGAAGGAGGATTATGTAGGTATATTGAATTTTCAACCTTATTCCTTTTTCGAGTAGATTATTTCTATGTTCTTCTATATATTTTATTTATGAGACCACATCAGGGCCGGCGACACAACACTTTGTTTCTGGACTACTTGTTGTGCTACTCGTTGTATCGCCTTTTCCAGCTGTAAAAATAAAATTACGAAGTGTGTGTGAGTTGCGCCAAGTTACTTATACAATAACTTTAAACATAACCGACGATTTCGAAGTAAGTTTAGTTTTTAATAATTATAAAAATAAATTATTATATAGGTACCTACTCCGGAGCAAAAAAACCGCTTCACTTTTCATACAACTTTCTACGGGAAGTGACTCGGTTTTTTCAAGCTTTTATTAAACTTTTTGTATACCACGTCGGCGGAAAACTAGCTTGCGGTCCGCCAGATGGTAAGCGGCTACCGTAGCCTTTGGACGCTTACAAGTCCAAGGAACTAGTAGCATGGGTGTTGCCAACACTTTAAAAAATGTAACACTATTTTTTTTAAGAACTTGCAACGTATGTTTGTCCGCGGGTGGAATCTTACGACTCAATCTTCAACCGATTGAGCTGGAATTTTGCATACTTGAGTGAGTCGGTTAACATTACAATATTTACAATAATCTGGTAGGTAGTGGAGTTCGGTTGACCCAGCCAGGATCTACTCCGCAGGAGAGAACTCATTAACGGTTGGCCCGATAGACTTGAAATTTGGTCAAAAAAAAGTACTTATAGTCAGCAAAAAAAGCTTATACTAAAAATTAATTTTTGACAAACTTTTTTGATCCCAGTAGGTATATTATGTCAAAATCGTCAGTTACGTTTTATGCTATTGTTAAAATAATAACTTGGTGCAACTCGACCTAATTATTACCCCCGATTACCCGGCTTATTCGACTACCTACAAGGAATTCATGGATTTCAAACAACTGTATTCGCTGCGATACGGATCAATATTTCCTGATATGGATTACGACATCCATGGATCACACGATCATACTGAACGTATAATCCATGCCAATAGATCCAATCCGTAACACAACCATACTGTTGAATATTCTAGAATAATTTGAAGACACTTTAGATAGGCAGACTTAATTATTAAACTTAGCGGCAGTAAAATTGGCCCTCACATGTACTGTGTGTCGCTTACGCAAAAACAGGTAATTTTATATGGAGATGGAGACTGGGCTAAATTTTGTGCAGCTAAGTTATGCTGCTAATATTATAAATTCGCATTTAGTTTGCGAGGATGGATGGATGGATGAATGTGACAATTTTTGTTCCTTCATTTGGATAAAATTTGGAACGGAGATAGTTGTTACCCTAGATTAGAACATAGGCTACTTTTTATCCCGGAAAATTGCATAATTCCCGCGGGATAGTAATAAACTTCCTTAAATAATAAATATCCTTTTCAATCCGGCATTCTTTTTAGTCCTGCAACTCCTCATTGCCTCAAAGAGCGATTTAGTTACGTTACCTCTGTAAGATGTTCACAAAATTTCCTCCTTACTGTACCTCTTTCTAATTCCAAATTCTATGTATATTCTTATACTGTTATTCAGGCTTTACGGTTGTGGAATTCCTTGCCTATAATCATAAGGCGCGCTAAATCTTTACCCATATTTAAATCTATGTTAAAGGAGCACTATCTGTCATCTTGTGCATGAATCTTGTAGCTGGCTTTTTTAGGTATGTGTGTATTTGTCTATTTATATCTCCATTTATTATTAATGTGTGTTTCATGTATAATATAATTATGTATTTCAGTACTTGGTATATTAATATATATTTTAAATTGTACCACCTACTCAGATCTCTTCTGTTCTCCAGTCCATTATGGTTGCCTGGTAGAGATCGCTCTGTAGCGATAAGGCCTTGATTGTTACCTTGTAATATTCTGTATACCTTTTTTCTGTTTTGGTTGTTATACGTGGTGTTCAATAAAGAGTTATCGTATTGTATTATTAACATGTTAAAAATTGCTAATTCTACGCGGACGAAGTCGCGGGCAGAAGCTAGTTATGTTATATTCCTGCACTTACGGCACTGGTTGTAAGGTATGCAGACTTTGTCCCCGTTCCACCAATAACCCTTCTTGCAGCGGCACTGCGGGTTACACTCCAGTACGATGCCTATCCTTCCGAAAATGGCAGGACATTGGCCGTTGGGCGTGGCCTGCCCGCAACCACCGTTGGGACACAGTGGAGGGCACATGTTGGGTTCTTCGAAAGGCTTACTGCACTTGAACTTAGCTGAAAAGTTATAAGGTAAATCACATTGTTCATAAACGTTTTATCCACGTTACAGTTTCTGTCTTTCGTTTTTCGTTTTTATGCCCATATTTTTAAGGCGCCATGCTAATGCAGTGGCATCCAGATTATTTATATCAAGAACACATCTTTATCCGTTCTGGGATAGCACGGCTAGAACGAGCGAGATAATCTACCCGTCTTTTTCTTGCTGTTCGTTCTAGCAAGAGACGGGTAGTTTATCTCTCGCGCGTTCTCGCGCTCGCCCTGTAGAAGTCTAGGTTTTATATACAGCAGGCTCGCGTGCCACGTCCACACTAGGATTTTTGATTACTGTAACGTGCAACGTTACGCTTACAGCTCACAGATGAGCACTCGGCTTTAAAGAGTAAGAGGGACGGCATGACACGGACTTCGAATAACTCTCGTTCCATTAATTTGTCAGTCACTTACGGCATTCTCTTGTTGGTATGCAAGTTCCATTTGCGGCGCGACGATAGTTGAATCTGCATTTACACTGCGGTGGTGGACACACGCCGGGTCTGGGGCAAGATACTGCCTTAGGCTCACTTTTAGGGCAGGAATCCGACGGGCAGTCCCTTGGGCAATAATCTTTTGTTTCATCAGAGTTGCAAGCTGCAAATAAAAAAGCCATCGTAAAAAAGGGGATAAATATTAATCGCGCTCAGGATTCTATTTTATTTTTTTGGATTTCAATAGGTCAAACGCATGTTGGTTACTGTAACGTCCAACAGTTAATGTTACAGCTCTCAGATAAGTCTTCTTCTTTTCTCCTTAATTTCGGCCGTAAGGCTTGGGCCAATGTCAGTGCGGTAAAAATATAATTCAAAAATCTTGTGACAAAATGTCGGCAACGTTGAACGGTAATGGTCAAAGATAAGTCCTCGGATTTAACTTAGGTCGTCACTTGACGTTGACAATTAACACTGTCCGTGTATTTTTTATCAAGTTGTGTTTTTTTTTAAATCACCCAGCTGAGCCCGTGGTGTAATTATTTTGACGCCACATACTGTTTGTTCCCGATACATACGCCGCATATACATGATAAAGTGATAAACATGCAGGCGCTGATAATTTGCCCATAGTTGAGACGTTTTCTTGTTAAATATACCCACTCCAGGCTCTCTCTGTATCTTTTCACAACACATAAAGCTTTTAGTCATAGCCTTACGTTTGTTGCATTGGTCGTACGGCACGCATTCATTATTCTCGTCCCTCGCTGTTCCTGGGGCACAGTAGCACTGTGCCTTGCACTGGGTGCTTGTACTACTGTCTACTGTACTGTCTGCACTACTGTCTGCGGTTGAAGGTGCGTTACTGTCTGCACTATCTGCTGTTGAAGCTGCGTTACAGTCTGAATTATCGTCCGTGCTAGAGTCAGTGTCCTTTTTAAAATCCGAACACAGCTTGTCGGGCTGTGTACGACATGAGTAGTACTGGTTTTGCCCCGAGCATTGATCTGCAATTGAAAGTGAAGTACTTAAATAAAGAAAAAAAGAAAAAACGTGTAGATATGTACTGTTTCAAAAATTGCTGGTCATGCAGAAAATGCAAAGAAGTTTTACTCACTCAGCCACATAGACAATATTTGGTATGTTTGTAACGTGTTCAACATTAGTGAGCCCTGCGCTTGGCTTGCTATCATAAGTTGACCCGTTCTAGGGCAAGCGTTACACGGAGCTCGGTGTCTTATGTTGTTAGTCGTGCGTTGACCAGTTGACCAGGGACACGACTCCGTATAATACATACGAGAGAACGGGACAAGTTACGATTGCATGCCAAGCGCAGCGATCCTTCGCGGGCTAGTTCCTTTTATGGCGCTCCCATACGGCGTTCCAAGTGTCAAAAAGTGACGTGTGGGGTGGGAGGTGAGGTATGGGGAGGTGACTTTGTGACACTTAAAACACACCTTGTAACAGCACTATTATATTAGAGAATTACACCCCATGTCCGCTTGGATCTCTGGAGTCTAATTTTCGAAAGCATATCACTCGAAACACAACGCTACTTTGTGTATTGCTACAAAAACAGCTCAAATTATTTATTTTGCTTAGTTGACTAAATTAATTAGATCTGTAATTTTCTTTTAATCTACTAGTATTTCATGAGCACAATTTTTCTCATTTTCGCGTGGCATTTTCACACATGTGCCTTGAAATATCGGGCCCCTGGTACTAGTGCCGATAATTATGTGAGATAATCCGATATTTAACAGGGTTATCCGGTGACTTATAATACGTACTACAGTTGTCGTTGCTAACGCACTCTCCCACGACGTTCTTATAGAACCCGTCCTTGCAGACACACGTGTCCTTGTAGTTTTTGGTGGCGCTCTCCAAACATCGGACTTTAATGTCTCGTGTTCGACAAGATTTCTGAGGAGGGCACTGGGCTACGCTCCGCTTCACCTCGTTGGGCTTGGTGCATACCGGGTTGTCTAGAATAATAAAGAAATATTATTGATCAGCCCAAGGGCAGAGTTATTTCGCGCTCGGCTAATTTCAGAGTACAGTCAGCCAAACGGAACCCTAAGTTACTGTAGAATCTTTCATAATCAACAAAAATTACAAGTCGATCACTAATATTGAGATAAGGTTATAATTATTCAATGACCCTGGGTTCCATTTGGTTGATTGACCGTACTTATTATAGAAGGGTCGAAGCCTAATTATTATTACCGGCATAGGAATCACTGTTCGTCAGACTTGAGAAGTAATGTATCAACTTGTGTCTTGTTGTACTACATCGGTCACTTCAGTTGGGTATAGTATAGTCCCTGAGAAAAATCTCAACAGCGCGATTCAGGAATGCATAGGGCACGGTACAGCGACATCTAGTGAGATATAAAATAAACTGAGACTATACAACCACTGTTATACACTGGGTTCTAAATTTGACTAATGGAAAGCCATACCGCACTGGTCGTCAGTCACGCAGTCTCCGGCATCGGTCCTGAAGTACCCCTTCTTGCACACGCATGTGTCCTTGCAGTTCTCAGTGGCGCTTTGCAGGCAGCTAAATTCTATGTCTCGGTTGCGGCAATTCTTCTCAGGAGGGCACACGAATACGCAACGAGATTCCTCGTTGGCTTTGCCGCAATCCAAACCAGCTAAAAAGAGAACACAATGCTAAAGACCGACCGTTTAAATGAGTCGTCACCCGCGCGTTACAGAGGCGCGAGGTAGACGACAAAGGGGACCGAGAGAGCTGCGGGAAGCAGGCGCACTTCCCGCCCGCACCTCTCTCGGTCCTCTCTGTCGTCCTTTCCTGAGCCCCTGTACCCGTGCAGGCGAGGACTCATTTAAGCGGTCGGTTTATAGTTCTGTCACATGTCAAAGTTCTTTAAAATTACCTAGTAGGTTTCATAGATTTTTGATAAGTATATTGCAAAATTATACGCGATAAAGTCGACCGTCATCAGCGAACGACAGGTAGTCAATCTATTCTAGTCTGTTTGTTATCACTTCACGCTTAAACCGCTGAACCGAATAATTTTACATTTTGTATACCTAGAGATGGTAGGTGTGTAAAAAATAATACTGCGCTGACGGAGTCGCGGGCAGCAGCAAGTCAAGTGTTCATCAGACTGCCCAATGAATTATTCTCGGAATCCCAGACGACTCGTCCGTCACCTCTTAATAATACATAAAGTGTATAAAAATATGTAATAAAATTAATTTAAACTAACCTGCAAATTGTAAGGCAGTAATGGCCACAACAGCAATTAGCAGACGCGACATCGTCATGTTGCCAGCCAGAGTTACCGGCTCGCTCTGCGCCAATCGCGTCGCCGCTGGTTATATTAGCTTTATTCGTATGATGTTCAACTATTTACCTGCGCGTGACTATAAAACACATTTAATATTCACTTGTCTTACCTTGTGTCAGCGGATGACAAATAATTTGGTATTTACCTACCATGAATGAATAAAATATAATTATATCGTTTATTTAGACCCGCTCCATTCCGTTATTACAACGCGACGATACCAAAGATCTCTGTTGATCGAGATGGGTAAAATGAAAATGGCCAATTTTGCTATCCAGATAGATCTCGATGACTACGACATAAAATACTTGGGTACTCAACTTTACCTACTAATAAATTAGAAATTAGAATATTGTATCTGGCTGAGCCGCTCACACTAATAGTGTTTTAATAGCAGGTCGAGAGAAACGGTATGATACGAACTGTCGAAAAGAATCTTGGCGTTTCTTTTCGCTGTTTACGCAACTTGGTCTTTATTTGTACGGATAGAAGTTATATGTAGTTACTCTGTGCACCACGATAAGTGTAAATATAAAACGTCGAAGTGCCCTCAAATCACTGTGGAATTCTTTTACAATTAAATAAATAGGGACATAATACATAGTGACACTAACATTACAATCCCCATTGGATGTACTTTCAGTGTTAGGGCACAACTTTAGGTCCCAGTACTGCAGTATTAGAGAGCGCCCCTGAGTCCCATAGCAGAGTTAGAGACTAGTTTGGGTTCAGTAACCTACTCCCAATATAAGGGACCGTCTCTGGGCCCCAGTAGTCCCAGTATTAAAGAGCACCCATGAATATAAGTGCAGCATCAGATATTAAGTTTGGGCCCAGCACTCCCAGTATTAACGACAACCTCTAGATCCTCTAATAATCCCAGTCTTATTGAAGTATCAGAGACTACGATTGGGTCCCAATATAGAGATCTCTGTGTTAGAGACCGCCACAGGAGCCTCGGGAAAAGTCAGTCTGATCCCGTGGAATTATCAATTTTTTTTTAGTTTTTGTGTTCCTCAAAAGGAGACGACCGAGTTCTTATACAATTACCCGTGTCTCGTCTGTCCGTTTGCACGCTTAATTTGAAACTCTACTATGTAATCAAAAAATTATCTACGCGCGTTGTTGAACTTTAAAAGCATAAAACAAAAAATAGTTTCGCGTGTTTTTAAGTTTTTTAGTAAGTGTGTTTGTTTTACTACACTAACAAAATGATTACAAAAGAAAAGAACACAATAATACATTTTGTCATTCACGCTTCACCTGCCTAAAACATGTGCTTAATAACAGAAGTTGTTTGTAACTCTTAAAAAAACACTGTATATAAAATAAAACGAATTCTTTAATTGGGTATTAGGTAGCTAGTTCAATTTTAAGTATGACTATTTAAAATACACTATAATATGTATATTTAAAATACATTGGTATCCTTAACATTTAAAGTATATCAGAATATCATTGATCATCATCACCATCATCATGTCAGCCGAAAGACTGCTGGACATAGGCCTTCCCCAAGACTCTCCATATCATCGCTCTAATTATGCAAATACGTAAGTAGCATGTAAGTACTGAATATATAATATTATTATCAATTCAACAGAAGGTGACAGGAGCTTTGCAATCTGGAGGTTACGTATTAGCGAGACAGATAGAATATCATGAGTAGAGTGATGGGAAGAGGTCGTACTTATGAATTAAGGCTTGAATTGCTCTCGTTATAAGTCAGTGATTGATAGTTTCCCATACGAAATATAGTCTGATTTAACCATTTTCAACTGAGCTTATCGTTTTCACAATGGCATTGTACAAATACAATACAATAAAAAGTGAAATATATCTTTTTTATTCTTAAACATATTTTACTTTTACTATACAAGTAGAGAATCAGCGGTTACTAACCACTTTTTAGCGCTTTCGAGCTAAAAGCAGATGATAGCAGATCATATGGATATAATGCCATTGTGAAACCGGGTGATTGGATGAGCTCAAGTGAAAACGTTTATACTATAATAATAGACGAGGAAATGCCTCTAAACTTAACAGTTTAACTAGTGTGACACTATAACTAGTGTGATGGCGTTGCCGTGCATGCCACGTGGCAGATGTCTAAGCAGTAGTAGATGTCGGGGGGCCGCCGCCGCAACACTTTGTTTCCGGACTGCTTGTTGTGCTACTCGTATCACCTTTTCCAGCTGTAAAAATAAAAAGTGACGGAAGTATCACTACATAGTATAAAACATAGTCGCTTTCCGCTGTCTGTCTGTATGTCTGTCCCTATGTATGCTTATATCTTTAAAACTACGCAACGGATTTTATGTGGTTTTTTTAATAGATAGAGTGATTCAAGAGGAAGGTTTTATATGTATAATTCTAACAGAAGCTAGTTCTAGAATAATTTGAAGGCACCTAGTATAGCCAGACTTAATTTAATATATTATATTCCTGCACTTACGGCACTCGTTGTAAGGTATGCAGACTTTGTCCCCGTTCCACCAATAGCCCTTCTTGCAGCGGCACTGCGGGTTACACTCCAGTACGATGCCTATCCTTCCGAAAATGGCAGGACATTGGCCGTTGGGCGTGGCCTGCCCGCAACCACCGTTGGGACACAGTGGAGGGCACATATTGGGTTCTTCGAAAGGCTTACTGCACTTGAACTTAGCTGAAAAGTAATAAGGTAAATCACTTTGTTCATAAACGTTTTATCCACGTTACAGTTTCTGTCTTTCGTTTTTCGTACATTTTGTGCCCATATTTTTAAGGCGCCATGCTAGTGCAGTGGCATCCAGATTATTTATATCAAGAACACATCTTTATCCGTTCTGGGATAGCACGGCTAGAACGAGCGAGATAATCTACCCGTCTTTTTCTTGCTGTTCGTTCTAGCAAGAGACGGGTAGTTTATCTCTCGCGCGTTCTCGCGCTCGCCCTGTAGAAGTCTAGGTTTTATATACAGCAGGCTCGCGTGCCACGTCCACACTAGGATTTTTGATTACTGTAACGTGCAACGTTACGCTTACAGCTCACAGATGAACACTCGGCTTTAAAGAGTGAGAGGGACGGCATGAATTCGAATAACTCTCGTTCCATTAATTTGTCAGTCACTTACGGCATTCTCTTGTTGGTATGCAAGTTCCATTTGCGGCGCGACGATAGTTGAATCTGCATTTACACTGCGGTGGTGGACACACGCCGGGTCTGGGGCAAGATACTGCCTTAGGCTCACTTTTAGGGCAGTAATCCGATGAGCAGTCCCTTGGGCAGTAATCTTTTGTTTCTTCAGAGCTGCAAGCTGCAAATAAAAAAACCATCGTAAAAAAGGGGATAAATTAATTTGGATTTCAATAGGTCAAACGCATGTTGGTTACTGTAACGTCCAACAGTTATTGTTACAGCTCTCAGATAAGTCCCCGGCTTTAATTAAGGTCGTCACTTGACGTTGACAATAAGACTGTCCGTGTAATTCCAACGACAATCAAGTTGTGTTTTTTTTTAAAGAATCACCCAGGTGAACCCGAGGTGTAATTATTTTGACGCCACATACTGTTTGTTCCCGACACATACGCCGCATAAACATGATAAAGTGATAAACATGCAGGCGCTGATAATTTGCCCATAGTTGAGACGTTTTCGTGTTAAATATGCCCACTCTAGGCTCGCACTGTATCTTTTCACTTCGCATAAAGCTCCTAGTCATTCTCTTACGTTTGTTGCATTGGTCGTATGGTACGCATTCATTATTCTCGTCCCTCGCTGTTCCTGGGACACAGTAGCACTGTGCCTTGCACTGGGTGCTTGTACTACTGTCTGCACCACTGTCTGGGGTTGACGCTGCGTTACTGTCTGCACTATCTGCGGTTGAAGCTGCGTTACAGTCTGCATTATCGTCTGTGCTCTTTTTAAAATCCGAACACAGCTTGTCGGGCTGTGTACGACATGAGTAGTACTGGTTTTGTCTCGAGCATTGATCTGCAATTGAAAGTTAAGTACTTAAATAAAAAAAAACGCGTTGGTAAGTACTGGTACAAAAGTTGCTGGCCAGGCAGAAAATGCAATAGCAAAGAAGAGCTCAGCCACATAGACAATATTTGCTATGTTTGTATAAGTGAGTAAAACATAAGTAAGCGCTGCGCTTGGCTTGCAATCATATTAAGTTGACCCGTTCTCGGACAAGCGTTACACGGCGTCCGATGTGTTATGTTATTAGCCGTGCGTTTGCCAGTTGACCAGGGACACGACTCCGTATAATACATTCGAGAGAACGGGTCAAGTTACGATATCCAAGCGCAGAGATCATTCGCAGGCTAGTTCCTTTTACGGCGCTCCCACACGGCGTTTCAAGTGTCAAAAAGTGACGTGTGGGGTGGGAGGTGAGGTATGGGGAGGTGACTTTGTGACACTTAAAACACACCTTGTAACAGCACTATTAGGGTGCGGCTCCACTGAGGCGGAGACGAGCGGAGCGGAGAGGAGACGTGTGGGGATGACCAATCATATTACATTCATATTACATGAAATCCACATCTCGTCTCCGATCTGTAATATGATTGGTCGATCCCCACCCTTAGATTAGAGAATTACACCCCATGTCCGCTTGGATCTCTGGAGTCCAATTTTCTAAAGCATATCACTCGAAACACAACACTACTTTGTGTATTGCTACAAAAAACAGCTCAAATTATTTATTTTGCTTAGTTGACTAAATTAATTAGATCTGTAATTTTCTTCTAATCTACTAGGTAGTATTTCATGAGCACAATTTTTCGCATTTTCGCGTGGCATTTTCACACATGTGCCTTGAAATATCGGGCCCCTGGTCCTAGTGCCGATAATTATGTGAGATAATCCGATATTTAACAGGGTTATCCGGTGACTTATAATACGTACTACAGTTGTCGTTGCTAACGCACTCTCCCACGACGTTCTTATAGAACCCGTCCTTGCAGACACACGTGTCCTTGTAGTTTTTGGTGGCGCTCTCCAAACATCGGACTTTAATGTCTCGTGTTCGACAAGATTTCTGAGGAGGGCACTGGGCTACGCTCCGCTTCACCTCGTTGGGCTTGGTGCATACCGGGTTGTCTAGAATAATTAAAGAAATATTATTGATCAGTCCAAGGCCAGAGTTATTTCGTGCTCGGCTGATTTCAGAAGTACAGTCAGCCAAACGGAACCCTAGGTTACTGTAGAACTTTTTTACAATCAACGTCGGAGTAGGTACTATAGACAGACACAAATGACAAGGCGATCACTAATTGCGATAAGGTTATAATTATAAAATGACCCTGGGTTTATTTGGTTTATTGACCGGACTTATAATAGAAGGGTCGGGACCTAATAATTATTAAAATAATAACAATAACTGTTTGTCAGACTTGACAAGTAAATTTACAGAGATGTCACGTTTGTCACCTTCATTACTTGCCGAGCATCGGTCTTTTCGGTTGGCTATACTCCCTGAGAAAAATCTCAACAGCGCGATTCAGGAAAGGGCACGGTACAGCGACATCTAGTGAGATATAAAACCAACTAAACCTGAACAACCACCGTTATACACTGGCCTCGGGCTAATGAGAAGTCATACCGCACTGGTCGTCAGTCACGCAGTCTCCGGCATCAGTCCTGAAGTACCCCTTCTTGCACACGCATGTGTCCTTGCAGTTCTCAGTGGCGCTTTGCAGGCAGCTGAATTCTATGCCTCGGTTACGGCAAGTCTTCTGAGGAGGGCACTCGAATACGCAACGAGATTCCTCGTTGGCCTTGCCGCATTCCAAAGCAGCTGTAAAGAGAGCACAATGTTTTTTTTTATATGGCTATGCATTTTAAATGAGCCAGCGTCATGTCGATTTATCTTTAGGAAAAGAGCACAATGTTAAAGACAGACCGCGCTTAAATGATTCCTCGCCCGCGCGGGTACAGGGGCGGGGGGAAGAACGACAGAGGGGACCGAGAGAGGTGCGGGCGGGTGGTGCGCCTGCTTCCCGCACCTCTCTCGGTCCCCTTTGTCGTCTACCCGCGCCTATAGTTCTGCTCCATGTCAAAGTTCTTTAAAAATACCTGGCAGATTTTTTTAATTTTTCGATTTATATTGCAAAATTAAACGCGATAAACTCGAACGCGTGATCGGCGAACGAGCCGTAGTCAATCTATTTTAGCCATAACTAATATTATATGTGCGGATACGTGTCTCGACTGTTTGTTATCACTTCACGCTTAAACCGCTGAACCGAATAATTGTCATTTGTATACCTAGAGATAGTAGGTGTGTCAATCAGCCCAGGAAAAGGACAGGAATGTGTTTTATCCCGGAAAGTCACATAGTTCCCGCAGAAAGCAAATTCTGCGCTGACTGAGTCGCGGGCAGCCATCTATTAGTATATACTAGCTTCTGCTCGCGACTTCGTCTGCGTTGAATTATACATAAAAACCTTCCTCTTGAATCAATCTATCTATTAAAAAAACTACATCAAAATCCGTTGTGTAGTTTTGAAGATATAAGCATACATAGGGACATAGGGACAGAGAAAGCGACTTTGTTTTATACTATGTAGTGATAGTGAAGTGTTCATCAAACTGCCCAATGAATCACTCCCAGACTCCCACACGACTCGTCTGACACGTTTTACTAATACATTAAACTGTATAAAAATATGTAATAAAATTAATTTAAACATACCTGCAAATTGTAAGGCAGTAATGGCCAGAGATGTACAAAATGGTTTTAAAAAAGCATTTAAATACAAAATGCAAAATACTTTTGAGATTTACTATTTCAAATGCAAAATACCAAATAGTTTTGCGTTTTGTATTTCAAATGCTAAATGCAAAATAGGTATTTTCAAAATACTTTTTCAAAATAAAATACCTTTTGATCAAATATCAGACATTTTTATTTATTTTAGGTATTTATCATGAGAAATAGAGACACAATGGCGAGCCGAACAAACACGTCTAATAACATGGCACCCTTATGCATGACATTTTGGTCAAATTTATCAGTACGCGTATTAATAAATTCTGTTACGTTAATAATTAATAATAATAATACTCCTTTCAACATGAAACTACCGTAAGACTTAATCATCATTACACATAAACGGATAACTCACGTATAAAAAGTCGAGTGATGCTCGACATGTTTCGGACTATTTCGTAGTCCTTCTTCTTGGAGCGCTCGCCCCGGCGGCAGCGAAACGAACACTGCGCGCCAGCGCTCTGCTCGCGCGGCTGCTCGACGCAACTGACAGCGGCGCACAACTACCCTCGTTTTCATCGTCATTTTTAACGTTTTTTTGTGTTCGTTTCGCTGCCGCCGGGGCGAGCGCTCCAAGAAGAAGGACTACGAAATAGTCCGAAACATGTCGAGCATCACTCGACTTTTTATACGTGAGTTATCCGTTTATGTGTAATGAATAATAATACTCACTTAAAATAATGTAAAGCAAGTAGACTAATGAAAAGAGAGCCATGGCTCCATTTTGTGAATTGTGTGGCCATTTATTTCGGTTGATTGTGCATCTAGTGCGGCAATACAAGCGTCATTCGTTCATTTCATTTTGTTTGACTGGTAATGTTGGCTAAACTTAATCAAAAAGTATTTTGCATTTTGAAATGAATATGAAAATGCAAAATACATCTCGAAAGGTATTTCAAATAAAATACAAAATGGTTTTTACTAAAAGGCATTTAAATGCAAAATACAAAATACGTATTTTGCATTTTGTATTTGCATTTTAAATAGAAGTATTTCAAATAAATCGCATCTCTGGTAATGGCCACAACAGCAATTAGCAGACGCGACTCCGTCATGTTGCCAGCCCGAGTTACCGGCTTGCTCTGCGCCAATCGCGTCGCCGCTAATTATATTACTACCTTTACTCGTATGATGTTCGACTGTTTACCTGCGCGTGACTATAAAACACATTTACAATAAAAATCACTTGTTTTACCTGTGCTTTTAAACACATTTATTATTACTTTGTTTTGCTTGTGCCAGCGGGTGACTAATAATAAGTATTTACCACGAATGAATAAAATATCGTTTAGGTAGGTATTTAAAACCGGCTTGATTCCGCCACGATGCGACGATACCTAACTACCAAAGATCTCTACGGATCGTGATAGGTTAAAAGAAAATGGTCAATTTTGAAATCGAGTTAGATCTCGATGACTTCGACATAAAATTGGTTTCACTTTTTTTTTCATCACTATCACTACATCACTACTATGTTATTTTTTATTTTTTTGTAAATTGTATCTGTTTATATTTGTACAATATAGCATTTACTTACTTACTTACTTACTACATAGTATAAAATAAAGTCGCTTTCTCTGTCCCTATGTCCCTATGTCCCTATGTATGCTTATATCTTCAAAACTACACAACGGATTTTGATGCGTTTTTTTTTAATAGAGTGATTCAAGAGGAAGGTTTAATACATGCATAATATACCGTGCGAAGCCAGGGCGGGTCGCTAGTTTACTCATAAATTAGAAATTATAATAATAATCATTTATTTCAAACATTAGTTCATATTGTGTTAGTAACATTAATAGCGTTTTAATACCTACCAAATTGAGAGGGACGGTATACAAACAGTCGACAAAAATTTGGGTGTCTCTTTTTGCCGTTTGCTCAAAACTCCGTATTGGAGCCCGATTTTTGAAAGCACATGTGTGAAAATACCATTCGAAAGTGGTGAAAAATTGTTCTGAATTTGCAATACGAACGAGTAAAGGAGACAATCACAGCTCTCATTAATCTTGTGAACTGGTCAAAACTTTGATTAGAGCTGTAGTTTTGGAGATATAAGCTGATTTATACCACATTCGAGTGGTTCTTTCGAGTGATGTGCTTTCAAAAATCAGGCCCCTGGCGCAATTAACACTTTATAGGTACATCACTTTACGTGAAAAATAAAAACGTCAACATGTCCTCAGGGATAGTCTAACCGTGGCCTAACCAGTAAAACGCTCACTTTTAAATAAATAGGTAGGCACATAGTGATATCACTCAACGCCAAGCAATATCATTTTATCTTAAAGTGAGTAAAGTAAGATGTGTTTAACCTACCTACTTACGGAATTTCTGAAAAACTTATACGTGATAATTTTTACACAATGTTTTTAATGATGGACTTAAAGACAATAGACGATTGATTTGGGGAATGAGAGTTTGCCGAATTTATAGACGTTTGCATCCCGAGGTGATTCCCCTGTCCGTGTCGTGCCGCCTTTAAAGGTTGATTTTAACGCCATCTGTCGCTTTGTGGCTTAACTAATGTAAATTGTAGAGAGCTAACACTCGTACATAGATAACAGTCTACACTACACCATTACTTCGTAGTTCTATCGTATGGTAACAGATGTCCATGGTCAATAAATTAAAATATTATTGTGCTTTGATCGAGTTTGAAGCGTTCACCGGTTTGACTCTACTTGTATTTTTTTATGCAATAAGAAAGGAAACTGAGCAAGTGGGTTACCTGATGGTAAGGAATTTCCACTGCCCATTGACACCTGCAACAACGAAGCATTACCTGCAGATTTTATGATTTCATTTACAACAAGCTTATGCCCGTGACTTCGTCCGCGTAGAATTAGAAATTGCCATGTTTATCGCTATCCCGCGGAAACCATGCCATTTTTCGGGATAAGATGTAGCCTATAACCTGGCCGGGGATTTTCTTGACAGATCAGTAAAGTTTGCATAAAAATCCGTTCAGCCGCTTTCACGTGATGCGCTCGGAAATAAACAGACAAGCAGACAAAAATTCTAAAAATATTTTGAACGTGTTCTGTTATCGATTCTAAGTAGGTCCATCACCAGCCTATTTTTTTCAATATCTTCAGGTTCATTATAATATATGTATAGATTTCACCGGCTGTACCTACTATGCTCGCCGGCCGGATCATAGCAACGCAAGCACTGCTGCTTTGCGGTGCGTCAGGATTAACAAGCAAGATGTGCGGTAGCTGACACTGACATGCACTGACTGCATGCATGACTGGGGTTTGCATGTGTAACAGTTGTGCTCATTAAACTTTGATAATGATCCCGTAGAGGGATCGAAACGCGTCAGTGTTTGTGTGGTGTAAGGGATAATTAAGTTTGTGGGATTTATATGTGTTTCATTGGCAGCAGTGGAGGGATTGCATGAAAAACGTACATATTTCACACAGGCTTGGTTATCTTGCACGTGAGTAGCAAGGTATTTTTTTTTCATTTTAATTATTGTTTTTACAGCAATTTAAAACTACCAAGGTAGCAACAATTTTGTGCCCGCCACCTGCACCTTGTCGGTACCTGCTGAGTGCACATGTCGCAATTTATATTCACACTTGCTGAAAGAAAACACAGACAACGAATAATAATGATGCGACGAATATAAATAGAGTATAGAGTCATTCGGGGTAACAGCACGCGGTGGGTAAAAGTACGCGGTGGTCCGATCTCCGACAGGGGTGGGGGGGCCGAGGTCTGTGTTTGTAAAACAGAGTGGCGCTACTGTCGCCGCTTAGGAGCCACACGCCGCGCCGACGCAATCTTAGTACTGGTCGCGACACGTCGCCGAATATTTGTAGCACGCTTATTTCGTTTAATTTTTGTGCCACGGAAAAGTTTGTTGTAGTTAAATGGATAGCTCTGTGCCAGTAAGTATACTATATTTCTATTGTTCATTTAATGTAGTTTTTATGTAAGTTTATCATATTCGTAAAAAGTATTTAACGTGTGTGTTGCGACTGATTATTTGGTATATTTGCCGATTGGGGTAAGAGTACGAGATTAATAGTACGCACGCGTACTTACCCCCGTTGCGTACTTATACCCCAAATGAAATAAAAATATCAAAAAAAATTCAATCTTTCAGAATACACCAAAATGCCGAGAAATTACATAAGGAAGGCCCCTGAGCGGATCCTCATCTCAGATGACCAAATAATGAAGGCGAAAAACATCGGGTCAAGAGTACGCATTGGAAAAGTTTTCAGTTAAGCCTATGTAGGGCTAAAACTAATTAATCTTGATGGAAAATTTTCTTAAATAGTGAAAATTTATTGAATATTCTACAGATTTAATATCATAACATGCCAATTATATACTTCTTTATAGGTCTGGGAGGCCATCAAAAAAAAAAATGCGTGCTCTTGACCCGAATGACTGCGTACGTTTACCCCGCGTGCGTAACTTTACCCTAAGACTTGCGTAATTTTACCCACACATCGGGTCAAGATTACGCATTGGAAAAGTTTTCAGTTAAGCCTATGTAGGGCTAAAACTAATTAATCTTGATGGAAAATTTTCTTAAATAGTGAAAATTTATTCAATATTCTACAGATTTAATATCATAACATGCCAATTATATACTTCTTTATAGGTCTGGGAGGCCATCAAAAAAAAAGTGCGTGCTCTTGACCCGAATGACTCTACTGTTCAAGAAACTACAATTGCGTAGGATGTTTATACTTGGCAAGGTGTAGTTTCCACACAGCTTTTGACCGTACATACATTCCGTCACGCCTTTTTCCCATAGGGGTAGGCAGAGACTACTTTTTCCCCTTGCGATCCTGACGTACCTATTTCGCTTCATCCACATTAATTAATCTCTTCATACATCCTCTCCTATTTGGTCCAGGAACGTCCGTCTAGGCCCTAGGCCTTCCCCTCTCAACGCAACCATTCACACCCCCATATACCTACATCTGTTTTGATTGTTGAATATTATAATCTTGAAAGTTCTTGCATGTTTCATTTCTTATGACCAAAAGTAGACAGTATGGGGACCTCCATCCAGGGATCAAGAAAATGAATTGAATTGAAATTAGCGGTTTGGGGACCGAAATCAAAATAGATTGCGGTTTAGGGTTTGTTTGGATACCTACCGGATTTTTAACCGGTATTCACACCAATTCAGGTTTTACAAGTGAAATTAACCGGTTAACTTGGGTTAAAAACGCCATCTCTTGTCATCTCTCTTTTAACATTCTCTGTAGCCGCGCATGCAGGAAAGGGATAGAAAGAGCATCGCGGCGTGACTCAGAGCGTGCGGTGCAGTAAAACCGGTTAGGTATCGGTGAGCGCGAGTTCCAAAATTTCATTCTTCGTATTAACCGGTTCCGGTTCCCTTCGTTAACCGGTTAATCCAATGAACGTAATTATATCGGTTGTCTGAACGATATTAACTGGTATTTCTGAACCGGTTCTGATCCCTCCTACCAACGTCATCCAGCTGTACAATTTAATCAGGCAAGTATATAGGTGCGAAATCCAAAATACTGTCGACGTTGACGTCGATTTTGATTTCCCTTTCCAGCTATATGCCCTTAATCATGATAAACGTGGCCTTAAGGTAAGAAAACTCTTACCTTAGGCTCTGTCTACCCCCTAAGCCCAGGATCGCGAAAGTTGGCGCAATATGAAGGAGGCCTACGTCCAGCAGTGGAAGGACAATGGCTGTAGATAGATAGATAGATTATAGACCCCGTAAGGGATAAAGACGTGATATATGTATGCATGTATGTAGGTATTGTATGTATGTCGACGTTTTAGCTGGACAAGGTTGTAGTTATGAAACAATATTTTGAAAAAAAAAAAAAAATGGAACGGGTAAAACGCCACTAGGCACCAGTTAGTATACATATTGGTTGACGGGCAGCTTGAATCCAAGTGAGAGCCCTCATTATCATCAGCCGAAAGACATCCACTGCTTGACCCTTTCCTAAGGGTCTCTACGATGATCGATCTTGTGCTACCCTCAACTGATAGCTTCCCATGATCTTTACCAGATCCGTCCTTCTTGTCTAGAGGCCTACCGACATTTACCAAAATATGCCACTCCATAATCTTATGGCCCCAACAACCATGAGTTCTACGAGCTATGCGCCCTGCAATAAATACATAAGTAGAGGTCTGATATATTAATTTTTGGAGTTTCGTCCCAAGATATGTCTGAAGACACGTCAACTTGGAAATATCTGGATTATCAGTGCTGTTTGCGGATGACACTACAGTGGTTGTGAGTGCCCGCTCATACGAACAGCTCGCTGAGAAGATACGGGAGGCTTGTCAACAGTTGCAAAAATGGTTCACGGTCAACGGCCTACTACTTAACGTATCTAAGTCACACATAATGATTTTTTCTGGTCGCCGCGTTGACTTGCCTCCTTGCTTGCTTAGCGGTCCTATGCCAGTGTGCAGTGAATCCAGGTTCCTCGGTTTCATGATAGACTCGAATCTAAACTGGAAGTGCCATGTTGACAAGCTGTGTGGCAGACTGAGTAGTGCAGTATTTGCGTTGCGAAAACTTAAACCCCTTATATCAGACGATGCTTTAAAGCAAGTGTATTATGCCCATTTCCACTCCCTGATGTCGTATGGCACTATTTTATGGGGAAACTCAACAGACTCTAATCGGGTTTTGTTGCTGCAGAAGCATGCCATACGCATATTAGCTGGAGTCAAGCCTAGGCACTCGTGCAGGGAACTTTTTGTAACGCACCGAGTTATGACTCACTACTCATTATACCTGTTTGAGGTGATAATGTTTGTAAGGACCAATTTATCCACGTTTTCACGGGTAAATGTGGTCGGCAAGCAGGTACGTCGCACAGGACAGCTGTGTACGGTTCCCCGTCGCTTGGCGCTTTCGGTGAAGAATCCACGCGTTATTGGCCCCACGCATTATGAGCGTCTTCCTGCAGAACTGAAGAATGACCCATCTGACGAGGCATTTAGATCCAAACTGAGAAACCTTTTGTTGGATAAACCATTATACTCTGTTGGTGAATTTATATTGACATGATGTGCACTTCTTTTTAATATTTTATTGTGATTTGACATTGAATTGTACTCTTGATATTAATTTTTTATTTTACTGAACATTGTTATTTTAATTATTTTATGTATTTTAATTGGATGATAATTAAATAATCAAATAAATTAACTTATATCGAATTACAAAAAAAAAAATTAAACTATGATAAAATCTAAAAGTTAACTAAATATACAAAACTTAAAACTAAATAAATATACCTAACTATAAAAAGAAAACACCATCTAAAAGGCCCATTTTCATGATTCTTGTTTGGTGACATCCATATAGCTATGACGATCCTGAGTGGAGAACCTATGTAAATGTAATGATTTGTTGCTTCTTTATTATTTTATACAATTCCAAAATGTTGTGACATACAATTAAATTTTCAATTTTTATTTTTTAATTTATATGTGTAATTTTTTGACGATTTCAATATAAGTTCTCGTAACTTGACATTGTACAATTTATGATGTAATTTTATATTGACTGAATAAATAATCTAATCTAATCTAATCTAATATTATTTGGAGTTTATTTGCGTATAAGGTTTGGCTTGGATTAACGTCAAAGAGATCGCTTCAACATTTAAGCAACTAAAACCCAATTCGCCATTACACCAAATTGTGTACAATGTGTTCGAGTCAACATCGAGTATTGTGATAAAACAATGGCCAAGACGTCATTGTATCGAAGACATATTTCATTAAAATACGACATAAAAGATAATATATGTTCTTAGCTAAGTACGCAGAAAGGATAATTCATACCTATATCTTAGGAAGACAATAGGTTCAATTCTTACATTTTGCTTATTTTTTTGTTTGATCAGTAGGTACATACAGAACTTAGGCCTATCTCATTCACGTATACGGTTTTTTGTTACTTTCCATGTGTAAAAATATATTAATTTTCGTGGCAACTACGTAATTTAACCCTGCTACTGCAGCCACTCTATCTCGGTATTTTCTAAGTGGCTCTACAAATGTTTCCATTAATCAATGTATATTTCACATTGTTACCAATACCGAATATAACTTTGTCCCTTTCGGTGTTGAGACCCTTGGTCCGTGGGGTCCTAGCGCTATTAGCCTCTTCAAAGACATTTCGAAGAGGCTAATAGACGCTACGGGTGACCGTAGAGCTGGCAGCTTCCTTGGACAGCGCATTAGTATCGCTGTCCAAAGGGGGAATGCTGCCAGCGTCTGTGGAACTATGCCACGGGGGGCCCTCCTTTTTTAATTGTTTTATTTTAAGATTAGTTTTGGTTTAGTTTTTAATTTAATAGTTTAATTTGTTTTAATTCCCCTTGTAGGTACATGAAATAAATATATTTTACATTGTTGATTATTGAATAACACACAATGATATGCCTAGGCCTGGAACTCCTGGAAGTAACCAATTGCTGACTTAGATTGACCGTAAAGAGTGGACTTTGCTTTCTGAGAATGCAGTTAACAGTAGTAACTTTTAGGTACGGCTTTGTAAAATCTTACAAAATGTTAAAAAAGTACGTACTACTGTCAATAAGGAAGGTAAGGCTGTACATTATTATAATATAATAGATAAATAGTTAAGTTATTCTATTTAAGATTTTAGTTTCCATTCATATTCATCTAATTATCACTATATATGAATTTACTTATTAAGTCGCCATGCTGTTCCTAACTAAATTGAAAAAAAGACAGCTGTTAAGTGCTTACTTACTCAATTTTGCACCAGTTGCCTTTAACATATAGGTAGGTACACGTCTCGCACAAAGACTGCGATACAACGCGGGAATGCTCCCTGCGTGATGGGGACCCTACTTAAGGGTCCAAATTTATTTAGATTTTTAATTTTTCGCCTAAGTTATTATTTTTATTACCTAAGTTATTTTTAAGGTAGCGTTGGTTTATATGTTTTGTAATCATTTACAAAATAAATAAGATATTTTTTTTGGCGTTTGATCTGCATACAAAATAATTTCTTCTATTAGATAATATCATAGGTAAACTGCACGTGCTATATTCTATGACTGTAAAGTAGCATATAAAATAATACAATTACGCAACATTTATCTTTTGCCGGCATTTGATCAATAAAGGGTTAATAACGCAAGTGAATAATAAACCCAATACTTGAAATCATGAGTTTGTTCAGCTTTTTCGGTTTCATTGTTTGTATTTGTATTATTGTACGTCTGAAACAGTAAGGTGTACTCAGGCGCGCCCGCGCAGACCAGCGCAGTATAGATGTAGCTAACAATGAAGTCTGAAGTGATAGCTTTAGGCTTAGTCCTTCTTTGCTCCAGCCTAGTCGGTAAGTTATTTCCGCTCTCTCAAATCTGATAAACCAAGTCTACTAGCGCTTATCGCACCGAATAAATATACCGTTTTTTATTTCAGAGTCTATTCCGTTCTCGGAACCGACCCGATATTTGGGGGCATATCCGACTTCTGGCGCATCTGGTTTACCATCAAGCGCGGGAACTCAAAATAACTACGCGAGCAACCAACTTTCAAGTTTAGCTCTACCACAAAATGTAGGCTCCCAGTCGTTCTCAAACCAGGGATATCAACCGCAACAAAGATATAATTATCAACCGGTGGTACCCCAGGCGAGGAACTTCGAAAATGTGATTCCTCTGCAACCGCAGCAGGTTAACACGTGGCGTCCGCAAGCGCCATTGGCACCTATCGCACCAACTTTGCCTACCCTACCTTCGCCACCGAGGGTAAATTTCCCACAACAGAACACCTACCAAAATGTGGCTCAGCAAGCACCAACGTACAGCAGTAGTTGGCCACAGCCGGTGCAGCAACCGAGCTACGTGCCTCAAGTGCAACAACCGGTCCAGAACAGACCTTATGCGTCTAACTCCGCAGAGTCATCAGCCCACGCTTATGCCAACTCAGCACCTGCTCAGAGCTATCAGGCTCCGACCCAGAACTATCAAGCTCCAACCTACTCTGGACTGTATCCACAAATTCAGCCAAGATTCCAGCAACCAGTGCCTAGCTATACATATCCTATCTTCACACCTTCCCCTCAAGGTAAAATTTATTCGTGAATTTTATTATCTATGGCTCATTAAATATTTGTTAAGTTAGACGAGGCCCACTACAATTTTTTTTTTGTAGGACACAACGTGCAGCAAGTAGTCGAACATCCACACATCCAGCAGATCCTCTCTTCACCAGGAGCTAGGAAGAAGTACCTAGTCGTCCTTCCAAACGGAAAGGTCGAGCATGTGGACGACGTTAGCGCCATTGAATCGGCTCATCCAAACTACGTGCTGGTTAACTCCAAGGGTCATCATCTTCCCAGGCCTAGCGCACCAAGCGTGGCACCACAAGCGGTATCCCACGCCCAAGCAATCGTAATTCCCACTGGTTCTTCAGCGGTCGCCACTGCCAATGCTGGAAGTCCAGCACCAGGACCTGCAGTTCCTTTAGCTCCAGGACCGGTAGTACCTGTTGCGCCGTTGCCACCAGTAATAGTAGGACCTTCTGTGCCTTTGGCAGCCCCAGTGGTGCCAACTACCGTTAAACCAGCGGTACCATTAGCACCAGTTGTTCCAGCACCAGCACCTGGTGTACCTGCAACGGCAGTCGCTACAGCTGTTGCTGGCGCTCCTCCAGGTCCAGCAGTTCCTCTAGCGCCTGTGGCACCAACCACGGTTAAACCAGCTGTACCTTTGGCTCCAGTTGTGGTAACACCAGCACCTGGCGCTCCACCAGTAGCCACGGCAGTCGCTCCTCCTGGTGGCCCAGCTGTAGCAACAGCGGTAGCTCCAACTGGCGGCCCAGCTGTAGCAGTCGCGTCTGCTGGTGGTCCCCCACCAGTGGTTCCAACACCCCCAACCCCACCAACCCCAGTGACACCACCAACTCCAGTCACCGTTCCTACCCCACCCACTCCACCAACACCAGTCACCCCACCAACACCAGTGACGCCACCCACTCCACCCACTCCACCAACACCAGTAACCCCACCAACACCAGTGACTCCACCAACACCAGTCACCGTTCCAACTCCACCCACTCCACCAACACCAGTGACGCCACCAACACCAGTGACCGTTCCCACTCCACCCACTCCGCCAACACCAGTGACACCACCGACACCAGTTACCGTTCCCACCCCACCCACACCACCAACTCCAGTCACTCCACCGACGCCAGCAACGCCACCAACTCCACCGCCGCCACCACCAACGCCGCCAACTCCAGCGACGCCACCTACTCCTCCCACTCCACCGACTCCACCTCCACCACCAACCCCACCAACTCCAGCGACGCCACCTACACCTCCCACTCCACCGACTCCACCTCCACCACCAACCCCACCAACTCCAGCGACGCCACCTACACCTCCCACTCCACCGACTCCACCTCCACCACCAACCCCACCAACTCCAGCGACGCCACCTACACCTCCCACTCCACCGACTCCACCTCCACCACCAACCCCACCAACTCCAGCGACGCCACCTACACCTCCCACTCCACCGACTCCACCTCCACCACCAACCCCACCAACTCCAGCGACGCCAGCGACGCCACCTACACCTCCCACTCCACCAACTCCACCTCCGCCACCAACCCCACCAACTCCTGCGACTCCACCCCCTCCACCAACCCCACCAACTCCAGCCACTCCTGCTCCACCTCCCACCCCGCCGACCCCAGCAACACCACCAACCCCGCCAACACCACCCACCCCACCAACCCCGCCAACACCACCAACACCACCCACCCCACCTACCCCACCAACCCCGCCAACCCCGCCAACCCCACCCACCCCACCAACCCCACCAACACCACCCACTCCACCTACCCCACCAACTCCTCCTACCCAAGCGACCCAACCTCCCCCAAGAACCACTACCCCCCTTACCACCAGTGCGAACCACTAAGAAATACGACTTAGATGGGGGCTTTAAAGTCATTGTTAGTTAACTTTGAAACTTAAAAATATGTGACGTGATTAAGTTCATAAAAATACAGTAATTTAATATTTATTTTTGCATACTTTGAATTACATAAATATAAATGTTTGTCTGTAATGAATTTAATAAAGAATTCTTATCGTATTTATTAATTTGTTATTCTGTTTTATTTTTATGCATTTATCTAGGTCCACGCTACATCTATCTATCTATCTAATACCTCTATTTATCTACCTTTAAACGAGCAATTCTTGTATATCCGAATCTCGAAAATGGCTCCAACGGTTTTCATGAAATTTGGTATGCATGGGGTTTCGGGGGCGATAAATCGATCTAACTAGGTTTCATTTTTAGAAAACGTACCAGAAAAAAAATCAGAGCAAATCTCGCCCATCCGGGTAGTATTATTTAACTAGCAATACAACACAGGGTGACACATTTAGATCGGTTCGGCTATGGGAAAGTCTGAAACTATTGGGACCGTGCGCGACGACAGCGCCACGTGATAGGCGGCCATTATGGACAATATTGTCACCGCTGTCAAACAAGAAGTAAGTAAATATTGTGAAAAATATTAATGAAATCTTGTGTCGGACAACGGCAGTCCGTAACATTATTGCTGTTGGCGATGTAAATAGGTCTTTTATATTTCTCTTATTGTCTTTTATTCCTTTATTTGAAGTTGCTTTTTTAATATGTTTTTTCTAAAGTCACTGTCTGTCTTCTTAATATATGTGTCACATCAGCTGCTTTGGTTTACTTTTCTGCTCCTAAAAGCCTAAAAGCTATCGAATCCTTTATAATTGCCAATAATATTAAAATTGTTGTTTTCAGTGAAATTTTAGAGGTTAGGTAACTTACTTTTTTTTTCTTACGGCAAAATATCCACTTATTTCTTTGGTCTCGTTTCCACCATGGTCTTGGAAATTGGTAAAATTTACAGTCGCTATTCTTCTTGGTATTATTACAATTCACAACAACACATCTTACCAGGACCATATTTTTATCTCAAAAACGATTAGAAAATGTTTACTGCAATATGGATTTGACAGCTCAAGTCAGCGACAAAAATGACAATTTTAGCCATAGCGAGCGCTGTGATCGTTTAGGCTACCCCCTCCACCCGCTTTGCACTCTGCCAATAAGACATACGAAGATCTTTATCGTGGCGTGGGGTAAACAAAACTAAACTAGTTTAGATACGATAATTAAATACGAGTCCGTCGTTATCACGGATAGCGAGCATCGTGAACGTACTCCGAACGGGTGTGTTCAATTCCCGACCATTATATTCCGCGTACATTGTACATGAAACACGGGTCGGTACTTCCACTCCGGTATTGACTTATACTGCGGTGATACAACCCGACCTGATAAGTTTCGGCCTGTTAATCGGTGGACATTCATTCGCAATGACAATCGATTCTTGGCATCGAACTACGATAAAAACTATATTATAAAAACTAACGTAACCTAACGGTATTAGAGCGTATCGGGGTGATATTTGGTATACTTGGAAATACCGACCAGTTATTCCGTGTACATTTTGGCTGCCAAATATCTAGTCGATTTTTCCAGGCCGGGATAGTATTTTTGCTTCCTCATAGAACTAAGTGTCACCTGTCAATGTCAATGTCAAATTTGAATTGAATTGAGATTTCGGTGTAACGGATGTTGTGTTTTCGTTTCTATTATATTTCTGAATAGCAGATTACATCTGAGTTTATGCTACGTTCTGAGTATTTTATTGTTTTTCCACCGTTATATTTTACATATTCGAAATGACTATGTCGAAAGTAAACCAGAAGCAGCTCAAAATAACAAAATTGTTTCGGAAGACAAACAAACGTACGTATGAATCGATGACGGCTATTACTGTATGAAAAGTGTCTTTAATCACTAGATATTACTCTATAAATAAATATTAAGTAGATTATTATTGCCTGGTGGAAGAATCTATGTCTCATTTACTTACAAACAAATAAAGAATAAGTCAAAATAAAATCAGCTTTGTACTATACTGAGCAGTCTTATAAACAAGAAACAGATCCTTCTTTCGCACTGGGCACTCTATGCCAGTGTTCAGAGCCCGCACTCACTAAAAGTACATAGGCACATACCTACATATATATATACAACACAGACAGAGCCTAAAATATCAAGACCCAAAGGCTACTAGCATGATTGTGGGTATATAGGTGGAAATAGTAAACAAAATAGTGATAGGTTGCTAGCCTCATCACCTATAACACATATATACACACAAGTCACTTCTTTATCCCTTACGGCCTATAACATGATCCCTAAGATTTGTTCTTGTTGTTGTTTGTTAAAAGTAACAGTAGAATAAGGCAATTTGTACACAAGGCTACGCAAATCTTCCATTGTCAATAATTGGTAGCAGTGGCGTAACTATAACGTCTGGGGCCTGTGGCAAATTCGTCAGATGGGGCTCCTTCCTCAATATAAGAAGTGCATCAGCATCCCTTCTGTGCTCTAAACCAAGGCAATCCGGGGCCCCGTAGAGCATTTTGCCACCCCTGCCACCCTATAGTTTCGCCACTGATAGTACAAGTTCATTGAGGTTTGTTCAAAGGCTTGCGTTGCTAAGTTTAATATACTGTAGCTATTTTTTTACGTTTTTAATAGAGTGATAACTATTAAGACAAAACAGTACAGCCTGTGAGCTCTTTGAATGCCTTAGGGGTTTAACCCAAGAGTGGGTGAGACAACAAGAAAAACCCAAATGGCATTCTTAGAGCTCACGGACTGTATTGGTTTATATTATATATTACGATATACTTAAGCCACATGCATACATTTACACCAATACACTGTGTATTGTTTATTGTACTGTTGCTCAGGGCCTCGGGTCACCAAAGAGAACACGGAAAACAATGAAAACCATGAACTGCAGCTAGAAATTGAGGCATTGGAACAGAAATTGCGCGAGAAGCAAGACTACTTATTTCAAGTGCAACGAGAGAGCCTGCGGCAACAACAGACAGCTCTGAGAATAAGAAACGAGAATGCAGACAATCCAGTTAACGTTAAAGTAAGTAGACCAACTGCATTGTGATCCAGTGTAGAACTGTCACAGAAAATGTCTCGGTAACATGCATTACTTGACAAACAACATTATTACGCTGACAATCAGAAGGTTCCATGGTGGGCCACGACAAATAGTAAAAATAATAATAATAATAAAAATGATTTATTGTACAATCAAAACACAAGCAAGTACAGTACTTAGGGTCAATCAAAAATGTACCGAGAAGTCACATTAAGTGTCAAAAATTCCGACCCCCATACTAGGTAAAAACCTGTGTCTTGTCTAGTCCAATTATATGGTACGGCTTGTGGTGATAGAGAGCTTATTTCGACTCCTTGTGGACTTGTAGTGGACTAATAACCTTATGCTATTGAATCAGGCGTTACTTTGCGGAGGTCCATTTCAAGGAACAAAAAATATTTACCTATACTCCATTGGTTCAGGTGACTCGTTTTCAAAAAACATGTACATAGTTAAGTGCTTAATCATAACAAAAATTAATTGATTCCTTTGTGTTACGACCGTTTCACCCTTAATCTATTGCAATAAGGATGAAAAAGTCGTAACACAAAGGAATCAATTAACTTTTGTTTTAATTAAGCCCCTTCACTATGTACATGTGTTTTGAAAATACCTAAACTAATGGAGTATAATGGAGGGTATCGCGTGTGAATTTGCCACTAGAGGCGCTAGTGTCGCGTGAGAGCCAATAACATTCACTTTTCACTAGTTTTGGCGGGTTTCGTGACATAAATTATAATATCTCTCATTTTCCTATTGAAAAGTGTTCTTCCTTAAATTATCGCAAATATGGATTATTTGGCGATGAATGTAAACGCTTTTAAAGCGCATTTTTTTTCCGAACAAAACCAAACTGCACAACATTGCGGTATAGCTACTCGATATGATGATAGTTATCTGGGGGCACTGTAGTGCTCCCGCCAAGTCGAGCTTAATTAATAAACTTAGTGAGATTCAAGATTTAAAACTTTGTTCCGGCGCCGATCTGACAAAGTCGCCTTTGACAGCTGTACCTCTGGACCTTAGTCAACAGTGGCGCCAACTGGTGAGCAAAGAAACGATAGTCCCATTAGCATGCAAGTAGCAGGTAGCGAGGTAAATATTTTTTGTTCATTGGACTAATAATATTTGCAAGATTATTATTTATTATCACAACCACATGTACCAGCCCCTTTTACCACGATTTCATGCCATTACGAAAGGCCACAGTGAATTTACAAAAAAAAATATTTCTTGTCTATAGTCATTTATACTCAAGAATCGCATAGACAGCTGGCGGAATACCCTGGAGCTGACTGCAATGCTGACAGGCCTCGAAGTGGAGTCCTATGGCCGGGACCACTGCACCGTGCTGTTCCACATGCAGTTGGAGAATGATGTTGACGTGAAGCACGGAGTCACTATATCTAAAGTAGATGGTAAATTATGAAATTGTCTACAGAACCGGTCCGCCAATCTGTATAATCTCTATGACACACTGACTGAACATTACTGAACTGAAAAAGTAAAACATAAAAATCAAGAAATAGAAATTCTTGATTCATTTGATAGTACCTATCATTTGAAAAACAGCGCCTTCTCTCGTCCCTGGTGAGCAGTAGATGTTCCACGGGAGTTTGTAATTGTGTCGTACAGACACATCATTTAAACAGATGACGCTTAGCGACAAAAATTCGCATAATAACAAAAAGGTCACGTGACAGTTAGAAAAATTCGGAGACTATCCACCTGCTATGGGTGGTGTAGGGGTATAGCACGCGTCACGGAATGACGAGGATCCGGGTTCGATTCCCGGCCATAGCGTTACTTTTCAGATTTTTATATGTGTTCTAATTTTCACGGAAATTTAGAAATTTGACTGAACATTGTTTAAAAGTATTTTTCATACTCTTCAGGCATCTGAACACCCTCCCCTGCAAAGTTTTACTGTCCAGTTGTAACTTTGAAATAAATGGAAACAGTAATAATAATTTGTTGCCAGTGGTTCTTGCACTCGGGGCGCCCCTCTGCGTCGTAAACTTTGTTTTTTCTTTACTTTATTTACATTTAATTATTATAATTTTATGGGATACATATCTTTTCAATCGACTTTTACGTTAGACTGATTCTTCTTCTTTTTTAAACAATACACATAATAAATTTTGACGGAAGCCGCCAGTCCAAAGAGAACTTACATGTACAAAAAAGTATTCACTCTGCGGCGCTACCAGTAATATTGTTCCAATAACCTTCATGTTATGAATGTAATGAATGAATACACTGAAAATGTAGTACCTGCTGTAATGCAAACAAACATAATATGTTAGCCATAAGATCAATATTAAACCTATAGTTAAAAATTTTGCAGGGGTGTTCAAACTGAATGTCTCAATGAGTATTATAAGCCCATTGTTGTTTTTTTTATTTTAATTTTTTTTTTTTTTTTTTTTTTTTTAATTCTTTCATGCTGGTCTGGGAGTAAAGAGAAAACATAGAATTTACCAGTTGCTTCTCTTGGGCGAAAGTCTTAGGAATTGTTATATGCGATGCGGCGAGCAACCCATCACTATTTTATTTCCCTTTCCAGCTATACGCCCCTAATCATGCTAAACGTGGCCTTAAGGTTTTGATACCTTAGGCTCTGTCTAACCCGTAAGGGATAAATACGTGATATATTTATGTATGTATGCATGGATGTTATAAATGCTTTTTGTGATTCGATTTTATCTGATTTGTTAGAAGACTAAAAACAATAAAATAATCTTACAGGTGAACATAAGATCACAAAGTGTTCTCTGCCCCTGGGGTTCGATTTAGAGGCGATGCTGGCCGGATGCAACAACGAAGTGTCACTCAAAACCTTTGATGTTATCAGAAAGGCTCTCACTGCTTACTACGCCAGGTTAGAACAGTACGACGATTTAAAGGTATGCCCTGCTACTTGTAGAAATGGTCAGCTCTGTTGGTTGATGTACACACGGCAATATAATCAGGTAAGCACCTACGCACGCTCGCGCCGTATCTATCCTGCTTACCGAATAGCTTTGCTGTGTGTACCATCATTAAACAGTTTTTTTTGAAGTGAAAACTTCTTTAGCGGCGTTGAGCACTTTTGGGATGGGTAAAAAATGTTAGTCAGATTCTGACGCGTGAGGTAAGCGTAAGACGGAGGGAGTGTTGCTCGTCGTCATAATACGTACGTTGATTTCGTCACTCACTCGTAAGCTACGTTTGGCCTAGTGGTATAAGGTGTGGAATAACGGTGCGTTCGCTCCAGTGACCGCGGTCTTTATTTTTTTTCTTGCGCTAGTGTGCGTGTGTGTATTTTCATCTCTGCCGGCACACCCGGAGTGCAACCCGTCCGTTTTTTTTGTGTGGTAGTCATTGGTCTAGCTAGTAAATTAATGTTTCAAGAAAGTTATCAAAAACTTTTTTTTTTTTTGTGAGTTTGTTTTGAGAATGTTCGGTTTAATTTTGATGATTTTGGGGGAGGAGCAGACAGGAAACCTAAAACATTTACAAGTTATGGACGGTACAGACAGCACAGGACGTTTGACAAATTTTTTTTTTTTTTTTTTTAGTGTGAGGGTAAGTGGAAAAGGTGAGGGTAAGCATGCTGACAAAGTAGAAGGACATAAAGAAGGGAAAATCAAAAACTTAATATAATGAACAAAAAAAAATTACGATGATGTGCCATTAGCCTTTTCGCCGCCACGTCAAATACAAGAGACGTCACCCATACGCCAGACTTCTTTATTGCGATGCCTTAAGTTGAACCTAAACCCAATTGAGCAAAGGTTGCTTTTGCATTGAAGTGTCATTGGCGTCGAAAAGGTTAAACCATCAATTGGTACATCCTATGGGCGGAATTGGAAGTCCTATGTTTGAGAAAAGTTATTTTTTGTTTTAGATTTTCTTAAGCATGGACGGAACTCTATTTAAAATAATGGACGGCACCCAGATAGAAATCACTTTTGTGGTCAAAAACGAGTTAGAGGAAGACAGTCAGCCCACGGAGAGCATTACTTTTGTGTTGTACTACACGATGTATGACATTCGCCCGAGAGATTATGCATTCAAAGGTTTGATTTTTACTACTATATACTCCATTCCAATCCATTTTAGGACGACGGCACCAGTAATGGACATGGACCCAATAATGCACAATAAGTCTTATTTAAAAGACACTAAGGCATAGGCATTTATTTTACAACAGTCAATTTAAAACCATATCATCTTTAAATTAAGATTGAAGTGTCCATTACTGGTGTTTGTCAGCTTAAAGTGTCCAACACTGGTGCCGTCAACCTAATGCTTTTTGTAAACATACAATTGAAATTGGTTTCTTTCCAAAGGTGTTAAACGATTGGAATGGAGAATAATTATACTGTACTGACTTCCGTAAAGTAACGCCTGCTTCAATCAATTAGTTAATTTAGACATGAACTAGAGAAAAACAATTCGAGAAAAATCTGAAATGTATACATACAAGGTGTCTTAAAATTACCCTGTAATATATCAGCAGGTAGTTGAGTTTGTTTGACTGTATGCCCCTGTAAAAGATCAGTAGGCTTATTATCTAACTCGCTCGCAATCGCCATCGTGTTCATTTTGACAGTTCTTGTATGAATGTGACAGCTAGCTGATTCCGATGCCAATTGTCAGCCCATAGATGAACTGTCAAAATGAACACGATGGCGATAGCGAGCGAGTTAGGTAATAAGCCTACACGTTTTGTTATTGTTGTTGACAAAATGTTTATACATAGTTCGATGTTGGAAGTATGCACGGTGTTAATTTTGAATCCAAAATTACGATAAAACATTTATTCTCCATTCCAATCCATTTCTTTGTGAACTAACCAATTTCATCTAAATTCCCACACAATCCAATCGCTCGTTGCATTGTATGCATTAGCAACACATCCACCGAAATATTGAAGGATCATACTTTACTTGTTTGTTTACAAAAGTTTCAAAATGGATTGGAATGGACTATAAACAGGAGTGTCCAATCCGAATCAATCTAAGTCACTTTTTATAACTTTTTCATAATAAAACCGTCATGCTTACTTACGATTTTTTATTCAGGTTTAGCGGATAAGCCGCAAGAGGCGCTTCGCGAACAGTTTTTGTTATTCAAGAAGTTTCCACTGACAAAGGCTTTCAAAATGGCGTTCATTGATGGAAGCGGGTGCTACAAGTTGGTAAGACACGTAAGTATCACTTTCGTTTTACTATGTTATCATTTAAAAGCATCAGTATCTGTGCTCACCAGTTGGCGCGACTGTCGAATAAGGTTCTGTCACTTTAGCTGTTTTTCCAGAAGATTTCCCTCCATCCCTTACGGGGTAGACAACGCCTAAGGCAACAATTTTGGGCGTATGGGGAAAGGGGATTCAAAACAGTGATGGGTTGAGCCGCATCGCCTATTTTTTTTTTTTTTTATGTGAATAGGAAGGCAAACGAGCAAGTGGGTCACCTGATGGTAAGTGATCACCACTGCCCATAGACACCCGCAACCCCGGAGGGATTGCGGATGCGTTGCCAACCTAGAGGATTAAGATGAAATGCCTCTTGTGCCCGTAATTTCCCCGGCTGTCTTACTCTCCGCACCGGAACACAGCAGTGCAAGCACTGCTACTTAGCGGCAGGATTAGCGAGTAAGATGGTGGTAGCGATCCGGACGGACCTTGCACAAGGCCCTACCACCCGCAAAATGATTCTATCCTTCCTATAACATGATTCCCAAGATTTCCGCCCATTCCGTACATGGGCTTTTACCTTCTGCGCGGGAAGAGAAGCAAGTGGTACATTCTATGTTTTTTCTTTATTCCCAGACCAGCATGGAAGAAGAGTTTTTCCAAATGCAGATCCTATATGCATTTTTCTAGACTATACCTTATTTATTGTTGTGCTATTTTTCATCCAAATCTGTTCAGCCGTTTTGGCGTGAAAGAGTAACAAAAATCGATACATCCTAACAAACTTTCGCATTTGCAGTAAGATAGGATAATAAAGTTTTGTATACTTTTTTACGCTAACATTAAAAAATATCAGTTGCTTCTCGTCCCGCGCAGATGGTTAAAGCCCATCGAGGGAATCGGCGAAATTCTTAGGAATCACGTTATAGGCGATGCGGCTAGCAACCCATCACTATTTCGATTCGATTCCCCTTTCCACCTATACGCCTGCAATCATGCTAAACGTGGCCTTTAGGTCTTGTTACCTCAGGCTCTGTCTACCCCTCAAGGGATATAGATGTGATTTGTGCATGTGTGTATTAAAAAGTAATGTGAAATAAGTTAAAGAAATAAGTGCCTCAAGCACAAGTGTTGTTTTTCGTAACTCTGACAACACTGCTATTTCAATACTCTAGGCGTCTTATAATTATTATATTACAATGAGGTATTTTTGGTTCCCTACCATACGTTACGCTTATAAGATCACTCGGTTGTCTTTCTGAACTATTTTCTTAAGAACACACACACAAATCACGTTTTTATCCCTTACTGGATTGACAGAGCCTAAGGTAACAAGACCTCCAGGCCACGTTTAGCCAGACTGGGCGTATAGGTGGAAAATTGAATCAAAATAGTGATGGGTTGCTAGCCATCGCCTTTAACATGATTCCTATGATTCTCGCCCATTCTCTCGATGGGCTTTTACCATCTGCGCGGGTAGAGAAGCAATTGGTGCATTCTATGTATTTTTCTTTACTCCCAGACCAGCGTAGTAGACATTCATAACATACGTGTATGTATGCTGTTGATTTATAAGCACAACAATTCAAATACATTACGTGAGTCATGTCTGTTGTGTTCTAGATACGTCGATATTATTTTGAATAATGTTTACCGTTCCTATTCATTGGTGAATGAGTTTTATATTTAGGGTACTTGACAGTTTAACACTGCTACTGTCCATGTATCAAATGTGTTACATGGAATGATTTAGCTAGATACTGCTTTCAGGGTTTTTAACGTAAAAGATGTAACATTGTAACTATGATGTTGGTACGTCTGCTGTTTATTCCAAGTTCAAAGGCTTTCTTTAGATTTATTTTAACCGAGATATTGTATGTGATTACTGGATAAGTGTAATGAATAAAAATGGTCGTTTGACCTTTTATTGAGCGGGACCAAAAAAGCTTACATTTAAACTTTGAACGCCAAGCTTAGCTAAAGCTACTCGTTTAATACATCGCACTCTTAGTAAAACAACGACCGATTTCTAAAATTTGACTAGATGAGTTTTAGTATGGCTGTGCATGTTTTTCATACATTTAACTCTCTGTCGGCTATAGCCAAAATGTTAAGTGAAATGAAATGAAATGATGTTTTAATTCGCAAGAATTTTATAAAAAAATTACACGTGTCAGAGGAAGGTACATGCCATGTATGCTCTGCCAAAATTTGGCATGCAAATTCTTAACCTAATTTATTAATAACTAGCCTTCCGTCCGCAGCTTCGCCCGCGATAAATTAATTTTCCCGTAGGAATAGGTATTTTCCCGCGGTAAAAAGTAATTAAAGAAATTAAAGTAAATTTTTCCTCTTTCTCATATTAGTATAGATAATTATCCATTTTACATATAGTTAAGTGAACATTATTACTACAGGCAGGCTGGCACGAATGGATTGAACGAAGTAATGTCACTCGTCACTGTGTGAGTGACGTTCTTGGACAGGGGGCTCCCAATATTTTTTAAACTAGCACATAATAATCAAGAAAAAAATAAACCTCAACCTGTATTTAACCATTTTGTTATCCTAATAATATTATAAACGCGAAAGTTTGTAAGTATGGATGGATGGATGTTTGTTACTCTTTCACGTAAAAACTACTGAATGTATTTGGATCAAATTTGGAACAGAGAAAGCTGATACCCGAGATTAACACATAGGCTATTTTTTATCCCGGAAAATTGCATAGTTCCCGCAGGATAGCGAAAAACTAATGTTTTGCAGACGAAGTCGCGGGCAGCACCTAGTTGTACACACATAGTATTATCATTCACTCATTCAATCCATTCGTGCTAGCTCTTCTGATTCGACCTGTACTTTAAATTTTACAACATATAACGAAAAAATTTGACGACATTCTGTGGCATCCACAAATTACCTCGCGGCTGGTTGCCTCATTTATATATTTATGTATTGTTTTAGTTGGATCGGCGACTCGATGAAAACCCTCGTCGTAATAATAAACGACGTAGACCAGATCACGGCAACGACGATACTTTTTACGTGGAAGACTGCTCCGAGTCCAGTGATGATGAAGCTCAAGAAGACTAACTTTAAGTAGATCGACGATTTCGTAATCGTTTTTAATTAAAAACGGGGGCTACCCAAAATTAAAGCACCTACACTTGATCATTTTGGTTTCAACTGTTTCTGAAAATTACGAATTCAATGAATTTCCAAAGCCAATGAAAGCTAATGTTATGTTAGATATTTGCATGAGCTTAGACTAGACCACGGGTTCCCAATCTTTTTCAACCTGCGGCGCAGTTACAAGTTTAGTATTTTGTAACGGCGCCCTGCCTTAGCTAAGTTGTATTGTTGCTATATTATTTACCGATGCGAGCGCTCAAATAGGTACCCGCGAATATTTGTGGTTTCGGATAATGATAGAACTCACGGCGCCCTCTTTACTTTCTACGGCGCACCAGGGCGCCGCGGCGCACACTTAGGGAACCCCTGGACTAGACAATATACATGGTTTTTTGATTTATGTCACTCACCTCCCTAACTTTTGGAAAAGAGAGATATTATTTCAAAGAGAAAAATATTGATTTAATTAAGTCTGTGTATCACTTAATTCGTAAATGTTGTAGAATTGTATTCATGTAATTAATCTAAGATTAAATTTAATAAAGAAGTATTTTTACGAGCACAAACTGTGTAGTTTAATTTATGGTATTGTAACAATAAGTGTTCCAAAAGTTAGTTGATACCTACATGCTTTTTCGCCGATTATATTCCCATAATCTGACCAAATGGGAATTAAACTCGACTCGCAAAATCTAACGCAATTAAAGAAATATAGCAACTATTTCATGTTACATTAAAGTTTGTCAAAATGTCTTAACTTATTGAAGGCTTGATGAATTCCTGGTCTGAATTAAACATTCGGGAGAGGTTGCTACGGCATCAACATCAGTATAAAATCTAGTATAGTTCTAAATTTAATAAATAAATATCTTTGGACAAATTACACCAATCAACCCAACTTCAAAAAAAGCTTATACTATGGGTACCAGGGAACCGGATAAACATACTTATATAATGTAGGTAAATACATACTCGTACAACATCTATGACTCCGGCACAAATATTCGTATTCATCATACAACTGTCTGCCCCTACCGGGATTCGAACCCGGGACCTCTAGCTTCATAGTCAGGGTCACTAACCACTAGGGTATCCGGCCGTGTAAATCTGTAGTTTAAAATGTGAAACAACGTTGTCTATTCAAGCATTTACATTAGGTACCTACCTACTTTGAGATAATTAGGCAGTACGTCTACAATTCCAACTCAATTTTCACTAGTTTCCCCTACACAGGCCCTGATTTTTTTTCTTACTAAACCACAAGTGTGATGGCACCATGTCGCTAACTTTAAGTCCACGGCGAAGACGTTTGCTTTCTATCCTGTGTATGACCCATTTATGTAGAGCGTACATTTTAGTGTTAAGTTCTACGATAAACACTAGACAATAAATGTCTATCAATAAATCAAAAATAGAATTACGTCAACGCGTTTCTATTCTCGATCGTCCTGTTTACCTGTCCCCGTGAATTAATTGCCAAAAATCCAATATTTACCGTGAGACGTGTATTTACGCAACTAACATTTGAGGCCCTAAATTTTCTTTGTAACGCTGCATAAACATGTAGACGGTGTAATCGGAGCAGGCGAATGATGAACAATGGTGACCTGTTTGAACAGCTTTTCCGGCGCCTATTTGCGTTACACATGCGTTTATAACGACGAGTTGGTCTGAAAAGCAGCCAGAGTTGTGTGAATTAGTTTACATGTAGCTAACAATGAAGACAACAGTCTTTTGCGTTACGATAATTTGCTTGGAGCTTGTCTGTGAGTATTTCCGCATCAGTCACCAGAATTAATTGAAACTGTGCCTTGAATTCATTTGTTTTTTTTAGCCGCATTCCCATTCCCGGAACCGCTGCCAGGATATTATGGCGCGTACGACGTGGAACCAAGGGGCATACCCCAGCAAATACAGCTGTCAAACTTGGCACACTCTCAGAACTCAGAAAACGTAGCGTTTCAGCAACAACAGCAACAACAGCAACAACAGCAACAACAGCAACAGCAACAGCAACAACAGCTGGCTTACATCCAGCAGGAGAACATAAGGAGGCAGAACTACGAGAACTTATTGCGCAATCAAGAGCAACAGCAGCATGTGGCTGCATTGAACCAGAGATATAACAATCAGATTGTGCTCCAACGGCCCGTCGAGCAAAATTACAACAACCAAGTGTCTGTAGTGAAAACTGTGCATGAACCGTACATCAATGCGATACCTCTGCAGCGTCCGATACAACAACCCCACTACGAGGCACCAATCACACCGCCGCAATACCAGCAGATAAGCTACCCTGTTCAACAAAACCAGCAGATTATCAGGGAGCCATACCAGAGGGTCGAAGCACAACAGCAATTCCAAGTGCAGAACACGAGGCCAGAACCAGCTGAACCCCAAACCCCTGTGTATCAGTACAATCAGCAGCCACACCCGCTGTTCCAAGCACAACCCCATTACCAGTACGGTAAGTGAACTTTGTTATTTATGTTTGAATGCCTCGCTGTTTATAGAATAGCTTCTGGAGATTAAAATTTCCTTAATGTTTTTAGAATACACCGCACAAAGTGTGGCGAACGATCCGCGAGTTCATGAGGTCCTAGCTTCGACGCCGCTTAAGAAACGCTATTTAGTGCTTCATCCAAACGGAACTATTGAGCATAGAGATAAGATCGAGCATATTGTACAAAAAAATCCAAATTACGTTTTAGTGAACGCTGGAAGCCTAGCGCCTAGACCAAACGAAGTCACGAATCATAACGGTGGATTGCCAACGCCGTATTATCCACAACCACGGCCTTATGGACCAGCCCCACCCGTGGCACCTTCTCCAGTGGCGGCGCCTGTAGCGCCAGCACCACCTGCCGCACCAGTAGCACCAACGCCACCAACGGCGCCGGCAGCACCACTTGCACCAGCTCCACCTGGCCCTGTGGCGCCGGCAGCACCAGTCGCACAAGCACCAGCTGGGCCTGTGCCACCATTTGCGCCACAACCGGCCCCAGTAGTTCCACAACCGGCCCCAGTAGCTCCACAACCGGCCCCAGTTGCGCCACAACCTGCTCCAGTAGCTCCACAACCTGCTCCAGTAGCGCCACAACCTGCTCCAGTAGCTCCACAACCAGCTCCAGTAGCTCCACAACCAGCTCCAATAGCTCCACAACCAGCTCCAGTAGCTCCACAACCAGCTCCGGTAGCTCCAAAACCAGCTCCAGTTCCACAACCAGCTCCAGTAGCTCCACAACCAGCTCCAGTAGCTCCACAACCAGCTCCGGTAGCTCCAAAACCAGCTCCAGTAGCTCCACAACCAGCTCCAGTAGCTCCACAACCAGCTCCGGTAGCTCCACAACCAGCTCCGGTAGCTCCACAACCTGCCCCAGTAGCTCCAAAACCTGCTCCAGTAGCTCCACAACCTGCCCCAGTGGCCCCACAACCTGCTCCAGTTGCTCCACAACCTGCCCCAGTGGCCCCACAACCTGCTCCAGTAGCTCCACAACCCGCCCCAGTGGCCCCACAACCTGCTCCAGTTGCTCCACAACCTGCTCCAGTTGCCCCACAGCCGGCCCCAGTAGCTCCACAACCAGTTGCGCCACAACCTGCCCCGACTAGTCCAGTACCCCCACAATACGGGGTCCCACCTGGACCCAAACCAACTGTCCAACCGCCAACCGGCCCAACAACTCCTTCAAAACCAGTGTCAGCTCCAACAGCTGTACCACCGAATCCCACTACGCCTACGCCGCCAACTGCAGTAACTGCTACTGCTACCGCAGTTTATCCACCACCGACAGCACCGACCACTCCTGCTCCAAAGCCAGTAGCTAACCCACCTCCGACTGCTGTAACAGCTGCACCAACCGCGAAACCTCCAGTCGCTCCAAGTAAACCAGCAAATGAAACTGCCACAAAGCCTGCTCCGAAAAAGAACGATCTAGGTAAGTATTGAAACATAACAGTTTTTCTACAGATCGACAACAAAGACGTGATTGGAGATATTTTTTGCATTCTAAATCATTCTGAAGTTCGAATCTTTTCTTTACATTGACCTGCTATGGGTGGTGTGGCGGTATAGCACGCATCACGAAATGTGAGGATCTGGGTTCGATTCCCAGCCATAGCTTTTTTGGATTTTTTCGTGTTTTTCAGTGTCGTTTTGATATTTAATTTGTAACCGGTAAAACCGATACGTTAGATAAAAGAATTAAAATAAAAACCTTTATTTACAAAACGTCGTCCATTTCGTTGACATCAGAAGTTTTATACACATCAGGTTATGACCGATATTTTACTTGTTTCAGAATTGCTCCACGTGAAAGGTTCAGAACCAGCAGTATGGTTCCGTACTAAGGATATAGACTTTTGGAATAAGCTGACAAGCGGCAACGAAACCTACGATGTTGTGTATTTCTTCAACGTGCCAAGAGCGCCACGCGTGACGAAGGACACCAAGACCACGATACACGCTAACGGCACTATAGTTGAAGAAATTACTCAGACTATTTACGATGAAGACGGTAAGGAACTATTTGTACCTACTTTTATTTAACTTTCAATGCACTTAGGTACAGTCAAGTGTAATAATATGTATCTAGACAAAGTTTCAAAAATAAGTTCCATGCGCTCTTACACCAGCGTAATAAGGTCGTGGGACATATTTTTGAGAAGTTCCTATCGATACTTATTTTTGCATTTGACTGTACCTATTTTATTAAATCAGGCGTTACTTTCCGGAGGTCCATTTCAACGAACAAAACATTTACCTTGCTACTCTGCTACTCTAGTCATGCGTAGAGGAGTAGCAAGGTAAATTTTTTGTTCGTTGACTTAGGTACCTGTTTGTTCGGGTGAAAATAAATAAATATTATTGTTATTATTTATCATTATGTAGGTATATTTATTTTTGGTCAAGTTATATAAAACATTATTATTTGTTTATCTTACAGATGAGCCACCAAGGGTGATTCACACCACTAAAATAACGAATCCCGATTCGCCACAGCCAAAAACGTGAGATTGCTCCAATCAAATAAGTTTTATTAGATTTTAATTAATTTAGAATTGTTAATTCTTTCTTCGTGTTCAGTTAAATTTAATGAAATGTGTCGTGTCGTTACTTTGTTTTGTAAACTTTTTACTATATGTAATAAAGTAACCCAGAATCTTTAGTCAGTATTTTTTTTTCCAATTCCTGAGCTCCATTTTGTTTCTTCGTCAACACAGTTTTATAAGAGAACGAGTAAGTAGGCGCATATTTAATATGAAGATTTCCATTTCTTGAGAAAACTTGTAAGTATTAGATAGACACATAGATATCATTTATTGTCAAAAACTGTGTAACATAAGATCTCATGTCATACATTGAAAAGTATCAACAGTTTGACCACTTCGGGCGTACAATATTACTGAACTTAAAATTAAATTTAAATTGTAAAATCATTTTTTTGTAAGCCATTCCTTCAGTTCCCTTTTGAACTTATTACCATTGAGTGATGTAATACATTCAGGTAAGATATTAAAGTTTTTGATTCCAGTTTCCAGTAGCACAGCTGGTACTCTTGCTGATTATGTAACTTTAGGTCTTATTAAATTATTTTTAACAAACTAAACCGGGTGCGGTCTAGCGACCACACCCGGTTTGTCAGTTACGCGAAAAGTATCGATGATTGAGTATATCGATAACTCTTTAACTGACATTTAATTTTAATTCTCTCCCAAAATTTCTGAGGCCTGCATTTTATATTTGTGCGATAAACGCAGTTCGTGTGGCGTTCCGCTCGCAGCGGTAAGGCCGAATAGGCGAAATCTTTTAGCAAACTTTCTAACATTTTACATATTGTCCTTCAAGTTTAGTTTCTTTCCTGGTGCAGAACGTGACGGCGTTAAATCCCCTCAGAGGATAAAAGTCCGTCGTCAATTTTGCATTAGTCGAAGTTTCGGTAGGCTGAGATAACAAACTTTAAGAAGCAGACTTTTTGTCAGCAACGTATTCAAAATAACGTTCGTTATGGGGATCCGAAGCTCTACAAGAAAAAGTAAATGATCACTTCTTAATCTTAGTCTGTAAAGTCTATCAACTGCAAAAAAATGATTTTCCATGTTCATGCGATGGTAAAGGAAAAAAAAAACGAAAATAGCTGATTTCCATTTCTATGAGAATTAATGTGTCATTTTAGGGTGCGGATCAGAATATGTAACGTTTAAAACGTATAATGGGTTGAAATACATAATGGTTCAAAATATATAATGGTATTTTCTGTGTAACTACTTAGCTGGATGAACTTTTTTTTGATAGCGTAATATATGTATATAATATTGGTTTAGTTTAAAACAATTCCGTTAATTTGCAATTTTCTAAGAAAATAGCAATATATATTTTAAACCATTATGTATTTTAACCCCGTTATAGATTACTAGCTGTTGCCTGCGGCTTCGCTCCCGTTTTTTTTTCTTCTAAATTTCAATATGAAAAATAGATAGTAGCCGATTCTCAGACCTACTGAATACGCATATAAAATTTGGTGACACGAGAATTTTATATATTAGATATATAATTTATGTATTTTTATTACCCGTCATCTTATAAAAAAAACATTGTTATCAAAGAAATACCGTATGGTTTCCATGAACAATAAAATAAATCATTTTAGCTTGTGGTAAACAGGGCCGTCTTAAACTAGGCTGGGGCCCTTAGGCACACAAGAATTTGGGGCCCTTTTGGAAAGTAAAAAAAGCGAATAATAACATTTTTTTACTAAGTATGACTATTTATTATGGAAATTGTCGGTCGTTCCGGGCCCCCTGTGCCCTTAATGATGAAGACGGTATTGATGGTAAACGAACAAATTTATAAATATCATTATTTAAACATAGACTCCGTCGAACGTTGACGGACAATCCTAGAAAAATCCAGTCTAAAGCTATGATAATTGTATAACCTTCGAGTTCGCAAGGTTGTATGAATAACAACGAGTTTCTACCCAAAAGTTGTAAACGAAAGCGGGTCGAACCGGCAACTTACAGCGTGTATTTGCAATGTTATTAATATGGGAGGGAAAGGGCAAGCTTTTATTACACTAACCGTTGGATTAGAATCTGAATCGTATGAATACATTTTCTGCCGCAGCCAGAGGGGTATATCATCGTTGTTATATATTAAACTTGCGGAAGATTACGGTATGAGTTTAATAATCTTTAACGGTGAATAGCATGTGAATAGACGTTTCATGCGGGTGGTTGTTGGTTAGAAGCGAAGCCAGGCGAGCCGCTCTTGTCGATGGTTTTCTTTGCAGTTAATTTATGAAGTACGTAATCTTTAATTTATTTTTAAATTTTTATTCTTATCAGTGTTTTATTCGAAACTAGCTTCTGCCCGCGACTTCGTCTGCGTAGAATCATACATAAAAACCTTCCTCTTGAATCACTCTATCTATTAAAAAAAAACGCATCAAAATCCGTTGTGTAGTTTTGAAGATATAAGCATACAAAGGGACATAGGGACATGGGGACAGAGAAAGCGACTTTGTTTTATACTAGTAGTGATTTAGTCTCGCCCTTGCCGCGGTTGACATTGTTCAATGTATGAAAACATTTGTCAACCATGATTGAAAAACATTTACAGGGGGTTACTATTGCGCCTTAATGCGATTCAATTCCGATTCAGTTTAGGTTCGCTTGCTGTTAGATCCATACTAAAAATTACAGCTAAAACCTGAACTGAGTCGGAATTGAATCACATTAAGACGTCATGGTAAAGCTTCTGTAGGCTTATTATATAACTCGCTCGCAATCGCCATCGTGTTAATTTTGACAGTTCATGCCTTCTTTTAATATGGCCCCATCGATCGATGCGATGATTTCGCCAATGTCAAAGTAATAAATACAGTACCTATTCAAAAATCTTGTGACAAAAATGTCGGCAACGTTGTACGTTAGAACACGGTCAAAAGAACCGTCCCCCCATATCGGGCTCTTGGCCAACGGTCAATGATATCCCTCGAAGACCTCTAGGAAATCATTAGCCGATGGCCAGGGTGCACCGGACCAAGCACTGCTCTCCCCCCCGGACGGATCCAAAAATGAACCGCAGCTCTTGATCACACGCGAAGGTAACCCGACTCGCATGACAGTTCATGTATGGGCTGACAATTAGCATCTGAATCAGCTAGCTGTCACATTCATACAAGAACTGTCAAAATGAGCACGATGGCGATTGCGAGCGAGTTAGACAGTAAGCCTACTGGTCTATGTAGCCAAACTAACATAAACATCTGCTGAAATATTGTGGAATAATTTTAGGAGACTGTATTTTACCTACTCACGCAAATCTTGCGTGGCGTCACATTTTTATGATTTGCTACGAGTCCATCTGTTCCCAGGGTAATTTCCTGCCTAAAACATCAAATCACAAACAAAACGTAATTTCCCGTGATATGTAGAAAGAGTGAATCCAAACAACGAAATGTTTGCGTGGATTATTTATTGACGTCATACGTTACGTCCTACCTATATTGAATTATGAATTTATGACAATGACAACACGTTATTATTGGATTCTTTTTCGTATCGAACTGGAGGTATTTTTTAAGCTACCCATACATTTTTACCATGAATTTCGTAAATGTTCTTTCGTGTATCATCAAACCTCGCTAAATGTGTGACGGACGGGTGTGTGGTTGCCTCAAATAAACGCAGATATACCTATGCGTATGAATAACGACTCCAAATATTAGTATTCATTTACATACTTATACGTTTCACAGAAAAACCAATAGATTTAAAAAATATTTTAAATAAATTCATCGTTGGCGCCGTAAAAGCAATACTTTTGAAGCCTTTCAGTATTAAATTACAAGAAAAACAGGTGTTATTACAATACGACAATGTAAAGCAAACAGGCAAATATTATTCATGTATACGACACAAAGAGAACATTGTCACAATTGCACAAATGGAAATTAAGACAGAGCAGTGCATATTGTAATACACGAAAATAAATTGAAATTGTCGACGGCTGGTCGTTCGGGTTCACCGTATATTATTTCAGTAGATATCATAAGATTACAATTTAATTTAATTACACAAAGCATTGATAAATGTAAAAGTACAAGATAAATTAATTAAACTAAAATAAATATAAAAATATGGCAGCATTTCCCCGCTGTATCGCAATACCGATTTGCTGTGCGAGGAAGCTGCCAGCTCTTTAGTCTCCGTTACAGTCTATTATTTGTCAATAAATATTACAAAACACAAACGTAAAAGAAACATGGTCTAATTACTATAAAATGAATCAAGAATTTATACTTGATTTTTTATGTTTACTTTTACGGTTTTACCGTTAGAAATTAAACGTTAAACGACACTGAAAATTAGAACACAGAAAAATCCGAAAAGTAAAGCTATGGCCGGGAATCGAACCCGGATCCTCGTCATTCCGTGACGCGTGCTACACCACTACACCACCCATAACAGGTAAACATGTCGTTTAGTTTTTTTTATGGTCTAATTAGGTAAATTATTTTGCATGAGTAATAACTTTATCGAATTATGAGGTAACAATTTAACAAATAGACTGACGAGTAAAAATAAAGTAACACGTTTTTTCTTTTTTAAAAGTAAGAAAATACTGAATTAAGGACTCTAAGTCCTCATAATGTAGCTTTAGTTCTTTACGAAAACCATTAAATCATAAAGTGGTCCTAGATTGCCAAGGAGGTAAACCGCTTATACTTTTTCTTTGTGCTAAGAACCAACCCTCCCGGTCACCCGAAGCGTCAAATTAACTGCTACATACATAATTCAAACCCTATCTTTCAACTCTGATTACTATTAATTCAATTTGATATCCAATTATTCATCAATTGCAACGTGCCACGACAAATGAGAGCCAAACGCTCGTGATCGTTAATATTCGTCATTTTGTACCACTAATGTCGAAATTATCGGTTAGTACTCGCACTGCGCACACCATTGTATTCAAACAATTTGCGTACCACTGTGGAACCTTTTCACTGTCAATGTCTTAATGACTTACCATACACCTGCCAAAGTAATTCTTGCGATATTGACTGGGAAAAGGTGCCACAGAGGTCCGTGTTCAGACTTCGACCGTAATTCAATCTAAGAGCATCCCTGGGGTCCCATTTTTGGAATCACCTATGTGAAAATGCTACTCGGAAGTGGTGAAATATTGTGCTGAATTTGAAATACGAGTAGATTAGAAGAAAATTGCAGCTGTAATTAATCTTGCCAACTAGTCGAAACTTTGGATCAGTAATTTTGTAGCAATAATTTTTTTTTCCGCTTTCGAATGGTACGTGCTTTCAAAAATCGGGTTCCCGACCGATGTATTTTTATTTTAAACTAGCTTCTGCGTAGAATTAAACTTAAGAACTGATGTTGATAGTATATTTTGCAATAAGTATTTACGTTGCGAGTCCGCGGGAACTATGCAATTTTCCGGGATAAAAAGTAGCCTATGTTTTAATCTAGGGTATCAGCTACCTTCGTTCCGATTTTTATCCAAATCCTTTTAGTCGTTTCAGCGTGAAGAAGAAACAAACACACTCACATCGGCATCGTCACAAACTGTCGCATTTATAATATTAGTAGAATTCTTACACCTTATATCTAACAAGCCTTCTTTTATAAATGGAACTTAGCTCATGCTATACCACGCATAATAGGAATCTACAAAAACAAATGCAGTATTGCATTGGGGTCAATTCGAAATTGGGGGAATTTCGAAACTCGTGGATATCCACTAAACGGGGAACAATTACATAATCTAGCAACACTTACCTCGAAGCTCCAATGTCTTTGGCTTTTAGATAAGCATCGTATCAATTTCGAATTTACCCCAATGCACCTTACATCCTTCCTACTAATATTATAAATGTGAAAGTTTGTGAGAATGTTTGGATGTTTGTTACTCTTTCACGCCAGAACGGCTGGACAGATCTGGATGAAATTTGGAACATAGATAGATTATAGTCTGGAATAACACATAGGCTACTTTTTATCCCGGAAAATTGCGTAATTCCCGCGGGATAGCGATAAACGAATTCTATGCAGACGAAGTTGCGGGCAACAGCTAGTACATTATAAATGCGAAAGTTTGTGGGGATGTGAGTGTGTATGTTTGTTCCTTCTTCACGCTGAAACGACTGAGCCGATTTGGATAAAATTTGGAACGGAAATAGCTGGTACCTTAGATTAAAACATAGGCTACTTTTTATCCCGGAAAACTGCATAGTTCCTGCGGGAAAGCGATAAGCATGTGAAAGGTCGTAGCTGCCTAGAGTTGCAACGTAAATAATCGCAGAATTATACTATCAATATCAGTTCTTAGTCTAGCTCTACGCGGACGAAGTACTTACTAAGAACATAGAAGAATTTAATCCACGTTCACATATTATTCAAATTACAATGAAAATTGTTTGGATAATATTTCCAAATGCGTTAAAATAGTTACCTCGTTAAATATTTGATTGCGGTTATTTCAGTCGCAGGTGGCGGGTTTCACCATTATTCATATTCCTAATAGAAAGGTAATTTAATGGTGAAATACCACATTTGTTCGCTTAGTCAAGCCTATTTAGGCTATCAATTGCGGTGTTACCTGCTGCTACTAACGTTATTATTACATTCAATATTTGAACGAACTGCTCCGAGTACCTAATAGAAATAAAAATATCGATAAACCCAAATTTAATATAATCTCGTGCGTGTGCGTGTCTCAAATAATTTGTCTGGCCACGTTTAGTCGCGCTTGTGTGCGTGCATGTGTACGCACACGCAATGGCATAGTTTAAAGCAGCCTCACTTCGCCGTCTCCATCTTGCTAAGAGAATTTAGACCCATCTTGAGTTTTTATTTGGTCTGAGTTGTCAAAAAGTAAAATAATTTAGTACCTAATTCAATAACTTTTTGCTTAAAATAGAATCAAACCGAAACCTTTTTTATGGCCCCGTCAATCGATGCGATTATTTCGCCAATGTCAAAGTAATAATATTCAAAAATCTTGTGACAAAATGTCGGCAACGTTGCATGGTAGAACACGGTCAAAGGACTCCCACCCCCTTTCGGGTTCTTCTTAGCCAACGGATAATGATATCCCTCAGAATCTGCCAGGAAATCATGAGCGGATGCCCAGGACACACCGTATCAAGCACTGCTCTTCCCCCCGAACGGATCCAAAATAAAAAATGCAATAAACAGTCTGACAGCCGGCAATACATTCGAATTGGCAACTTTATCTGAAGTCGGTTAGAAAAGGGGGATGGGTTGCGACGTGTTCGTAAATAAATATGCTGTCAAAAGCAATGAGATTGATTTGGGTATTCGACTGTTTCAGACATCCCTATTCTTTATGCAATCAATTACGGCAGACGGCTCACGATACGAGCCGGAGTCTGAGTATGAATAACGAGCAATTATTTATTTCCTTACAATGTATGTACCGAATAAATTATGTAAATAAATATACAAGAAAAGGTATCTCTTTTAAGATGCCGAATATAGTAAAAATGCCTTTTTAAAATATACTTTGCACGGAATCGATGTATTTTGAGAAAGTAAATAAAATATTTCGTCGATAGGTACTGATCATATCCTCAGTGCGTGTATGTTTTCAAAACACGAGAGGCTACGTACTTTACAAAACCTTTAAAAATACCTACGTCAATATTTGTAAAGGCAGTCGAATTATTATAATTAAAATTAACACACAAAACGTTATAACCGTAAGTAAATGGGTAACTATTTACCGTAGCTTTTTGACCGAATTCGAAAGGTAACAGGTCATTTTGGTACAAATGTCTAAATACACAATGGTTGCTTAATTAACAAATAGTATGTAAATGTAAAAATGTTATTATATAATGCCTGCTTGGTTACAGAAAATTCAGGCTTCTAGTTTTATCCACAACGAAGTTAAAGGGGGGTCGAAAAATGCCTGAACTGCTTTGAGAAGAGGATGGTACGGCCGTGCCGCTTTTTTTGCTCGACTTGGCGGGGGCACTACCGTGCCCCCAGATATTGAACAAAAAACAAATCAATTAGGTACATGCCACAAAAACCTAAGAGCCTAATTATACTTGTATCACAGAAAAACTGAACAGAAGATAATGGTCAAGATCGCAAAATGCTCAATGGGTCCGAGAATTCTCTTGTCAAAATGAACAAAAGTCAAAAAGTTTAGTATATAATAATGTCACCATGCTTGTCAGGCCGAACGACAAATAGCATTTTGAACATTTTGACTCCAGAGTATTCTGCTCTGAAAACTTCCAGCCACAAGGACATCTAGACCATAGTGAAAGCTGCCTTGGAGAGATTTTGACCAAAAGTGCATGTTGGCCATAGCATATTTTGACCATAAAATATTCAGACAAATCGACCTGGTGGCACAGACATTTTGTACTTTTTGACAGTGTTACATTTTAACATACTATGCATTTTGGTATTTACCAAAACGTACCACGTATATCGCGCCGTTGACATCGTTGCTCCTCTAATTCGACTCAATATATTTAGTCATTTAGCATGCGTTTGACCACAGTCACGTCTGGCGGTAAACGAAGAGGTTAAAAAGATTTTATAGCCAACAGTAAAGTAATATTTGCGCTTTGGCCGAGTGGCGGTAGTATATTTATATGACTAATAGTCTACCCTCAGAAAGCGTAAAACGTTATTTTTACGTTCACTCGGTTAAATGTAATGAGTTTACGTATAGCCGAGCCGCTCGCTAACGCTGCGCGAGGGCGATTCATAAACCGACCTTCATAAAGTCAGGGATTTAATGACACGGACCGGCCTGTAGGCCTTCAAAGTGGGCATCCGAAGCCCTCAAGTTAAATTGACAGGTGTTGACAGACTTATTAATCTTCTTATCATTACGGAGCTTATGTTTAAGGCCTATTTTAAACGACGTGGGCCTAATGTTGACTGACGTTAGTGGCGTTTTCTTTTCAAATAAGTAATAATGGAAATCTACAAAAGGTTTCTTGAATTTAAAAAACATGCTTTCTAATTGTTTGCTTGCTTTGCAATGCAATGATATTTAGAAGTAAGAAAAACGTTAAGTAAGAGGAAATAAAATAGGAAAGCCTATCTAAAGGCGAACGGCATGGACGCAGACAAAATGTTACTGGACAGGACAGGAGGTCAAAAAGTTTTCTATTGTCGGGTCTTATTCGGACGGATGGAACGCTGAATAGGCAGACACTTAAATCCAAAGACTGAATAAAAAAATTAATAAAACAGATTCATTCGACACTTTATTTACCCATGGCTTTATTAAGCACAAAAACTACACAAACTGGAAGAACATAATTCTTGCCAAGCCCTCGAAATGGTAGATGCCTTTTTTTTAACGGAGAGGAAATCTTTATGTATGGCCTACGCACGGGGATACCTAGGGTTATGACGGACTCCCCCCTGATGAGGTATACCCAAACTAAAAACTCTCCGGCGTTGCCTCAATCCGGTGTGATGGGGACGCAGTGGGATGCCACTAGGGTTTCACCACAAAGAAATGGTACCTGTGCCTAGCAGACCTAAAGGTCACTCGCTAAACAGACGCTGTTTTTCTGGCGCCCCCTCACTTAGTCACTCAACAGACAGTATTACCTACGAGTATTAGGTATTCTGTATTGCTTAAACTTGCTGAAGTACCACGATATTCTTTCAGACGAAAGTAACGCTTCACGTATCGCGTTCACCCATTACTTACTACCATTTGTTTCTCAACTTCTACAAAGTTTATTGTAACTTGCCAGTTACCAAGTACGTGACCAGTTTTTCTTTGCTTTCAACTGAAATAAAACAGTCGGAACGGGCAGTTGATATTTTCCGTGTCCCTGCTGAGTGAGTTTGCACAAAACATTTGCGGTTTTTGTTCTAAGCATGTCAAGTGCGAGTGCCATAGCACAGCGGGGTCGCAAGTTTTTTAAATAACTAAGTTTATTATGGTACTCGTAACATTTGTTTCGTGAAAGCTAGATGCAGGGGTAGTAAAGGTGGGGGGATATTGAATCAAGTGCTTGAGAAGTTGTCATCATCACTACATAGTATAAAATAAAGTCACTTTCTCTGTCCCCATGTCCCTATGTCCCTATGTATGCTTATATATTCAAAACTACACAACGGATTTTGATGCGATTTTTTTTTAATAGATAGAGTGATTCAAGAGGAAGGTTTTTATGTATAATTCGACGCAGACGAAGTCGCGGGCAGAAGCTAGTTATCAATATTTAAGAGTCAGGTGCTGTACCCTCCGGTCATTTCTTGCTAGTGGGAGTTCCTACGCCATCCACCACGACATCGCTATTTCCTTCTTTATTCCATTTAAGTAGGTACGTCGGTAGACCTACCCTATCATTGGTCTTCCCCTTTCTTTTTCCTGGTCTATATCTTTCGTAAAGTTATTTTTTTCTCAAAGAGAAAAGAAGCACAAAATTACCATTTGAATTTGTTTCTGGACCAGTCGAGGTAATGTATACGAGCTATTGTCACCAATATGCGAATATCACTGATTTACCAACTACACGCAACAATTTCAACCAAATACAGAAATAACCCTTTGCCTCCCGTATATTTGAATAACTTTGAACGGCTCAATAAGTGTATTAAGTGGAATCAAAGAGTTTTCCCGCAATCTTCCCTCTTTTCCAGCAAGTATTTTAATCTAACTTATTCCCGTCTTATAAACTCGCAAAACTATTTATTGCTTGCGCGTGAAGTTCGCAGACTGATCGCTGTTTCGGAATGTTAAAAATAAATCGAAATATTGTTCAAGACGAACAAGATGAATCGAAGATGTTGATTGCTCGGCAGGCGAAGTGTAGGACGCCCTTCGCATTACGTAAAGTCGAAGTAAGACGTATAGCAAGTCAACTCCAATCCAATTTTAAGGATTTTGTAAACATACGAGTCATATAAAATTTAAATATAATCACCATCATCATCAGCCTCAAGGCGTCCACTGCTAAACAAAGGCCTCCCCCTTAGAACACCATAACGAACGACAACTCGCCACCTGCATCCACCGGTTTCCCGCAAGTTTTACGATGTCGTCGTTCCACCTAGTGGGAGGCCTGCCAACACTGCATCTTCCGGTTCGTGGTCGCCACTCGAGAACCTTTCACCCCTAACGGTTGTTTGTTCTACGAGCGATGTGGCCTGCCCATTGCCACTACAAGGTACGTCGTCGAGCTATGTCAGTGTCTCTAGTTCTTCGGCGAATCTCCGTATTCCGGATTCCGTCACGCAAAGAAACTCCGAGCATAGGTCTCTCCATAGCTCGTTGAGCGACTCTGAGCCTCTCCAATAGACCAGCAATCAAGGACCACGTCTCAGAGCCATAACTCAATGCAATAATAGTCATAGTATAATTGTTATAAAATTTCATGAGGTATCAAGTATGATCCTTCAATATTCCGGTGGATGTGATGCTAACTGCATAAGTACAGTGAGTTGGGTAGGCGTTTAGGCGTCATTGGTTTCGTTACGAAGGCGTTAAAATGATTTGGAATGGAGAATAAGTCAAGTACCTTAGTAAATATTTTCCTGTGAGGAATGAAACTAATTGATAATTGTGAAGAAGGTAGGTAGGTCAACTGAGTACATTAACATTCGAATATTGCAAGACCAAACAGACTTTTATATTGCGAAAAACAATCATGAAAACAATATTATGGTTTCCTTTGTACAAAAACGCGGTTAAACAGTAGTTTTTACAACACAATGGATCCCCAAAACCTCCAACAAAAACTGTTGGTTTTTGCACTACAAACAAAACGTATAAACGTCATTTTGTATGTTACGAAAGTCTGTTCGGAACAAAAGGTTCGCGCTTGAATAGGATTTCATAAAACGTTGCCACAGTATAAATGAACCCGAGCAGTAAGCCATCTACAAACGTGCCGAATCTACACTCTCACAGGCGCATACTGTCCGTACATTTACTACATAAATATCACCGCTCTTATCACATGCGGGCGAGCGCTTAGGCGAGGGAAAATTAGGCGCGTGTTTTGTAGATTGCTTACTAAGTTTTTACTGTGATGTTGCAGATATTATTTTACTTGGAAGTTAAACAGAATCAAACATGACGCTGGAGATGAAAGTATTTGGTCGGTTATAGGTGCGTTTTGAATGTTACAATAAATGCTAAGTGTGTATGTGAAAGGGATGGTGTTCGCGTATTTTTGGTAGCACAAGGAATGAAAAAGAGCAAGTGGGATACCGGATGGAAAGAGGAATCGTCGCATTCTATACATATATGCTGAGTTTTATTCAATAAAAATTACATAAATGGAAATTGATACATATATTATACCTACACTTGTAATTCCATCTCGTTTGAGTCAAATGTAAAAACTGTAAAAACCGCTTTTCCGCTAAGGGCGCTGCCAATTTGCCGCAAACGTTCGAGATTGGTTCGAAATGTTTTTCGTGTCAAAACCCACTAGCTTTGCCTTCCTTGTCGTATAAAAAAAATACAGTGCGTCTATTTTCTTAATGTCTCTCGGCATTATCGGACTTCCAAAATGTTTCCAATTGTGTTTGACTCCGAATGATACATACAGAGTGGCAATAGGAAAATTGCATGGCCAAATTCTTGTATTAAATATGCGGTCACTAGCAACCTGTGCGACTGATCGCAATCCGACAGCAGTCGAAACACTAAGTTTGACGAGTAAAGTCGAATTTACATTATGCAAGTATGCGTGCATCTAGCATTACACTGCGGCGTTTGATTAATCACTTTTGAAGCGTTAAGTTATCGGCAGTGGTGTAACTATAACGTCTGGTACCCGCGGCAAATTCGTTAGATGGGGCCTTCCTCAATATAAAGAAGTGCATCAGCGTCCCTTCTGTGCTCTAAACCAAGCCAGTTGGGGGCCCCATAGAGCTAGGGGCCTGTGGTATTTTGCCAATCCTGCCATCCTATAGTTACGCCACTGAGAGCAATGTAATGCTTGTTGCACGAATTAGTTGCAGAAAATAAATAGACAGACCTTAACTTAGAGTCTTAGTAAGGTACACTCCTCAAAATTGTCCAAGGATCAATTCTGTATCGTCCCGTTTAATCCCTATTATACATTTTTGGGTAGATTTAGTCAATGTGTCCCTAAATTGTGCTATGATCGCTTAATAAAAAAGTTTTTTTTTAGAACCTATTCGATGTGTAAAGCCGGGTACCCGTCTGCGAGCTGTAACCGTAACTATTGCACATTACAGTAACCAGAAACCGTGGTACCACAATTGGCATTGTTCATTTTTTTTAGTATGGTCCAATTCGAAAACCATTTCGAGGAAAACCATCAATTATCCGATTTATCTTGTCCGATTTCAAAAATACTTTATGATTGCAGATATTTTTGTAAAAGTACTTTGAACCTTTGTTTGACCGAACGACCGGGTTTTTAGACAGAATCCAGCATCGAATGTTTGCCACAAAAATGAAAAAAAAAGTTTGGCTACGGCAACTGTCACATGTCACTGTCAAATCTACAAAACCATAGACAAAGCCGTTTTTTTTATAGCCAGCCGAACGAAGGCGATTGGAATTCTGTCTAAATTCACGAATTATCAAACAGCGAAAAAATATTTATTATTAATTAACAAAGCTACGTAAAAGCATAATATTCAAATTAGTTGCTTGAAATAGTCCATTTTATCCAGGAAAGGTGTTAAAAGCACAGCTTAAAAAAAATGAACAATGCCAATTGAATAACTTTACTTTGCTATCTCCGCGATATAGTGCAGTCAAGTCATAGTCATGTAAGTAAACATAGAAAATCAAGATGTAAAATTCTTGATTCATTTGATAGTACTTCAGGAACTTGAGTTTGTATATACAAAAGTTTGTATAGAGAAACCAACTCGCTGGCAGACAATGCAAATATTTATAATTCTTCCATGCTGGTCTGGGAGTAAAAAAAAAACATAGAATGTACCAGTTGCTTCTCCTCCCGCGCAGATGGTAAAAGTCCATCGAGGGAATGGGCGTAGGAATCATATAGGCGATGCGGCTAGCTACCCATCACTATTTTGATTCCCCTTTCCACCTATATCTATACGCCCACAATCATGCTAAGCGTGGCCTTTGGGTCTTGTCACCTTAGGCTCTGTCTACCCCGTAAGGGAGAAAGACGTGATTTATGTATGTATGTATGTATGTATGTATGTATGGTTTTAGAATTTAAGATGAATCGGAAGAAACAAGTGTTTCTTTATGTCATTACCTGGACAGCTGCCTCCGAAGGTACGACTGCTGTAACGTAGAATATGAAAACATTTAGAGTTTGAAATAAAATACGGTTTAAATCTTTATGTTATTTCATTCATAATATGAAGGTTTGGCTCAGAGCGCCAAGATCCCGTACTTCTCACGTAAATCCAGGAGTTTCCAGTTAGTTTGCTGTAGACCTGGCTACAAACCTCAGAGCCTTACAGTACCTAACGTTTGAAAAACAGCGCCTTCTCTCGTCCCTGGTGAGCAGTAGATGTTCCACGGGAGATTGTAATTGTCTTACAGACATATCATTCAAACAGATGACGCTTGGGGACTAAAATTCGCATAGTAACAAGGTCACGTGACAGCTGGTGCAGATAGAGAAATTCGAAGGCTTACTCACCTGCTATGGGTGGTGTAGCGATAGCACGCATCACGGAATGATGAGACGGGTTCGAATTTTTCTATGTGTTTTAATTGTCAGTGACGTTTAGAAATTTAAGAACCGTGGTGTGAACGTGTCAGGCTGAACGTGCCACGTGCACACTAGCATTTTTTATCTGTAACGTGCAACAGCGGTTACAGCTGGCCGATGAGCACCCGGCTTAGCGAAATGATTGAACATGTAAGACCTCTAAATATATTTAACGGGGGTCTGGCGACCCCTGACGCCGAACTTGGCTGGGTTCGGTTTCGGTTCAACCCTTGGTACGTGACTGAGGCAAGTGCCGACGCAGCATGTATACACTGCATACTCTGTTCAATCAGCCGACTAAGAAAAGGAAGTTACTGTACGTGTTTTTTCAAGTGAGTGATGTCTTTGTTAATGTGAGGTAAGGTAAGGGATTACATAGGCCTATAAAATTTATTTATGACTAGCTTATGCCCGCGACTTCGTCCGCGTAGATAAATCCCGTTTTTTTCCTTATCCCGTGGGAATTTAAAAATCCTGAAATTAGTTTCTTAGTTTTGTAATCACCTACTTTTGTATCAAATTTGAAGAGTCTAGTTATTATAGTTACTGAGATAGCGTCACTCGGAATCGAATATATAATTCCCGTTTTTTCCTTATCGAGTCGACCAGCACATGACCCCAGCGAAAAACCAATTTTACCCCCGAGAGAGTAATTACCCCCAGGTTAGGAGCCCAGGCACTAGATGCTCAGCCTTGGTTTAATACGTTTGCAGCAGTGTGCCCTGACCACTATCCGCATGCGTGCCCTCACCAGACCTCGGAGAACTTGTGATTGCCCTTAAGTTTACCAACTCGTTACAATACGTACCTACATTGTTGTTTTAATCATACACATTAGTTACACGCATATCTACGCATTAGTTTTAATTTTAATATGTCACTTTTTCATATAGGTAGTTTAACTCGTACCTAATAAATTATAGTCTTAGGTTTTAATGTTTTAGGTACAAAATGTAAACCTTTCGCGGAAAAATGGTATCTCTTATAACAGGTATTCTTATACTTAAAAACAGGTACCAACCATTTGTTAACACACTGTACTTTTTGTTACCTGAATAAACTATTATTATTATTATTATTATTATTATTATTATGTTTATTTATTTTTATCTCTATTTATTATTATTCTATCTATCTATCTACAGCCATTGTCCGTCCACTGCTGAACGTAGGCCTCCTTCATATTGCGCCAACTTTCGCGATCCTGGGCTTCCCTCATCCAGCCACTGCCAGCTGTCCTCCTAAGGTCATCCGTCCAACGCGTCGCAGGGCGTCCCACAATACGCTACTACACTACTACACTACTACTACACTACTACTATTATTATTAATCATATTTACCCATCATTTATGCAAGGTTAAATAGACAATATCCACCAGAAACTATCATCGTTTAAGAAAGACGCCGCGGATTACTCTTACTAATATCGATACCTTTAGGGTCAATTGGCGTAAAGGACAAAATGCTACTTTTCAGGAGAAGCAAAAAACGTTTTTTTTATTTTTAAATCCCTTGTATTTTTTTTCTTTGTGGACCTATATCTTCGATGTTTATGACAAAAGTGCTTAGAATTATTCCCTTTTTGCGGTAGAATAGTAAGCATAACGATAAATAGCTTATTTTAGAAGTTAAGGGTCCTTTACACCCCGGAAAATAGCGTTGGAAGTCCTTTACGCCCCGACCTTTTTAAAGAAATCTTAAGTTTTGAGGTTGTAAAGGTCAGTTTTATATAAAATTATACAATTTCGGGTGTATAGCTCACTATAATTTACACGTTTTCGGTTATTTTCCTTACATAACTGTAATTAAAGGAATCAATTATGCAAAATATTTTGTTATTTGCTAAAATTTAACTTTTGGGAATATTATATTTTTATATTATTGTTTATGAATCATTCAAATGTCATTAAAGACGTACACAAGTAAGTTATATTCGTGAACTGCTATTTTTGTAGTGGAAACATGTTGTAGATGATCCAGGGTAGGAATAATGTAAATGAAAGCGTGAATTATAGGTAATAATTGTAACAAAATGTTTATCGATTTAAATATTAAATCAGATATCATAAACGTTAAGTAAGTAAGTCACTTATTCATCATTTAAAGGAGCGACCACACCGCTGCGTATACGCAGTGACGTGTCTTCATACATTTTGTTGCGTAAACGCACCGTGGACGTCTTTTACGCATTGGTGTGGCCGGACCTTAACGCAACTATACACAAAATGAGATTGTTTAAAAGTTACACTTTATACCATTAAGTATTTTTGCGTTTTTGGTTTTATATTGGTAGCAAACAAACATTACTTTCAACATACATACAGTATAAGTCACGTCTTTATCCCTTACGGAGAAGACAGATCCTAAGGTAACAAGACCTAAAGCCACGTTTTGCATGAGCAAGATTGTGGGGGCTTTCAAAATTGGTTTTATTTCTGGTAACAGTAATCTTATTATTCTAGGAACGTAATGATTTCAGTTCTTGTGAGTTTCAAAACTTCCAATTTAAATCAATACGTAGGTATTCTAACAAACAAAAATCTTACACGTTAAGTGACTGAATGAAAGTATTTGGTCTGGCAACAGCCATATCTTGTATTTCTTTTTACTGTTTAGTATTGGATTTCATGTACCATTTGTCATTAATTATTGCTCACAAAAACTGAAATCATTAAGTACCATCAAGTATAAAAATAGGTATACCTAATGGGGCTGATTTTGAAAGCAATGTTCGTTTGATAGCAATATTTAACAAAAAAAACACCAAAATACTTACTACTTAATTCTACTTATACTTTTATGACAATGTGTTTTATAATTAGTAGGTTTTAGTTTTAGTATCTGCATGTATTATATATTTAAAGGTAAATGATACAAAATTTAACTTATAAAGATCTGATTTTGTGCCTACTTAGTTGGATTTGATAATTAATAAGTGACGTGCTTAGTATTTGTGAGCTCTGAGGTACTTGATTTAACATAATATATTGATATTTGGACATTTTGTTACCATTATGACTATTGAGCTTTCATTTACTACATAGTCCTGCGCTGGTAAATCTACATGTTTTTATTACAATAACAATCGTTTACGAATATAACTAAACTGTGTAAAATATGTAAAATGAAATTTCAATTCTGAATAACAACATAATTAAAATTACGATTGCTAACGTTTAACTTTCGCCATTTTCAACATAATTGTGGGCGTATAGGTGGAAAGGGGACTCAGCAATTACAGTTATAGTGAACTATACACCCCAAAATTATACTATTTCATGTGAAACTGACCTTTACAGCCTCAAATAATTTTAATACTTTAAAATTTTATGGGCGTAAGGGACTACCGACGCTTTTTTTCAGGGCGTAAAGAAGACTTAACTTTTTAAATATCCTATTTTTCGTTATGGTTACCATACCACTGTGTAAAGATAAGAATTCTACGCATTTTTGTCATAGACATTGAAAATATAGGCCCACAAATAAAAAAAATATTTAGCTTAAAAAAAATGTATTTTGCTTCTCCTGAAAAGTAGCATTTTTGTCCTTTACACCAATTTTATTGAACCTTAAATTGTCGAATTTATAGAGATACACTTACCTTCTCATCAAAATTAGACCTAAGTATTTATATTTGTGTCTTAGCCAGGTCGTATAAGCAAAGAAATAAATATCCATTCGTATAAACGTCCTTTACGCCGTAGTTTCAATTTGGTATTAAAGTATAATGTATAGAAGTAAAGGTCGTAAAGGGCAAATAAGTAAATTAAGTCCTTTACAAGCAGGTATTAAAGGACAATATGGGTAAATTTAGCACTATACGTCGTTGTTTATACTTCATGGTTTCCTTTACGTTCCATGTGTTTTCAGGCTTGTTACTTACACCCACAAAAAAAGCCAAAAATATGGGGCGTAAAGGTCAAATTTTACGAGATATCAAAATTTCGAGTATACAGTTCGATAGAGCTTGAAATTCTGAACAAAACTGTATATTTAACTCATTTTCGGCATTTTGTCCTTTACGCCAATTGACCCTAAAGGTATCGATATATTAGACGACCATTGGGCTGTCTTGGATTCAAACTTCGAAACCATACTGAAAACTAGAACACAAAAAATCTGAAAAGTAAAGCTATGGCCCGGAATCGAACCCGGATCCTCATCATTCCGTGATGCGTACTTTTACCCCTACACCACCCATAGTAGATAAGCCTTCGAATTTTTCTATCTGTGCCAGCTATCACGTGACTTTTTTCTAAGCGAGTTTTGTCACCAAGCGCCATCTGTTTGAATGATATGTCTGTACGACACAATTACAAACTCTCGTGGTACTTCTACTGCTCCACAGGGACGAGAGAAGGCGCTGTTTTTCAAATGATTGGTACAGTCAAGGGCATAAATATAATGTACGTTACCAAGACGTCAAAAACACCTATACACCTTTATGACAATAAAGTCGATGACACATATCTTTGACGTGATGTCTGTAACGATATTTTATGCCTTCGACTGTACCTATAATCAAGAATTTAACATTTCAGATTATGTATTCTAGTTTTCAGTATCGTTTAGAAATTTAATTTCTAACGGGTAAAACCTTAAAAATAAATATGAAAAATCAAGAAGTAAAATTCTTGATTCATTTGATACCTACTCGTAGTACCTACCTAGTTTTGGATTCATCAAACCTTTCAAAGCCCCTGCACTGTGTCCTGTAATTAACTTTATACATAGAATAGGTGAATGGTATGGTACCTTTTAAATCGTAAGTAAAATCGTATTATTTCAATACAAATTCTAACCATTTTGTTTCCATGTATTTAACAACAACAAAGTACATAATCGAAGTGTGTACGCATGCATATGGCATCGGAAACGTACCACCTGCTGACTCCCATTATGCGGAACATTAACAATACTTTATGGCACCATTAACACAACTAATAACGATATTGTCTAGATAATATTGTGTTCTTTTAGATAAATCACGATTTCACACATCGACAAAGATAGACATAATTTTCTAGGGATGCTCGCGACCGTCTTGAAGCAGCTAATCGCGTTTATATATGCCGTAGAACACTTTTGTTTTATGACATGGAAGGTAAACGAGCAACTTACTTGTTACAAGCCACTTGATGGTAAGCGAGCACCATCACCTATGGACACCCTCGACATTATCAGGATCAAGGTCTACTGTTGTCACATTGCGTGAGTTCAGGATTATGGTCGGAGGAAAATAAAACTTGCATAGACGGTGTGTTAAGGTATTTATTTTTGAAAATGAAGGCACCTAAAACAAACATAGGTATGCGTTAAGGGAGAAGTATTAGAAAAACTATGTAGTATTAGAAAAACTAACAAAGAATGGTAAATATTATAGATGAACACTTACAAATTGTGCCTTCTGTAGTATATAATATGAGTCACGAACTGATTGTTGTATTTTACACTTTATGATATAGAAGACTTGAGACTGATAAAATATATCAAATAGGCAGGCACGACTGTGCGCTGGCAGAACTGAAGAGCGAATGAATAGGCAGCTCTGATAGATCGAAAACAAGAAATGAGTTTGAATTTTGAAAAAGGAGCAGAATACAATATATGCTTTTTTTTAAGTTAAGTAATAAAAAGGTAAAGGTCTGTACCGAGCTATAACAGCCTCGTTATACTCTCTATGATACACCAATTACATAGTCAGTATTGTTCAAAATGATACTTCTACCTCGCCACAATCGAATGGACTTAATCAGCAGATAGCGAAAAGTTATATTTAAAAAAAAAACATTTATTACCACAACATAAACAGACAGAAGTTAAGTTGACAACAGATTCAAGACTAGAAAAAAAAAACAATGATATAGACTGGGCGGGCTATGTTCCGGCAACGGGTACCAGTCTCAGCATGTGCTGGGCTATATTATGAACCCGGCGCTGGTTTTCAGTCCCTTTAGCGGAGGCTAGTTGTAACAGAAAATATATTCAATTTGCATACGTCTCTATACGAAGATCTTTCGCACGGTGTCGCTAAATCTAAACGGTATACGTACTCGTATGTCGAGTAATATACCACTGATTGGCATTCATATACCAATTCAAATGTCTTGAAAGAGAATAGGGGCTCATTATAAAAGTGAAGGGAATGAGATGGGTAAATCAATCTTCAAATAGATTGAGGAATTTTCTTATTGCCAACATTTGAGACTTCGAGGAGTTACTACAAGTCCCTTACATGTACGTGTAAAAAATATGATGACAATATTTTGGAGAGCGTTTAGTAAACGCGTCTACTACTACAGTCGGTCCCTCATGTCTGAGGATCGTGGTCGTCACTTTCTGGTTTGCATCTCGAACGGATGATCTGCCTCCACCGGTTTTGGTCCTGCGCGTCCTTTACGACTTAGTAGAATTTGGAGGATGATGAGTCTTTCACTTGATCGGCCCATCTAGTCGGTGAACGTCCTCGCAATCGCTTGCCTTCTGTGTTCCCAACTATGATCAGTTTTTCCAAACTATCATCTCCTCTGTCCAAAATACGAAAGAATGCGAGCGTTTAGTAGTCCTCATTACAGTCGTATTTAGTAGTTTAGTTAGTATTTAGTATTTTGTTACTTGGCTTGATCTTTTAATACGCGAACAAGGTTCTGTGTTTAGTAAACTTTCAATACTATAATCTAAAAGGCGCAATGATAATCAATGGCCTAACTGTTAAAAGTGAGGTGAAAACGGCATGTTATCTTTCACTTTAAAAAAAAGGTAACGCAATCTCAAAATCACAGAGCCCCAGTCTTCAATTCGACCTGCCTAATAAATATTCCGAAATCTATTTGCATTTGCTTTATCCATTCATTAGCATTTCATTCGATTTCGTCCAATTTTTTCATTCGAGTTCCATCGGAAGATGGACGGTGCAAGACGGTATGCAAAGTGGATCGCTTTAGACTGATTCGATTAGGATTTAAGATAGCTTTCAGGTTCAATCGTGGAAAAACTAGTTTTTCGGATTTAATTTATTCTGCAGTACGTGGTCTTTCGAAGTTTTTTTAAATAATTGTATTAAAGCATTTTATTGAATCAGGCGTTACTTTGCGGAGGTCCATTTCAATGAACAAAAATTAAATTTTAACTTGCTACTCCGCTACACACGTGCAAGATAACCATGCTAGCAAACCAAGCAGTAGCGGTTGTGCTCATTAAACTTTGATAATGATCCCGTAGAGGGATCGAAACGCGTCAGTGTTTGTGTGGTGTAAGGGATATAATTAAGTTTGTGGGATTTAGATGTTTTTTATTGGCAGTAGTGGAGGGAGGGATTGCATGAAAAACATATATTTCACACAGGCTTGGTTATCTTGCACGTGAGTAGCGGAGTAGCTAGGTAAATTTTTTTGTTCATTGTATTAAAGCAGACATACGGGCATGCAGTTCGCCTGATGTAAAGTCGCCGCTCAGTCACCGACAGTACACCATTAGGACTGCTTTCTGATGCGTTGCCGGTGAAGTTGTATACTTGCCTTTTAAAAGGCCATGTTATAGCAAGTTGGGAAAACCTCGGCCAGTCCATTCCAATTTTACAGGTACGAGGCAAGAAACAGCTAAAATCGCAGTGGAGGAGCGACACTCATCGAGGTGGCGTTGATGAAAGCTACCTTTCCGCTGAAAAGTATAATAATGAAACTTGGCAGATAAAAATAAAACCGTGGTTGTTCGTAAAGAATAATTTTGAGCAGTATTTGTTTTTAAACTAGTGACTTGCCCCGGAGTCGCACCGGTGCAATGTGGATACTAGTACGACTCTGCCTAACCATTATCGTCGTATTTCAAGTAATGAACAAAGAAACCTTCACAATTGACATATTTAAATCTTCCTCATGAATCACTCTATTTATTTGTGAAATCCATTCAGTTTATGAGTTTATCGCGAAAAGACAGACAGGAAGACATTGTTTTATAATAGTAGTGATAATGATAACAACACCCCAGCCAGACACTGGAAAGTCTAAAGAATATACTAAACAATAAACAAATAAGTATAAGAATATAATTCTGTATTGATTTGTGGTGTTCAATAAAGAGTATTTGTATTGTGTATTGTTGTAAACATTGGCCGTAATAAATGTTGTTGTGGTAGGTATTTAACAAATTATGGCTTAATGTGGTTTAAGAACTTTATTCTCATAAATAATTATAGCACAAATTCACTTACACGAGAACACAATTTGAGTACATAGAAAAAAAAAACAAATTACGCAAGCAATTGAATGCTACTATCATTGACAAAATATGTTATCAAAATGTTTAATTGCAATTCGTTTGTTGTGATACCGATTTATTAACACCTGCAAGACGTTATCATAATTTGTTTCAGTAATCACGACATATTTTACTAGCTCTAACCCGCGGCTACGCTCACGTAGATCTTTAGATGTGGCAAACTGCTAATTCCGGGATTTTAACGAACTCACTTAGGAGTTCACAAAAAATCCCAGGGAATCACCAAAATTAATAGATAAAAAAACAAAAAAAATAGAGTCATAGCTAAAATGCTTCTATTATGTATATTATGTCTGAAAAAAAATCGGTTCAGTTTTGAAACAGGAAACTGGGGACTACGAAAGGTCGTATTTACCAGTTTTCCGTAGATAATATCGTCGTTTATCGTATTTTGTCGGAGTCATTCGTGAAGTGTGAAATTTTCTTTTTCACTCTATTGACTAAGGCTTTGTTCACAAGGTAGTACTATCGATAATATTTTTTTTGTTCCAGAAATTAACTAAGTTAATTAGGCAGTTTTGGACCTATGTTGATATAACATTATTTACTCGTTACACCACCAGGAATCCATGGTTAAAATCTGTCGGTATACTCCTTCCCACCCTGTATGAGTCTCGGTCAAAATTTTGAATTAGGCAATCCATGGAATCGGATCTTAAGAAATTTAAAACAAACACGTAGTTGTAACCTTAACAACGATTGTGTGTCCGCTAAATTAATTTGCCATTTTCACTATCTTGAGATGATTATGCCTTTATTACGATACATAAATATGTAGACTTTTACTAAAGAAATGTGGGGAAGCCGCAATAGAGATATCTCTTTCCAGGCAGATGCTATGCCGGGAGACCGAAGTCCGAAGGAAGAGAGTTGAAAGTTATATTTATGCAGCCAATTGAGAAACTTCGTTAGCGAGATGTAGAGCGATGTGACAGCTTTCATTAGAACTGGCGCTAGCTAGCTAGTAGTGTCGCGCGTCGTAGTAGTTATGTAACAGCCAACTAGGTGGCGCTAGGGTCGCTACAAAATACTTGTGTTTCCCAATTAATCTTTTCCCAAAACCTTTTCCATGTTACATGGTAAATTTACTGTAAACTGTACTACTTAATGTAATCGGCTTAGATAGCGATAAGTACACAATATTATACAGGTAAGTAGCATCGGTAAAAGTGATAAAGTAGATAAATGCGGATACGGTAGGTATGGGCTTGAATAACACACCTGGCGCAAAAAATATTCAATCTGATAATTCATTAACTTATTATATAACTAGCTAAGTACATTCCCCGGCGAATTTTTTATGAAGGAAAGAACAAATCAAATTATTTGCGAGGGATACGGAGCATTTACGTATAAGTCTATATGAGAAAGAGAGAGAGAAACATTTATTTAGACACATTAGAGACACATATAAGAAAGATACATAAAAGAAAGAGATACAATACATTTGAGACAAATAAACACAAAACAAAGTCAATGATTTTACACTAAAAGGAATAGTATCGATATGGTGTAAAATAACGACACACTAAAATACTAGTTTGATCTATAGAAGTTAAAATGCCATGAAAATCCGTTCAGCCGTTGCCGAAGTTAGCGTGAACAGACACATTAGACAAAAACTTTGCTAACCGTGAAATGTATTGTGCCAACCTTTTAAATTTCCCCACAGGAGTTTTTCTGGATTATCTTTATATACCTCTTATTATATAGAACTTTACAGATAAATTATGACGTACCGTTTGGAAGACAACGCCATCTGTGGTCTATGCAAACTGACGCGAGAGCCACAAACTCCACGAGCCTCGCAAGCCTGACAAGAGAAGTTGCGGTGGATGTGACCGAACCGCCTAGATGTCGTTTCTGTCTCTTGTCAGCGAATATCAAACTACAATAACTCATCTGTTTAGTTTAAGGATTTAACGTAAGTAACTAGCAGCGGCAGATAAACTCTGCTGAGTTTTTGCCCGCTGTCATAAACCTTTAAACTGTATATTATTAATTTGTTTTCAATAATAAAAAAAACAACGTCTTTAAAAATAAATACATCTATACATATAGTATGTACAACAGGAAAAATCTGTACTACTTGATGGGTGCCAGGCAATGGATAAACATACTTATATTGGCAGAGTGCAAAGCGGGTGGAGGGGGTAGCCTAAACGATCACAGCGCTCGCTACGGCTAAAATTGTCATTTTTGTCGCTGACTTGAGCTGTGAAATCCATATTGCAGTAAACATTTTCTAATCGTTTTTGAGATAAAAATAATGGTCCTGGTAAGATGTGTTGTTGTGAATTGTAATAACACCAAGAAGAATAGCGACTGTAAATTTTACCAATTTCCAAGACCATGGTGGAAACGAGACCAAAGAAATAAGTGGATATTTGCCGTAAGAAAAAAAAAAGTAAGTTACCTAACCTCTAAAATTTCACTGAAAACAACAATTTTAATATTATTGGCAATAATGTTACTGACTACCATTGTCCAAAATTGTGTAATATAGTAAAATAACACAAGATTTCATTAATATTTTTCACAATATTTACTTACTTCTTGTTTGACAGCGGTGACAATATTGTCCATAATGGCCGCCTATCACGTGGCGCTGTCGTCGCGCACGGTCCCAATAATGTAGATAAATACATACAACATCCATGACTCGGGCACAAACATTCGTATTCATACTAACTGTCTGCCCCAACCGAGATTCGAACCCAGGACCTCCAGCTTCATAGTCAGGGTCACTAACCACTAGGCTATCCGGCCGTCAAAATGTGAATGTGTTACATTCAACGAGGGCTTCAGGCAGTTCTACGAAGTCTATCCCGATGACAAAGTGGTTGGTTTGATCCGTGCCTGGAGACCCGGTGTGCTGGTTGTCAAGCACGTCATGATCCGTGACTTTGACATCTTAGTCAACCACGGATTGAGCTTCCGTACGAAGGATCTCGGCATGAATCAGTTCAATGTAGAGATCTTTAAAAAGCGAGCCTTCCTGTTCTTGAAAGGGCCGGCAACGCACCTGTGATTCCCCAAGTTTTGCAGGTGTCCCTGGGCGATGCTGATTACTTTCCATCAGGTGACCCGTCTGCTCGTTTGCCCCCTCTTATATAAAAAAAAAGCGGGACGACTGGCGTATTGTGCATTTTAAGCAAACGAAATTTAAAAAGTGAACCTGAACTTAATGTATATAAAATGAGGCTACAGAGATCCATTTCTGTCTTTGAATAGCTAAGCTATTTCAATATTTCAGAGCGACTGCGCGGACGAGGCGAGTTGGAAGTATTTGCTTTTGCCCAGCAGTAGGACACAACAGGCTAGTAAAAATAAACGAGTTATCTAATCTCTTAAAGCTGAAGTGGCAGTGGGCCGGCCATATCTCGCGAAGAACCGAAAACTGCTGGGGTAAACGTGTTCTTGAGTGGAGACCGCGACTCGGCAAACGTAGAGTAGGACGCCCTCCGGCCAGGTGGGATGACGATCTGCGAAAGACTGCAGGCAGATGCTGGATGCGTCAACCTGACGACAGGGCGCTATGGCGCTCATTAGGGGAGGCCTATGTCCAGCAGTGGGCTAATGTAGGCTGATGATGATGATGATGATGATGATCTAATTAATCTCTTGAGTTGTTTTCTTGTTTCAGAAGGCTTTATGTGTGCGGTCTCATTAAAATAATTGACGATTATTCAGTTGGCTTATGTTTTAAAGCTCTGTTTTTTTTTTAATCATGGAAAGCGATTTCATGTCTCCTCTATCTACAAATGGATACTAAAAACTGAAGCATGGGCATGATTGGAACTGGACACGGTAAATATTAGGGGGCTCATTTATTTCCCGTACGTTTCGTCAGCCGTCTACACTGACGAGCAATAATAAAGAGTTACTTCCCATACGAAGTTGTGTGAAAAGTGACCTGTTATTTTTGCCCGTCGGTACAGTTATTGCAGTACTTACCTAGGAATGGTCTACGCAAAAATGTTTCACAAAGCGACAGTAGCTTTTCTCGTTCCGCTAAATAGACGGATCTACGGCGACAGACGTCCTCCGTCTGCCCTTAATTTAATGCTGCCTTAGAGCCTGTGTACACTCACCTCCTCATTCATATAAGTTTTTTATTATTTAATAGCATCCATTAGGTGATAAATTTGGCCAATGACGGTTATACTGTAAAATAAATCGAGAATTTTACTTACATAGATATACAGGTGGTGTAGCAATATAGCTACACGGACTGATGAGGATCCAAGTTCGATTCCCGGCCACAGTATTACTTTTCGTATTTTTCTATGTGTTCTGTTTTTTATTTTTTATCTTTTAGAAATATACTCGTAATATCGAATATAATCAATTTTAAAATTAAGTTGGTCGAAGCATGGTTAAGAATCTAACTTAACCTCTACCGTTTACCGTTGTTGCCTAGGGTGCACTAGCTCAGGTACTTTTCCCCCCTCAAAGGGAAATCAAAATGCTCGAGCATAGGCGCCTGTTCCGACCCTCCTTTGTTAACTTATAACATTCGTTTATCTTTGAATGTCAACTTGGCATTCGTCTCTTCCAGACACAAAACATACATCTTACATACATGACATATTAATAACTAGCTTCTGCCCACGACTTCGTCCATGTAGAATTAGAAATTGTCATGCTTATCGCTATCCCGCGGGAACTATGCAATTTTCCGGAATAAAAGTAGCCTGGAGCCCGATTTTTAAAAGCACACTTGTGAAAGTACAATTCGAAAGTGGTATAAATCTGTTTATACCTTCAAAACTACTCTCTAATCAAATTTTTGACTAGGTCACAAGATTAATGAGAGTATCTTCTAAGCTACTCGTATTTAAAATTCAGCACAATTTTTCACCACTTTCGACTGGTATTTTCACACATGTGCTTTCAAATATCAGGGATTCGACGCACTGCATCCGTATCAATAAAATCGGCTGTCTAATGTGAAAGTCCTCTTATGTTATAGGCAGAGTGTTTTTGTAGGCCTCCCTAATAGAGTGAGCAAACGAATGAGGTCATGTTTAATCCAGTTACGTCAATTAATTTCATTTGATAGCTATTAACGGGGATGTGGTAAATAATTAACGACGGATCGTGTATACCGTGGGATATATACATACTAGCTTCTGCCCGCGACTTCGTCTGCGTAGAATTATACATAAGAACCTTCCTCTTGAATCACTCTATCTATTAATAAAAGCGCATCAAAATCCGTTGTGTAGTTTTGAAGATATAAGCATACATAGAGACATAGGAACATGGGGACATAGGGGCAGAGAAAGCGACTTTGTTTTATACTATGTAGTGATATACAACAAGAAGTTCAAGTACGTACCATGTTGAGAGAGTGATCAACGTTAAAGAGAACTCCTTGTTATTTGGAACAAATTACCTCTCTATGAAGTAAGGTTTTCGTGGAATAGTAAAGCAATTTGGGTCGCGTTCTTTGTATCTTCAACCGACGAAAGCAATGATTCTCAAGACGATTTATTCAGCACTATACTAAACGCCGTATTTAGATTCCAAAAAAACTACTCGTGTGTTGCCAATAAAATAAAAAAGTTTTGCATCGGTATGTTTTAACTTTTATAAATATAATACATAAGTAATTTATTTCTATATAATTGTAAAGTTAAAATTAAATGCAACCACATAAATAAATTATTTCATATCAATATTAATTTCACCTACAGAAATTTGGTTGAAACTCTTTATTAGAAGAAAAGTTCATATTACAGTGGTAATACTTCAGGTTTAAACAACATTTGGATACTATTAATGTTATAATTTGCGTACCTATATACTATTTATAAAATAATTTTGATATGTACATAGAAATATTGACAACAAATCACGTATGGCAAACTTTATGGTAAACATGGCGGCCACAGGGCCACCCACCATGATATCTCCAAATTGTCACTTCATTTCATTCGGCATCTGGCGTTCGGATTGATCGAATGCTTTCTGTGCTCGCGATAATTTTCGTTGTTGACGTATATTATAGGAAACGTCAAAAACTTAGGATAATCTTTACACTTAAATAACAACAAAATATTATTATGACTATTTTTTATTAATGTGCATCGGTTGGTTACATCTGGAATGTCATAATGAAAATGACACTTGTGACGTGACGTTCGGCCATCTTTGGTAACTTTTTTGGAATCTATATACGGCGATGAGTTTAGCTTCTGCCCGCGACTTGTCTGCTTACATACATATATCACGTCTTTATCCCTTACGGGATAAACAGAGCCTAAGGTAACAAAACCACGGCCACGTTTAGCATGACTAAGCTCGTGTAGGTGGAACGGGAAATCAAAATAGTGATGGGTTGCTAGCCGCATCGCCTATGATTCCTAAGACTTCCGCCCATTCCCTCCATGGGCTTGTGTGGGATGGGTGCTTTCAAAAATCGGGCTCCTAGGCTCTCTGTCTTAGGCAAGTCCGGGCTTGAGATTTCAATTTTATCATGAGCTTTTTAGTGAATGAACATATCGTGCAAAAACTGGCGTTCACCGGAGACGCAGTTCAATTAAATAGTGTGCGTATGAAGTTTCCAATACAGTCCTGTGGGAACTATAGCCCAAGCTTCATCCTGAGAAGAGTCCGTGTAGGCTGACAATGATAACGATAATGTTCTAGCTGAAGGTATAAATATGTAGGTACTGTGGAGCTGCCCTGGTGAGGCACTTCAAACTGTACGGGAATCGAGATATAAAGTTCCTAACCAAACTGTTGTTGCAGAAGGCCAAGCTATTCAAGTTAAAACACAAACTTATTAATTCTTGATTTTATTTCAATTTTAAATTATCATTACAAAATATTAAAGCTTTCCGCCTACGCGGCTTTCGGTTCGAGCTGTTCTGAGAGCCGTCCCAAGTTCCAAAACAAAAAACTTTTAAAATATCGAACTGGTGTTCGATATTCGGAACTTGAACTATTTCAGAGCAGCCAGCACCCAAAACCTGCCAGCATAAACTAGCCTAACCTATTCCTACAGTACCTACCTAATTTTGCTAAAATTCCTACACGCAAACTACACTGTGTAAAATTTTTCTTGGTACCTGGACTCCATATTTAGGCCTCCACACTCACGCGAAACAAAATCGGGCAGAAAGTTAAAAGACTCTATTGAATGTCGTAACAATTATTAATGTCTAACAACTACCATTTAAATAAAACTGTGTGAGTGCTCAATGAATATTAACCAGTAATTGGCCACCTAAAAGTTGATCAGCCGCACGTAATCATTTACACAACAATGTTACGTACATTGGTTCCGTGGCAATACGTAGAATATATGTAAAGCATATAAAGACGCTGTGAAAGCTCTGAGGGATTGGAAGAACACATTACGCCAGGCTGTGCGCTACACGGTATAAAGGGATTCATGAATGCTATAAAAGAAGAATGCCTTCAGATTGCCTTTGACTTACGTTGCTATCATAAGTTGAAATAATGTGCAGAGCGCCTTAACGTCTCCCATTGGACTGTTCCATACTAGTATAGTTACTACTCAGACGCAAAGAGGATTTCAAATTAGCACATAAGGTAAGAACTTTCTTTTAGCATAAGCAGGGAAAATTGATGTACATTTTATCTACATACTTTTAAACATAGTAAAACGCCTAATTTAAAGAAGAAGCAAACTCATTTAAGTATGGAAAACTTGTTTATCGTTTGCAAATGAGATCGGAAAGAAAACTCTCGTCTTCGGGCGGTTATCAAACGTACTTCAAGGTTTAGGAGGTATCGACTTATCGAGGGATATTAGAGGTGCAGCCGCCAGATTCTACACAAATGAAGGCGCTTTATCTAGAAATGGAATGACATTATTACCTAACTATTTTAACTTTTCTTTTTGTTTTTTTTTTTACTTTTTCGAAGGCATGGCAGGCGGGTGCTATGGGTGATGTAGGGGTATAACACACGTCACGGAATGACGAGGATCCGGGTTCGATTCATGGCCATAGCTTTACTTTTCGGATGTTCTATTTTTCAGTGTCGTTTAGAAATTTACTTTTATTATTGTAATAGTATTACCTATTATTGCTAAACGTGGCCTATAGGTACCTGTTACCTTAGGCTCTGTCTACCCCGTAAGGGATAAAGGCGTGATTTGTGTATGTGTATGTATGTATGTATTACCTATTTCAATAAATATTTAAATACCTCGGCTCCCTAATAAATAAAAATAATAAGTAAATAAATAATAATAAATAATAATAATCGTTCAAAGGTTAACTGGAAGAGATCCCTTTTAGGGATAAGTTCGCCTTTGTGCATGTGTGTTATCCTGTATTCATCTTTTTTTTGTGTTTTATGTACAATAAAGAGTTATACATACATACATACAAATACAATGGAATGATTTGAAGTCTCGCAAGAGTGTCACAGGCATTTTATACTCGTGGAATGTTTCTCCCGGAAGTTCCTTAGGGGCCTTTATTGCTCTCGAAATTTATCGCGCCTAAATAGACGCGCATTATTCTATGTGACGCAAATTCTGTTAATTCGGAGAAGCAAAATTTCGTTTAATCGCTTTTGCCACTTCCCTCGTACGAGACACACGGGTGCGGCGTTCGCGCGACAAGCCGAGGTACTGAAACCAAGTGCAGCCCGTGTAGCACGAGAACGCACGAGATTCGCGTCGCACGCGAGTTAGACTACCCGTCTCATTCCAGTACGAACAGTCAGAAAAAGACACGCAATCTACCTATCTCGCGCGCGACGCGACTCCTGTGCGCTCTCGTGCTAGACATGCAGCTACTATTCACTAGATTTTGATACTATTTGACAAAAGAGAAAGACATAAAGATGATTACTGGCGTCTGATGTTTTAAAGCATTATCACTCGAATTTACTATTCTCGCCTTATTCTCGCGCTCCTACAATACTTTAATTTTCAAGTGTCAAAAAATTACGTTCGTTGACTGGCGAGGGAGGAGGTGAGGTGAGGTTGGTGGGGGTAATTTTTTGACACTTGAACTGATAGTGGAGGAGCTCAGAGAGTGTAGGCCCCTTTTTACCAACTGGACAATTGTCGGTGACAACTGTGACAAGTGACACTTCGAATTGCGATGCGTGGTCAATATGAAGCCTATCGGCGTAGATTCTTGTTGAGTTTGTAATGTAAGCAAATGTTTGTAATGTTGTCAGTTCTCACTGACTATTTCGAGATGGTGAAATAGCGGTCGGAGCTAATCTAATATAACCGTATTGTATTCTAAATCTATGGCACAGACGCCATCAGATACACGACTGTGCTGTCAATTGCGTAAGTGTGTTCAAATATTTTTGAGCATCTATACAGCTCCAATGTGTACCCACAGATATTGTTCTGAAAGTATGTATCCGTCCTTAGCTATAAGTGTGCAAATGTGTGTGTGTGTTGCTTTTAGGTCGCAACATTTTTATACATAAACGCTCTCTTCTCGCACCGACAACGCTACAATCTCCTTTTTCTTTCCTCATCGAAGCAATCCTAACAACAAATACGTATTTTATATTTTGCTGGCGTTCGTATGCAACAGTGTGTGACACGTGTTAATTAGAATGAGAATAGGCCCCCAAATTTGTGACGGCACTCAGCGCTTCTTCCTGCTGCGACTCGGTTATGTATTGAGGCGCTTACACGGCCCCATTTGTTCCGTTACACCGTCTCTAGAGAACACACCAAAAAGACTTTTCAGTATACAACGCGGTGAAAACACTTCCATTGTACTTACTTAATTCGATACAATACAATGACGTCCTAACAGGGCATCATTATGTACAAAACTTTGTAAAAAATGTTGCAATTGAATAAATAAATACTGAAATACTGACTCTTTATTGAACACCACATACTTAATCAACAATACAGAAAACAGAGACATAACGAAAACAAGATTTACGAAAATAGGCAGGTCTTATCGCTTCAGAGCTATCTTTTTCAGGTTACCAGGTTAGGCTAAGCGTGGATAAAATGGTATTCTTTGACACCTTGCTGTAAGGATCCCTAAAATGCGACTAACACCCGAAACAATGCAACAGATACGTCTTATAGAAGTAAAACTAGAGGACGTCGACAAATTATACTTTCATGTTTACATACATGTGAAATTTCGTAGACAACTCATATTCCCGCAAATATTAAAGGGGAAAACGTTCGGGTTCGGTATTTAACAATTTCTTCCACGTATCTGTTATTCGGGAGAGCTGCAGCGTTCCGATAAGTTCAAAACTTGGGCATTTGGGAGCCGGCGGCTGCTTTGCATTCCCACTCCAACTTGTATATCTAACGATGGAACGAACCAAAAGTGATGTTATACAGGCACTAGTAGGTACACTCGCCAAATTTCCTGTCTTATTAGAATCACCATCACAATTATCATGATAAAAATCAGCCATAGGATGTCCACTGTTACATAGACCTCCAGTAGCTTCGATCATCCACCGTGCACCCGCGACTTTAACCAGGTCAGACGAGAGCGCACAAGAGTCGCGTCGCGCGCGAGATAGATTGCCCGTCCTTTTCTTACTGTACCAACAAGAAAGAGACGGGTAGTCCAACTCGCGCGCGACGCGACTTTCGTGCGCTCTCGTGCTAGCGGGGCAGGTTATTAGAATCACGATTATGTAATTATCTTTTTTGTTTTCATAAAAACGACTGCACTCACTTGATGACTGAAATATTGACTATAGATTTAAATAATAATATCTGCTAACTCAACTCTAGTGTAAGACTAAGAACTAACACTAGGAAGTAAGACTTTGGAACACAAGCGCCGCGCAGTAACAGTGGAAGGCAGGGTGTGCGTCAGATAAATTAAATGTCATTCTATTGACTACAAATGTGCGATGAAACATGCATACATTTTGACGCATCTAACATTGTGTATGGACAGCCAAGTCCAAATAGTAGGTTCCATTTCGAAAACAGATAATTACAGCCGGCACCTGTAGGTTGGGACCGTTTGGATAATTGAATTCCCTAGTATTGGCGAGGCAACGACCAATTATAAGTATTAAGTTCGTACAAAACTCCTAAGTTTTCGAGCTCTTAAAATACAATTCAATTATAACTTTCCGTGCTTAGCTCGTTGAACTTGTAAGAAATGGCCGACAACACTCAATTTTGTGTTATGATGGCACTCAGCAAGGTTGCTAGCGAACATTAAGGAAGTAATGTTAAAGTTTAGTCGAAGAATTAATTATTCCATTAATTAAGTTTTGACGCTTTTTAACAAAATTTCTGAGGGTGCGCTCTCCTAAAAGCGGGAACTCGTACCTACAATTCCATCAATTAGTTGATATCGAATTCTCGCCGCGCTCCTATGTGGCAATATGAAGTGGAATTCAAATAATGTGATTGGTCGATTATGCACGTCTCACCTTCGGTGCTTAGACTTCAGTGGGATGTATATACGTATAACTATGCCACAGTTCAAATATACATCTCAAACCCAAGCGGGATTTCACCGTTGCGACATGTTGTAGGCACGGTGCATTATGCTTAAAGCACCTGGCCATAAAGATTGCACTACGGTCTTTGGGAAGAGACAATTGATGTCACGTGAATCAGGGCAAGACAACGCTCTACGAAGCCGAAACTAGCCGAAAATACCGATCTGCAATCTTTATGGACGAGTACTGCAAGCACCATCTTTATCCGGAGCTGGATCCGCGTTTGTTTAAGCCAGCATGTGTAGCCAGGGTGTGTGAAGTTAATTTATGTAGGTTACAAATATCTGGTGGCCTGTAGGTATCTGTTACCTAAGGCTCTGTCTACCCCGTAAGGGATAAAGACGTGATTTGTGTATGTATGTATGTATGTACAAATATCTGCCCGAGTGCAAATCCACTCACGTCCACTCCGTGTTCTAGTGGACCGAGAAACCGATACGATTGGCAGAGATTATTATATGGCGATCATAATCCACTGTATGGGCCCTGGTGAAAGTCCTTGAGGTGTTTATTTGCTGTTCGAATCAACAGGTTTGGAAATAAGGCCACATCAATTCAGGTATGATCAGGAATCGTACAGGGATCTGCAAATGTTTCTAGATGTTCTAGCTAGCTCCCTTTTCTAGTTCTACACCCATTGACGAGGTTTACTTGAGTGTGAACGCTGTAAGTACAGTTTCTTGGAGCAACTTGGGTAAATATTATGGATGTTGAATGACACGGATCACTATACCCTTGCTGAGCTGCGATTAGCTGTAAGAACCTTTAGAGGTTAACAGCAACAGACCATCCGAAAAAAAGGAAGAGTCCATTGCATTCTTAGGATAAGTAACGACAGATCGAAGTGTACACGGAGGTTCCCAATTTCCCATTCTGTAAGCGGAGCAATAACAACTCTCATTTCAGAAGCCAGAGCCTCTGAGCGTTGTTAAAGTGTAATCTTAATCTGGGACTAATTAAAATCTTGTTGTTACGGTATCTCGTTAATCTCCAAGGGCTTATCGTTAACGTAACAGCGTATGTTCAAAACTCAGGTTCAAAGCTTCAATTAAACCTTAATTGGAACGTATTTATTAAAATTCACGGTGAATTGTGATGACTCGATCAGCATAACTAATGAAAATTGTGCAAACAAGGTTAGGTTTATATTCCGATAATTTCATAATTACAATTCTACTCGCGTGGTGTTAAAAGTGAGGGGACAACGTTACGGGATGGACTTGTCGATGTCCGTTTTGATTTGTTTAATGCGAGACGTAATAAACCTATTATGAATCTAGTATTTTGGTTTATTTTTGTATTCTGTAATTTATCCGGAAGAGATAAGGTTATGGTATAATTAGATTGCAAAGCAAATCCCGTCGTTAATGGGCCTTTTGTTGCCGTGATCAGTGTTAGGTGGATCCTTTGTGAGTGCGTATTCTATTCGCGAGAAATTTTACAAACCTCGTTTTCTAAGTACTTATAGGACGAAAAGTACCTACTTGATTTAAAACGGTTTTTAGCTAAGAAGTAAATCTCACGATGAATGACACCATACTGGTGCGGTTTTACAGCTGCGCTCTGATTGGTCGGCCATGCTTGACACTAGAGTTGGGCTAGCAAACAAATACTATTGATGTCGATAGTAAGTTTAATTCCCTTGGCAATGTGATCGAATTCGGTTAAAAATGTCGTGTTATCGATATAAATTATCTGAAGGTTTGTGAGGTGATGGATACACGTCCTTAATGTAGTTAATTATTAATATTCTCTATACACCTGTTTTCAATATTGTTTATTATGTAGTGTTCAATAAGGAGTGTATTAATTATATTGTAGTTATTTAACTACTATTTTGTTTTTTTAAGTGTAATGTAAGTGGTTTTTTTTTTGCTTTTATGTGTTTTGAGTGCTTTGGTGTGAACTGTCACACAGAGTCACTAAATTGTTTAAATAAAAACATCAATACAAGTCTGATTTTTAATCTTTGGTAGAATCAGACCAGCGCAGCGATATCAGTTCTGCAGTAAGTCTGAATTTTAATAATTGACAAAATCAGGCCGTCTGATGATATCGATAACACAACAGTACCTACTAAGAGTGTTTACAACATCATCATCATCATCTACAGTACAGTACAGGCACAGTATTCCTCTTAGTGTGTGCGTTGACATAACATAAAAAAAAATCAGTTTTTTTATTTCCTCCACTTTCTTTATTTACCCTCATCTATAGTCATGGTCATGCTCTCTGGTTCGTACTCGTGGTCAATGACCCTCGTCTTCACGATTTGCTTGTAGATGAAAGCTGATTTACGCGGTGTACGCGTGCGCGCTGGGTCGGAGAAGTCCACTTGGTACAGCCCGAAGAGTTCTCTGGAAAGTTTTCAAAAGAGTAAATTAAGCAGAACAAATTCCGTAACCAAATTGGGGATATTTTGACAAAAGGTCAGATCAAGACTACCCTAAACCGACGAGCTTGTTTATTTGAAGCTGACTTTGTTTGGATTACTTAATAGTCCGAACACGAAAAAAAACACTCCAAATGGAGCTTAGATCGAGAAGGCATGAGACATATAGTTCTCATGCAAGCCAAGAGCAGATTAGTGACTTCACAAACACCATTGAACTCGTTCAGGTACCTATGTGAAAGATTAATTTCATATAATTTAGTTTATTTTATTACCAAGAGTAACCCTTAGTCGTTCGTTACTTATTTTTATGTATCTAACTTCATATTCCAACCCAGAACCTTTCGGCATCAACGACCATTGTTCTCCGTGATATTATGGCCAACGAGATGGACGGATGGCGTGGTAAAAGTCGCGGGTTCACGGTGGATGCAAGCCGCTTCCAACCGAGGCAACTGGAGGTCTATGGAGGAGGTCTATGCCCAACAGTGGATGTCATACGCTGATACGATGACGATGATGATGATGAACTTCATACTTACACATAACCTCGGAACCATTCGAAATTGTCCATCAAGCTCCAAGCCATGTAGCCTTTGAGGTTGACGCCATTGTCCAAGGCGTTCAAGACGCTCTCCAGCGCCGCTCTGTAGTACCGGACCCGGTCGTCGTCTTCCAACCCTCCGAAGGAAGACCAGCCGTTCTCGGTGATGTAAAAAGGTGGGTTATTGTATTTCTTCATCAGATGCGTCAAAGCGTTGTTTATGCTGTCTGGTGCTTGCTGTTGAAAACAATATGTACGTTATTTTAGTTCTTTTGTACAGTCAGCGTCGTATAGTTTGACGCATCCAAGTCGGCTAAATGGTTCGGTACACTATTCAAATAGTATGGTGTGACAAAGTTTTTGGTCACTTTGGATGTTTCATACTATACCTATGACGCTAACTATACTCCAAGTACCTGCCAAGTACCAGCAGACTTTTACCTACGTGTATCTAAATACCTCTCCAAAGTTTCATCCCATAGATACCTATTACTACTATCCCATTAACCTAAAACTCAATATCTTTTTCATTAACCTTATAGCTAACGAACGTTCAGACGAATTTCAATACGACGTTCTCAGTGTATTCTTTACTGTTAATTTTTTTTTAACTTCATTTACAGCGGTCTTTAGACTGACTAACCTGACGAGTTTGTGAAATATCGTAAGTGAATTATTGGGATACGAGATAGAGGAAAATCAGTCTAATGAAAAAAATGAGTCCAAGCACTGCGTGTGTGAAAAACACTTTCAATTAATTCAAAGCGAAGAATACTGAAAATAAAGGAAACCAACAAACATGCAATGATAAATCTGATACGTATGCGGGTCAGCTAAATTAATGATCCGCCCGTATACATTATCTTGCGATAAATTATGCTGTTATTATGATAAAGTTGGAATAAATAGGTACCTACGCAGACTTTTTCCAAAGAAGTACTAGGAATATCATTCAAAATGATTCATTACACTTAAGTACTTAACGATAACTTATTCATCAGTCAAGGTATACTCAAAGTCATTTTTATTTAGCCTATTATTGTTTCCCACTGCTGGGCAAACGCAAACCCCGTTATTCATAAACGCTCTATAGGCTTCTGCTAACTTAACAATCGTTTGTCCTTATCTGTGAAAGGTACATGTCAAAGTGACAGATAAGGACAAACGATTGCTAAGTTAGCAGAAGCCTACAGAGCGTTTATGAATGAGGGGGAAAGTCATTAGGAGAGTATTAGCGAGACTGTTATTTTAGGTATGTGTAGTGTAAGACAAGCGCAACAATAAGAGCGTAAAAAGTGGGCGATAGCTTGTTTAGGTTATTAGTAAGTACTGCTAATTTACTGCTGAACTGCTGATTTAACACGTCAAAATGGAATAATGCATATTTCTTTATTTAGGTTTTATAATGTCACACTTGAAGATTTCTTAAATCATTTTTCCTACTAGTATTCCATAGGTACGCGAAAGCTTGTAAGTATGGATGGTTGTTTGTTACTCTTTCACACCAGAACGGCTGGACAGGCCTGGATGAAATTTGGAACATAGATAGATAGATTATAGTCTGGAATAACACATAGGCTACTTTTTATCCCGGAAAATTGCGTTATTCCTGCGGGATAGATAGCGATAAACGAATTCTATGCAGACGAAGTTGCGGGCAACATCTAGTTAGTAATAAATAATAACAATTTATTTCAGACTGAGTCCGTAAAGAAATGCTTTCAAATTATCATTTTTCAAAACTTTTTTCCATGTGACGTGTTAAATCTACTGTACCTACCTAAAAATATCAGTACCATAATACTATCCTAGTAGCATCAGTAGTGAGGTACCTAACGAAGATAAATACAAATGAGATAGAGGCCTAAGAACACCTGTTGTAAAAATAAAAATATGTAATCAGACAAATAATTAAGTGTGCATTATCAAACAGATGTCATTGCCGAACTTACGAGGTTGCATGCCCTTTAAGTGCTATGTTTATAATAATGTACTTGAATTAGAATTATCAGGCAATCATTTACCAGTGCAAAGATTGTTATCGATTGTAATGAATTAGCTCTGTTTATGAACAGTTAACAAAACTGTCAATTTTTTGGGGTTTTACTCGCGCATTTTCTGCTCTGGGCTCGAACCCACGACCGTCTGTTTATGAGGCCACAGGTCAAACCACTTGACTTCAACAGCTTTTTTACGGATTTTTAAGTATAAACTTAAATCAAATGTATATTATATCCGTATGCACGAGGTTTATTTGCCAATATTTCTTTGCAAAGCTACGGTGTCTATTTTAGACCAGTTCGGGATCGGAACTGATATTTTTTTATGAAACAAGGATTAAATTAAATTGCATGCAACATGCAAGTGAGACGCAGCTTTTTCGCACAAATATTCCGTGAGAACTACGCCTCGAATTTCATTTTGATTGTGAAATTGCAATTGAAAATTTTCCAGTGTCATTTTAATAAAGAACAGTCAAAACTTAAAAATAACTTAAACCTAGCTAAAACTATTATTAAATTAAAGATAAAAAAAAACTTCCAGATCGCTGCCAATGGGGAGGGTGCCCAGAAGGCTGGCAGCATTGCCACGTTGTATGGCAATGCTTATTCGCTGAGCGAAATATTGGCCAGCGAAATTTTAATAAATATTTATTTATAAGTGAGATACGGGAATAATCGATAATGCGCCGCCAAATATGATCGATGGCAGTCACAGCAGTGGCGTCACAATTTAATCTGTTTATACGAGTATATTCCGAGTTATGCCCAGCTAGCAACAACTAGTTAGAGGTTAACTATAACTTTTGCAAATTGAAACATTACTTTTACTAGATATGTAGGTACGCATTCTTACATTCTACAATGTAAGTAAAGATACATTTAAATTTCGACGTTTTTATTTCGTAATTTCGGCTTAATACAAGATATGAGCTATTGGTTCTCTGAATAGAATTCAAACTACAATAATTAAAATTTGTACGATAGGAGATCTTGGTTCTTCGCCGTCGATTTGTTTCTTGGATTTGGGACTACCTCTAACATTGTTGTATTTTAGAATTACCAATGTCCAACCTTACCTGACTTAGCTCTTATTTTTATTGAGTATTTTCCTATATATTCTGAACAATATATCAAAATCTTATGTAAATTTCTAGTACCTTAAGCATCTGTGTGACGAAATGAAATTTTGTTCAATTCTGGTTAGTTCGAGACCGGTATCTGTTGAACGTAATTAAGTGTAATGTATTATTTGATAAGAGGATGTTATCGTGATATAATTTTGGTAAACGAGATTTTTTGAGATTAATGAAGTAATAAATAGAAACGATGCCTTCTAACCGACTTTGTCGTAGGCCGGGCTGAGACAGTAATCAAAATGGCAATCGAAATCGCAATTAGCGTAACACTGGGATTTACCAGTTGCGCGCTTCTGATCTACTTGTTCTTAGTGCGCAACTTCTCCTATTGGAAAAAGCGGGGAGTAAACGGTCCAAAACCGATACCATTTTTCGGGAACGTGAAGAGCACCACTCTACGCCATATCACCTTCAGCGAGAGCTTCAGGCAGTTCTACGAAGCCTATCCCGATGATAAAGTGATTGGTCTGTTCCGTACTTGGAACCCTTGCGTACTGGTTCGAGATTTGGATGTTCTCAAGCACGTCATGATTCGTGACTTTGATAACTTTGTCGACCGCGGCTTCAGCTTCAGTACCAAGGGTCTCGGCATGAATCTATTCAATGCAGAGAGTGACGACTGGCGTGTTTTGCGCACACGACTCTCCCCCATATTCACGACTGGTAAACTCAAAAACATGTTGCATCTGATGGTGAACAACGCAAACCGCTTCCAGGACTATCTTGATCCAGTCCTCAAGAAATGTCCCGAACAAAATGTACAGTCACTTGTCCAGAGATTTACTATTGGAAATATAGGCGCGTGTGCCTTCGGCATTGACATAGACATGAACGACATCAACGACGTATTCGATAAATTAGACAATCTAATCTTCAAAACAAATTACGCGTTCGAACTTGACATGATGTGCCCTGGTATATTGAAAAAGATTGGCGTGTCGTTGTTCCCGGCAGTGTGCAAGGACTTTTTCTTTGGGTTGGTGAATGACATCATGCGCAATCGTAATGGCGTCGCATCTAACAGGAATGATTTCATGGATCTGTTGCTGGAGTTACGAAACGCCGGTGAGATCCAAGGCTCAAAGCGTCATGAGAGTGACAAGGAACGCATTCTGAGGATTACTGACGATTTGATGGCGGCTCAAGCATTCATATTCTATGCGGCTGGCTACGAAACCAGCGCCACCACCATGTCTTTCCTTCTTCACGAGCTCGCTTTAAACCCCGATGTACAAGATCGTATAGTGCTTGACATTAACCGAGTGCTCGAGAATCACAAAGGGGAGATCACCATGGACTGCCTGAAAGATATGAATTACTTGGAACGAGCACTTGATGAGACTTTGCGTTTGTACCCGGTCGTGGATCCTATACCACGGCAGGCTTTGGAGAACTACGAACTACCTGGTACAGGTGTCACAGTCGAAAAGGGAATGGGTGTACTAGTTTCTGTCAGCGGTATCCACTACGATCCCAAGTATTGGCCCAACCCTAACAAGTTCGATCCCGACAGATTCACACCACAAAACTCAAAAAAGAGGCATCCGTGTGCCTATTTGCCTTTTGGACTCGGCCCAAGAAATTGTATCGGTGAGTCAAAAATTCTTGTCAAACGTCTAATATAATGTGCATGAAATTTTTCGTGTTTAAGTGCTTTTATTTACTCTACAGGTATGCGGTTCGCTCAAGTGCAGTCAAAGGTCTGCTTGATAAAATTCCTGAGAAGGTACCGGGTAAAACCATGTCCACAGACACGGCAAGAAATGCTGTTTGACCCGGACCGGTTTGTGCTGCGCTCAAAAAATGGTCTTCCGCTACTCGTTGTCCCTAGGGATTAGAGCAGCACTGATTGAAATCAAAAGACTCGGATTAGCTTCAGTGAGCTGAAAGTAGGTACGCTCCAAAAAAAGCAGACAATTTGTGTCTGAATTTTGGAGCACTCTACAAGCTGTGATTTTATGAACTTATCCTTGAATATCTCAAGGATAAGTTTGTGATAAATTAAAAAAAATGTTCGTTAGCTAACAGTGAAAGAAAAAGTGCCATAATGTATAAAAAAGTTTATCCATAAAGAAGAAAAAAGCCGAGGGAACAATAACAACGAAACAAAACAAAATCAACAATTAAAATTATTTTTTTCTTTTGCAAATTTGATTTATTAGTACAAAACTTTTTACTCACGGTCAACCATGAAGACGCTGACTGCGGCCAATCTTCAGGTACAAAAGTACCGACATCGGCATCATCTATCAGTCCCGGAACTGGGTTGCTCCCTTTATGGTCATTAGCCGACACTAAAACAGCGGAGTAATGGTTGACGCCGAAGAAATCAGCAGAACCTTTGACGTAAGCTTTTTCTTCGTCAGTGAAGTCTGGCAATCGGGACCTAGAATAGCCCTGCGCCTTGCTCTTTTCTGCTACTCGCTGGAAAAACTCTTCGGGGAAACCACCTTGCTCGGAGAAGATCGGTTCCGCGTAAAGACCCCACTGAAAGAAGATAATGAAACTAAAGTTACTGACGCACTCTAGATTCTACTAGCACTTAATTGTTTCTTTGACCATTTATCAACTATTAAAGTGTTACAGAGAACGGCGTGGCCTCAACACAAAATTTTGTTTTTATCATAGTTTGCTGTAACTTCACAAATTTACATATCAGTGATACAATTTTTTGTACACATAAAGCCAAAAGTAACTGTCTGAAATCTTCATAGAAATTACACTTAAATACATAAAATTTCCGTTAGAAAGTCTAATACACGAGTATTCCTAACGTGCAAGAAAAATAATAAAAATTGGGAGATGAAACTTGCCTCGGATTGTCTTTTAATTTCAGCTGCCTCTTTATCTTCCTCGGAATCAGTCAAGGGTCCAAACCAAGCTACACTTATCGTTATCCCGCACTGTCCACCCTGTGTTGGCTTGAAGTCATTATTATACGCGTGGTAAGCTCTAGCATGGCCAAGCACTAGATTCTTAGCGCACAAGTACTCTGCAATACCATGAGCATTCAATGCAGGAGCCTTCGTATTCGACCCTAAACCCTCAAAACATATCTCTCTGGGTTCATTTATCGTGATCCAAAGCTTGACCCTATCGCCGAATTTTTCATAAGCCACGCGTGCGTAGTCTTCAAACCATTGTGCGAAAAGCGGATTCATGAAACCACCTAATTCTTGAAGTGGTTGAGGCAGATCCCAGTGGTATAATGTTATCATGGGCTTTATGTTATATTTTAGCATTTCATCGATGTAATTGTTGTAGAAGTCAACGCCTGCTTGGTTAATGTGATTGGAAAAACCGGAGGGAAGGATTCTCGACCAGGATAAGGAGAATCGGTAGGTGTCTATTCCGAGTTCTCTCATCATTTCGACGTCACGTTTGTATTTGTGGTAAGAGTCTGCTGCGATGTCGCCGCTGCTCTGGTCAATTATAAAAGAAGGCTGGTTGTGAGTTATGTGGTCCCAGATATTTTCACCTTTGCCTGTAAATAAGTCACACTTATTTGTACCCTCTGATTGGTCATTCATTAAATAAATAGGGGTATTTAGTCGCATGAATGGCTGCAATATTTTTAAAAAGTGAGTAGTAATTTAAACAGATGTGCTTCTGCTCTGTAGCAAAACATTCGAGCTTTCACTTATCTCATTGAATTCATAATAATTGGCATTGTTCATTTTTTTTAAGCTGTGCTTTTAACACCTTTATTTGATAAAATGGACTATTTCAAGCAACTAATTTGAATATTATGCTTTTACGTAGCTTTGTTAATTAATAATAAATATTTTTTCGTTGTTTGATAATTCGTGAATTTAGACAGAATCCCAATCGCCTTCGTTCGGCTGGCTATAAAAAAACCGGCTTTGTCTATGGTTTTGTTAGATTTGACAGTGACACGTGACAGTTGCCGTAGCCAAACTTTTTTTTTCATTTTTGTGGCAAACATTCGATGCTGGATTCTGTCTAAAAACCCGGTCGTTTGGTCAAACAAAGGTTCAAAGTACTTTTACAAAAATATCTGCAATCATAAAGTATTTTTGAAATCGGACAAGATAAATCGGATAATTGATGGTTTTCCTCGAAATGGTTTTCGAATTTGAGCATACTAAAAAAAATGATCAATGCCAATTATACATACATACATACATACATACATACATCACGTCTTTATCCCTTACGGGGTAGACAGAGCCTGAGGTAACAAAACCTAAAGGCCACGTTTAGCATGATTGTAGGCGTATAGGTCCACCTATAATAATTATGTAATGAATTTAATATTCGCATTCACGTTTATATTTTCTTTCTTGCTGTAATGTACTGGTACATGGTTATGTCTGGGTATTACAACCAAAGTGGACTTTGAGTTGATCCGAATAATTACACACACATCTACACAATCTGCTTATCGATCACAAAAACGATAGTGAATGATTGTATGTGTTTCTGTCATAACGCCAATTGCATACAAACAAGTACATTATTATTATTACGACCGGATAGCCTAGTGGTTAGTGAACCTGACTATAAAGATAGAGGTCCTGGGTTCGAATCCCGGAAAAATATATGTTTGCTTTTACGGTTTTACCCGTTCGAAATTAAATTTCTAAACAACATGAAAATTTGTTGTAGTTTAGAACTAATAACAACTCAATGTCAATTCAAATTTATATATAGAATCAGCTGTGTGTCAAAATTATATTTTACTTCAATACAAACATTCAACGAAGAAGCTTATTATTTTTATTTCAATACGTTATCAGCACGAAAAGGCTCTTAAAAGTATTTAATAAGCTTATGCTTTAGTGTGATATAGTTGTGTGAAGTCAAAATTTAAATTCACCCTTTAAAAGTGAATTTTCACGAATTTTCAATAAAAGTGCGGAAATGTCAGATCACACAAAAGGATCTAGTCTGCGTTCCCTTGCTGGGATTTTATTAAGCGGTAAGCAAGATTACGCTATTTGGAAGTTCAAAATGAGGATGTACCTCATACATGAAGATTTGTGGAGTACTATTGTGGGCTATTCAAAAGATGTTCCCGTAAGTACTAAGGATCGAGAAGATGAAGTCACATTGGCAAAAATATGCTTGACTTTAGAGGCCCCTGCAATCACACATGTACGAAACAGTACGACGGCAAAAGAGGCGTGGGACGCATTAGCGGCGGCTTATGAAGACAAGTCCATGGGTCGTCGTCTAGCCCTTGAACGTAAGCTCTACAGGTACAGTTTAACTGATTTTGATACTATAGAACTTTACATCAACGCCGTTATGTCGACTGTCCAGGACCTGGCGGACACAGGCAAAATAATAGAAGACGCCTCTGTCACAGCGATTATTTTAGGAGGATTAACGGCTCGCTATGATCCTCTTATAATGGCCATAGAGAACTCTACCAGTACCATCACAAGTGAGTTGGTCAAGACAAAATTATTATCAGAATTTTCAAGATCAACTTTAAATGGTGAAGGTTCGAACTCTCAGGGACTCTCAAGTCTATTTGGCGCGCTGAATGCGGGTACTGAAGACATTTCGTCTGAGAAATGGTACATAGATTCTGGTGCTAGTGCACACATGTCCGGAAGATCTGATTGGCTAGTAAATTACAAAGAATTTTGTACTGGTCAGGTAAAGATTGCAAATGGAGACATTTTATCGAGTGCAGGAATAGGTAATGTGCCTATTGTTAATAATTTTAAAACGGAAAGTGACTGTAATGTTACGAAAATTTCGAATGTGGTGTTTGTTCCTAATTTAAAAACTAATTTGATTTCTGTTAAGAAAGCTACTGAAAATGGTTTTAGTGTTGTTTTTGATACGAAAGGTTGTACATTTTTTAATTCTAAAAATTTTATGTGTACAGGTGATGCGGTTTTGCGTGGGTCCTGTTGTGGTGGACTGTATTCGCTGGATTGCACAGTTAGTCCTCCCAAACCCTTATCAGCGTTCGAAGTACAAAGTGATGTAACAAGTTTTCGTTTATGGCATAAACGTCTTGGTCACTTATGTCGTATAGGATTAGACAAACTTAAAAAGGATAATCTAGGCGTTGTGTACTCGGAAGTTGATAAAAACCCTTGCGTCGCGTGCATAGAAGGTAAGCAGGCGAAAAAACCTTTCAAATCTAAATCTCACAAGAAAACAACACATAAATTGGAACTTATCCACTCGGATCTTTGTGGTCCAATGTCTGAAAATTCATTTCAGGGAAATAAATACGCCTTGACTTTTATAGATGATTTTAGCCGTATGGTTTTTATATACTTTATTTCATCTAAGACTGAGGTTTTTAATAGGTTTTGTATGTTCAAGTCTATGGTCGAGAGGGAAACTGGACTTAAAATAAAAGCCTTACGATCCGATTGTGGGACCGAGTACATCAACAAACAGTTTGTTGAATACTTAGGTAAAGAAGGTATTAAACATCAGACCACAGTGCCCTATAATCCACAACAGAATGGGATTTCGGAAAGAACGAACCGATCTATTGTTGAAAAGGCTCGTTGTATGCTTTCAGATAGTTCTCTTTCGAAAGGTTATTGGCAAGATGCTGTGGAAACTGCCGTGTTTTTAAAGAACAGATGTCCACATCGAGCTCTCGACGGGAAGACGCCTTACGAACTGTGGCATAATAGAAAGCCAAACCTAACTCATTTAAAAGTTTTCGGCTGTCGTGCAATGGTGAAGATTCCAGATGCTCTAAGGAAGAAGCTGGATCCCAAAGCTGCACAATATATTTTTGTCGGATATTCAGACGACCGACAAAGTTATTTATTTCGTGAACCTAGTTGTCCAAGAAGGTTAGTAAAAGGACGAGATGTGGTATTTTTTGAAGATCATTTTACAGATATAAAGGCTAAAACCACCCAGTCTGTTCCTTTGGCTGTCCATGACAGTTCTATTTTGGATATGGTTTACAATAAGGAGCAGAATCCACTGCTGCCAGTTGCTTCCACTTCTCAGGAGAGCACTCACACGGTCTCAACTGAAAGTGAAGAAGAAGCTATTGTCTTGGAGCCAGTAACGGAGCAAGTTCACAATACTTCGGAATTTCTTAGCGCCGAAGATATTTCTGACGAAGAAGATGAACCAGAGCAGACTATGATACAGCCTGAAGAACGGTACCCTCTTCGAAACAGAATAGCTAAGAGAAATAACAGTAATTTTGACTGTAATGCTGCTGTTACTAGCGAACCTGATGAGCCCCAAAGCTTTGCTGAAGCTATCAAAGCAGAAGATAGTGCAAGCTGGCAGTCTGCGATGCAAGACGAGTTTAACTCGTTAATTAAAAACAAGACGTGGAATTTAGTTGAAAAACCCAACAAGAAGGTCATACCTTGTAAATGGGTGTATAAAATAAAGAAGGATGCCAATGGTAAAGTCGTAAAATACAAGGCAAGACTTGTTGCTAAGGGCTTTAGTCAAGTTTCAGGTGTTGATTATTACGAGACTTTTTCACCAGTTGTTCGTAATTCGTCTCTGCGTACACTAATTGCTTTAGCGGCAGAAATGGATTTAAAAATGCAACACTTGGACGTGGATACAGCGTTCCTAAACGGAGACTTGGAAGAGGAAGTCTACATGCAACAACCTCAAGGCTTTATCAAACAAGGCGAAGAAGGAAAAGTTTGTTTGTTGAAAAAATCGCTATATGGTTTAAAACAAGCGGCTCGAGCTTGGAACATTAAGCTAAATCAAACTTTATCTTCTATAGGTTTTATACGAACCTCTTCGGAACCGTGTGTTTACTTAAAAAGTTTTGGTGATGAGACTGTCATCCTGGCCGTCTATGTCGATGACATTGTCATATTTTATAAAAAAGAAATGTCATTTGTCACCGTGAAAACCGATTTGGAAAAACATTTCTCATTAAAAGATTTAGGAAAATTGGATTTCTGTTTAGGTTTGAATGTGAAACGAACGGACGAAAAAATATGCGTTAGTCAAAAAACGTACATTCAAACAGTGTTGGCGCGTTTCAATATGCAAGATTGCAAGTACATGTCAACTCCGCTGGACAATAACAAATATGAAAAAGGTAAAGAAACTGACGAGTCTTATCCTTACCAAAGTTTAATTGGTTGTTTGATGTTCTTGGCGGTGAACACAAGGCCTGACATAGCCTACGCTACAAGCTATCTAAGCCAATTCAATAATTGTTTCGAAAAGAAACATTGGTCGGCCGCAAAACGTGTTTTGCAGTATCTAAAAGGTACTATTGATTACTGTATCACTTACAGGAAAACGGATTCATATCTATGTGGATACACAGATGCAGATTGGGCAAACTGCATCTATGACAGGCGGTCCTATACTGGGTATTACTTTACGCTGGCAGGCGGACCCATTAGTTGGGAGTGCAAGAAGCAACCAACGGTGGCGTTATCATCCACCGAGGCGGAGTACATGGCTTTAGCTAGCGCCGCAAAAGAAGCTATATTTTTAAGAAGGTTAGTTTTCGATATTACGGGTAACGCTGATAAGGTTGTACTTTTTAATGATAGCCAAAGTGCACAAAAAATCGCTCTCAATCCAGTTCACCACAATAGGACTAAACATATTGATACCAAATTTCATTTTATAAGAGAAAAGATTAATGATGGTATCATAAACATTAAGTATTTACAGACTGATAAGATGATAGCTGACATCTTAACTAAGCCCTTAAGGCGGACAGCTCACCTTAGATGTATTATAGGTATGGGCTTAACCAATACAGTACAATACAATACAAATAATCTTTATTGATCTTTCTAAGTTTTTTGTTTGTTTATTGTTTTGTGTAAGTATTGGTACGTAGTTTTTTTTTTATCTCCATTGAGGGGAGGGTGTTGTAGTTTAGAACTAATAACAACTCAATGTCAATTCAAATTTATATATAGAATCAGCTGTGTGTCAAAATTATATTTTACTTCAATACAAACATTCAACGAAGAAGCTTATTATTTTTATTTCAATAAAATTAGAACAGAAAAATCCGAAAAGTAAAGCTATGGCTGAGAATCGAACCTACTGTACCGTAACGCTATACCGCTACACCACCCATAGCAGGTGGGTAAGCCTTCGAATCTTTCTATCTGTGCCATCTGTCACGTGACCTTGTTACTATGCGATTTTTTTGTCGCCAAGCGTCATCTGTTTGAATGGTGTGTCTGTACGACACAATTACAAACTTCCGTGGAACATCTAGGTGGAAAGGCAAATCGTGACGGGTTGTTAGCCGCATCGCCTAGAGATAACCTGATTCCTAAGATTTTTGCATTCTACTTATATTACTTATGAATTTGTAATTTTGATTACCATCTTCATTCCATGCCCCTTCTATTTGGTAAGCAGCAGTGGCTGTGCCGAACAAGAAGCCATCTGGGAACTTTCTGGACTGTTTCGTAGATGCGGCATTACAGCCAAGCAAAAGGATACTGAAAAAAAAGTTTAAATGAACAATCAAAAGTCGTTAGGTCATCGGTCATCATCATCGTCTCTATTGACCCCTGATTGTGCCCCACGATTATAAACCATAGGTACATATCTTATAGGTTTTCCTGTAATCTACAAATAATAAAAAAAAAACATGTGAAATGAACCAGCGTGAATGAAGCTTAGAAGGCTGTTACTATATCATAAAATAACTCTCGAGCGCTATGCCGTCATTTCTGAGCGGTACAGATTTTTTCTCATACATTGAAAAAAAAAGTGCACTAACTTCCGGCACCACCACTTTAAAGCGGCACTAGGTTTTTCGACATTTATTTTGAATCATCTATAAGCTATAAAAACGCCGTAAATTAATAATTAGTCGTAATTCCTCACTTGTACCTGAGAAATTCCATAAATGTACCGCTCAGAAATGACGGCATAACGCTCAGAATTATAGTAACAGCCTTCTAAGCTTCATTCACGCTGGTTCATTTCACATGTTTTTTTCCATGGGCTTGTAGTCCATAAGTAAAAAATATATTTTTTAAATCTATTATCCGTGACTTCGTACATTTCGAACTTTGGTGACTTCGAAAGTTCTGTCGCACCTTACAGCTAGTACAAGAGAGAGCGAGAGCTCTGTGCGCGCGTGATAGACTACCTGCCTTTTTCTCATTCTTCGCCCTAGAAAGAGACGAGTAGTCTAGAGCTGGCCGTGCTGGTACCTACGGTCCGAGCACGCCAAACGGGCCAAACGAAACACACCAAAAGGGTCAAACGGTGCTAAAATGTAACCCTCACCAAAAACCGCATATTTGCAGTTTGAGTTTCTCCGCTAAAATATTCTTTTTCCACATACCTCATCACCACTGCTACCTGCATCGTTGTAAGATTTACTATGGATACATTACTGGCCAAACCACCGTTATATAGCTAAGAGTAACATGATAAGCCCAATTGATCTTACGTTATCAAATTGGTATCAGATCACTCGAGTGGTGGTCTATGTATAAACAGTGTTATTATTGTTAAATAGATAACAGTCTAATCAATGTGAAGATACTTACAAGGTCAAGATAATCTAATCCATTCGCGTTGCTAAGTATAGCCATGTGGCAGCTCCACTTGTGGATCGAAACGGCAAGAAACTGATCACATACACAAGTGACAATGGGGACTATCGTTTATTTGCTCACCAGTTGGCGCCACTGTTGACTAAGGTCCAGAGGTACAGCTAGAAAAAACATAGCTAGCTAAAAACGTAGTTACCTCGGCAAACAAGCATACTTTTGGTAAAAAATAAGTTTGTAGTTAAACAGTAAACAAACAAACCTCTGAATTAGCTGCTCTGAAGCCGCTTATTTTTGTGCCTTTCTTTCCTAATTCGGCTTTCAAAGCGTTCAAATTCATCGCCAAATAATCCATAATTGTGATTATTTCACGAAGGAGATCACTTTTCAACAGGCAAATGAAAGAAATTGTAATTTATGTCACGAAGTCCGACAAAACCAGTAAAAAGTGAATGTTATTGGACCTCAAGCGACACAAGCGCCTCTAGTGGCAAATTCACACGCGATAGCCCCCATTCTAAGTGCAACGCGTAGTCGATATAAAGCCGAACGGTGTAGATTCTTGTTGAGTTTAGTAATGTGTGAAATTGGGGCCAGTAGGCTTATTACCTAACTCGCTCGCAATCGCCATCGTGTTCATTTTGACAGTTCATGTATGGGCTGACAGTTGGCATCGGAATCAGCTAGCCGTCACATTCATAAAAGAACTGTCAAAATGAACAAAATGGCGATTGCGAGCGAGTTAGGTAATAAGCCTACTGATCTTTAGCTGTAGTTTTGGATTCAAAATTCAGTCACCCCTTTGACCATCGCCGAATAATAGAAACAATTGTCAAAACAAAAACACCCCTGGTGTTCACTGAAACTAACCCAACTACTTGCTGAATGCTACTGAGAGATCTCGTTTAACTATGGTTAGCCTTTTTATTTCTAAACAGGGACGACCTCGGCGGGCGAGGGGCCATTCAAGTATTACGTAAGCAGAGTTTTTTTACAATTATTTACACCCCCCCTTCCCCTTGTCAGCAAAAGTAAGCAAACCTCTTATCCCCCTCCCATGCTTACGTATTCATTGGTACTTATTGTATTTTTCTTTTAATGGATTCTGTTTTTTATTGACTCGTGAGCAGCAATTCGAATCGAAACTTTTGACGTAATCACCATAATATCGTCCCCCCCACCCCCTATGTCATCAAAAATAAGCAAAGCAAAGACCCCCCGCCCCCCTCAAGCGCTTACGTAATACTTGGACGCCCCCTGAGGCTAGTAAAAGACAAATCAACAATACGGAACGCTCTTTTTTGTAAAAACTTACACCATTATCTGTTTAATGAGAGCACCAAAGCCGCGGGAGCTCCGACCGTTTGAATAGCTCTTTATACACCACATTTGCTTTAAAGCCCTCCCGAACTCCGAATACATATAAATCGCTACTCTTTTATTCCGCTTCCAGTAAATTGTGTTTAAAAGGGAATCATCTACGCGCTTATCCGCCGAGCCTACTGGCTCACGACCAGCAATTACCCCAGATGTGTTCTTGATTCAGCATAACCACATTTCGCGTGAAGTACCTACTTACTTACAGATTCGCAAGATGTGGCAAGAATGAACTGTATCAGTGGATGATATGACGAATGTATAGCGTAGTTGTTAGCGGCCCTGACTATGAAGACAGAGGTCCGGGGTTCGAATCCCGGCAGGCAGACATTTGTATGATGAATACGAATGTTTGTGCCTGAGTACGGATGTTGTTTGTTTTTATCCACGTTATATAAGTATCCGTTGCCTGGTAACCATAGTGCAAGCTTTGCTTAGTTTGGGACTGGGTCAATTGTAATTTGTCCCATGGTATTTATTTTATTTATTTTTATATTATTTGTATTACCGTTAAATTTACCTTTCTGCCATTGCTTTACCAGCTTAGTCTTAAAAATGGACTCATTTTATATTTAAGTATTTTTTTTTCTTATTACGCTGATGATATTTCGATTCAGAACGAAGACACGTAGGTACTTTCATTAACAAAATATTAGGGGACCCCTGTATAATAAGATAGGCATTGAAACTGGTCACTCACAGTGACAAGTGACATTTGTTTTTTCGTTCAATCCATTCGTGAGCGTTTTTCCAAAAAAAAACCACATGAACATTTTTTCCAGAATTTAACTATTTTGGGTTTTTCTTACTCAGAATCGTTACCCTATCGATCCTTATACAAGAAAATATGTGTCCCGAAATTTCCATTCCAGATCGTCACTTTTTTAAAATATAGCTACGTTATGGAACGTGACGAACAGGAAAAAAAACCATTGTCAAATCTGGGACACATTTTTTCTTGTAGAAGGATAGATACAAGAAAAAATGTGTGTGTGATAGAGCGGATGGATGAAAGTAGACTAACTAAACAGATCTATATGGGGAGTGTGAATGGTTACGTTGGGAGGGGAAGGCCTAGACGGACGTTCCGAGACCAAATAGGAGACGATTTGGAAAAAGGTCAGGTCAGGAGTACCCGAAACCGACGAGCATGTATGAAGAGATTGATGACTGTGGATGAAGCGAAAGAAATATGTCAGGATCGTAGCAAGTGGAATAAAGTAGTCTCTGCCAACCCCTGTGGGAAAGAGGCGTGACGGTATGTATGTATGTATGTAAGGATAGATAGGGTAACGATTCTGAGTAAGAAAAACCCAAAATATTTAAATTCTAGAAAAAATGTTCATGTGATTTTTTTTGGAAAACGAGTTCGTACCAACTCTTGTGAATTTATCTTGTACTCTATTATAAATGAATGTGTGTACGGGTTGTACAATAAATATGTGTTAGTGCTGCACGCGTTGCGTCTCGCGGGTTTTGCATTTTTTAAAAGGTAAAAAGGATGTGTTAATCAGGAACAGAGTAGCTTCTATAAGAAAGAACCTACTAGTGACGACTGTATAATATGTGCATGGAGGATGATGGACACTTTTAAACGTACAAATTTTATCACAATATAGCTCTCATGCTGGTCAGGGAATAAAGAAAAAACATAGAATGTTCTAGCTGATTCTCTTCCCGCCCAGATGGTAAAAACCTATTGAGGAAATTGGCGAAGATCTTATGAATCATGTTATATAGGCGATGCGGCTAGTACCCATCACTGTGTTGATTCCATTTTCCATCTATACGCCCATAATCATGCGAAACGTGGTCTTTAAGTCTTGTTGCTCTGTCTACCCCATAGAGATAAAGACGTGATTTATGTGAGTATGTATGCATCACAATGTCAGAGCAAGACAGACTGAAGAGATGTTGACACATCATATACTAAAACAAGCCGCAAGCCAGACAGTTGCCAGCAAATAATTTTTAGTTTTTTTTTTTTACTTGGGACAAATTACACCAATTGACCCAGCCCCAAACTGAGCAAAGCTTGTACTATGGGTACCTACCAGGCAACGGATAAACATACTTATATAGTGTAGATAAATACATACTTAAATACATACAACATCCATGACTCGGGCACAAACATTCGTATTCATCATACAACTGTCTGCCCCTACCGGGATTCGAACCCAGGACCTATAGCTTTATAGTCAGGGTCACTAACCACTAGGCTATCCGGTCGTCGAATTTGTTCAGTGGTTCAAAAAATTATCGATTATGTAGAAACAGATATCAAAGTTTGTTCAGGTCCGCTCGCTGTCAGAACTGAGTCGGAATTTAATCGCATTAAGACGTCACAGCAGGGGCTGTTCTCGTATATTTGACATTTAAACGCTAGAGACGTGTTTTGTGACCGAAAAGCACTAACCATATTGGAAGTTGTGGAAGGCCACTCCGAAATTCGAAGCTCGTATCATACCTTCTCTCTCTCTCAAATTAATGACTAATGAGTGTGAGCAAAACGGCACTAAGTATAAAGCCAGGGTTATATTTACGAGTTGCCAGCCCAACCTGAATCAGCTTACCCGTATACTGCAAGCAGTAATGATAATATAGCGCGTACCTGTTTAGTATGGCCCATTCGCCCACTGGTTAAGGTTAATCGACAATGTATCACCGACTTTATAGTGCACCTTTACATAAAACGCGGAATAAAACGCCTTTTCCGCTGCTACAACCCAATCTGTACCCAACCGGTAGTTTATTAGATAATCCACGCTTGTTTATTTAGGTCTGGAGTATTAAACCTGATGGGCAAAGTCACGAAAAATATTGATACAATAAAATGTATCAAAATCCCTACATTAACAGCATGATATAGAGCTGTATTTGAAGAACTTACAAAATCTCTAGATTCGTACTCAAGTAAATGACAGATTAAATGGTAATATTAAAGATTAAAAGCTGAGAATTCGAATGCATTGGATTTGCATAGTCTGTGTTCCAGTGTTACCAGAATATTGTTGAGAGTAAGACAGCAGATGTCAATGGGTAGTGGTGCTCAGTCACCAAGACACACAGTTGAATTAAAAAAAAACTCTATATTAATTCATCTAATTAATTTGCCCTTCTGGAATTTGACAATGAATCCCCCAGACTTACTGATTACCTTCATTAAATCACTCGCTAAATTCTCTTTCAAAAGCGTTCGACACGTTATATTTCGCAAGTAAAATATTTCACTATCTATCATAAATATCAATTAAAATTACCTTTATCATAGTCAAAATCCACGTTTCATATATTTTTTTTTACCAACCCTCACGACAAGAACCGCAGCAATTCCTCCATCGAAAATAGATCACTCCATTCAACGTGGACCTATCATTGCGAAAGATTTCGGCTGAAGCGTGTCAGCGTCACGCCTGTAATTAATTAGGGTCCCGCAAAAAGGTGTCGAGGTCCAGTGGCATGACGTAGGCTCCTGGCTGCGGCAGTATCCGCCCAAATGCCGTATGGGCCGCCCGCGTCGCCAGGGCGGGCCGAAACCCGCGCGCGAGCTTAAAAAACACGTTCCTTTTTTGAACAATTTTTTTGTCAAGTGCCAGTAACTTTTATATCTTCAAGGACTCTGAAGTTTGTTTTTTAACCGTTCGGGCAAAGGTAATGGCGTGTGCAACCAAAGTTAATTAGCTTAATGACACAGTTAATCGAGATTTGGTAGATCGGGTACGATAATAGGATTATGTTACATGTGTTACTAATTAAGCGCTCCATTTGAATTTGCTTTAGAAGGGTCAAATCGAGCCGATTAAATGATTTTTTTTATACGCGATTTTTTGTTCGATCGACGAGCTACTTAGTCGATTAATTATGTTGTTTATATTTGCGAAGGAGCTTGCAATCATTTAAATTCTGAAGCTTCTTATTCAAACACTTGACTCTAACAGACATATTTTTGACTCGTGACTAGACTCTTCATAACATTTCTTAGCATAGCATTCAAGTGTTTAGTTTACGTATCATTTAACATCCTATAAGCTTGTCAAGTATCCAGTCGACGTAAACTCCCACGGCGTCTTCGTAAATTGTAAACCACGCACTAAGAAAATCTAATTTCCTGAAGAAACGTACGATTTCGTCATGACGCAGGATGTGTTCGGCGAAATTGAATAAAATCGTATTACAATGCTTCGCGTTCTTCCCCACTACGCATATGGCCAAGACACTTCGGTATTTCGCTAAAAGAATCTGCTTATTCATAAAAAATTAACCTGTTTATAACTGAATGTTTTGCTTGTGTCTGGCAAATGTAATTTGCCTATACTACTCCTAACACAAGCTTAACGAACGTTAACAAATAATATGCTAAAGTAATAATTATTTGCTTTGTAGTTCTAAGTGAGTTTGTTGTTTAAGTATGTACGAAGACCTCTATAGCTTCTCATAATAAGATATATAATCTATTTCTATTATTAAACTGATAAGTTATTTTTCAATTGAAGACACGTGAGCAACATTTTAGAAATGGCAAAATTGATAATTGAGTCAGGGGTTGCTATGTAGAGAGTTGTATTTGGTGACCTAAAACCAATTCCTCATTAGTGGTTGCGATGTAGGTTTTTGATTTTACTTTAATCCAACATTGTTTCATAAATATACATAACTAGCTGTTGCCCGCGACTTCGTCTGCGCAGAATTCTACCTTATTTTTATTTATTTATACGGCCCTCTCATCAAATCCTTTCTTACCGGAAGCCTACGTCATAACTACTTGCGTGACAAAATTCATATACATTGGGCATATGCCTCCCTCATAGACCTCCAGTTGCCTCGGTTGGAAGCGTCTCGCATCCACCGTGAACCCGCGACTTAAGCAGGTCATCTGTCCACCTCGTTGGTGGACGTCCTACGCTGCGCTTTACCGATCCGCGGTCTCCACTCGAGAACCCTTCTGACTAATCACGGCGTACCAATATTCCGTAGCTTGCCTGTAAACAGATACTTATAATTCAGGTATTTCTGTCGAATTCACCTGCCTTTATCTATCCTACAGCCAACCCAAAACTACTTAATGTATTTTATTAGCCGGTGCGAGAATCTAACGGTGACTCAGGCCCATAAATTGTTACGTCTCGTCTCCAAAGTGATGCGTAAGCTTCAGGAATAAACACGTCAAATAAAGTCCCTAAGGGTTTGTCTTTTACGGTGCCATTCAGCAAAATAGGGTGGCCTCTCTCTGCATTTATCGATGTCAATTTCTTATAGGAATACAAGCAAATGTAAATTTTACCCGGGTGAATACCTTGAAAGATGTGAACAAAGTTCCTAAGAGTCGTAAGCGTTGTGTTCTGGTTTTACCGAGAAAATGAAAAAAAAACTTTCGGGAAAACCACCAAAAATAAAAATAAACATCGAAAAGAACAATTTCAAATGTTGTGATTAAATATTGCATAAAAAAAATTGCCTTTGATATTATACAGCCATGAGATTATCATTACGCGAAAATTAATTATCTTGTTTAGTAGGTACACCATTTTGGAGATTTTTGGAAGGAGCCGAAACTGAATTAGTTTGACTTTAATTGTCAGTTGTGTAACAGAAAGTACCTAAGTAAACTGTTCTATTACTAATTAGGTACAAGAAAACCTTTTCCAGCAAAATCTGTGTCAAAAGTTCCCACAGCAAACTGCTTTAAAATGTACTTCAAACAACTCAGCACAGAGACCAAGCATTAAGAAAATGGAACAGAATTCAAAATTAAACTCGACAAACACAAACACGGATACCTTTTCGCCAAAACTCGCGGAAAGCCAACATGAAAAACATTAACGTAAAAGCTCCCATTAAAGATGTTTGCCGTAAAAACAGCGACAACACCGAACCAAGTTCCTGCAGGAATTACATCCGAATAGAAAGTAAATATGAAATTAGTTTGATTCTTAACTTTTTGTACAAACCTGCGGCGTTCTCTGGCAAAACAATACAGAAATCAATTCCAATATAGTCCAATGATGTCATAAAAATTATCCGAAACCAATAACGGCGGCCAAAACTTAGAAGGCAGATGTTTACGACTGCGACGCGGATGGCTCGATTTCAGTAAGTGCCTCGCGGGAAGGCCACGTCTTGAAAGTAGCGGGTGCACAGGCAATAGCGTTTGCATTAGGTACATAATATGTAGCTGACGTTTTACGTAAGCTTGTGAATATCATCATCATCGTCAGCCATAAGACGGGCGTGTTGTAGGCCTCCACTTTGTGACTTCCTTCGCCTCTGTTACATTTTTGATGTAAAGTAGTGCTTACATGATATCAATTTCGTATCCCAGTTACCTATTTGTTTTTTTCCCATTCATACTACCCATGCGTACTATCAATGTATTATGAAGGTTGAAATATTTAGTGGTTTAATATGCAGAGTCATCAAACAATACGATCCATGCATCAGCATTCTAGCCCGACTTCCATGTTGGTCTGGGAGCAAAGAAGACGGTAAAGCCCATCGAAAGAATGGGTGAAAATCTTAGGAATCATATTATACGCCATGTGGCGTGTGTGGTACGCCAACTCATTACTATTTTGATTCTCCTTTCCTCCCATACGCCCGCAATCATTTTAAACGTGACTCCGTAAGGGATAAACACGTGATATATATATTAATGTATAATAATATGATCGAGGAATACTACTAAAAGGTCAAAAGTCACCGGCCGTGTTTTGAGGTTAGGGTTGAAAGCATGTTTTAGAATGACGTGTAGTGAATTAAGTGTGTATCGTACCTACATTATGTGTATTAACCGCTCAAGTTCCGCTCCTCTACCCGCTTATTCCAAGACGTGGCTGCCAAGGGGTTATAGAACAAGGCCTTGGCAAGGGGTTCGACCGCCTTTCCGCCGTGGCAACGCCCCCGGGCTAATTACGTCTGTCTTCACTTCACCTTAATCGCTTCTTAAGTATTCAGATTATTTAAAATTGGAATTTCAATTATGAACCACCCTTTTGTTTCACAAAACAAAATAAAGGAAAAGGGGGAATTTTGTTCAACTATTTTTAGAGGTCGCTTAATAGCCGGCCGTTTGGAGACGCTTCCGTGGAAATTGCCGGTTAAGCTAGACAGTTTGTTTAAATATATTGTGAAGCGTCAGTTTCTTGTAAAATTTTGCGCTTTTTAAAATCTACTTTAAGTTGAAAATTAAAGTAAAAATCCTACCAACTTGAATGTACAAATATTAAAATTTATGTTTAAGATTCAAATAATAGCATAGAATCATTTCATAGTTCACGAAATTTTGTACTTTAAAGTTTTATATTTCGTAAAATCTCTGGATGGAAAAATTGTTTTGGAAAACTTAAAAAAAAATACCTATCCAATGACATTTACGTACCTACCTATAAGGGAGGACATACCCTAAAAATACACTCGTAATTTTATTCTAGGTGCGATTTTGTCAACAAGATTGTTAAGCTAAGCTGCGGATACGCGAATATATGGAGAAACTGTAAGAGTTCCGTTTTTGCTATTTTGACTACGGAACCCTAAAAACGTTATTTAATCTGAGAAAATCGGTACTGTGTATAATAGATTTAATAAAATCCATTCCGTTCTAGTGAAAAAGGCTTAAGCTTTGCCCTGAAAATAAATAAAATACATAAATTTGCACAAAGTACTTGCATAAATGCAATAATAGTTCACTATAGCCTATAATTTTATCATAATGTCCTACGATTTCCCTTGTGGAGCCATGACACTGTTATGCTAAACGGTATAGCCAGTTTCAAGCTTAAAGGAGGCTAATGTTTTCGTAATGCGGCTGAAGAAACTTGGCTCAAACTGTCGTTATTACAGGCCTCAAACCAACGATGTTGAAAGTTTCAATCGAACGGTGACGTACGGAGGAAGAATTGTATTGAATTACATATATCATTTTAACGTATTCAGTCAGAACATGCGTTTTCATGATTTATTCAGTGTCTATCCCATAACTTACCAGCACTTGCAGAAGTCTTGGGTTGAACAGTCGCCGAATACGTCAATATTTGTTAAATTAATCAGATTTGTTATCTCTAGGTGTCGTGTAATTGTTACCTTTTGACATATATTATTGTGAATTTTTCTCCTTTAGGTAATGGAAAGTCTTCTTGAAATTTTTGATTAAATTTTACATTGACGTAAAGTAGCATTACTCCTACAACCTTTAAACTGGTTGGGTAACATTCCTATTATTTTAATTTTATTGCAGTGCATACACGACTGCACGTAAACTGGAGTTTCCCTTTCATACTAAAGAAAACACGATCGTCAAGTAAGTTTAATTAAGTTCACTCTGAGAAAATACTGTAACATTTTATAAAGCTACTCGGAACTAACCATTTTCTGAGAAGCGAAGCTTAGCAAATAAAATTGAATTCCTAATTTTTCATTTTGTTTTATTCGAGGCTTACGAGCTCCATAACATTTATATTTTTCATCACAGACTATATTTGGAAAAAGAATACGGAATTTCCCACAAAGAATTTTATATTTGAAGAACTAAAAATGGTCTTTCATGTCTGTCCAAACCCGTTTTACTTTTGGCAATATTATCTAAAACTAGTTGTTGCCCGCGGCTTCGCTCCCGTTTTTTTTTCTCCTAAATTTCAATATGAAAAATAGATAGTAGCCGATTCTCAGACCTACTATATAAAATTTGGTAAGAATCGGTAAAGCCGTTTCGGAGGAGTACGGGAACGAACATTGTGACACGAGAATTTTATATATAAGATATAGATAGAAAATCGCATACCTAGTTCCCGCGGAATAGCGATAAGTAAATACTCCGTCTACGTAGTTTCGGAAAACAGCTAGTGTTGGTCATAAATCGACGAATACAATGGCCCAGTCTTGCCTTATGCGACACCCGTCGCGGCGAGCAAATTCTTCATCCACTGTGTGGCTAATATGCTTACCTCGCAGCAGCTTACTGGTGAAACACGCAATGTATTAGAAAATAGCTACTTTTCCGCACCATCCAGCAATCACTGGCTTCAACTGCATCACAGGAGCCCTGTGCAGTGGGATGAATAAAACTAAACCCGGAAAACATTTTGGAAGCCTCGTTGAACATGTTAACTCAATTTAAGTTGTTTCAGCTGCACCTACAAGTTGGAGCTTGAGTTTGAAAGCAACTTTGTAATCCTGTAGGCTTATTACCTAACTCGCTCGCAATCGCCATCGTTTTCATTTTGACAGTTCTTGTATGAATGTGACAGCTAGCTGATTCCGATGCAAATTGTCAGCGCATACATGAACTGTCAAAATGAACACGATGGTGATTGCGAGCGAGTTAGGTAATAAGCCTACTGTACTGCCCTCTAGTCAACACGCATTCACGTGCTAACTTTTTTTATTAAAACAGATAGGACTTGGCATGAGTGAAATAAAAAATGCGAAACTGATATTGATAACAATTTTATCACTACTAATACTCTAAATGCAAAAGGAACTCTATCTGTGCCCAGGGGCCTGATTTTTGAAAGCACGTCTCTCGAAGGTGGTATAAATCTGTTTATATCTTCAAAACTACAGCTCTTATCAATTTTTTGACTAGTTCACAAGATTAATGAGAGCCGTAAGTATCTTCTAAGCTACTCGTATTTCGAATTCAGCACAATTATTCACCACTTTCGAGTGGTATTTTCACACATGTGCTTTCAAAAATTGGGCCCCTGGACATCGCAGATGGTCCAAAGATAATATACAAACCAATCACGTGGTTGCCCTAGACACCACAGATGGTCCAGAGATGATCCAGGCTGATGGTGCGGCTAGTAAGGATACAGAGAATAGTAATGAAAGTGATTAAAATATTAGCTGTCTGTCTGTTACGCTTTCACGCCGAAACCACGGAACTGATTTTAATGAAATATGGTACATACACAATTTCAGCCCAAGGAAAGGACATAGGATAGTTTTGTTCCGAAAATGTGTATATTTCCCGCTGGATAGCGGCAAGCTAATTCTGCGCAGACGGAGTCGCGGCCAAATGCTGGTACTTAACTATTTTAGGAGTTTATCTCTCTAAAAAAATGGTAAAAGCTCAAGGGGATGGGCGAAAATCATAGGAATCATGTTATAGGCGATGCGGCTACGACCCATTACTATTTTGATTCCCCTTTCCACTTACACGCCCACAGTCTTGCTAAACGTGACCTGTAGGTCTTGTTACCTCAGGCTCTGTCTGCCCCGTAAGGTATAGGGACGTGATTTGTGTGTGTGTGTTAATCCTCTGTAATTGAAAAATTATTACAGCCAAACAGTAGATAGTCAAATGCGAGATTGTTTAACAAAGTCAAATTCATTAGTTATGTCATTATTGTATGTTACATTATACCTAATAATGGGACTACAGAACTCGCCCCATTGTTTACAAGTAACAACACACTCCTATTATTTTAGACAAAAGGGCTCCTTATAAGCAATTTTGCAGCAATTTGATGAGAAATTAAGCTTAATTTGTTACTCGAGACAGTATTTTTACGAGACCGTTAAAAGCGTAACCTTATTAACGGTGTAATTGTGTCCTTGTTTCGCGATCTTTGTTCCGAGGACAACTGTAAATCTGAGACGGCTTTACTACCCTGGGCAATTAATTTATTACTTCGGTAACAAACCGAGGAGAACCTATTACTTACTCGTAGTTTACTACCTATAAAATTACCTTTTCTGGGTACTGGAAAAGGACCAAGAAATCGAGGAATTCTTTCCAAAAATTTGTATATGTAGATGATTTTTTAGAAAGCTTAGCGTAAATTTTGTGTCGCAATAAATTCAAACGCGTCCGCCTGAAGTGTTAAATACTATGTTACTTGTTTGTTGTTTTGTGTCGCTAGGTGCACTGTTAAATTTTCCATACTGCTTTTGCAATTCACGATGGCCAGCTTTATTTGGTAAACTCATCTGAATACGTTTCAAATGTGCGTGAGAGCGGAAGCGGGTTTGGTAAGAATAAAAAACTAAAGAGAAATTTCGCTCGAAAATTGCTTCTTAAGACATGCATGATTGCTTAAGGTATGCAGATACGTATTTACATAGGTGGGCACAGTTAATCCAATTATTTACTTCATTTATCGTTAATTCGTTAGTTAAAAAGTTAACTTTGTTCATCGGTTTATTTACCCATTGTAAGTTAAAAGTTAACCAAAAAAAAAACAATTAGAAAGAAAAATCAAACACATTTATTTATTTCGATAGTAAAGTAGGTAGAAGGCTACTGTTAATCTTAATTTTGCATTAGGTGCATGGATGTTCCTCTTCATAAAAATTAACAAATTAAAATTGACATTCATAATCGTTTAGCATGTAGAAAAGTATTATATTTAATAAAACGACTAATATAACGGACCAAAGTTAACGGAAGTTCAATTTAACGGCAGTTAGTAAGAGCGTTAACATTTTTTCAAATCATCAAATCAAAATCAAAATTTAATTTTTGCAAATTGGCCGCCAAGTGCTCTTTTACAAGTCTTTTTTGAAACTTCCAGCGCATTCGGAAAGACCATCATTGCCAAGAAGAATGCGCCGCAAGAAACTTAGCAGAAAGTCATTTTTTCAAAATAAAATTCAGTAAGAATACTTAAATTCTGCTTAAATTAAATACATTTCTAAAAGGTAATGTATAAGGTCCCGAGCCTTAAATTATATTAGACAAATAAATTATTTTGAAGTTACCTTATAAGTTAATCCGTTAAGCAGATTGTTAACTTCGTTAATTAACGGGTAACGGGTTACCGAGTTAATGCCCACCTTTGCGTATTTACCACAAGTAAAGTTCACTTGCCATCGTGAATTGCAACAACCATAACGCGTTCGAGACGTTTTTTTTTGCCACAAATTTACACCCATTTCGTTATTATTTTCAGGGGAAGACCTAAAATGGTTCTCTATCTGATTCTAATCACGCTCGAAGAAATCCACAACATTCACCAAACTCAGGCGGCCACCTGAATCTATTGTGCTGAATTGTCGCCGAATGGGAATTTGGCGTGCTTATTGTGAGACTCGACGGGGCTGTGTTCAAAATTGTATTTCGAATGTGACAATGCTGAATGCTTTAAGCGGCTTCATTGCTTTTGAGAAAAATAAGGTGCTTGGCGGGAAGTCGGCGAGAGCCTATCGTGTTCATTTAACTTGACTGCATGGTCTTACATCCCTTTGCCTTTTCTGTGTGAAAACCATATTTTTTTATTCAAAGAATTACGTTGTTCTTTAGACGCCGTTCACTTTGAACGTCAATTTTTGGAAACCGGTGACAATCATCTACTAAAGTAATCCAGTTCAATTTTAGGATACTTTCTTGTTCAATCTTTTTGAACACTTTCAAAGCTTGCAACTTGGACTTGGAACTATAGGGTGGCGATGTAGACTTCACAATTCAATTAGCTGCGATTGGTTTCAAAACTTTTATGCAATGCCAAGAGCCACTTTTGCGATTACTTCGTAGCTTCCAAGTTTTGTCAAACAAAAATAACCATGAATCTTCAATCAGTTAATATTCAGTTGAATTAAAGCCTCCGTGTAAGTTTGTGACGTTTGTGACCTATATTAAAAAACGTCTGCGCTTGCGTAATACTTGGCAGTAACTGAGCGTTTTCCAAAAAAAGTACTCGTGAACATTTTTTCAGAATTTAAATATTTTGGGTTTTTCTTACTCAGAATCGTATACCCTATCAATTCTCATACAAGAAAAACAGTGTCCCAGATTTAACTATGTTTGTTTCCTGTTCGTCACGTTCCATATCTACCTATATTAACTATGTTTGTTTCCTGTTCGTCACGTTCCATATCTACCTATATTAACTATGTTTGTTTCCTGTTCGTCATGTTCCATATCTACCTATATTAACTATGTTTGTTTCCTGTTCGTCACGTTCCATATCTACCTATATTAAAAAAAGTGATGAACTGCAATGGAAATTTCGGGACACATTTTTTTCTTGTACTATAATAATATGTAAGAATCGATAGGGTAAACGATTCTGCGTAAGTCGAAAATTTTAATAATTTTTAACTTACTTTACTTTAAATCAACTTTCCTAGTTTTAGTGTTCTTTATTGTCATGTAGTTCTTAATAGTGTGTATATTAATAAAAATATTTTGCACGTCAAAAATGTAGAAAAATAGTGCATTAATAATACAGTGCTTATTTCGGATTCATTTTAGGACAGTAAATAAAGTTCTCGCTTCAGTTTTTTTAAGAACTCTAAAAATAACAGTTTCAATGCAAGTTACGGACACACAATGTTTCTGAGCTACATAAACCGCGCAATGTTCTCAAAATTTCATTTATAATTAAAAAAAAACAAAACAAACGAAACAGCCCCAATACAAAAACCGCTGCCGTGACGTTTCGAAAAAGTTTGTTTGAAAACGCTCCGTACGGTAATACGAACCAAAAACCAAATAACAAAACGGGAATCAAAGCATTAGTCCGACCCAACCCTTTGCCCGAGAACCGCCAGGGGACAGATTGTTCCGATAAGACCTTGTCATAGTGCTTTGCGGTATTTCGTGCAGTTGAATCCGAATGTGTTTGAGAAATATTAGGTCTCCGACGCTGGTTTAGATGCTCGCTTAAACGATTCTCATTTTTTCGGGGAAGATAGTCGTGTAAATTACTGAGACAGGAGGTACTCTGCCACACTTTAGCGTATTCACTAACCCCCTTTTTCATGAACGCTCTATAGGCTTCTGCTAACTTAGCAATCGTTTGTCCTTATCTGTGAAAGGTAAATGTCAAAGTGACAGATAAGGACAAACGATTGCTAAGTTAACAGAAGTCTATAGAGCGTTTATGAATAAGGAGGTAAGCATCTCTGCAATCTCTAGCGTTGACTCACTAAATAAAGGTGTCATAGAATCTATCATAATCATGTCATTACAGAGGTACGCTAAATAAGACACATACTTAAATCACGTCTTTATCTCATACGGGGAAACAGATTCTAAGGCAACAAGACCTAATGGCCACGTTTAGCATAATTGAGCGTATAAGTGAAAAGAGGAATTACAATAGTGATGGGTTGGGAGCCGCAACGCTTATGCTTATATGATTCATAAGAATTTTGGCCAACCCAAATAAGGATTTTTAGAAATTATATTTAATCAGAGAAGAGGAGGTAAGGCCGTGGTCGCTTTCACCCGCCGCACGCGGCCGACAGCGGCCCGCCGCCCGCGGCGTCTGAATGGTGTGTTCGGGAATGCTCGGGAGTGGTCGTTTTCGCCCGCCGCGTGCGTTACGCCGCACGCGGCGGGCGAAAACGACCACTCCCGAGCATTCCCGAACACACCATTCGGACGCCGCGGGCGGCGGGCCGCTGTCGGCCGCGTGCGGCGGGTGAAAGCGACCACGGCCTAAAGCTGTGGTCATAAACTAGTTCTTTACAGGAATACTCAGGCATCTTAAAGATATACGACCGTCGTTGAATTCTGTTCATAATGTATTAGGTACTATAAAGTTTTACACCGCCTCCTCAGCACAATTTGGGTTCCACACTTAGGAAAGACTAAAAACGTCTGTAGAACTTCAACCTCTGTGTAGCCTGTCTCATATGTTTGCTAAGAATACAGATTTCAACAAAAGCTGTTAAGAAAGACCCGAGTGAAGTTTCCCGAGGTATGAAACAAAAGCCTCATTAGGATTTCGGCGGCGTAGCGTGTTGAACATAGGCCCAACATATTTCAGAGGCTGGCGGCCTTTACATTTTTCACTCATGCGTGACTTCCCTTGAGATTTAGCACCAAAAGTGTAACAGAGACAGTGAGCTGGAAGACTTTATCATTGAGTAATACCGATATATACATATTAATTACGTCTCCAGGGAAATATCTACGCGCTTGATAGATGCTTTTGGTGACAAAGAATTAGCCTCGCGATTCAACGCGGCAATGCTGCTAGCCTTCTGGGTACAATGAGGACTGACAGTGACCTGGGAGGGGTGTTTTATTTGTAGTTTAAGTTAGGCCCATGGTCATGGTTTAAGTTAGGTCTTCCATGCTGGTCTGGGAGCAAAGAAAAAACATAGAATGTACCAGTTGCTTCTCTTCCCGCGCAAATGGTAAAAACCCATCGAGGGAATGGGCGAAAATCATAGGAATCATGTTATAGGCGATGCGGCTAGCAACCCATCACTAGTTTGATTCCACTTTCCACCTCTACGCCCTCAGTGTCTTGCTAAACGTGGCCTGTAGGTCTTGTTATCTTAGGCTCTGTCTACCCCGTAAAGACGTGAATTGTGTGTGTGTGTGTGTGTGTGTGTGTGTGTGTGTGTGTGTGTGTGTGTGTGTGTGTGTGTGTGTGTTAAGTTAGGCTAGGTTTAGCTTAATTTTGTACATAGTATTTAGTATTTTTTTAATTTTTAATGTACAGTTTTAATGTCATTTCTGCGTTTAATACATTAAACACTTAAATTGCGTCTTTATTCCTCTCGGGGAAGACAGAGCCTACGATTATTACGATAGTAATTGTGGGCGTTTAGGTGGAAAGGGGAATCAAAATAGTGATGGGTTGCTAACCGCATCGCCTATAACACGATTCCCAAGGTTTTTGCCCATTCCCTTGATGGGTTTTTACCATCTGTGCGGGAAAAGACGCAGCTGGTATACTCTAAGCTTCGTTGTTCTACGAGTAACTTTCGCTATAGAACTTACCATAAATTCTTGTGAAAGTTTTCAGAAGTTTCTGAGAATATTCTGGGCTTTTTTGAGAATTTTCTGCAACTTGCACATGGTTAAGCAGACGTGTTTTTATTGAACTCCATGCTGGTCTGGGAGTAAAGAAAAAACATAGAATGCACCAGTTGCTTCTCTTCTCGCGCAGATGGTAAAAGCCCATCGAGGGAATGGGCGACAATCTTAGGAATTATGTAATAGGCGATGCGGCTAGCAACCCATCACTATTTTGATTCCCCTTTCCACCTATACGCCTACAATCATGCTAAACGTGGCCTTTTGGTCTTGTTACATTAGGTTCTGTCTACCCCGTAAGGGATATAGACGTGATTTATGTATGTATGTATGTATGTATGTTTTTATTGAAATAGGAAAACTCAATCCTTAGGAAGAGGCAGCATGCAATTATAGAAAGTTTTAAAAATTAAATTATTCTTCGTCGTCCCACTCTCGCAGAGTGGCCGCGGTCGTCATACCAGGGGTATAGGCAAACTGCGCAATACTCCACCATCGACCAAAATTAAATGGTCACCATAAAAATGTTTTACACCTAATGCTGTAACTTATACGTCGTCTTGATCGCAACATTATCGATAATGCCATCGCGTATGATTTTACTATCACATTCCGAACGCTACATTAAACTAAATGATACTTTGCCGAAGATCTGAATGTGGTTTCCGTGTAATTTGACAATGTGCCCGTTAAAATGTTACGTATTCACAGTATCTCGCAGGCATTAGAATAGGGGTGAAAACCAAGAGTTATGCGATTTCAACGGTATTTTATTTGGAATTCAGGCAGGAAAATCTGTGATGTGGCGGTTTGACTTTAAATCCTTTTAGCAGAGGATCGTGGGTTCAAATGGTGCAAGTGAGTCAACTGGTGCTACGAGTGAGAGAGCACCACTAGCTGTAAATTAAATCCACAATGCAAAAGGATCGCAGATGCGTTTTTAGTCTAGTGGGCTAACCTAAAAAACTTCAAGTTCAACATGAAACTACCGTGAGACTTAATCATTATTACACATAAACGGATAACTCACGTATAAAAAGTCGAGTGATGCTCGACATGTTTCGGACTATTTCGTAGTCCTTTTTCCAAGAGCGCTCGCCCCGGCGGCAGCGACACGAACACTGCGCTCTTGGAAAAAGGACTACGAAATAGCCCGAAACATGTCGAGCATCACTCGACTTTTTATACGTGAGTTATCCGTTTATGTGTAATAAACTTCAAGTTATTTACATACACACATACACAAATCACGTCTTTGTCCCTTACAGGGTAAATTGAACATGAGGTAACAAGACCTTAAGGCCGAGTTATTTGCTAGTAAATAATATCGCTTAATCCCCTTAATGAGCAAGAACGGTAGGAGTAATCCAATTCAAGTATGGTGGCGGTAGCAATACGGACTTATTTACACACGAAGGCACATCCCTCCACAGTAAACTAACGATTTGAAAAAAATACTGTTAATCTCGTGCGTACAAGATGTCTTAGTGTGCGTGATTGGTGGTATAGTTGAATCATCGAGAGCGTGGAATTGCATATGTAGTAGTATTGTTTATTTACAGGCATTCTATATTTGAATTTTCTATTTTCTTGTACTATCAGCATACAAAGAGGTTGTTATATATATCGAAGAACTAAAAACAAAAATAATGTCAGTGTGAAATTGTCAATATTATTTACGTTGTGCGTATATTTTTACATCTGATTTGATTGTATTCTCAATTAATTATTGTGTCCGCCCGTACGACGTACGTAAAAAAATATGGCTGTAAGTAATTTTGGTCCTATTGAGAGTCACTGCTGAGGACTGGGAAAATATTTGTCACCACGTCGAAAGTGAAGAAAATAAATATCGATGTCAGGAAGGAGAAATGGATCAAATAACTGTCAATTTTATTATCAATACTTGTGACAGCTCAGATGAAGAACATGATAGCGAATAAAAGAAAAAAACAGAGGACTACTACTTATTCCACTTCTTGGGTATGTCATTTTATTAAGTTAAGAGAAAATTATTCTCCTTTTGTTGCAAACGGTACAACCACTACAAATGCAATTCCATCTTCTCGATAATTCAACTATAACGACAGCGACTATAGACCGCTTAAATGAATCCTCGCCCGCGCGGTACAGGGGCGTGGGGTAGGCGACAAAGGGGGCCGAGAGAAGTGCGGGCGGCAGGCGCTCTACCCGCCCGCACCTCTCTCGGTCCCCTTTGTCGTCTTACCCTGCGCCCCTGTACCCAGGGTTCATTTAAGCGGTCGGTTTAAACCGAGCTATGCTCGGAGTCTCTCTGAAGGACAGGATTCGTAACGAATACATCCGACAGAGAACCAGAGTTACCGACATAGCTCAAAGAATTAGCAAGCTGAAGTGGCAGTGGGCCGGCCATATCTCGCGAAGAACCGACAACCGCTGGGGGAAACGTGTTCTTGAGTGGAGACCGCGGCTCGGCAAACGTAGTGTAGGACGCCCTCCGGCCAGGTGGGATGACGATCTGCGAAAGACTGCAGGCAGATGCTGGATGCGTCAAGCTGAAGACAGGGCGCTATGGCGCTCATTAGGTTAGGCCTATGTCCAGCAGTGGACTAATATAGGCTGATGATGTTGATGTTGTTGATGTTTAAACCGACGATTTGGGACGCGTTTGTGTTATGCACACAGACGTGTTACACAGAAATACGATTAAGTATTCGAGTCATAAATGTGAAGGGATGCAGATCTCAGTCATTTGCGGTTATTCAGGATGGATCAATTCAAAATAAATCTTATTACATAAGCCTACAATCGACGTGTGTTTTCGTCGCTGTTAGCTGATTTTGAAAGTCGACCATTTTTTTAACTGAGAGGAAATCTTTATAGATGCCCTATACACAGGGACGCCTAGGGGTATGTGGGACTCCCCCCCGAAGGGGTATACCCAAACGAAAAACTCTCCGGCGTTGCCTCAGTCCGGTGTGATGGGGACGCAGTGGGATGTCACTAGGGTTTCACCTCAAACGCCGCCCCGGTGGCCCCGTCTTTCACTAGGACCGCGCCAAGAAGGGGAGGGCCCGTACGCTGGGCACGTCTTCCCTTAGACGATGAGACCGCGCAATGCAGTTAGGTAAAACCCCGTTAGAAAGTCGACCAAGCCAGGCTGCGGCTCCACTGAGGCGGAGACGAGCGGAGCGGAGAGGAGACGTGTGGGGATCGACCAATCATATTACAGATCGGAGACGAGATGTGGATTTCATGTAATATGAATGTAATATAATTGGTCGATCCCCACACGTCTCCTCTCCGCTCCGCTCGTCTCCGCCTCAGTGGAGCCGCACCCTTAACTGAGCCGATGTTTCATCAAAGCGGAGTTTTAGTCATATTTATTTATTGTTTTAGTTAAATCAGAAATCAGAAAATTCTTCCTGTTTTTAGTTTTATTTATGATAGGTACACTTCCATTCTGAGATTTAGATTATATGTCTACAAGAATTTCTCGTATAAAAATTAGATAGATAGAAGTGGAATGGAACGTAAGATGGTGTAAATGAGTTGGACGATACTAATAGGAGTGAGACGACGAATATTCGGTTTTTATGAATGAGATGACGTATTTAAGATGGTTAGGGAGTTTGATTCTTTCTGCGGTAAAACTTTAATACGTTAATATGTAAAGAATATTAAACAAATAAGCTAATGGTGACTAAATTGGTATTCTGTAATTTAGTCCCACATAGATATAACACTGTGTGACTACTACATACTTGACTTTTAAGGCCGGTTCTATACAAACGCTACGCAGAAAAGGCGAGTCAAGTTTATATTTTGCTAATATGTTTATCGCATACTGTCACTCCAGGCTGTCATTTCACGTGGGCCGATGTTGTATTTCACCCCTATTCTGACAGATGCCTTGTTTACGGCACACACACGGAAGGAATACATAACAGCATTATTTACGCGCGATATCCGTATGAAAACACGCGTAAAATTATATTGCAGGAAACTTGACATATTTTCCGAGGTGTCCGTATCTGGAATCAGGTTATTTTTCAAAGGGAAAGCTTTTGCTCGAATGGCGCCCGCAAAGTTGAGTTGAAATATTTACTTGCTTTTGTCTGCTTTAATTTTTAACGATGATTTAATTTTTAAACCTACGATGTACACTACCCCCTTTATTCATAAACGCTCTTTATGCTTCTGCTAACTTAGCAATCGTTTGTCCTTATCTGTGAAAGGGAAATGTCAAAGTGACAGATAAGGACAAACGATTGCTAAGTTAGCAGAAGCCTGCAGAGCGTTTATGAATAAGGGGATATGTGTTTTGCCCCGTAGTGGTTGTTGAATTTTTCACACTCAAGCACACCATACCTACCTGTTACTTTGATATTGTTACTTTTCGAAGGCATTGTAAGTATGTTAGGAAAATGAATTCTAAGTATGTATATATGTATGTAAACACTTTATTGTGCAAAAAAACATAAAAGAAATACAATTAACAAACACTTTGATACATGCACAAAAGTATATTGGAGAACAAATACAATGTGTAAATTTTGATACGATTTTAAAGCACACTATATCCTAAAATACCCTCGAAAGTGGTGAACATAATGTACCTACTGCATTTGAAATACAAGTAGATTAGATGAAAATTATAGCTCTAGCTGATCTAGTCAGCTTATCGAAATTTCAATTTGAGCTTTGTAGCAATGCACAGCAACCAACTTTGTGTTTTCGAATGTCAATTCGATAGAATTCGAGTATAGTTAGGTGTTCGTTTTTCTAACATTTTACTCGGTGTTATTTTAAGGCGAGGCAGGAGAAATATCAATGATCCCCAATTCCGCCTTACCGAGACCATTCACGCGAAGCTTTGTAATACAGTTCGCGGGGAATTCTGCTTTTTAGTTCCCTTATTGCGCCCGGTAACTCGCTATATATTCGCTGAGTGTGCCACTTAATAACGCCTGACGTGCGGTGCGGAGAGCCGTATCGCGGAACAAGATGAGATATTCAGGGTTCTTGAGTCGTGATTTCGTCACATTTTAGCACTTTAGTTACAGTTGCAGCCTAGTTGTAGAACCAGAGACGACAATCTATGGCGTGCGGTAAGCTACGCGTACCAATTTTCTTGCGTCACCTACAATCTGCTTACCCTAGCGACTCCCTACTGCAAGCTACTGGCGACAATGGATTGACTAAACAAATTAAGGAAGGCTGATTTGATTTGAAGGTTGACTGAAAGAGATCCCTTAGAGGGATAATTTTGCCATGGTGCATTTGTCAATTGTATTTGTTTTATTTTTATTTTGAACAACAAAGAGTTTACATTCATATTTTACAGCATGTAAGCAGATCACTCTTGTGCGTAAGTCACTACGCACAAGTTGTGGTCTTGTGCCACTAGACCTAAAAAATACAAAAAAGGGGGAATTAATAATAGGAAGACCAAAACAGCGATGTCGATTCTGTAAGGAAATACAAAATGATGACATTTCTGATCGTCACATATACAGTCCATACATATACACGTACTAAGCCTGTAATAAACTGCGAAATAGTTCCACCTTGGCTATAAATTGTTCCCACGTAGCTCCGCGTACCCATTAGCTAGGTGTAATTCTAGCTGAAAATTCTCTTTCTTTTAACCTAATCACATCCTTTCAATGGCTCGGCGAGATACAATAGAAACGTGGAAGCACGCAGAACCTCGAAATGCGAAAATTGGTACAAAATGAACAATGCGCTTTGTTCATTCCTTTTTTATTCCACGAAATATTGTAACAATACGTTTTTAGATTCGAATGCTCTGACTCTGAGAATCGATGGATTTCGGGCTTCAAACATTCGAAAGGTACGGTTGAATATCTTTATACCTATTTAGCTTTTTTTATACGACAAGGAAGGCAAACGAGCAACTGAAACAAGTGAGCGAGCTGTTGCTTTTGAAAGATGTGTGCTTTTGTAATGAATGAATACAAATGGGAATTAAAAACAAATTTAAAACTTAACCAAAACTAATCTTAAAATAAAATAATTAAAAAAGGTCCCCCCCACCTGGCATAGTACCACAGACGCTGGCAGCATTCCCCCTTTGGACAGCGATACTAATAGGTACACTGTTCAAGGAAGCTGCCAGCTCTACGGTCACCCGTAGCGTCTATTAGCCTCTTCAAAATCTTTGAAGAGGCCAATAGCGCCAGAACCCCACAACCAAGGGTCTCAACACCGACTCTTTTAAAATATTTAATATTTTGCAAATAATTATTTGCGACTTCAACGAGCTAATTCGCTTGACTATGTTGGATAAAGGCTTAGTGAGCGAAAAATATTGAACCAGATGAAAATCGAAACAAAATGACTGTCGATTATCTGCGGTAAGAAACAGTGGTTTTGTAATATTCCGTGATATTTCCCCAACACCATGAAAACGCCATTCCCTTTACCCCGATCTAAAACTAAGCTCAAGGAATATACGTATATCTTATTACACCAGGATTACGGCATTCTGTTCCTTTTCCGGCACACTAGACACGGAATTGCATGCGAAATTGTTGCCTTCCGAAGCTCGTACAACTCTGTAGCCTTTCCACAAACTTTAACATTGTGCTGTATAAGTTAGAGCTGCTTTTGGAGTTGTTTGCGAGTGAGATACGAGTTTGGTAAAGGGATTGGTGGATTTGGCCGCAGCCACAGAGCGCTTGGAATAAATGAGCGCAGTCAAATCGGGCGATCACTGCGGCGTGTTACGCAAAGGCTTATAGGAAAATAAAAACGGCTGTTTAGCTTTAAGAAGGAAAGATATACTGGAATTGAATATGGCAACAGATGTTTTGTGTCCTAGCTTGAACTATGAAATGAATCAAGAAATTTTATTTGATTTTTTTTATGTTTACTTTACCGTTTTACCGTTAGAAATTAAATTAAAATTGCTATGGGTGGTGTAGGGGTATAACACGCGTCACGGAATGACGAGGATCCGGGTTCGATTCCCGGTCATAGCTTTACTTTTCGGATTTTTCTATGTGTCCTAATTTTTACTGCTATGGGTGGTGTAGGGGTATAGCACGCGTCACGGAATGACGAGGATCCGGGTTCGATTCCCGGCCATAGCTTTACTTTTCGGATTTTTCTGTGTCCTAATTTTCACTGCTATGTGTGGTGTAGGGGTATAGCACGCGTCACGGAATGATGAGGATCCGGGTTCGATTCCTGGCCATAGCTTTACTTTTCGGAATTTTCTGTGTCCTAATTTCAGTAAACCTGCAGATTGAACAATTATCAAATCACCTCAATGTTTGTTACTTACCTCCCAGTCCATCAGCGCAGTGGACCGTTTCATTTTATACCCCTAGATTTCCCAACGTGTTAACGCGACAGTATCCAGTTGAAGAGTGAATCACCCTTGGTACCCGCCGCACTCGTAAACATCCCTCGTACTGCCAATTATTGGCGCCGAGGTGTGAACCGAACCAATTTGAATACGTATCAACGTGAGTGGGAAAGATAAAATAGCATGGAGTTTATTTGAAAGATATACCGTTATTGGTAAGGGAGGTGAGTGGAAAAAAAGTCGTTTATTTCTGCGGAGGTATAACGCGATGATATAAAATACTGAGAACAGGAAAGCAGCTCGTTTATACTAAAGAGGTAAAGTTTGTGTGTTGTTGGCGTGTTTATTTTTTGTCTGTTTTTTATGCATTGCAAACTTTTTACTGCACATAAAATAATAAAATGAAAATAAAAACGAAACCGCAAACTGAAAAAGTACAATGGAGAAAAAGAAAAAAAATGGAGAACTTATCCCTAGTAAATTCTCTTCCAGCTAACCAACTAATCAGAGGACAAATTACAAATATCTTCAGTCAAGCAAAAAAAAAAAAAATGTGCACTAATTAAAAGTTAAAAACAAAAAACTATGTTTTTTTAATACAATAATCTCTGTCTATCTGTCTGTTAAAATTTGCCGCTTTTGAAGTTGGAATTTCTGATTTTCTACGCAGTACATGTAGTAAATCTTCCTCAAGAATTAAGTCATCAAAAAAATAAAGCTTTTTATACGTGTACAGTAAGATAGTCTATCTGGAATTCCTTATAACGTACAGGAAAAACAGTGCACGTAGCTATCATTACATTGCGGCATCGGTGCTCGATTGAGCCCGTGTTAACTTATAAGCGCCATTACCTCCATTGCCCAGCAATGTTATGATATAAATAATAAATAAATAAATATCTTGGGACAAATTACACCAATTGACCCAGCCCCAAACTAAGCAAAGCTTGTACTATGGGTACCAGGCAACGGATAAACATACTTATATAATGTAGATAAATGCATACTTATATACATACAACATCCATGACTCGGGAACAAACATTCGTATTCATCATACAATTGTCTGCCACTATTATATCCACTATTTTTCCTGCATGTGCAAACTACCGGGTTTTAATGGAAGCCGAGTACAGGAAAGTAAGAAGGAAGTACCATTTTATATTTTATAGATTGCAAGCACATAAATTGCAACCAGCTCCCGCTCTAGATGGTCCACTCGGAGATATTGGCAATCGTGTCCAACCGTAAATTCTCACGTCGATTTGCGCGGCGTCAACTCCAACTTTGTAATGTATTAAAAACAAAGTTAACTGCGGCGTAAATAAGTTTGATATACTAGGTACTTCGTTAGACCCTGTATAAATTTAAATCTATTTGTTTATTTACTTATTTCTTCTTCTTCTTTTTTAACATGGACCCATCAATGGATGCGATGATTCCGCCGATGTCAAAGTAAAATACAGTATTCAAAAATCTTGTGGCAAAAATGTCGGCAACGTTGTACGGTAGAACGCGGTCAAAAGACCCCTCCTTTGTCGGGCTCTTAGCCAACGGATAATGATATCCCTCAGAATCTGCCAGGAAATCATTAAACGACCAAGCACTGCTCTTCCCCTCGGACGGATCCAAAAACGAACCGCAGCTCTTGACCACACGCGGAGGTAACCCGGCTCGCACCCCATATTTACTTATTTAGATTTAAATACATAGATTTAATCTAATACCCGTCAAATTATTTGGACACGATATTTGAACTAGACCTCAATAAGAACAAATGTTACGATTTGTTTTCATTTGGTAGAATATTGTCCGTAGGTAGGTTTTAGCATGGCAATATTGTGATGAAGCTGATTCTTACTATCAAATGAATCAAGAAATTTTATTTCTTGATTTTTATGTTTTACTTTTTCGGTTTTACCGTTAGAAATTAAATTAAATTAAATTTTTTTATTTTATTTTATTAAGTTTGTAATTGTGTCGTACAGACACATCATTCAAACAGATGACGCTTAGCGACAAAAATTCGCATAGTAACAAAAGGTCACGTGACTGTTCTGCCGTGTCATGCCTATGTCAGTTAACTTGAGATACATGAGATATGCGTAACAAGTCTGAATCGTATTTTTTTGGGTGTCTTTACCTACCAACAAAACATTTTTTTTAATTTTGCTTACCAATTCCTTCTACGAGTCTATCTCAATAGTCGTGTAACTCAGTTTTGGCCACAGCTAATATGGCTATATACTGTATCTAGTAGTTACACGACTTAGGTGCGACAGGCCTTCTGCTATGCTGCCGTGTCATGCCTATGTCATGTAACTCTAAAAGCATAGTTTTGAGTAAAATCTGTTTAAAGTTTTTTTCCTAATTCGTAGTTTATTTTGAAATCAAGCAGCAAAATAAAAATAAAAATACTCAAATAGATTTGTATTAGGCTTATGCATATCATGTAATACCTAGATTATTCGTGTTTTGTATATTATATAAGTTATAGGCTATAAAGGAGTTAGGCATAACAGGTTCACCGTACAGTCTGTTTTGCGATGCCCTGTATCTCAAGATACATGACTTAGGCGTAACACGTTAAATATCAATATTTCTCTCGGTTGTCTATCAGTTTACTTATATAGTCGTAATTATACCATAAGGCTATATAATTATGTACCATGATAAAAACTTTTAGTAAATAGGATAAATAAAGAAAAAAAACACCCCAAAAATAAAATAAAAACAACTGTAAATCTCTATATTTATGTTGAACAATCTTATTAAAACAGTTGTTTTATTTTTATTTTTTGGGGTGTTTTTTTCTTTATTTATCCTTTTTACTAAGAGTTTTTATCGTGGTACATAATTATATAGCCTTATGGTATAATTACGACTATATAAGTAAACTGGTAGACAACCGAGAGAAATATTTATATTTAACGTGTTACGCCTAAGTCATGTATCTTGAGATACAGGGCACCGCAAAACAGACTTTGTATGGTGAACCTGTTATGCCTAACTCCTTTATAGCCTATAACTTATATAATATACAAAACACGAATAATCTAGGTATTACATAATATGCATAAGCCTAACACAAATCAATTTGAGTATTTTGATTTTTATTTTTGCTGCTTGATTTCAAAATAAACTACGAATTACAAAAAAAACTTTAAACCGATTTTACTCAAAACTATGCTTTTAGAGTTATATGACATAGGCATGACACGGCAGTGTTAGTAACGCAGGTAGAAAAATTCGGAGATTACCCACCTGCTAAGGGTGGTGTAGGGGTATAGCACAAGTCACGGAATGACGAGGATCCGGGTTCGATTCCCGGCCATAGCTTTACTTTTCGGATTTTTCTATGTGTTCTAATTTTCACTGGCATTTAGAAATTTAAGCTGATTCTTGATTAGATTAATTTATACCACGTCAAAAATAAGTAAGCCTAACAAAATTGTGACAAAAATTTATGAATCGCGTGGGAAACAGGGTTTACTTTGCAACCGAATACCTACTAATTTAATTCTGGAAGCCCAAATTAATTCTAAAAATGAAACTCATTTCTTACAACCAAAAGCGTTTCCACCAAAAATAAAACCACCCCGCGCCGCCCGTCATTACTTTTTACTTCGCCGAATTGTTATTTTCATAAATTATGTCAAATCTCATTTACAACAGCAACAAAACCTACGAATTCGTACACAAGATGGAAGGCGGCGATTCCAAGTTGTGCCCCAGGGCCAAACCCGAGACTTTTGGGTTCTTTCACCGGAATCCCTTCATTTCCTGAGATAAATCTCCGTCCCATTTATCTTCGGCTAAACAGTTAAGTTATATCCGTACATAAGTTAAGAGATGACCTTAATAACGTGAATAAAATTGCAAAATAAATTGTCGGACGTCTCTGGCGGATTTATATTTTAGCGCTTTTTAAGTAATAAAATTAGTTTTTAAACTGAAACACACACAATTGGTACAATTTAATCATGTCAGTGGTAAAAGAATTAGGTACCTGCTACATGAACGCGTGTTCCGACACCACAGTGTAGCATACAAAATTTGAAAAATAATAGTATATATACATACACACATACATAAATCACGTCTTTATCCCTTACGGGGTAAACAGAGCCCAAGGTAACAAGAACCAAAGACCACGTTTAGCATGATTGTGGGCGTATGGATGGAAAGGGGAATCAAAATGGTGATGGGTTGCTAGCCACATCGCCTATAACATGATTCCTAAAATTTTGGCCCATTCCCTCGATAGGATTTATGTACCTATTTATATAATGTGTATCAAGTTATGCACTATATTACTTTACTTATTCTTTTAACATAGGAAGTACTCGAAAACTTCGTAATATTCGAATAATTCGATTAATAGCTAAGAAACTATTCGTAATAATCGAATAGAAAATTTGGACGAATATTCCAAGCCCTAGGTGCGAGTCAAAATACACAAAGTTAGAAATGCATAATAAGTCAAAATACACATTAAAAATAAATGATGCGATTTTTAATATTTCATTGAATCAGGAGTTACCTTTCAGAGGTCACAATTACTTTGTTACTCCGCTACTGAGTAGCGGAGTAACAAAGTAAATGTTTTTGTTCAATGTCATTTTCGGCGAAACTATTAGCTAGACGAACTTTTTTGATTTCGTAATTTACAGATTGGTTTAGGATAGGAGTAGGTTAGGTTTATTTTAATCATGTTCAAAATTGCATTATATTTTTGAACCATTGTGTATTTTGAGCTATAGTCGGACGTTCCATGACCGATTTGGGGACGTTTTGACAAAAAGTTAGGTCAAGAATACCTAAAACCATCGAGTGAACAGTTTGATGAATGTGGTTGAAGCGAAAGAGGTATGTTAGGATTGTAGTAAGTGGAACAAAGTAGTCTCTTTCAACCCCTATGGGAAAGAGGCGTGACGGTATGTACGTATCTATTTATTTTGACGTATTACGCATGCATAGGTATCAAACTTTATAAATTTGAATACGTACCCGTGTGCATGTGTTAAGCAGTTTGCTTGGCAAAGTTTGATTGCACTTGTGAAGCGTGCTACTTTAGTTTAAAACCAGTGTCACTCCGCCGTTCGGAGGACTCCGACGAGACCGAATGCAATACAATACAATACAAATACTCTTTTTTGAACACCACAAATCAGTACCCTAACCTAAAAAATTACCCTGTGTTTCGTGTCTGGTTAAAAGGTTTCCATTATGCTGGCCGCGTTGCCTCTTTGAACTGCAATGGCAACCTTTTGAACCAGCCACGAACCAGAGCGGGGATCGCAGCCCCTATCTGACCCGCTGTATCGGCTGCGCTAGATTGTAGAAAATATCTTCCAAAAGTCGCTAAAACGTATGAACGATTGAAAAAAAGTCGCTAACATAGTCCCTAAATCACTAAATCTAGCGACAAAATCGCTAAATTGGCAGCACTGCGAGTAGCTAGCGCCAGTAACGTCACAGTGCTCTACATCGCACCAGGTTTCTCAACGCGGATGCAAAAGTACCACTTCCAACTCTCTTCCTTCGGACTTCCGTCCCCAGGCATAACATCTGCTTGGAGGAAGATCTCTCTATTGTAACACTCCACACACACAAAATATTTCCCTATCACAAAATAATCTAATCACCTATACGCCCGCAATCATGCTAAGCGTGCCTTTAGGTCTTGTTACTTTAGGCTCTGTCTCCGTAAGGGATAAAGACGTGATTTATGTATGTATGTACAAAAGAAACAAAAGAAACCAATTGAAATTGTAATCTGATTTATTGACACCTGTAACATCCTTGATTACCCAATGTAAAGGTGATTTATGTTTACGGAAGGTAAACGATACAATGAAACAAACTATAAAGCCCTTACGAGCCGTTAATAACACTACACCTTTATCTTGACCTCCATTGTACGAGAGTCTTGACACGCTGAAGCAACGGCCGTTGCCGGATTTATTACATCCATCACCTGACGACGGCGAGACCATAATAGCTTGGTTTAGTTTGGTTCACAATGATCCCTATCTATAGGTCTGCTTTCGGGCTGAACATTTATTTATACATATTCGAATTAATAGCGGTATATTTTATTCAAACAATATTTACAAGATAAAAGTTAAATTTCTAAATGTCAGTGAAAATTAGAACACATAGAAAAATCCGAAAAGTAAAGCTATGGCCGGCAATCGAACCCGGATCCTCGTCATTCCGTGACGCGTGCTATACCCCTACACCACCCATAGCAGGTGGGTAGTCTCCGAATTTTTCTACCTGTTACTAACTTAAAAGTTGATACGAAAAAACCTAAAACTACCTTAATCTAATCCTAAATACCTAATATATTTACAAATATCGCCCAGATCGTTGCCATGGGGCAAGGTGCCCCATAATGCTGGCTACGTTTCCTCGTTGGATAGCAATGCCTATGCGTTGCCCGAGGAAAGAGCCAGCTCTATGGTCACCTGTGGATTTTGAAGGCTGAACATAATTGAGAGTATAAAATAGTTATTCATAAATTTGTTAGCGCAGAATTCGCTGATCGCTACCCTGCGGGAACTACGTATTATTCTGGGACGAAAGTAGCCTTTGTTTTAATCTAGGGTACCAGCTATCTCCGTTCCAAGTTTAATCCAAATCCGTCCAGAAGTTGCAGCCTTAAGAACACTCACATAGTCACAAACTTTCGCATTTATAATATTAGTCGGATTTTGTGTTGTAATTTTAAATAGTTTTGAAACCGGCAAATTGGCCTTCATTATCGATTCTATTTCATTAAACTCTTAATCAGTTTGATGATAACTTTCTCTTTGCTGTCACTGAAGACAAACAGAACTAATTAATATTTCCTGATTTTCCTTTCCGTCTGCTAATTGGATGTCTTTTAAGTACTTCTTGTTTTGATCCTTCGATAAATTACAGCCATCTTCACAACTAAGGAATTTTTTATCTATAGAACCGATTTAAAAGGAACATGGTTTAAGAGGGAAAGCCGTTACAGCAATATACAGCTTTCTTCCATATATATATAACAGTTTATATCTATGAATAGTTTAGATATGTGAACAATCCTTTCGACAAGGTGAAAAAAACGCTTTTAGCGACTGAGCAAATAAGAGTAAAACAAAGTCATTTCAGTGTTTTTGTAACGTCAGTACACAATTATATGCCAGTCAGTGAAAAATCCAGATATTCTCTCAATTTTCCGAAGGAATATTTACCAAGCTAGCGGGAAGGTAAATTTGTTGAGCCCGTTCGATATTAATTGATTGCTGACTGTAGCTGTTTCATTCATTTCCTTTGCAAAAAATCTTTTTCTCTGGCAAGCAATTATTTGCTGTTGATTGCAATTTGTTCGCAGTATTTGATGGGATTGTCTTTGCCTTTTACAAAGATGTATTTTTCTTTTATAGTTCTTTATCATTTAGGCTAGGAATATTGTGCTGCATATGTATGCAATAAATGGTTTCTTAACATAAAAAAGTGTTTTTTTTCCTGACTGTACTTTTTGTTGCCTCTACTTGAAAATCGTGACGTTGTAGGGGTAATCTCTGAATCTATTAAACCGATTTTGAAAATACAATCTTACATATATCACGTCTTTATCCCTTACGAGGTAGACAGAGCCTAAGGCAACAAAAACTTATGGCCACGTTTAGCATGATTAAAGGCGAATAGGGTGGAAAGGGAAATCAAAATAGTGATGGGTTGTTAGCCGCATCGCCTATAACATGATTCCTAAGACTTTCGCCCATTCCCTCGATGGGTTTTTACCATGTGCGCGGGAAAAGAAGCAACTGGTATATTCTATGTTTTTTCTTTACTCCCAGACCAGCATGAAAGAATGAATTGAAAATTCTTTTACCAATAGAAAGGCACATTACGTGTGAGCGTCATAGGCTATATTTAATTCTGTGGGTGAAGTCGCTGAAGCTAATAAGAAATAAAATAATACGTGAAAAAATCGGCGCTGGAGCTCTTTCAGCATTCATAGGCACAAGAGGCTTAACTAGGTCGGAGCGAGAGCCCCGCCGGTGCGAATTTTACAACATCTCAACTAAAGTTTTACGTTTTAATCGCGAAAATTTTAATTAAATTTTACTTCCATTTGCGGTAGCGTTGACAGCCGGTACGCAACGAACACGTTGGTTTGCAGGCTCGGTCGGGCCTATCACAATGTTGACTCTGTTTCTGACTATATTGGTCGTGATATGAAATTTTAAATTTTAGGCTGAAGAGGCTAATAGACGCTACTGGTGACCGCAGAGCTGGTAGCTTCCTTTGACAGCGTATTAGTATCGCTGCCCAAAGGGGGAATGCCAGCATCTGCGGTACTATGCCACGGGGGCCCCTCCTTTATGAATTATTTTATTTTAAGATTAGTTTTAGTTTAATTTTTAATTCGTTTTTAATGTAATCATAGTTTAATTTATTTTTAATTTCCCTTTTGTATTTTTTTTCATTAAAGATATAATAAATTCATGAATGTTACTACTACTCCAAAATAAACGGACAAAAAAAATAGACGGTATTATACTAATAATACCGTCTATTTGAGATAATGGACTAAAGGTATCTGAATGATAGTCGAACTTTATTATGAACTCTACATTGATTTAACAAAAGGTGGGTAGATATTTTTCTTCGTTCTTCGATCCTTTATTCTTCGATATGCTACAGTCACTACATAGTATAAAACAAAGCAACGGATTTTGATGCGGTTTTTATTATTAGATAGAGTGATTCAAGAGGAAGGTCTATATGTATAATTCTAAACAATATAATTTCAAGTTAAGTTTTCAAGTATGCTAGCATGTCGCTATGGCTCGTCGTGGCGCATAATAAATGTGAAACTGTTTTTGGTTTAGTTAAGCGCAAAAGTTTTAAAGTAGGTAATATAAATATATGTAGATAAGTACCAAGAAAAAATAATAACAGAGCCCTCTGATATTGCCGTGCCCTTGCAGGGTGTCACATGTAAACCTATTCAAAATATTCCATCTTATGCCTGTAATGTGATTTGCAATAAATTATTTTGATTTGATTTGATTTGATTTTGAAGTTTAAACCTTTAAGTTTTTAAAGGCAACACTCCGTTACCATGCTTTAAAAATTAAAACCCGTACAGCTCCATCTATCGATGTGTAGCTGAATATTTATGACTATTGGTATGAGTGAAAAGGAACGCTTATAAATTTCGAAATTCGAATTCGAGGGTAAAAAGCCAGTTGTAAATTACTCACATTTAGTTACACTAGAAATACGGACTGTGATTTCCAAGATGTTCGTGATAAAGTTAGAGATTGTCTCCCATGTACCTACTTAATTTCCAAGGAGTACTTTATGTTCCGTATGTAGTGTGCACGCACACACCTCTGTCCAACTATTATATAAGAATGCAAGGCCTAATAAAACTCAGTTCGTGAACCGCACTTGAGCTCTCATTTACTCCGAACTCCCGTCCCTACATGGCGATCCTGCCAGGATAAGGCAGCAAGCGTAGGCAGAATGCATGGCAGGTAGAATATTCTAGTACACAGAAACCGTGAACATCACCCCTTATTCCAACGGATGAATCAGTTCCGTAACTTGAAAAGGTTGCATTTCTTATAAACATGTAAACCCGAACTAAGAAGGGACGCAATTGCTTGAACCCTTGTCAAAGTATCATATAAGATGTCGCCGAGAGTTTATGACGCTTATATATCATTCAAAGGACGAAACTTCTATACAGTTTGAATAATAAATAGGGGGAGCTCGGATTACGTACAAAACCGATTTGTGGTATTATAACTACGTATGTGTATGAATGTCATAGAGGCGTAATTTTGAGTTAAAACAATAGTATCTATTGTTTATATTGTAATCAAGTAAAAAACTTTAAATGGAAGGACCACATTTTATTACAATTTTACTTATGCATATGCTCAGTTAGGTCTTTATTAAGTCCCAATAAAGTTAAATCCTTGGATGTCTAGCTTGACATAATTTTCGTTAGTCGTAAAACAGAAGTAGGTACTTTTAGAATTAATAGAAAATTAACCTTACCAAACCTATTCTGATGACATTTTCGAATTTCCTAAAAAACGCACTATTCCGTGCGTTGTAAAAAAATTACTAATATAAATTATGAGACACAAAGGGAGCCGAAATTAAAATAACGACGAAATTCTTGTGTTTAATTAAATAAAACTAATCATTTGCTGAAATATTTCAAAATAGTTCTAAGATAAGATGTTTTTGTATTTAGAAAGTTATAATATTTCCCTTGCCACCTATACGCCCTTAATTATGCTAAACGTGGCCTTAATGTTTTGTTACCTTAGGCACTGTCTGCCCCGTAAGGCATAAAGACGTGATATATGTATGTATGAAGTTTTTACCCGGTTATCAGATCGATGAAAGTCTTCCGAGGGCAAATTGTAGCTTAAACCGTCGCTTTTACATTCACAATAGTATTAACAGTAACCCTCTTTTGTTTCAGCGCCAGCTGCCAAGTGAGTGCAAACAAAACAGTGCCGAATTAATACTAGAGTGCAAGTGCAATGTCAGTGAAAAATTACGTGATTTGTTCGAAAGTGCAATGGGCTGGCGGGGGGAGGGGCTGACGTGACGCGTTCGACAGTAACTGATCAGTGAACAACGCCAGCAATATGTCGGCAGGTGAGTAATCACTGACCACGTTGGGACATCGAAGTTCGTATACAGTCTCTCTCACTGTTTATTAAATTGTTGACAGTGTGAGCGGGACACTATACGAAATGTGTGTCAGTTTTACTGTTAAAGCATTCAATTTTAAGCTGAGCACACTGTGGGTACATGCTAGAGTGAATGAAGTTGTAAAACTGGCTATTGATAGTGTTTTGTCTTATATCTTACTAGCTAGCGTCCACGGCTTGAGAATTTCCAAGAATCCGTTGTTAGTACGCCTTTACGCTGCAAAAGGAACCGTTAGTCCTAATTTCAGGTTATATAACATGATGTCGTTACAGGCATGCGCGTGAATGCGACTTGTGAACCCTAACTTGTTCACGAACACGCGATCACAAGTGGGACAGTAATTAACTCTCTAAAACACAGTCTCTGTGAATCCTGGATTGTAAAGCAATCAGTTGGCATTGATCTCTCCCTGAGCTACGTACGTCCTCATTTACCTTCTTTCTCAATCAAGACGTACTACAAACTGAGGGGCTACTCCGGAGTTCAGTTAAGAAAGTCCTTGTCATCCCTCTCAGACCTTTCACTCTCAAATGAATGACTCTTAGTGTGAGCGGAACGCCACGACACGAACTTCGAAAAAACCAATTACCTAACGAAAAAAAATGTTTTTTCTGACTGTACTTTTTATTGACTGTACCTACTTGCATTGCCATCCGTCCTACATACGTGTACAAAATTTCAAGTCAATCAGACTAACCGTTGAAGATTTCCCTCCTGCGGAGACGGTCCTGCCCGGCCCACAAAATTCTACTACCAGATTATTGTATTGTCTTCTGACTTCCATAAGTATGCAAAATTTCAGCTCAATCGGATGAAGATATCTGCTTCAAAATTGAGTTGTAAGACATACTTCTAGATCGACCGCTTAACTAAAGTCCTTCCAAGCGCGGGTACAAGGGCGCAGGGTAGGACGCCAAAGGGGACCGAGAGTAGTGCGGGCGGGTAGTGCGCCTGCCGCCCGCACCTGATGACTAATACAGAATGGAAATTTTACACTTTCTGCCCACAAACTACGCCGTTTGGCAGAGGTACGAGTATATAGTGATAAGTAACTTTCGTACTCTTTCTTTGTATGTTTGCGGTACTACTTAGGTAAATAAATGATTAAAAAAAGTTTTGTTAAGACTCGGAAGTTTTTAACAAATTTCAAAAAAGAGAAAACTGAGTAATTTCTGCAATCTTGCTATAAATAGCCTGCAGATGGAACAAGAAACGTCCGTTTCGTCTCCCAAGCACAAAAAGAGGAAAATATTCGCAATAAATCTGCACTAATTGAAAAGCGGTCCTATAAAAATACCATCAAAATATCCATTTCATTTCGACGATTGTTCTATTTTAACAAATCTCTCATTCTCTTCATTTCCCCGGGCATCAATAAGTTAGCAACTTCCATTATATTTCTAAGAGCGAAAGCGTGTTTTCGGCTTTTTCACATCTCATTAAAAGTGATGTTTCAGATTTAATATTTATATGTTCGCATCAAGTTTGGGGACTCGCTGTTTGACTTCCTTGTTGTTCTTAATTTGTTATAAGCGGATCCAATAAGTTCAAAACGCAAGTATATAAGGCATTGGTAAATAAATTAAAATTAAATTTAAATAGGTGTTGGCGACTGGCTGCAGTGTGGCCTTTTTATAAATCTTTTTGTCACGTTCCTTCCTCTTTATGTTGTTTTTACGTTTAATGTCAGTTGTCAATTTGTACTGATCCTGTCGTATCGCTTTATTGTGAACTAGCGACCCGCCCCGGCTTCGCACGGTGTATTATGCATGTATTATACATACAAACCTTCCTCTTGAATCACTCTATCTATTAAAAAAACCCGCATCCAAATCCGTTGTGTGGTTTTGAAGATATAAGCATACATAGGGACACGGGGACAGAAAAAGCGACTTTATTTTATACTATGTATTGATTGACTAGTTACCTAGTTAGAACATCTTAGCCTTTCATTCATACAGTCCACTCAATAGCTATCAGTAGGTATTTTGCATGTGCCAATGAAAATAGCATTCGTAATCGCCTGAGACAACAAAGGTGTCTGAGATATTTAAATTCCAATGTAGTTTACCAAAATTTGTGTTTATTCAAGTACTTACGAGTAAAAAATTAATCCATGGCACTTTAGCGTCGTTTCGATGTTGTTTTTCCACGTTTTCACGGCACGAGACGGCATAATTACACTTTTATTAGCAATTGCAATGTTAACTGCCCAACCGCGCGACACTTACAAAGAGCGACGATTTTCGTGGTCTGTAGTATATGAGTGAGCGTGAACTGTGTATCTCATCACTACATAATCATCCTACTAATATTATAAATGCGAATGTAAGTTTGTTTGTTACGCTTTCACGCGAAAACTACTCAACCGATCATCATGAAATTTTGTACACATTTTCTTAGAGGTATTAGAAGTAACATAAGATACTTTTTATTAAAAATATATATATATATTTTTATGTCGTCACTCGACGTTATCTGCGCGGACGAAGTCGCGGGCAAAAGCTAGTTACATATAAAACAAAGTCCTCCGCCACGTCTGTCTGTTCACTATATGATTTTCTGGCGGCTTTCTACAATAGATAGGTAGAGTGATTCACGAGGAATGGTATAAACTTAATATATCAAGGTTTCCTTTCATGCTGGTCTGGGAGTAAAGAAAAAACATAGAACGTACCAGTTGCTTCTCTTTCCGCGCATCGAGGGAATGGGCATAGGAATCATGTTATAGGCGATGCGGCTAGCAACCCATCACTATTTTGATTCCCCTTTCCACCTATACGCCCACAATCATGCTAAACGTGGCCTTTGGGTCTCGTTACCTTAGGCTCTGTTTACCCCGGAGAGGATAAAGCCGTGATTTATGCGTGTAATAAACAGTATGTATATTTTTTTTCAAACAACTAAAAATAAGCGATATATAAGGTATCAAAGATTTATCTCTATCTCTTTCTAGAAAAAAGAAATTTTAATATCAAGTTTATATAGCCGTGGTAACATGACGTCACATGTTATATCGGACCTCTCTTTCTAATCGCTGACTAATTAGTAGTTTAAAACTCTTATATTATCCGTATTTCTTAACCGACATTAGGTACTTTTAATTTCACTTTTGTTATTTCTTTTACGATATTTTTATATTTCATTAAGAAATGTGTATTTAATATAATTACACAAAAACGGATAACTCACGTATAAAAGTCGAGTGATGCTCGACATATTTCGGACTAGTTCGTGGTCTTTCCTCCACAACGCATTTATTCTTACGTTACGAATCCAGCAATTGCTCTGCCAGCTGAGTCAGATATAATGTTTTTCTCAAACATTGAGAGGAAATAAAAATAAATTTTCACGTTCCCGCCTTTTTTCTTAAGTTTTTTTTATGTCAGCTGTCACCGTAAGGTATTTGAGACGTTGATAAAAACGTTAGACTTGAACAAAACGCGCACTCCTCGGCCATCTTGGCTGTATGACATTGTTGTTCATTATTCCATAGTCTCTTTGGCTTAAAAAAAAGTTAAAAACAAATGAAAAACAGTCCAGCAATCCGATTTATGGTCAGAAAATCGCGCCTGCAATGTAATTCGGCCGTCAAAAAGGCCCTTCGTGTTCTGTTACTTAGAACACAATGACGACATTTACGACAATGTTTGAGAAAAGAATATTAAATGTATTGTAAATACCTATATCACTGAAATAAAACAACAAGCTCGCGTAATAATTGTTTGACTTGTTAGTATCTTTTAATAGTTAATTATGCTACATTAAAAGTATTTACAAACAAGTAAATATTCCATACGAATTTCTTATGCTAATTCATGCAAACGACTGCGCTGGCGTCGACGGGACAATGTCAGACAGTGGAAAAATGTTGACATTAGGGCCCTAACGCTGACGTCACAATACGATTCAATTCCGATTCTCTAGCTGTCATTTTTGAAACTCATTAGGCACCAGTGGCGTTGTTGTTGTTGCTCTCCTATGGTACCCCAGTGGTACAGAGGGCCTTCGTGAGACGTCTCCATCCGCTCCTATCTTGTGCCTCTCGCTCCGCGTCCCTCCAACTCAGCCCGGCTGCCCGCAGCTCGGCGTCGGTGGTGCGCTGCCACGTGTGCGCCGGCCGGCCCCGCCGCCTGCTCCCGCGCGGCCTCCACGTGAACGCGACCCTGGCGTCCATAAAATTCCCACTGATTCCCACTTTCCCACTCTTCTCTTTCCTTTCTCTTCTTCTTCTCTTTCTCTTTTTCTTCTTCTTCTTTCTTTTCTTTTCTTTTTTTCTTTTCTTTTTTTCGATTCCCAATGGCTTGCCTATTTTAAGGCAGTTGGGCACTTTATAGTGCAGAATTAGAGAAAAAGGCTAGTTAAGTTCCCTTCGGCTTGCCTTCTGGTATACTTGACGCCACGCTACTATATAGGCACTATAGTTATAACCCCTTATTCACAAACGCTCTATAGGCTTCTGCTAACTTAGCAATTGTTTGTCCTTATCTGTGAAAGGTAAAAGTCAAAGTGACAGATAAGGACAAACGATTGCTAAGTTAGCAGAAGCTTACAGAGCGTTTATGAACAAGGGGGATAGTATATACCGGGTATCCTAAAATTGTTTGGGAATATTTGAACAGGTGGTTAGCTTTACTGAACACCCTTCTAAATGTATTCCAGGATTTTTCGTATGTGCTTGGAAAATGTTTCAATTTGTCAAACCGAAAAAGTCTAAATATATATAACTCAAAGGTGACTGACTGACTGACTGACTGACCGACATAGTGATCTATCAACGCACAGCCCAAACCACTGGACGGATCGGGCTGAAATTTGGCATGCAGGTAGATGTTATGACGTAGGCATCCGCTAAGAAAGAATTTTGATCAATTCTACCCCAAGGGGATAAAATAGGGGATGAAAGTTTGTATGAAAGTTTGTCAATTTGAAACCGATCGGGCTGAGACTTTGCATGCATAAAGCTACTATGACGTAGGCATCCTCTAAGAACGGATTGCGTAATTTCTGCGGGATAGCGATAAACGAATTCTATGCAGACGAAGTTGCGGGCAACAGCTAGTAAAACATAAAAATCAAGAAATAAAATTTCTTGATTCATTTTGATAGTACCAATCATTTGAAAAACAGCGCCTTCTCTCGTCCCTGGTGAGCAGTAGATGTTCCATGGGAGTTTGTAACTGTGTCGTACAGACACATCATTCAAACAGATGACGCTTAGCGACAAAAAATTCGCATAGTAACAAAAGGTCACGTGACAGTTAGTAACATGTAGAAAAATTCGGAGACTACCCACCTGCTATGGGTGGTGTAGGGGTATAGCACGCGTCACGGAATGACGAGGATCCGGATTCGATTCCCGGCCATAGCTTTACTTTTCGGATTTTTCTATGTGTTCTAATTTTCACTGACATTTAGAATTTAATATGTCAATGCTTAAAGTGTACGACGTCAAAGAGGAATCCAGTGTTGCAGTGATAAACCGTTATAGGAGTACTGACAAATGAATCAAGAATTTTTATTTCTTGATTTTTTATGTTTACTTTTACGGCTCTACACACACAATACACAAATCACGTCTTTATTCCTTACGGGGTAGACAGAGCCCAAGGTGACAAGACCTACAGGCCACGTTTAGCAAGATTGTGGGGCTAGGTATAGATGGAAAACGGAATCAAAATAGTAATGGATTGCTAGCCACATCGCCTATAACATGATTCCTATGATTTTCGCCCATTCCCTCGATGGACTCGTACCATCTGCCCGGGAAGAGAAGCAACTGGTACATTCTATGTTTTTTCTTTGCTCCCAGACCAGCATTTCAAATTTCTAAACGACACTGAAACTTAGAATACACAGAAATATCCGAAAAGTAAAGCTATGGCTGGTAATCGAACCCGGATCCTCGTCATTCCGTGACGCGTGCTATACCCCTACATCACCCATAGCAGGCGGGTAAGCCTTCGAGTTTTTCTATCTGTTACTAATTGTCACGTGACCTTGTTACTATGCAAATTTTTGTCGCCAAGCGTCATCTGTTTGAATGATGTGGCGCTGAAATATCTGAAACGAAACCAGAAAATTGCACAGCGTGCCAAAGGAAAATAAACCTCAAGCCGCAGTTTCTTAACAAGCTAATTGTCATTACCACTCTATAGGTTAATTCCTCTACGTCGTAGGTCCACACTCTAACAAGAGACGCGGTCAAAAGCATTTCATACTCAAGGGACATGAATTTAATCAGTTAACACAGACACCCTCGTCCCTTACAGACCGACGGCAAAAAGCGTTAGGACCATTGCATAGCAGGCGATTTCTCCGCGCTTATGTACATGAATCATGTCTTTCCATTTTCCACCTATACGCAACAATAATTCTTTAAATTCGGTCGTTTACGCCGGTCCTAAGTTTAAAGCAGACATTAACAATATTTAAAAAAAAATCTGGGAATGGGCTGGTCATGTTTGCCGTATGCCGGATGAGTTATGGGCCAAGACAGCCACTCATTGGAGTCCCACTAACTCAAAGCGGCGGCAGACCTAGACGGCGATGGCGGGACGAGTTGGACACCTTAAGGGACTGGACATGTACCGCAGACTGAGAGCAGTGGAAGGCGTCGGGGGAGGATTTTGCTCAGCTGCATTTTTTTTTTTTTTTTATATGAATAGGAAGGCAAACGAGCAGGTGGGTCACCTGATGGTAAGTGATTACCACTGCCCATAGACACCCGCAACCCCGGAGGGATTGCAGATGCGTTGCCAACCTAGAGGATTAAGATGAATGGCCTCTTGTGCCCGTAATTTGCCCGGCTGTCTTACTCTCCACACCGGAACACAGCAGTGCAAGCACTGCTACTTAGCGACAGGATTAGCGAGTAAGATGGTGGTAGCGATCCGGACGGACCTTGCACAAGGCCCTACCACCCGCAAAAAGCTGTAGGACACAATGGGCTCATAATAATAATAAATAATACAATTTCGTATACATGAAATTTGCTTGTCAAGCGATATCTGTAAAATTTCAAATGACCTTGATTGCGGGATCTCAGCGCAAGTACAAACGTATTTAATGGAGGTTATCACATGATCAACCTATTAAAGTGTATGAGCTTTACACTATCACATTATGATATCGCTAGCAGTTCGTACCTGGCGATCTGAGTCTAGATGCGACTTGGTCGTGTAATTATTCTATCATACGAGCGTTCAAAACGCGCTCACGTGCAAAAAAAACGCTTAATCTGTAGCTGCCCTAAGGGTCCGCTCGGTCGGAAAGGGACAATTAAACGACCGCAATGCAGTGGCGAAACTTAATCTTAGAGAATTAGGAGTTTTTGTAAGTAAAAGAGTTTTTGTGTGTAAGTGAATACCTAGTTTGATTAGATCGATAGCTACCATAGATTAATTGGACCAATTTAGGCCGACTTGCATCTAATCTAGATTTAAAATTATATACCTAGTAATAGCTCTGCAATGTAAGAGAAAAAGCGATGTACCTAATACGCGTGTGTCAGGACGAGACACAATATTATAGAAGAGGTCAGTTTTTTATAAGCGGTGAATTAAAGGGAAATCAGTGACAGTTTTAATTGAAAGAAGTCTTAAGAGGCTTCTTTTTCTTCGACTCGGGCCGCTAGCTGTAAATTTTTTCGGTCTCATTTTAGCTATCTCTGCACCGCTCTAATATAACTTAGTGTGTTTAATAAGTAGCTACATGCTGATACAACCTACCCAGGTAAAACTTGACAATTCCATACATCTTGACACTACCAAACTAAGATTAACTCCAGAGATTGAAATAGCATGTGGTCGGTTGGTCTACTTTGGAAACTGTAGTGTGACTAAAACATTCAAAACAACTGAACAAACCGGTTTACCGAAATAATATTACCGTTGAAAATAGTTTAGTTTCAAACCTAATTCGGAATGTCCTTTCCTTAGAAATTAAGTGCCCCCAACAGTAGATCGGTGAGCCCATTTTGTTCCGTAATTAAGTCGATATTCTCTTCTTTCTCTAATTTATTAAGGGATCGCTAGGAGTAAGTTACGAGTCTAGGGAATTCTTGGTATCGAGTAGTTCGGCAAGGTGTAGTAGAACCTTTTAAGATAAACAATAGATAATTTGTATAAGAGGACGTGGGAACTGATTGGTCTATATCGACGCAATGTCTATAGGACTAGGTCTCTAAGGACGGGTTTTCGGAAATTTCCGGGATGGGGAGTTTTGCAACGCACCGCCGTGGGTACAAGCTAAGTTATAGGTATCTCATTTAACTAATAAATAGATAATAAACACGAACGATACATGTCCGAAAATATAAACTATGGTCGAACAAGAATTTTCTTTACAACCTTAAGATTCAAAATCAGCTTGCAAAATCTGTGGCAACCGGCCTTGTTGTTTTTTCTGACGTAAAAAATGATAAGTCATTGACTTTTGAGTATACATACATTCTATTAACATCGCTATAGCAATAATGGTGGATGGTAAAGGAACATGTGTCGAGGCGATTTCACCAGTAACTCCTCTTTCCCAGGTTCGGCAGTGGCGATGATCGGAGCGAACCTCCGCTTCGGGTCAGCGGGCGCGACCAACTCGTCCATCCTGAACCACACGCGGCACTGCCCGCCAGGGGGCGCCGCGAGCGCCGCCGCGCTGCTGGCGCTATCGGGGCTCGGCATGTCGGCCAACCTGGCTCTCATGACTGTCATATTGAGCAAGAAACAGTTAAGAAGGTTGGTGGTGTTTTTTGAAGAAAATATGGTGGCGAAAATGCAAGTCTGGGATGGTAAATGAGCACCACCTATGGACTTGCAACACCAAATGATGCAGACGCGTTGTGTAGGCCAACGGTGTAATACCTTGTGTGATAGTAAAAGTAGCCGGTGAAATCGGCGGTCTTACCCTCTGAGAGAGTGATGAACTTTTGTTTTCCAACTTTTAATGACAATATCTTTTGTTTTTGATATCCGATCTGACATCTGAACAAAGCCACGGCTACTCCAGAATAAACTTAATCAATATCATGAAATTCCTTTATGTGTAAGTTTCTACTACAGTCAGCGTCATATAGTTTGAAGCGTCCAAGCCGACCAAATAGTTCGGTACACCATAGAAATAGTATGGTGTGTCGAACTTTTTGGGCATCTTAAATGTTTCGTACTATATGACGCTGACTGTACCAACCCAACAGAGTAGTTTTTTGAGTGGCGTTTCATGTAGTGTACAGATTTTATTCTTTCTACTGCTTTAGTATCATCATCATTACCATTTAAAAGTCAGATTCTGGTGGAGTAATGGCAACTTCTCCCGTTCTACCGCCAGCCTTTTGGTCACTGTAAGACTCTGCGTTGATACTTTAATTTAATGGATTATTAATTATGTTTTATCACATCAGTAGACTGGTACAGATTTACATCTATAACAGCTCACTACGCACTCGATTGAGGAAACGATAGGGATTCAAGGGCATAATTATTCAGCGTATCTCACGCCCCAGATAATCTGAAGGCTTCGGAGTTCGGTGGAGCGATTAATATTGATGTATGCCGGGATTGATTAGATGGAATTTATATTAAAAATCAGTCATATGTGAAACCACCTTCCCGGTTCGCGGCGCTCATTGTTAAAAAACACATGCTGTATAAAGTGTTTTTAAATTACATGGGAATAAAACATGTATTATATTTTGACAATTTTGTTTATTACGTTTCATCATCTATCCACTTATTTGTAAATACTTATTATTTGTTTGTCTTAATTTGTACCACTTTAATAGTTGCAAATTTATGATAGTGATGATTTGTACAGCCTTTTCACCTCGATGGTTTTCAATAGAGCCAGGCCGGGCTTATAAAGTAAATACGAATAAATTTTGGAATCGTAAGATTTTATGGAGTGTGTTTTGATTTCTCCACCGAATGAATGGTAATAACTTTGTAAAGCCTTTCATTGGGCGGCGGAGGCTTTTCAAAACTTTGCTGGCAAAGAAACTGTAGTATTTGAAGGTGCTTCTTTGATCCCGAAAGGCTACAGAACTCCTGAGCTGCTTCAAATAACAAGTCTACATTGGAATTTAATTTAAATTGCTTGCTTTGGTTAGCGAGAGGTATGAACTGTGCTACCAAACAGCAGGGGTTCAGGGGGGTTACCGGGACGTCTTAATGCGATTCAATTCCGATTCAGTTTAGGTTCGCTTCGCTCGATGTCAAATTCATACTAAAAATTACAGCTATAACCTGAACTGAGTAAGACCTCTGGTTACTGTACTGAACTGTAGAAGTCGTGTCTCATGCATAAGTGGGCTACTGTTAGCATTTGCTGATACCGAAACATTTACCATTAATTTGTTCAAGTTTTATTTTTTTTAGTCTATATGTACTTACGAGTACTGTAAATAAAATTGGTAATTTTCACTTGTGTATCGAATCTGTCTAAATAGATAAATTCATTTATTTTTTTAATATTTTTATGTTATTTTAGTTTTTGATTTTTTGTTTATGTTTCTTCGTATTTTATGAATGGGTACCCATTGGTACGTGAGAAACAGATAGAACACCTCTGCTGGCTGTTATCCAAGACAACACAGCAACGCAGGCGCAGCAGGCACTGTTACACTATGGTAGCATTACCAAATATGATAGTGCCAGCAATCCGAACTCGCCTTGTACGCTCCTACTACCCGTAAAAGGTGTAAAGGTGTACTTATGTCCTGTCAATCGTTCAAAGGTTAACTGGAAGAGATCCCTTTTAGGGATAAGTTCGCCTTTGTGCATGTGTGTTATCCTGTATTCATCTTTTTCTTGTGTTTTATGTACAATAAAGAGTTATACATACATACATACATACAAACATTGTTCCTTTTTCGTTTCCAACAAAATATTGAATGTACTAAACGTAAAAGCAATAAAAAACTGCTAACACTTAGTTTTTTTGTGAACGTTCAAATGTTGAATGTAAATGCCCCCACAAAACGGTTATTGCCTGCTCCGAATGCCAGTGCTCCACCTTTCTCAACGCCCGTATAAGTTTAACGGATTAAACAGATAACTCGAACACATTCCTGAAAACTAAAGCAGAAACGGTGCGAGAACGAGTTTCCCATATAAGTTTTGTATAACAGAAGAACAGCGTTGTTAAAAGTTCGTTGCGGGATCATTTGAAAACTTGTCAATAATGTGGGTAAATAAATAAAATACGACGAAACGGTTCGAGAAAGGGTTGTATAGTGCCCCGCCCTTTTTTTCGCCTTGGCGGGGGCACGGTGGTTTCCCCAGATTTCGGTGAAGGATAGGAAACTAAAATGAAATGTTGGCAATTGATCTTATTTCGTAAAGTAGAGTAGACCTTGTGCGGCCAAGAATGTTTTCACATTATGCTGCGAGACAAAATATTTGTCAATATTTATTACCTATGCTCTAGTATAAGTAGTAGTAGTAGTAGTAGTATAGTCCTTGTCTGTGCATGTTTGTCAATTGTATTTGTTTTATATTTATTTTGCACAGTAAAGAGTTTACATACATACATACTAGTTTTAGTTACGCGAAAGATTTTCATTTATCTCCTGCTAGGAAAAAGACAATTTTATTTAGACTAGCTTGCCCGCGATAGGCAGCCTAACTTTCTCCGACATTTCCAACCATTATCGTTATATTTCGACTAATTTAAACAAAACCTTGACAATGAAATGAAATGAAATGAATTTATAATTTATTTGCTGAGTAGGTACAGGTTGCATACATATTGGCGAACATCTAAAAGAATTGAGATGAGTCATACTCTGCTTAGGGTAGCATGCAAAATTTTCAGTGCGTACTATGCGTAATTAATAAATTCAAATGACAACAAAGTTACTCACATACATTATGTTACATATTTAAGATTATGTCAAAAAATAAATAAAATTAGCTGTTTAGTCAGATGTTAGTAGATGTCAAGATGGATTAAATTAATTAACATTGCAAAATTCTTATAAATAATAATTAGATGTCAAAGTTTTAAATATTCAGCACACTTTTTCACCACTTTCGAGTGGTATTTTCACACATGTGCTTTCAAAAATCGGGCCCCTGACCTTTTTCTAGTTTCCTAATGTATTAGACAGGCGCCGTGTTGCAAATAAAAGTGAATGAAAAAGTACATTATTGGGGATGATAGCGAGTAGTTTGGACAGAGTGATGCTCGATGTAGCTGCTGCACTTGCTCTCGATCTTAACATTATTTTTCATTCATGTTTATTCAGAACATGGCAACTGTCGAATACATTAAGAAACTAGAACCACTGTACACATTTTATAACATTTTAACTCTATTTATAATTGCTCTATGGTAATAATGGTTTTAGTTTATGTAGCCCTAAAAGTAATCCCTGATTTAATCCACTATCCTAAATGGATTTTTAAGATACCATTACAATAAGCGTATAAATTTCGTCCCGATTCTAAAACTATTTTATTCACAAATCCCTAACACAAAGTTCACCAGAAAGATCCCTATTCATCTCACGTTAAGACTTAACTTAGCTGGGTCCATGCTAGATAGCACTGTAGTCGTAAATGTAGAATCTTCTATCTATTCAATGTGAGTTAGTCTACCTTGGGATTGACACTTCCGTACTATTCACGTGTAAATGCGAATGGATTTGCAAAGCCCGGAGGCGCCATTGCTGCGATATCGCGTACAGTGACAATGACGCATAGGAAATGGAATGCCTAGCCATGCAATATCATTGTAACGCGGCTTAAGCAAAGATATATACAATACAATACAATAACTCTTTATTGAACACCACATATAACAACCAAAACAGAAAAAAGGTATACAGAATATTACAAGGTAACAATAGGCGGCCATATCGCTACAGAGCGATCTCTACCAGGCAACCATAATGGACTGGAGAACAGAACAGATCTGAGCAGGTGGTGCAATTTAGAATATAATATTAATATACTAAGTACTGAAATACGTAATATATTATACATGAAACACACATTTACAATAAATGGAGATATAAATAGACACATACACACATACCATAAAAAATAAAACCAGCTACAAGATTCATGCACAGGGTGTCTCATTGAAATCGGTCAGTATGGGAAAGTCTGAAACTATAAGACATACGAAGATCTGTTCTTAGAAACCATGTCATCGATTTTAATAACAAGTAAAACTGCATTCATATGTTAAAAAAAAACATGTACTCAGCTCGGGAATCGAACCCGGTTGTTTTGAAAAAAAAACACACCATTTCTATTTAAATATCGATTGTGTAGGTCTTACTTAAGCAGTAAATGGCTCTATGAAACATGATGTCTAAAATGAATAAAATGCATTGTTTTGACATACTTTAGTTTATTTTGGTAGGTATTCGTTGTGATCGTTACAATATTCAACAAGATCAGGCAGGTTAAATTGTCTCGCCGCCGGACAATAGTGCCGGGAGAGGAGGAACGCCTCTTGGCCAACCTAAGGGCAGCCAAGAAGGCGTTCGCGTCAGCAATCGCCCAGGCCAAGAACTCATCATATGAGGAGTTCCTGGCAACCCTGGACGCTGATCCGTGGGGTCGTCCGTATAAAGTGGTACGGGCCAAACTAAAAACGGCCCCTCCCACGGAAGATTTCGAGCCGGCGCTGCTAAATACAGTGGTAGAGGGTTTGTTCCCCGACAGCCCTCCTTTCCAACCGCCGTGCATGTCGGGACCTGTTCAGGAGCCCGAATTGACCACAGACGTCCCCCCGATAACAGAGGAAGAGATGGCTCGGGCAGTGCGCCGACTCAAAGGAACCCGTAAGGCACCGGGCCCGGATGGGGTACCTAGAAAAACTCTGCACATTGCCCTGGAATATCTGGGAGACCGTCTCCGCATGCTCTTCGATGAGTGCCTTGCCACGGGCCGGTTTCCGAGATGTTGGAAGGAGGGACGACTGGTCCTTTTGCGGAAGGAGGGTCGACCGCCTGACTCGCCTTCCGGCTACAGGCCTCTGGTGATGCTGGATGAGACGGGAAAGCTGCTCGAAAGAGTAATTGCTTCCCGCATCAACCAGCATCTCATAGAGGAAGGGCCAGACCTTTCGGGGAATCAGTTTGGGTTCCGGGTGGGGCGATCCACACTGGACGCCCTCCAAGCCTTGAAGGGGTTCACTGAAGAGGCGGCTAGGAGGGGTCAGGGGGCGATGGCGATATCATTAGATATCGCCAACGCCTTCGGATCCCTCCCTTTTGAAGTGATAGGGGAGGCACTCCGATATCACGGAGTGCCTCCTTATCTTAGGAAAATCGTAGAGCACTACCTGACAGAACGGGTAGTGCTCTACATGGCGAGAGGTGGAGTGCGGGTAGGAAGAGCAGTAACCAGCGGCGTTCCACAGGGGTCCGTACTAGGACCCCTGCTATGGAACGTTGGTTATGACTGGGTCATACGTGGAGAGGTGTCGTCTCGGATGGCGATCATTTGTTACGCGGATGACACTTTAGTCGCCGTCCGGGGCTCCACCTATGAAGAGGTGGCGAGAAGGGCAGAGGTAGGTGCCTCGCTGGTGACCCGCCGAATAGGGGCCCTGGGACTGAGGGTGAGCCTCACGAAGACTGATGCCCTCTGCTTCAGAGGCCCCAGGTGGAGGCTTCCGAGAGGCGCCTGTCTCAGCATTGACGGAGGTAAAGGCCCACATCAAATATCTGGGCCTTATCCTCGACGGCAGCTGGAAGTTTGAGGAGCACTTCCTCAGAATGGCCCCTCGACTTGTCGGTGCAGCAGGAGCCCTCAAAATGCGTGAAAAAGGAACAAACATACACACTCACTCACATCCTCACATCAAGTAAATTCCATCTTTTATCTTTTTATCTTTTCTTATGGATCACGTAAAAAGTGACTCAAAGACCTAATGGGAGAGTGGACAGTGCTCTTTATGCAACTACGAACTCCGGATTGCAGCTCTGTGGTGTGAAAGGAATGGGGGAAACCACTGAACTATTTTTCCAAGAAGTCAAAGATTCAGATCCTCTCCGATGACCTCACTCAATCAAGAAGAATAAAAGTAATACATTTCTACCAAACTACACCAAGTGGCACCAACTCTAACAATAGCTTTAGCCATAACCGATGTTTGACAGAAGAAAATCAATGAAATCTTACATAACAGATGATATGTGGCAGGGGTGTTACGAATATTCGCATCCGCATCCGTAAATGCGGAATATTCGTATGAATTCAGACATCTGCACCCGCATTCACATCCGCACCAATCAATGCGGAGTTTTTACGGATGCAGATACACATCAACAAGACTCGACAAGTACCTACATGTTAAGAAAGTGGGTGGAGCCAGAGTGGCACGTGCTTCGCGTTTGTTTACATAAATACTATTATGCACTAATAAGTATTATTATGCATTTAAAATTTAAATAATTATCCTTTTAAAATCCCAAAATCCGCATCCGCATCTGCATCCGCGGATGTCTAAATTTTTGCATTCGTAACAACCCTGGTATGTGGGGCCGAAACGCTCCCGAGTAGAGACTGCGGATCGGCTAGCGCAGCGTAGGACGTCCACTAACAAGGTGGACGGAAGACCTGCTTAAAGTCGCGTTCACGGTAGATGCAAGCCGTTTCCAACCAAGGCAACTGGAGGTCTATGGAGTAGGCCTACGCGGACATCCTATGCTACGCTTGCCTATACCGTAATTAAGTTAATGCTATGTGAAGTTATCGGTAAAGTATCAACGAAGACTCTGAAGGTTAGGTTTTGCTAAGCGACTTCTATGTACTCGAAGCTCGAATCTCCACTATGTGGCACACTCGAGATTGGAAAGCGATTGGGCACGTACGTATGCTAAGTCAGAGTAACTATTTGGAATCATATTCAACCCTATCGAAAGCTAAATTGCAAAGGGTATTAAGGAATAGTAGTGGAAGCTATACTAGTGAGGTTTTTTCTTTACGTCACATTATTATTGTGTTCCAGCTGTGTTCCACTGCCGAGTACAGAGTAAACAAAAGCTTTTTATTTAACCAGGCGTTACTTTGCGGAGGTCCATTTCAAAAACAAAAAACCTTTACCTTGCTACTTCGCAACTCATATGCTACTCTTGTGTAGCGGAGTAGCAAAGTAACTATTTTTTGTTCATTTTAACGAAAAGATTTCATCATTACCAGTCGATTGTCATCAGTAGCCACTCTTTCAAGAAAAAATCCACTTCATTGCCCCCTCAGGTGTCCCAACGATATTAAGGGAAAAGGCCAGAATAGAGGAATCTTTCTCCAGGCAGATGTTATATTATGCCCGGGAGCTGTGGTCTGTAGTTCGGAAACTTTCAGTGAATTTTTCTACTTGTATTTATTGGCAAAATGACGTCAGCGTTAGCTACTCAATCGTTGTAGTGGTTCGTCTATTTCTTGCCTAGATTTGGCTAAAGTAGCTATTGGCACCGAGCGCGACGACAGCGCCACGTGACAGGCGGCCATTATGGACAATATTGTCACCGCTGTCAAACAAGAAGTAAGTAAATATTGTGAAAAATATTAATGAAATCTTGAGTTATTTTACTAGTATATTACACAATTTTGGACAATGGTAGTCAGTAACATTATTGCCAATAATATTAAAATTGTTGTTTTCAGTGAAATTTTAGAGGTTAGGTAACTTACTCTTTTTTTCTTACGGCAAATATCCACTTATTTCTTTGGTCTCGTTTCCACCATGGTCTTGGAAATTGGTAAAATTTACAGTCGCTATTCTTCTTGGTGTTATTACAAATCACAACAACACATCTTACCAGGACCATATTTTTATCTCAAAAACGATTAGAAAATGTTTACTGCAATATGGATTTGACAGCTCAAGTCAGCGACAAAAATGACAATTTTAGCCGTAGCGAGCGCTGTGATCGTTTAGGCTACCCCCTCCACCCGCTTTGCACTCTGCCAATAGTGACAAGAGCGTGTATGTAGCGGCGAAGCAGACTCTTACATAATTTTAAATTGTACATTGGTGTGGATTGAAGTCTTTCATTTATTCAGATTTTCTCGACCCAAGTTGGACAGCTTATCACGAGATAAAAAGTCCTAAATTTATTACTTTAATTCTTTATATTTCACATAGTTACAGCTCTTTATAGCACCCGTTTATGCACGATGCCAAGACGACGAAATTTAAACGCAATCGCTGTTTACGTCCGAGTATCCCTATTCAATTTAACGCCGAGTTTGAGACAAAATGTCTCTTTGAGAGCGAGAGTTATAGCCCATATAGTTTTGTGTATAAGTAACACATAAAACCGTAATAAAGCAACCAGTTTACGTCACCACACGCATAAAATAATACAACCCTATAAACATTTTTATTATAATACTTAGGCAAGTGTCCAGTTAAAGTCCGTCGCAGATAATTTCTTCCGAGGAAAAGTTATTTTAGTTTTCATAAATTTCGTCCTATCATAGAGTTGAACTTCAGCTGACTCCATTCAAAGTTTAAAAACTATTTTTTTAACTGACGAAAAAACACGGAGGAGTTTCTCAACTCGACGCGTACTTTATTCAATATTTTTTTACAAAAAAAAAACTGTGGTGCCTAGTGGTTTTGGGTTCGAATACCGGTCTTGCTTATCTGAGTTTTTTTGCAATTTATGTATGAAACTACAAATTTATCATGAGCTTTTCGGTCAAGGAAAACATCGTCAGGAACCAATTCAATGGCACCAGCGAAGCATTTCAATGGTGTGTGTGAAGTTCCCAATCCGCACTGGGCCTGCGTGGGAATTATAGCCCAAGCCCTCTCATTCTGAGAGGAGGCCTTTGTCCATCAGTGGGACGTATATTACCTGGAGAGAAGTACAAAGCAAATTTTATTTTCAAAGTGGGCAGTAATCTTTTGTCCAATTCGGATGAAGGAAACTAAGTAACTGGAACTTTTGAAGGAAACATTTGTTAAATGAACATTTTAATTTTCACTAAATTCAGCTTGTAATTCCTAACACGTGCCGCCACTAACTAAGCTGTCCGTCCGATAAGATGAATAAATTAGTATTCTCGTGGTATACAAAGCTAGTAAAGGGTCGATTGTTATTCGAAATGGTTTGTTTTTGTCCCGATTGCTTAATCTGTTACGACCGTTGATAAATCTAAGACCCATCTAAATAATAAATCTAAGGGTGTCTCAGCCTGATTGGAAATATTTCCAAGCTATTTAGCTTTTTTGCTACCTGATTTCAAAGAATTCCGTAAGCATTAAACTCGCTCAAGCAGAAATTTCTTCAAAATATCTCCCTAATTTAATGTACTTTAGTGAAAAGGCTGGTTAGTTAATATGCTGAGCTCGAAAGTGTCAGCATTGAAAATAAAATATACTTACTTTTTAAGGTTTATAAAGGCGTCTTTCAAAATTCCTAGCGAGCGGTATTTTTTCCCCTCAGTCATTTTGTTTCTCTCCATTAACTTCTTAAAGAGCGGTGCTCGTAATTCGATTAATTTTATGAAAGGCAGAACAATTACATTGCGAATAATTTAGTTCATTCGTAATTTTATTTGTGTCGAAACCAACATTGAATATTAGAATGGGGAACATTTTTGATGAAACATTCGAAGAAACTTCTAAATTCTTTAAAATTGTACGGTGAAGTGCAAAAAGATGATTTCAACCTAATTATGCAAGATCCGCCATTTAGTTTCGCCGATCCATCAGCGTGCGGCTGGTGTTTCTTATTTTTGAGACGTAAAATACAGCTACTACGCTGTTATACTCTCGCTTGTTCCCGTAGGTACCTTCAAGGAACTGAGCCCGAATTTCGTACAATGCTGCGGTTTCCTTCCTCTGCAACTGCGGAAGTGAAAATTCTGACGTGCGTAGGGAATTTAGAATAGTTCAGTGTACGCCCTCGGCCTGACCTATTTTCTGAGTGAACACGGAATCAAAGATTGTCAGAAAGATGTTTTAAACGGACAAAAGACCTTGTTATTTTTGTCATGTAACACGAGGCTTCGTGTTACATGAAAATAGAAACTGGAGCAGGCTGGTAATGAAAATAACTCGGATGAAAACTTTTTGAATTATACCTAGGTAGGTATAATTCAAAAAATTATAGAGGTCTATATACCATTTGTTATAAAAATCTTTAAAGGAAACAAAATGGGATCATATAATTGGTACCTACTAGTGCTTCATAATTTTAAGGCTTTAATCACATAATACGCCCACATTGTCATCATGTCTGTTTCATCATAATCATCATCACCATAATTATTATCATTACCATCATGTCTTAGGATACTCAACTCGTCCACTGTCCACTAAAGACAATATCACATAAGGAGAGCGGGGCGAGATGTAAATTTAAAATAAGGTTAGGTGATACTCGATTCTTCACAATAGTTCCCACGCGGCTCAATATCTTATCTAAATACATTATAAGAGTAAATCCTTTTTTATTATTTTGCTTTGCCGAACGATTAACTTTTTCAACTCACAATTGGACGAGTCAATATTTGTTCTACTTAGTTTGCAGAATCATTACCGTTCGCCGCCTTTGCCTCGTTCTTCTTCGGATTGAATATCTCATTATTTAACCGCAAAAAGAATCTAATGGGAGTCTGAAACACATTAGCTTGCTTTTGCAACGTAATGATGTACCGTCATTAACGTTAATCCGAGAAAATCGGAGAAAATATCAAATCGCTTGTTGAGGTTTTATTGTTTTAGAGAATCATGTTTATAGCTACGCAAGTACGTATGGAAAAGTATAATATACTATATAAATATTATTTACTTAGTGTGTGACCAAAACATTAAAAAAAAGAAAAGAACAGTTAGCAAATAAACCAACCACATCCTCAAAAGCAGTCACTATTATAAAGCCAACTTCAATTTGGCCAGTCTATTTCGCTATGTACGAAGTTAATTTAAAGGAAATCTGCAGCGCAACTGTCCGCATGATCCGAAAGGCTGGCCGGGATAGCCCCCGCTCCCGGCCACCACTCCCGAGGGTATACATTTTATCTATTTGTCCAGTTATCCCCAAAGGGCAACTGAAGAAGTGCAAAATAAGAGCAATAATATTTGGGTCCCAACTGTAGACCGTTGGGGCGGTGCAGCTATATAGCTACTGAGACCCACTTTACACTATTCGGTACAATGATCAATGTTAGGTGTGTTTCTTTAGCATGGAAATGGTTTAAGTTTCACTTTATGTTTGTTCGGTTTGAGGCACACACAGTGCCGACTAGCATAAACTACTTGAAGTCCTAAGTGAGAACTATTGAGGAGGTAGATGCGTGTTTATTATGAATAGTTAAGTTAAGAGCATGAAAGTTATTATATACATCGATTTCTGTTTGTTCTATACATACATACATAAATCACGTCTTTATCCCTTACGGGGTAGACAGAGCCTAAAGAGTCTATTGTTCTGGAAATAAAATAATAAAACAAATTTGACCGGGTCATTACGGTGCAATGGTTGTCTGTGTATTTTTTTGTCATGTTTCTGTTAATTGTCTCTGTATATCGAATGCGTGAAAATCTCTCTTTCTCTCTTTGTAATAAAACAAAAAAATTAAGGAGGTCCAAATCCAAGGGGGATTCAAGAAATGTGTTTTCTCTGTTATAATTACAGTTGCTCGATCTCATCGCCGTACCACAAAGGGTTTCATATATTTTTATGGGTTCAGCTCAGATATCATTGTTTATTTAGAAAGTAACCCCACTTACAGAAACAAAAAAACCTCGATTTAGTTGTTAAACTAGGTTTAAGCTTGACCTATACAATTAGAAAAAAGAGAACCACTAAATCGAGGCATTTTTCCAGTCTGTAGTGATATAAGTATAAGCTGCTTTTCATCCCAACTCTAGAAAAAGGATGTAATTTAATTATGCTAACATAATTACTCATCATTAATAATTTTAACTGACTCTACCAAATCAAAAATACAATTCAGAGACGTTCCTGTAAAAAAGTCGTTATTAAAAAAAAGTAGTACAAATATTTTCTTATACCGCAACAAAGAAAATAGTTCCCCTTCATCTGTCCCCGCTAAATTGTAACTACATCTTTCCGAGTAACCTAATATTTGTGCGGTGCAAGCGAAGCATCGTAAGATAAGGTCCCTAATAGCAAAAAACATTTCTCGGGGCCACTCCAGCCTCGTCAATCACGGGTCATGATTGATGAATTGCCTGCGATAAAGTGTTTTTTTTTCTTTTAACCACTTTACGTGGCGCTGTGATAGCGAGATGACGTTAAATGTCGCGAGCGCTTTTACGAGTCTATTATTACGCCAATTTATTGGAGATAGAAGATAAAAATTACATTTTAACTCGGACCATGCAGCTTAAAGGAAAATAAGGGTCACTTGGGTTTTGCCGGTGATATTAAAATAGGTAAATGGTAATGATAACGGTACATTATGGTGTGTTAACTTGAACGAGTCAAAAATAATTTACTGAATCAGGCGTTACTTTGCGCTAGTCCATTTCAGAGGGTGGTGAAATAAATAATATCTCAGATTGCAGGCATTTGTCGCACGAGCCAAAGGCGAGGGCGATAAACATGCGACCTTTTCTTTATCAGGTTTTATGCGACAAGACCTATTGTCTACCTTGTTCTTCCATTTGTATTCGTACAATTGAAAACATTTGGAAGTCCGATGAGGCCGAGAGAAATTAAGAAAATGGACGCACTGTACGACGCTTAGTAATTAAGGGGTTTGTGTAAGATCTAACTCGCTCGCAATCGCCATTGTGTTCATTTTGACAGTTCTTGTATGAATGTGACAGCTAGCTGATTCTATTGCCAATTGTCAGCCCATACGTGAACTGTCAAAATGAACACGATAGCGATTGCGAGCGACTTAGGTAATAAGCCGTGTTGGCGCTCGAGCGGAGCGTGCTGCGGGGCGGGGCGTGCGGCGTTCATGCTAAACACAAGCAAATGTATGTGGGCGTCCTGAGTGCACGCTGCACAGAGCCTTTTGCCGCTGCCCGTCATGCTGCCCGCCCCGCTAAATGCTCCGCTGGACGCAGAGAATAGCAAATGGAAAGCTTCATAGCAGATTTCCAAATGGAAACTTCTAGTTTAGCTTGTCAACGTTTTAATCCCAGTGACTACTTTTAATCCGTTCGAAAAAGTATCAGTCACAGTTGGATTATCGCTTGATGGATGAATAAAAGGATTCGTTGGATATATCGGGATTCGGGGCTAATCTGTCATGGGAATAAAAGGTTTCGCCAATGCAAATGTTAATTTATTGAATCAGGCGTTACTTTGTGAAGGTCCATTTCAATGACGTTTAAGTACTATCGCTCGGTAGCGGAGTAGAAAGGTAAATATTTTGTGTCCAATGTAAATGTTGGAACTAATTCGTCATTTAGGTATACGCAAGACCTGCAGGGATAGTTGTTTTTTTAAAGCACAATATAAGACCTTAAGCCAAATAACAATAAATAATTACTTACAGATATTTTCTCTGTCTTGTCTAGATGGCAGTTATGTCATCTACAAAAACGTGTGATTTTCTTCAAAACACAGTTCTGTCAACTCGTTTTAAGAAACATTTTTTGACATTTCTATGCAAATGAAACAAACGTTTTGTGCGTAAATAAAGTGACTTTCTAGTGTTTATTTAGTAAACATACACAAAGTGTAGACACAAAACACCTGTCTAGTTTCGCAGAAGAGTGTAGTAGCTGTAAGCTCCTTTAACGATCTGGAAACAAGTTAAAAATTTTAAAGGTTAAACAGCTCTGGGGTAACCATGACGCTTTAATGCGATTCAATTCTGATTCAGTTTAAGTTTGCTCGCTGTCAGATCCGTGCTAAAAATGGCAGCTAAAACCTGAAGTCGGAATTTAATCGCATTAAGACACCAAGGCCCTTGAACATTTTGAAAATTCAATTTTGAAGTAAAACTGTTCTTGCTTATAAATATAAAATAAATAAACGCTACATATAAAAAGTGGAATAATGGACGTGATCATTTTGTGTAATTGCAGCTCTCGATGGTCAATAAAATATCAATCATGAATCTGACATTGATTCTCTATCGTACACTAATCGAGAATAAATCCAATCTACAGTCGATCCGACGAGAGCGATTGATGGAACGCTTCTAATGTGGAGTGATTACTCAGAATAAAATACTTTTGTCCAAGAAAAACTTCTAAAAATACTTATACTGCAGGAATGCATGGCCCGAGGGGAGTTAAACCACCAATAATATGAACACTTTCGATTAAACGGGAGCAAAAGAACAGGGTCACTTTTCAACCAACTTTCTACAGGAAGTGACCCGGTGTTTTTGCTACCGAGTAGGTATAGTTTTATTTATGGGTTTTCATAATCTAGTAGATATCATCAGCCTATGAGTATAAAATAATTTAAAGAAGTTATGAATTGAAGGGGAGGGGGGTCTTTGACTATTACCGTACAACGTTGCCGACATTTTGTCACAAGAGATTTTAATTATATTTTTGTTACTTTGACATTGGCGAAGTTGTCGTCGCTATAACGACTTGATACGCCACAAATAAGCAGAAGAAGAATAAGAAGTACTTATACACAGAGTCTTACCGATATAAAAGTGGTTAGAGTTAAGTCAGCGAATGGCCCTGCGTTGAAAACGTACGCTTTACTCATCTGCCCTGTCAGCATGAGAACTGCACGTCTCTGCCGCGGAGAACCAACCCACCACGCACTTTCATACGGGCCCATCATCAGTTTGGAACTCTGCAATACATTACGTCAATGAAAAAGGAAATTCTACAAGTCTACCTCCCTAATTCTGCTTTCGACTTGGTTCAAAAATGAACTGGTCAAAGACTCGGGTAATAACTAACAGGACTGCTCCAGATCGAGAGGAATGGAAGAAACGGGGGAGGCTTTTTAGCCAATGCAATAAAACGCGGGCTATATAAGTAGCAGTGGCGTTGCGTCCATAGAACTCGATTCCCACCGGCTTGCCTATTTTAAGGCAGTTGGGCACTTTTATTACGCAGAATTAGAAAAAAGGATAGTTAAATGCACTTTTGCTTGTCTTCTGATATACTTGACGCCACGCCACTGATAAGTAGGTACATAATTACTTCTAAAATAAGTAGCTAAACACTCAATAAATTCATGTTTCATACTCATTGAAATAAGATTAATTAAAAAATATTTGAATACACACTTAGGGACTGAGAATATGATCGTGTTCAGATGATGTGAGCATCTAGACAGCTTTGATGTATCTGGGTACTCTTTTTATAAATAACCACCATTGCTCCATTGCATCTATGGGCGTAAAT